>BSEG01000016.1:28175000-29425000 GCA_036245055.1 Diospyros kaki | reverse complement strand
CGGGCGGGGGTCAAGGGGAAGCCGCCCCTTGCGGGGTGCGGGGCAGCGCCCCGAACCAAAAATTTTTCTCCATGCAAAACTACCAGATCTTCTTGCCAAAACCGCAGCCGCCAACTGTTCGAACAAACCCTAGGTCGCTCCTTCAGCCGCCGCAAGTTCCATGGACAATCCCGAAAATCTGCAATGCTGATTTCTTGTGATGATCGATTCAAGCCCTTGGCCGAAACCAGATCTGGCCGATTCTTCCATCACATTCAGCCTTTGCAATCGATGGCTGGATAAACGCTGCAAGAATGGCCGATTTCTGCAATCTGGTTTCGCAAGCAATGGCTTGAAAAACGCTGCAATCTTGCCCAAAACAGCACTGCCATGATCCGGCCGAAGTTGCAAAACAAAAACGCTGCATTCTGGTTTTCTCAAAACGCAAACAGCGCTGCCCGATCCGGCCGAAACTGCAATCTTTGCAATCTGGTAATTTCCGTTTGCATCTAATCCGCCTTGTCCTTCTTTGATCGATCATTACATAAGCATAAAATAAAACCGATCAAAACAACCATCAAAACTGGTTGTACATCCGCCTATACCCCAACCGCGAGGTTTACATCGATTCTATTTGAAAAAACACAAACGATTACATCATCCTATACCTCCACTCATGAGGTTTACAAGGCATCTAAAACCATTCTTGGAGGGATCCATAAACGCAATCAAAACAGCATTTAATCAATAAAAGGAACCACCCTTTTTCCGATTTTTAATCCTAGGCATGCTCCTAGATTCAAACCAACAAAACCTGGCTCTGATACCACTTGAAGGACCGTTTACGAGGATCAAAGCATGCAACGGAAGCGATTTTAAAACAAAATCGATCCTCGTATAGATAAGAATCTAGAAGACTTACTTTTCTTTCGGATTACCGGTCGGAATGGAGTGATAGAAGGAGGAGGCGCGACGGCTTCTTCGCGTGGCGGAGATGACGGCTGTCCTGCGATTCGTCGGCTCCTTCGCATCAGATCTCTTGATCTTCCAAGGTATGACTCAAAAAACTCGTGGCCTCTCTTGGTGACGAAGAGAAAAACGACTTAGGTCAAAAAACAAACAAAAGAGAGAATATATATAGGGAGAACCCTAGGGTTAAAACCCTAGTGGGCCAAACCCTAGTGGGCCAAGTCCAATTAATTAATTTTCTAATTGGGTTAGCCCAATTAATTAATTAAAACCAATGAACTTATTATTTTATTCTAGCCCAATGGACCATTCTGAATAAAATAATTCTCTCTCATGTAATCCACCCAATAGGCCAAATGTATTAAAAATACATGAGTTATATCGAGCTACCCCGGGGACCAAAAGACAAATTATTCATGGCTATTAAAATGACCAAAATATCCCTGCTACCTAGTAGCTATATTTTGTCATTCTAAGTGTTCCAACTATCACCATATGGTAACACTGACCCCACGAATAATTTTGCATGTGCGATGTCTTTGACCTACTAGTGTAATGACGAAAATGCCCCTCTGTGTAACACCCATCATTTAGAAAGGAATAATGTACTAACACCTCTCTAAATGACTTCTACCATCCTTAGATCACTAGTCCAATAATCCGTGACTACTCGAATGTACTTGCTTATCACTGGGAGCTACCCAGAAGCACACACTCTTAAGTCACGTTCCCAGGGCCCTGGTTTATTTGATTATTCTTGGACAATCACAAGGGGGTGAATCACAGAAACTATCTTGTATCAGTCTGTCTTAGATAATTAGAAACCACACTCCCAACTCACAAGGTTGCTGATCTTTGATAGACCTTACCTATAGTGAATCTAAGAATATAGCTCTAGGTTCACTAGACCACCAACTAATACTCAAGTATTAGAGTACTCGTCCACGTAGTAGCAGTGATAGACTAGCTCCATGATAATTAGTACTTTGTCATTAGCTTCTATCACAGGTCCACTCTACGCATTCCAAATGCGCTTGTACAATAAGAGTAAACGGACTGTTTACTGGCTAAGGCAAGCCATCCTCCATTAGGATCTATTGCACAATGATCTTATCATGATAGAATGCCCAGTTCTATCAAAAGATCAAGAGTAATATTTTTCTTGCTTATTAAGTACCCATGATTCATGCCTAACTGTGAAGAACGACCCATCACATGAATCACTTACTTAATAGCATGGACACTTTTCCAACAATTAAATGCAAATGATATATGTGCAATAAACTGACTAAAAGAAACATCATTACCATAAATTAAATAAAACGTGTCTTTAGGGCATACATTTCCAACAATCATTCCTATCCATGTGTCTCCATCCAAATGGTGACATGTTTCCCTTAATTGAATTTAATTTGGGTTTGAAATCCATAGCCACTTTTGATATCTTTTTGGAATCCAAAGTTAGGTTTAAATAAATTTTGAAGTCCATTGCCCTTAAGTCCCCTAAAGATCCTTGAATCTCACAAATTCTCGAGTCTTTGAGAACCTAAAGAAAATCGGGAAATTGTTTCATTTATTAAATAGAAATAGCTTACAAGTTTTCGGGTATTACTATCGATGCCTTCTAGTGCTGGCTTTGCCACCCACAGCCTCCGAGGGTAGCACCGCGCTTCCCCTGACCGGCCTCCCTACACGCCTCAACTGTTGCAACCGCCTTGGGCGACCTCCCATGCACGCAGCTGCTACTGCTCCAGCCGACCCCAACACCGTCGGTCGGCCAAGACGGCCTTCGTCGTCGCTCGCTGCCACCTCCATTAGCTTCCAGTCTCCACTAGCCATTAATCAGCCACCCTTGCACGACGAAGAACCACCATGGTTGTTGCTCATCATTGCTCTTCCTCGTCGGCCATGGCAGCGGCTACCATGGTCGGTAAGCTCTCTCTCACACTCTCTCTCGCGCGCGAGCTCTCTCGACCATGCTCTCTAGCTCTTGTGATCTTTATCTCCCTCTTTTCCTTCATCTCTCTCTCATTTCAAATATCAAACACTTAGGAAGGTTCAAGAAGCTTCCTCACGCAAGGTGTTGCTTCCCTTTTCCCTTGTCTTCCCACTTACACTTTTTTGATGGCCCTGACTGCGGCGGCTTACTATTGCTACTGGAGCCTTCTTTAAAGTTGGCTAGCTGGGCCTTAGTTAGCACCTCATGATATGTTCCCAGCTCAAAAGTTACGACCACTTGTCGCAGATCATCCCTCAGGCCTTGTTCAAATCGTCTGGCTCGCTTTTGCTCCGTATCCACAAGTTCCGGAGCAAATCGTGATAGTTCATCAAATTTTCTTTCGTATTCAACTAAGGTCATGCTACCTTGTTTTAGTACAAGAAATTCTGCTTCCTTTTGATTATAGATATTGGTAGGGTAATACTATTTAAGAAAGAGTCCCTTGAATTCCTCCCAGGTCCACATATGCCCCTGTGGTTGGGATCTGGCAGTGGAATCCCACCAATGCCTTGCTCCATGCTGTAACATGAATGTGGCACATGCCACTTTCCTAGCATCTGGACAATTAATGAGATTAAAAATCTGCTCAACTAAGGATATCCAATCTTCAGCCACAAGAAGATCTAACTCGCCCTCAAACATTGGAGGCTGTAACTTTCTGAACTGTTCTACTAATGCCACATTGTTTTCTGGATTTTCGAGAGGAGGGGTAGCTCGAGGCACCATGTTGCGAAGGGCATCGATGAGCTCCATAAGTTGATTGTCGAGACCATTGTTCTCGTTAACTGTAGGTTGTGATTATCTTCCCTATTGCTTCTACCCTGTGCAACCATATCCTATAAAATACTAAATTAGTGTCTAATTGCAAGGTCCCTAATGTTGAATAGTATTATGGTGGAACTTTGTGTTAACTATGATTTGTGAATCCATCATTTTGTCTACCAATATGTATAACACGCAACTAAGGAGCTTCCAGGTAAGGAGGGGGGTCACATGGACCACTTAAGTCCCAAGCTCGCCTTAGACAATTTAGGTCTTTATGACAAAGCCCTTAGCGCGATCACGCATATCAATAAAATCAACAATAGATTCATGTTTAATTATGATTCATTATGCAAGCTCTTCTTGATGGACTTGATTTCTAGTTCCTTTCGTTCTAATAAGCCTTTCCTAAACAAGTATTTCTGCTATAATCATAAACTCTTGAGTTTGAAGCCATATTACTAGCGAAAAACACGTACTAATTAATGGCGCATGTAAGAATCATATCTCTCACATACTTATTCCAACATGAGCTTCATACGTGTGCATACATATAACAACATATGCTCATAAATATCTTAAGAGAATAACTGCATAATTAAGGGAGACATGGCCTGCATGAGCATAGTATCCATAAAGAATAAGCATAACAATTCTTATAACTTACTTGGAGATCAAAAGCTTGAACGAGATGTGGTGGATTTTCATGTTTTCTTAAAAGAATTTCCTTACAAATTTTACTAAGAGCTCAAAATTTTCTTTAAAAATAATTTGAGTCTACATGAAAGTCAACCTGCTTTGATACCAGTATGTGACACTCGTGACTTAAAACATGCTTAATAATAATAGTTATAATAATATTCTTATGAACTTCAAGGTTTAGCGTAGGCGAAAACATGAGAAACAAAACTTTTATAAGCTTAAGTTGTAACACCCTAAATTTTCTTGAGCGTGTTATAACTTAGGATTTCGGGAATATAAAAAGTTTTCATATCACAATAGTTATCACACATCACATAATATCCCAAAAACCCTAATTTTTACCTTCTCAGCTTAACAAACTCAATAATTGAATAGCTAAGATAGGCATTAAAATTTTAAATGCAGAAGCTAGATCGAACCTGATATGGTCCCCAACCATAATACTTTATCATAACATTGTTCAAGACGTCTACAAAATGTATTACATCACCTCTCGCAAATGATAACTGAACATCTTAAACATATCCAAAATTACATAGGTTTGTACATAAGCATACAGCAATAGTAAATTAAGCTTATTCTTCAGCTACCTCATTTCCCTTAGAGCCGCTCGTCGAACCTGGAACGTTTGAATATTCCAGGGACATAGTCCAATTAGAAGATGAATCTTCTAGTGAGAAACTCCAAAAAAAATAGTTTAATCGATGCATGATCAGGTATAAAATGTATGAGAAGATAAGGAGAACTACTCCGAAGTGTCTCGTGAACACGTTAGCCTCCTCCAACGAGAGCTTTCTCAATGGCGCACGCATAGCGTCTCTCGGGAGGTCCCTAACCATGTCACTTTGGCTAACTTCATAGAACTCATGCAAGCACCACATCTATTGTTCCTTAGGCTCATGGTCTTCCCCACGAGAGCTTTCTCGATGGCGCATGCATAGCGCCTCTCGGAGGATATCTGACTTTTATCCTCGGCCAACAACAAATAGGTACAACAGTCTGGCCACACGAATTTTGTAAATGCAACAGTTAAAAAGCCAACAACATATATTTTCAGGAAAATTTAGTTTATATATGCAATATGATTTCACATAAGAGAACAATAAGAGTTTACGTATAAGAACTTCATGAAACACGTGTCATGCAATAAAAGCCTCTCATAAGAGAATAAAAATAGGATTTGGAGTATAGGAGTCTCACGGAGTCTCACCTTGTTAGGTTATCTTTTCGACGGTATAATTTTACAGCAAATGGCCTAGGTTTCTGTAGAAAATACACGTTTTGGTAAACCTAACCTCAAATATATTTATATAGGGTTGAAGGGTATTAAAGTAGGGGCATAAGTGGAAAATTCAATGTAAAAAGGACCCCTCACGCGCCCTCACGCGCCCCCACGCGCAGCCATTTTCCGACGCATGTAACTCACGCGTAGGCACCAGATTTCGAACAGCGACGCCTCATTTTCGTATTTCGGCCATATCTCCCTCGTTTTAACTCCAATTCATCCCCCATTTGAACCTACGAGACCCTCTCTTCCCACTCTACAGGATTATAAAAAAAATCGAACTTACCTCACTTTTTGCTGACTGATTTTTGCAAACTCCGGCGAAGACCCGTAACTCTAACACCCCAAATTTTCTTGAGCGTGTTATAACTTAGGATTTCAGGAATATAAAAAGTTTTCATATCACAATAGTTATAACACATCACATAATATCCCAAAAACCCTAATTTTTACCTTCTCAGCTTAACAAACTCAATAATTGAATAGCTAAGATAGGCGTTAAAATTTTAAATGCGGAAGCTAGATCGAACCTGATATGGTCCCCAACCATAATACTTTATCATAACATTGTTCAAGACGTCTAAAAAATGTATTACATCACCTCTCGCAAATGATAACTGAACATCTTAAACATATCCAAAATTACATAGGTTTGTACATAAGCATACAACAATAGTAAATTAAGCTTATTCTTCAACTACCTCATTTCCCTTAGAGCCACTCGTCAAACCTGGAACGTTTGAATATTCTAGGGACATAGTCCAATTAGAAGATGAATCTTCTAGTGAGAAACTACAGAACAAATAGTTTATATCGATGCATGATCAGGTATAAAATGTATGAGAAGATAAGGAGAACTACTTCGAAGTGCCTTGTGAATACGTTAGCCTCCTCTAACGAGAGCTTTCTCAATGGCGCACGCATAGCGCCTCTCGGGAGGTCCCTAACCATGTCACTTCGGCCTAACTTCATAGAACTCATGCAAGCACCACATCCATTGTTCCTTAGGCTCACAGTCTTCCCCACGAGAGCTTTCTCGATGGCGCATGCATAGCTCCTCTCGGGGGATATCCGACTTTTGCCCTCGGCCAATAACAAATAGGTACAACAGTATGGCCACATGAATTTTGTAAATGCAACAGTTAAAAAGCCAACAACATATATTTTTAGGAAAATTCAGTTTATATATGCAACATGATTTCACGTAAGAGAACAATAAGAGTTTACGTATAAGAACTTCACGAAACACGTGTCATGCAATAAAAGCCTCTCATAAGAGAATAAAAATAGGATTTGGAGTATAGGAGTCTCATGGAGTCTCACCTTGTTGGGATATCTCTTCGACGGTATAATTTTACAGCAAACGGCCTAGGTTTCTGCAGAAAATACACGTTTTGGTAAACCTAAACTCAAATATATTTATATAGGGTTGAAGGGTATTAAAGTAGGGGCATAAGTGGAAAATTCAATGTAAAAAGGACCCCTCACGTGCCCTCATGCGCCCCAAGAAGGTTGGCCACGTGCCCCCACGTGCAGCCATTTTTCGGCGCGTGTAACTCACGCGTAGGCACCAGATTCCGTACAGCAATGCCTCATTTTTGTATTTTGGCCATATCTTCCTCGTTTTAACTCCGATTCGACCGCCTTTTGAACCTACATGACCACTCTTCCCCCTCTACAGGATTATCAAAAAAAAGTTGAACTTACCTCACTTTTTTGCTGACTGATTTTTGCAAACTCCGGCAAAGACCCGCAACTCCGACGAGGCTCGTTCTCCGTCGCTTTCTTCCCGCCTTGTTGCCGAACCTCTTTCTCTCTCTCTAGAGCAAGCTCCTACTCTTAGAGTGCTTCACTCCTCAAACTTTCTTGGAATGGTTTGAGATCAATTCATGGCCTCTATTTATAGATTTCTCCAACCAATCATATTATGCCACTTGTCACAATTTTAGCCATGGACTCCAAAGACTCAAAGATATATTTGAATGACTTTTGAAATCCAAAACTAGAATTAATCCAACTTTTGAAATCCAAGCTAAAACCCCAAATTTCTTTCAAATAACACTTTAGCCCTTATTTCAAGTTCTCAACTTCAATATTTTACCACATAAGCTCTTAATTTTATCCTTATTTCGTTTGGATAATTCTCTAATTACAATTACACCCTCAAACATCAAATTTATCGAGATACTTAAAATCCCAAAATTAATGACTCAAAATTATTCAATATATACAATTTTTCGGAAGCCCCTTACCATCATTAAGGTCTTTTTAGGCTACAACTTAGCTTAACCAAAAACCATTTCTGATTTGATTTCTTTCAGCGTCATAAATCTCGCATCAAGACACTCATGAAAAATATACCTTTAACCTTAGGTATCTAAGCTCTAGGGTACTCCCTACGACTAATTCGGTCACTCGTTGCCAATTCAAACATATTTTTGGTATTTTAAACTCACTTAAAATACGTGGCATCTTCACAAAAATATGGAGTATTATATAAGTAAAGTTTCGAACGTAATAAGATTCAGAGCATGTTTCGTGTAAATATAAAGTTTGATACTAAAAACATGGCTTCAATAGAAGAAGAAAGACTTAGCAATATAATAGCATCCATACTAAGAAATCCGGACTTAAAATGAGACTTGGCCTTTCCATAAACTTATATAAGCTTTAAGGACATACGATGTAGCAATAGTGTACATATAACATAAGAGTGTAATATTGAAATTTTTTCTAATACAAGAAAAGAGAAACATCTTTTTGATCATTGGAAATTATTTTCAAGAGCCTCCACATTCCACGTCCACGTCCTGATCTCCTCATTCATGATCACCTGGGGGGAAAAATGTGGGATGAGATTTATGCGAGTCTCAGTAAGTACAAGAGAACTATCATATGTATTTAAGTAAGTCATGACATAACATATCATAAGGAGACACGAGAGGTTCCACCAACTACGGGGGCATGAACCCTCGTGCGTCGAGTTACCGAGCTCCGATCCTGAAACTTGCGTGAACATAACATAAAATGAGGGACCACGTAACATAATTCATAGGCATGTGTAATCATCATAAATAATTTATAATGTACTCACCTCAACTTGGTCGGATAAGATTTTTTTAAGGTTTAAGGCCTTCATACCTTAAATGGGTTTGTTTCTCTACAGAAAATATGGGTTTGTATAAGACAAACTTAAATTCTAAATAGGATATAATATGGAAAATTTCATGGGAGAAAGGGTTTTCACGCGCCCTCACGCGCTTCTAGAAGAGATGGTGCGTATTTATATCCGCTAAAGGCAAATTTGACACCCTTTCGTATTTTTGCCATATCTCCCTCATTTTAACTCCAAATTGACTTTCGTTGAACCTACAGAATCCTATTTCAATCCTATATATGATTATAGAAAGAATTCATACTTACCTCTCCTTTTTTATGAATGTTGTAGTAGTTCTTTGGTGGTTGTTCGTTTTTCGTCAAGCCTTTGCCTCTCCTTCGTTTTCTCCCTCGTTTTTCATCGACTTTCTCTCTTTCTTTTTATAGAACTTCCTCTTGACACTCAAGATCTTATTTCTCTCTTAAATTTCTCTCAAAGTAACTTGGATTTGGCTCACACAATTTTGAGATGGCTTGGGAAGTTAAATTTCAAGCCTATTTATAGAATTATTCATCAAATCATAGCATGCCATGTGCCACCTTAATTATTTGGTGTAATACCCCGAGAACCCAAAGAAGTTAGTATATATCAAGGATAGTGTAAGAAAGGAAATAACACCAGCTGGATACCTTTTGGGCTGAATGTTGGCAAAGAACTCCCAAGTTCGCTTAGGCCTATCAGGGTAAGTTGTTCTGGTCCTTCCTATCGCTCGATCGGGCCGTTACAGGTGGTATCAGAGCCGACCCCTGAGCCTCTGAGCACGGTGGTGGGGCAAACCTCAGTAAGGAGGTTGAGTCCCAAGGGGGGCGTGTAGGCCCCTATGGGGGGTGCGTGTAGGCACCTTAAGCGAATCCCACATCGGCCATGCAAGGGGGCAGAGATCTGGGACCGGTTGTAAGGTCGCATGACGAGGAGGTCATGTGCTTAAGGGGGGGGGAGAATGTAATACCCTGAGAGTCTAGAGAAAATAGTATATATCGAGGATAGTGTAAGAAAGGAAACAACACCAGTTGGATACCTTTTGGGCTGAATGTTGGTAAAGAACTCCCAAGTTAAGCGTGCTTAACCTGGGGTAATCTAGAGATGGGTGACCCCCCGGGGAAGTTCACGTAGGCCCATCAGGGTAAGTTATTCCTGTCCTTCCTATCGCTCGATCGGGCTATTACATTTGGGATTCATCATTACTTCCATGTGTTACCACCCAAATGGTGACATGTGTCCCAAACTTGGAGGTTAAGTAAAGGTTTGGAGAAGAATTGTCCATGTGCTTCCATTCAAATAATTCCATGTGTCCATAATCATTACTTTCATGTGTGTTCCTCCAAATGGTGCCATGTGTCCTATAATCATTACTCCCATGTGTCCTATACTTGGAGGTTAAGTAAATACTTGGAGAAGACTTTTCTATCCATGTGTTTCCATTCAAGTGATGTGTAATACCCCATATTTTCGTAAGGTTGCCACGTATTTTAAGTGAGTTTAAAATACCAAAAAAATGGGTTTGAGAGGGCAATAAGTCACTGAATCGATTGTAGAGAGTGTCCTGGAGCTTAGATACCTAAGGAAAAAGGTATATTTTTGGCGAGCATCTCGAGGCGAGACTTATGGCACTGAAAGAAATAAAATAAGAGATAATTTTTCGGTTAAGCTAAAGTCGTAGCCTAAAAAGATCGAATGATGGTAAGGGTTTCCCAAAAATCGTAGATATCAAGTAATTTTGAGTTATTAAATTTGAGATTTTAAGTATCTCGATAAATTTGATGTTTGAGGGCGTAATTGTATTTAGAGAATTATCCAAATGAAATAAGGATGAAGTTATAAGCTTGTATGGTAAAATATTAAAGTTAAGGACTTGAAATAAGGGCCAAAATGTCATTTTGAAGAAGTTTGGGAATTATCTTGGATTTCAAAAGTTAAATCCAATATAGTTTTGGATTTGAAAAGTCATTCAAATATATCTTTAGGTCTTTGGAGTTCATGGCTTAGATTGTGACAAGTAGCATAATGTAATTAGTTGAAGAAATCTATAAATAGACACCTTAGGTTGTTCTCAAATCATTCCAAACAAGTTTCAGAGTTGAGACACTCTAAGAGGAGGAGTTTGTTCTAGAGAGAGAGGAGGAAGTTCGGCAAGAAGGCGGGAATAAATCGAAGGAGAAGCCGAGGAGAACGAGCCTCGTCGGAGTTACGATCCTTCACTGGAATTCGACAAAATCAATCAGAAAAAAAGTGAGATAAGTCCCCCTTTTTTTGGATAATCCTGTAAATGAGGAAGATAGGGTCGCATAGGTTCTAACGGGGGTTGAATCAGAGTTAAAACGAGGGAGATATGGCCGAAATATGAAAACAACGCAATGCTGTCCAAAATCTGGTAGCAGCGTGTGAGATACACGCGCCGGAAGTAGCTGCGCGTGAAGGCGTGTGAGTCACCTTCCTGGGGTGCGTTAGGGTGCGTGAGAGGTCCATAAAAATATTTGAGGTTAGGTTTATCAAAGTGTGTGTTTGCAGAAACCCTACAGAAACCTAGGTCGTTTGATATGAAATTATACCGTCGAAGAGACAAACCAACAAGGTGAGACTCCTATACTCCAAATCCTATTTTTTATTCTCTTATGAGAGACTTCTATTGCATGAGACGTGTTTTGTGAAGTTCTTATACATAAACTCTTATTGTTCTCTTACATGAAATCATGTTACATATATGAAATGTATTTTTCTGAAAAATATATGTTGTTGGCTTTTTAACTGTTGCATGTGGCCATATTGTTGCACCTATTTGTTGTTGGCCGAGGGCAAAAGTTGGATATCCCCCGAGAGGCACTATGCGTGCGCCATCGAGAAAGCTCTCATGGGGAAGACCGTGAGCCTAAGGGACATCAGATATGGTGCTTGCATGAGTTCTATGAGGTCGGGTCGTAGTGACATGGTTAGGGACCTCCCGAGAGGCGTCATGCATGCGCCATTGAGAAAGCTCTCGTTGGAGGAGACTAACATGTTCACGAGGCACTTCGAAGTAGTTCTCGTTATTTTCCTCATACGTTTTATACTTGTTCATGCATTGATATAAACTGTTCTTTAGAGTTTCTCACTAGAAGATGTTAGGAACCGGGCAATCGTGAAGATTTGATTCTGCCTTGATTGATCCGTAGAGTTGCAAACACGAACTCCTCCAAGTCGGTCCACATGATCGGCCGTTTCCATGAACGCCTCGAGTAATGCTAGTAACCCTAGGTGCCTTTGAGAGATTCAAAAATTTTCCTTATTTTTCTAGCTTCTTAAGTGGCCTATTTATAGAGTAAAAGACCCTAATTATGCCTTTGGAAAAACCCTAAATGATTTAGGTCTGGCCCTATAATCATATTAGGCCGAATCTCTCTTTTAAATTGTGGAACGGGCTCAACCTAAGTGTGTGACCCCTTAGGTCCACCATTGGGCTAGATGTAGGCCAACTCTATTGGGCTATATGAAGGCCTAACTCATTAGGTTAATTAAACTCTTTAATTAAACTTATGGGTTTCATAATTAACTCATCTCATGGGCTTCTTAATTAAACTCTTTAATTAATAGTTTTAGAATTAATCATATTAATTCTAAAACCCTACATATCATGGTTAACGTCTAGCAACATGCCATGAATGCCTAGCCAACGATGAAAAAATGGACCTTTTCAATTGCAATTACCGTACAGTAAAATCCTTTCATCAATCTATGTCCCCATTAAATTTAGGGTATGGTTTTATGATGAAACCCTAGTCATTCAACAACTATGTATCCATTCTAGATTTATGACTTATTCGATGAAATCAAAACACCTTTTGATTTCCACCTCACCTTGGCCAAGGATTTCTTCAGTCATGAAATCATCGGAATACATAGGACATCTTCTCATCTTAACAATAAGTGATGAATCCTATTTCGACATTTACAAGCCTTTATATGTGATAAGATTATGCCCAATGATAATTTGTTAATGCCTCGACTAGAATCCAAAAAGAACCAAAGAGTAAACAGTCAAATATAAGACTACCATGATGTCTCAAGTCTAAGGATCAATCTACACTATTGCAACACAAGAATTCCAATTCGATATTAAATAATAACCATTAGGAATTCTGTAATGGGCCAGTTCAATATACTTATTCTTATAATAAGCACCCACATATATGCACTAGTGTCCTCACACCAATGTCCATGAAACAAGACATTCTCCTAATTGAGCACGCATCATATGTACTAATCTATCAGAGTTATTAGTGTCCAATCCTAATAACTCTATGACTAGGAACATTTAAGATCAAGGCTTGAAAGGAATATGTTTCATGGTCGTCATCTCTATGCACGATCATATTCCATGAGCCTATTTGATCTATGGACTTTGTCAAGTATGGATTACAATAAATAATTATGATAACCATCAATGACAAATAAAAATATAATTCCTTGCAATAACAATTGATTGAAGATAAAGAATCACAATGTAAAGTATGATTAACTACATGTAAATATAATTAGCTTGTAGGGCATAACTCTAACAGACGCCAGCATTGATGCAACAATCATACAAGGTACGATGATTTTTCTGAACACTCCAGTGCACGTGTAAGTTGACCCAAGGTCCACTCATTCATTCATCTCACCTGCATTGGCACAATGATGGCGCGCATATTTTATATTATTTATCCCTCTTATTCCATCTTCATAGCACTTTATTTAGGTTATTTCATTTGTCTTGTGTTTATTTTATTTTATTGGGCTTCACACTATTTTTATTCTTATTTGGCAGATTTGGGCTGCAGATTTGAGCTATTTCAATAAAGGCACAAGTGGGCTTCGCAAGGTGGACGAACATCGAGTTTGAAAGAGGCAACCATACTTCATTATGGGTTATGAGAAAATTTAGAATCCATTGGACCCTTTTAATTAATTAAATTATGGGCCATATGTAATAAAAAAACCCTAAGCCCATTTAGCCTAGGTTTTTCTTTTCCAAAACCCTATAAATAAGAGCTAGCTAAGAGGCATTAGGGTGGCCGATTTTGGAGGATTCTCACAGTTTCAACCTAGAAGCTATGGAAGGCTAATTCGCTTGTAATCTGCTACATTCCCGTACCCCTTGCCCGGTTTGAGTCTCGGTCATATAGTCGAATTTGGTTTGGAACTCGATTTTCATGTTTTTATTGATGATTTCGTTTCTTTTCCTTCTCTAAGTTTATGTATGTTTCTTTTACGCGGTTGTGTGAATGCATGCATGATCTTTGGATGGGTTTAATTGACGTGCTCTGTTGAGACTTTGATTAAAAAGAAACGGTATATTATAAATTGTATGAGCGATTGCTCATTTTGATTTAATCTTTTACGGTTGTAGAAAAGTTTTTCAAATCAAAAGAAAATCAAACCAAACAGATTATCTTCATAAGTGAGACAGGGATTACCGTGGTAAGGAGGTAGGGTTTGTAGCGAGTTACGTTTTAAATGGTCGAGAATTCATCTTTGTTTCATTCTTAAGCATTTTTAAGTTTGATTTACATCACAACCCCCCTCGTTTAATCTTGTTTTGACAGTTCCTTGACAGTTCGTTGGGAGACGACCTAGGGAGCATCCTAGCTGCAAACCAGTCCTAATACATACACTAATCTGGTCGGTTCGACAGCCTCGATCACACAATAGTTGGGGTTGGAGTTAAAGAAACATGATTACCCAATGATAATTGCTACTCCTTTGGGAAAGCAAATAGAAACTTGCACCACTTATGAGAAGTGACGAATTGTGCTGGGAGATAATGAATTTTGGGTTGAACTCACATCCTTAGAATTTTAAGATTTTGATCTAATTTTAGGGATGGACTTTTTGTCTAAACATGAAGCTAGAATTGATTGTCAAACAAAAATGGTGGACTTACAAGGTGAAAATGGAAAAGGGAAAGATTTCGAGTCCATTGGAATCCAAAAAAGAACCAAAGCGTAACCAATCAAATATAAGACTACCATGATGTCTCAAGTCTAAGGACCAATCTGCACTATTACAACACAGAAATTCCAATTTGACAATAAACAATTACCATTAGGAATTCTGTAGCGGGTCAGTTCAATGTACTTATTCTTATAATAAGCACCCACATATATTCATTAGTGTCCACACACTAATGTCCATGAAACAAGACATTCTCCTAATTAAGCATGCATCATATATGCTAGTCTATCCGAGTTATTAGTGTCCAATCCTAATAACTCTACGACTAGGAACATTTAAGATCAAGGCTTATAAGGAATATGTTTCATGATCGTTATCTCTATGCACGACCATATTCCATGAGCCTATCTGATCTATGGACTTTGTCAAATATGGAAATAATGAAGACAACCATCAATGACAAATAGAAAACATAATGCCTTGTAATAATAATTGATTGAAGATAAAGAGTCACAATGTAAAATATGATTAATTATATGTAAATATAATTGGCTTGTGGGGCATATCTCTAACAGAAGATTCATCTTCTAATTGGACTATGTCCCTGGAATATTCAAACGTTCCAGGTTCGACAAGGGGCTCTAAGGAAAAGGAGGTACCTGAAGAATGAGTCTAAATTATTGTCTATAACATGTTTAGAATATCTTTATTTATGAACGTATGTATGTCTTGGATATGTTTAAGGCATTCAGTATCACTTACGAGAGATGATGTCCCTGTAATACATTTTGTAGACGTCTTGAACGATTTTATTTATGATAAATAAAGCATTATGGTTGTGAACCATATTAGATTCGATCTAGCTTTCGTATTTGAAATTTTAGCCCTGTCTTAGCTATTTAATTATTGGGTTTATTAAGCTTAGAAGGTAAAAATTAGGGTTTTTGGGATATCGTGTGATGTATGACAGTGATTGTGATATGAAAAATTTTTATATTCTCGAAATCCTAAGTTATAACATGCCCAGGAAATTTGGGGTGTTACATGATGCTATGTGTCCCTATAATCATTACTTCCATGTATTTCCATCCAAAGTTGAATTTGAGAGTTATTTGAAATCCGAACCAATAGATTTGTGCCACGTCGTCATTGATCTTATCCACAAACACCCAATAGGGTGCTTCCACCTCATAAAGACACTTGGAGGGTGTTGATTGGCTAATCCTTGATTTATTTGTTTAGATTACCAATATTACACATGTGCCCGAGTTTTTTTTTTTTCCCAAAATTACACTTTACTCAGACTTGGTAATTACGATTTTGCCACTAGTTCAAAAACTAAACTTTTGTCTTAGGACTTTCGTAACCCCTTGCAAATGTCTCATTTCTTTGTATATCTGAACTCAAAGATCCTTGGTACATATCGCAATTTAAAGGTCTTAGATAATACATATTTGAACTGAGAAAGAAAAAAAATCTCGGGTGTTACACCACAACCTAGAAAATTCAAGATACCCTAAATCACCCTCTATTCCGGCAAGGATGATCCCTATGATCACATTCAAAACTATGAGTCATTGATGATATTGCATGGATGGGACGATGACATAATTTGTCGAGCCTTCTCCTTAACACTGACAGGATATGCCTGAACATGGTTCAATAATTTACTTGAGGCCTCTATCTCTTCATTCAGTTAGCTTAGAACGGAATTTATTAAGGCATTTATGATTAATACTCAAAGAAAAAAGGACGCCACCTACTTGCTCAGTATTCGACAGGGGAACAAAAAAACTCTGCGTCAATATGTGGATAAATTTCAGAATGCCACACTAGAAGTTCATGATTTTCCAATTGCAATGGCAGTGTCTGCTATGTTACACGGAACACGGCTAACTCCTTTGGACCCACCAACATCCCTAGTAGATTTGTTTGCTAGAGAAAATAAATGCGCGCTCCATACGGGAGTCATGAGAGCTGTAGGTGGGAATAAGGACAGAGAGAGGAAAAGAAAGGAACGCGATGATGAAGAAGACTCTAGATGGGTTAGGGGATCAGATATACCTCGACCTGAGTTCCACCATTACACAAGACTTCTTCAACCTCGATTGACCATGCTTGCAACCATCGATGGGTTAGGTCTCATTAGACTCCCAAAAAGGGTTAACCATCCCATGGGGAAGAATAGAGAAGAATATTGCAGGTATCACAAAACTCATAGTCATTCCACTTACCAGTGCCTGGAGTTGAGAGATCAGATTGAGATGCTAGTTCATGAAGGACATCTTTGAAGGTATGTACAAGTCAAAGATAGGGAGCCTCAAAGAGGAGAAGATAGACAGGAAGAACAGGAAAGATCAAATCAGAGACGTCAAGAGAGAGGAAGGGATTACAGAGAGAATCCACATCTAAACAATGAACTAGTTCATGAGCCCATACAATTCATCTTGGGTGGTGAAAGTATGGCAAGGGACTTCTCCTATTCCACTAAGACAAGTCACGAAAGGACATACGCTTATAAGAAGGCAGTCAGCCACCATTAATGCCCTCAAAGAGAAAACTGGGAGAAAAATTCAGACACATTGAAGAGAGCCTATGTTATAGATCGAGAAACTAAACTTTTTGAAATTGTGCATGACCTGTGTATTTTGTGCTCAGAGGCAACAATAAGACCCAAAATGAAACAGTGGACGTACTCACTTATTTCAAAAAATGTCAGCTTTTTCATTACACGTTTTATGAAAGTTTGTTTGCTATGCTATGCTTATAGGAAATAAAAACAAACTCAAGCCCATTGCCCTGCTCACGGCCTGGCAACGAGGGAAAAATAAACTCAAGCCCGTTGCCCGGCTCACGGCCATGCAATGAAGGAAAAATAAACTCAAGCCTGTTGCCCCGCTCACGGCCTGACAACGAAGGAAAAATATAGTCAAGCCCATTGCCCCGCTCACGGCCCAATAATGAGGTAAAAGTAGATTCAAGCATGTTGTCCCACTTATAGCCCGACAATAAGGTAAAAGTACACTCAAGCCTGTTGTCTTGCTTATAGCCTGACAATGAGGTAAAAGTACATTCAAGCCCATTGCCTCGTTCACGGCCTGATAATGAGGTAAAAGTATATTTAAACCCATTGTCCCGCTCATGGACCAATAATGAAGTACAAGTAAATTCAAGCTTGTTGTCCTACTTATAGCTCAACAACGAGGTAAAAGTACATTCAAGCCCGTTGCCCCGCTCATAGCCCAACAACGAGGTAAAAGTACATTCAAGCCCGTTGCCCCGCTCATAGTCCAACAACGAGGTAAAAGTACATTCAAGCCCGTTGCCCCACTTACAGCCCGACAATGAGGGAAAAACCTAACGCGACCCCAATGTCCTACTCATGGCCCGACAATGAGGGAAAAACCTGTTGGAAATGTATGCCCTAAAGACACGTTTTATTTAATTTATGTTAATGATGTTTTCTTTTAGTCAGTTTATGGCACATATATCATTTGCATTTAATTGTTGGAAAAGTGTCCATGCTATTAAGTAAGTGATTCATGTGATTGGTCGTTCTTCACAGTTAGGCATGAATCATGGGTACTTAATAAGCAAGAAAAATATTACTCTTGATCTTTTGATAGAACTGGACATTCTATCATGATAAGATCATTGTACAATAGATCCTAATGGAGGATGGCTTGCCTTAGCTAGTAAACAGTCTGTTTACCCTAATTGTACAAGCGCATTTGGAATGCGTAGAGTGGACCTGTGATAGAAGCTAATGACAAAGTACTAATTATCATGGAGCTAGTCTATCACTGCTACTACGTGGACGAGTACTCTAATGCTTGAGTATTAGTTGGTGGTCTAGTGAACCTAGAGCTGTATTCTTAGATTCACTGTAGGTGAGGTCTATCAAAGATCAATAACCTTGTGAGTTGGGAGTGTGGTTTCTAATTAGCTAAGACAGACTAATACAAGATAGTTTCTGTGATTCACCCCCTTGTGATTGTCCAAGAATAATCAAATAATCCAGGGCCCTAGGAACGTGACTTAAAAGTGTATGCTTCTGGGTAGCTCCCAGTGATAAGCAAGTACATTCGAGTAGTCACGGATTATTGGACTAGTGATCTAAGGATGGTAGAAATCATTTAGAGAGGTGTTAGTACATTATTCCTTTCTAAATGATGGGTGTTACGCAGAGGGGTATTTTCGTCATTACACTAGTAGGTCAAAGACATTGCACATGCAAAATTATTCGTGGGGTCAGTGTGACCATATGGTGATAGTTGGAATACTTAGAATGACAAAAATATAGCTACTAGGTAGCAGGGATATTTTGGTCATTTTAGTAGCCATGAATAATTTGTCTTTTGGTCCCCGGGGTAGCTCGATATAACTCATGTATTTTTTAATACATTTGGCCTGTTGGGTGAATTACATTGAGAGAGAATTATTTTATTCAGAATGGTCCATTAGGCTAGAATAAAATAATAAGTTCATTGGTTTTAATTAATTAATTGGGCTAACCCAATTAGAAAATTAATTAAATGGACTTGGTCCACTAGGGTTTGGCCCACTAGGGTTTTAACCCTAGGGTTCTCCCTATATATATTCTCTCTCTAGTTGTTTTTTAACCTAAGTCGTTTTTCTCTTCTTCACCAAGAGAGGCCACGAGTTTTGAGTCATACCTTGGAAGATCAAGAGATCTGATGCGAAGGAGCCGAAGGATTGCAGGACAGCCGTCGTCTCCACCACATGAAGAAGCTGTCGCGCCACCTCCTCCTGTCGCTCCATTCCGTCAGGTAATCCGTAGGAAAAGTAAGTTTCCTAGATTCTAATCAATACGAGGATAGTTTTTATTTTAAAAACGCTTCCGTTGCATGCTATGTTCCTCGTGGATGGTCCTTCAAAACCAACTCAAGCCCGATACACTACTTATAGCCAGGCAACAAGGGAAGAATAGATTCAAGCTTAATTGCCCTACTCCTGGCTTGACAACAAGGAAAAAATATATTCAACCTCGTTATCCTGCTTACAGCCCGACAACAAGGTAAAAGCAAATACAAGCCTATTATCCTACGTATAACGCAATAATAGGGAGCAGAATCAAACTTATGGTTCGGTGCATAGTTCGACATATATGGAAAGTTAACTTACGGGAATATCTACCTCATACTTTTACAAAGGAATTGAAAAGCACTAGAGCCCAGAAATTTAAAGGCACGATGTGCAAAGAAGCTCAGGAGGATGTGTAGAAGATGAAGCGGCTAAAAGAGAAGTAATGTTAAAAAGTTTATAGGACAAGATACTCTTTCACCTGAAAATCCCAGGCAAAAGAGTAGGAAGCAATTGATATGCCCTGTAAACTTGGAGAGTAACGGGACCTAAAAGAGTCATGAAACATGTACATCAAGCCCAAAGACCCAACGGGTTGTAAGAGATCAAGGAAACAAGCCAAAGGAGCAAGAGGTCTAGCCGAGACCAAGTGGGGAGGACCCACTTGGTTATGCCAAGTTGGTATGACACTACTTTGGTTTTTCAGCCATAACTTTCTCATACGAGCTTCGATTAAGGTGACTCAAAATCTTATGCAAAGACAAGAGAATTATCTACAACTTTTATGTTTTGAGTTTTGAGAGATTTAGAATTCATCAAGGCTAAAATTGGGCTCTAAGTTGATGCACTTGCATTATTAAGGCCTAGAGTCAAGTATTGAATGAAGATGGATCCGAACAAAGACAAAAGGGCAAAAGAAGGCATAATCGAGTGGCCCTCACTCGACCATGGGTAGACCAATTTTCCCTCACTTTTTGTGACCCACTCAGTTATTGCCGCATCACTCACCCTGCATTTGTTACTTTTTGTATTCTTTTTGGATTAACTTAGCTCAATTAGCAGTTGTTTATGTTCACAATAAGGGTGAGGCATTTAGACTCGCCAGTGCACAAGTGTGATTGTAGCAGAAAATTTATATATTTTTTCAGGCAAGACCAGGTCGATTCTCAAGGAGATTACTCATGGAAGGAGATAACCACACTAACTCTTTTGATTAATAAGATAATACAATGAGAATAAACTAAATGCAATATGACTGTAATCTGGATATGGAGAAATCTTGAGTCAAGAAAAATCTTGTGCCAAACCCAGCTGATTCACCATATAGCTTTCTTTGATGTAACTTGAAGTTCAGATAGCTTGGAGCTTAACTATTAAATATACTACTAAGATGATGATAACTCTTTGTTCAAGCAACCTCCATACATGGCATGGAGACTCTATGTTAAGCAGCTATCATAAATCAGTGTAAAAATAACGTTTTGACAAAAAATTTACTTGGGGCTTGGGTATGAGAACTTTTCTAGGTCAAACAATTTCCATAGATGGCATGGAAACTCTAAGTTAGGCATACAAACCAATCCAAGCCTGAGATTTTCATTAAGAATATTTCTCAAGCTATTTTCTTCTGTTACTTGAACATCTAAAGTTCTGCTATTTTGGTTCATCAGTGGCTTTGGGCACCGTCCTTGCCTTAACCTAAGGATCGAATTTAGCCACACATCTTCATGGGAAGTTCACGACTAAAGCTAATCTAAACTGATGATTACAAGATTTAAAGAGAAAATAAACAGGAACAGACAACAAGAAATAGATAAACTATTGTTGTATTGATTAGTAAAATGAACTTTAACTTGAAAAGAAATAGAAATGGACTTGTAATGTATCTGAAACAAGACTTAGAACTGGGAACGAAGAACAAGAACTGAAGTGCTAAAAATATTCAAACTACAAACAAGAAAAACAGAAAGAATGAAAAGACTGTTTGTTTTCCAATGATTATCTTCTTTTTGTATTTTTTTGAGTATTCTGTGTTATCTACCCCCCCTCTTGATTCCAAGGAATGTTGGTCCTTTTAAGCTTGTTGCGCATCGAAGAGGGGACCACTTGGTGTAAAGTTGTACAAAAGTTTGTTGAATTTACCTTAGAGCCACCGTGTTCATTTGAGCATGTCAGAGAGTTTTCGGATCTTCATTCGAATGTGTAACACCCGGTGTTACCGGTGTTAAAAGAATGAGAAAGAAAGTGAGAAAATTCCAAAAATGCCCTTGAGAAGGTGTTGGATCCTTGAGATTGAGGGTGCCCTATGAGAGGGGTATTTTGGTAATTTTGATAGTGAAATCCAATAAAAAGGGTATTTTGATAAATTGGAAATGATTCCTATGTGGAATTAGGTGAGTAGGTGAATTAAATCTCAATTTTGTGTATATGTGAAGATATATGGGATTAATAAATTCACAAAGTATATTTGGGAATTTTGGAATTTAATTCCATAAAGGAATTTAATTATGGAAAATAGGGAAATTGGTGGATATTCAATTATTTGAGAAAATAATTATGTTTTCCCTAAATTGGTGAATAAATATGAAAATGCCACATGGGTGGATGAGATGAGATCTTGAGAGCCAAGTATAGGTTTAAAAGGTGACAGTTGGCAAAGTCTTGTTCAAGTATAAATGGATGATTAAATTAAATGCAAAAGGAAATGATAATTGGTCTTTCAAGCATTTAATGAGAGGCATATGGTGTTGGATTAAAGAAAATCCAAATGAAATGGGAAAATAGTCACCATTAATGTTTGAAATTATGGTGAATTAAATAAATGAAATGGAAAATGGGAAAATGGTCACCCATTAATGCTTGGAAAATGGTGGGATTTATTTAAATGGAAAATGAGGGATTTATGTCTTTCAATTTGTCTCTCATGTGATGGTGGAAAATTGTCCCATTAAATTAAATGGGAAAGAAATTAATTATGTCTGTCAAGTGTGATAGTTATGAAAATAGTCTCATTTAAGTAAATGAGAAATAAATGAAAAATGCAAGTGATCAAAGGGCTTAGATGCATTCTTGAGGAATAGAATGAATCCAAAGGTGGGGATTCAAAGAGAAGAAATGGCATGGATTGCCAAATATTAAGAGATGAGTGGTTGAGATTAAATCTTTCAAAAACACTTGGATTGTGCTTTTAATTGAAGGTTGAGATCTTCTCTTGAAAAGTGAATAAAATCCAATGGATGAGAGTAATCAAGACCACAGCACATGGATTGTGCTTTCTTGTGTGGTTGGGATTTTCTTTCAAAAAGCAAATGGAAAGCAAGTGCTAAGATCAAGTCTTGAAATTGAGATTTCAAGACAAGAGTAGTATTTAAAGGGAAAGTAAGCCCTTGTCTCAAGGAAGCTCATTGTGTTTATTTATTTTTGTTGTAAATGTATGGCTTATGGAAACCTATGTTAATGTGTTTGATTTATGAGATGTAAAATTTATTGGGTTGGTAATGGCTTGTTAAAGCCTAAGATTATGAGTGTATATTCCTTTAAAGTGTTGATTTTTTTTAAGTGAATGAGATTGAGGCTTATGGCATGTTGAAGCCTAGTTAAAAATCTCACTTTGGTATGAGTTATTATGGAAGCATCAAGGATGTTGCTTAAGCTTTAATCATGAAGGAAAAGAGGCTTTGGAATGTGAAAGGTGCATATTTTAAATGCATTTAAAGGTGAGAAATTTTTGGGAAAAATTTGGGTTTTAAAGGCCTAAGAAAAAAAAAATTGAAACAGCAAGTAGGCAGCAGCCTGCGCGCGGGCGAGGCCGCATGGGCAGCCGCGCGCGTGCGAGCTGCTGCATCCATGAGCGTGCGCATGCGGGGCCAGCTGCGCGGCCAACACCCAGCGGGGCCCCGCACAGGCTAGCGGGCCTCGCCGGCTAATTTTTTAAAAAAACTTGGAAGATTTTGGGAATTTTGGGGCATTTCTTAATTGAATTTGGGCCTCGGAGGAATTTTCAAAATAAAGGGATTTTTCGGGCATTTTGGAGAATAATGCCAAAATTTTGGAAAATTGAAAATGATGAGTTTTTCCTCCAAAATTGGTGATCAATCAATGGATTAATTTAAATGGTGATTTTTATGGAGCCCGGTAAAATTCTTGGTCGAAAAAGAATTTAAAATAATTGAGAAAATGGCATTTGGGCGTCTATATGAGATTTCCTTTTTAGCCAACTTGGTGTGGTTAAAGCCCATTGCCGCTAATGAATCCTGGGGATGAGGGAAGGGAAAGACGAGGCTAGTTCCCACCTAGGGCGTTTTATCTTGAAACATAGTCTACCCTTGAAGAGGTGATGAAACATGGTGTTACCGATGTTAAAAGAATGAGAAAGAAAGTGAGAAAATTCCAAAAATGCCCTTGAGGAGGTGATGAATCCTTGAGATTGAGGGTGCCCTATGAGAGGGGTATTTTGGTAATTTGGATAGTGAAATCCAATAAAAATGGTATTTTGATAAATTAGAAATAATTCCTATATGGAATTAGGTGTGTAAGTGAATTAAATCCCAATATTTATTTATGAGGAGATATGGGATTAATAATTCATGAAATGAGAATTTTGGTAATTTGAAGTGATTCCATAAAGGAATTTAATTATGGAAAATAGGGAAAATGGTGGATATCAAATTATTTGAGAAAATAATTATGTTTTCCCTAAATTGGAGAATAAGTGTGTAAATGCCAAAGGGCTGGATGAGATGAGATCTTGAAGTCAAGTTTTTGTCTTAGAGTGACACTTGGCATAATCTTGGAAATTTGAGAGAATATATATATATATATATATTAGAAATGTGGGGTATATATATATATATATATATATATGTGTGTGTGTGTGTGGAATTATGAGTTGGAGAATTAATTAATTAAATGCAAAAAGAAATTGTAAATGGGTCTTTCAAGCATTTAATGAGAGGCATGATTATATGGATTAAAGAAAATCCAAAAGAAAATGGTAAATGGTCACCATTAATGCCTTGGAAAATATGAGAGTTATTTAAATACATAAGAAAGTATTTATGTCTCTCAAATGTGATGTTGGAAATTAGTCCCATTAATTTAAATGGGAAATAAATTATTTATGTCTCTCAAGTGTGATGGATGTGAAATTAGTCCCATTAATTTAAATGGGAAAGAAATGGAAATTAGTCACTCATTTATGAGTGAAAATGGGAGGATTTATTTAAATGAGAAATAAATAGAAATCTCCAAGTGATCCAAGGGTTAGGATCAAGTTTCGAAAAGGGTGAAATATATCCAATGGCTTGGATTAAGTTTTCAAAATGATATATAATAGCCTCATTAAGTAAATGAGAAATGAATGAAAAATGCAAGAGATCTAATGGGTGAGGTGCATTCTTGAGAAAGAGAATAAATCCAATGGTGGGGATTTAAAGAGTGTAAATGGCATGGATTGCCAACCTATTTAAAAGTGTGTTTTCTCCTAGAGAGGAGACTTGGTTGTTTTAATGGATGGTTGAGATTAGTTTTCCCTTAAGCACATGGATTGTGCCTTTAGTGAGTGGCTAGGATGCATTCTTGAAATATGGGGGAACTAGTATAAAATGGCAACAAGGGAAATCTTGGTTCCCTTTGGCCATTTGGAGAAAGAAATGAAGAAGGAAAGAAAGAAAGGGAGATAAGAAAGTCTCCCATGGAAGAAAAAGTGAAGAAGAAGAGAAGAAATCAAGGCAAGTGTATTCTTCTTCTCTTTAATTAGTGTTTCTAAATTCAAAGTGAGTGATTTCCTTGTTTGAGTGCCATCTTAGATGGGAAGAAATGAAGATGGAAGCTCTCTTGAGATAAGGATTTAAAGCTTCAAAGAAAAGAATGAGGTAAGGGATGGCCCCATAGGAGGGTGGCCTTGCAATGTGTTATAAATATGTTTGATAAATGTATATGTTGCATTTAGCATGTTCTTTTATGTTCATGAGACTTATGGCCATAGGTTAGTTTGGGAACATGGTTGAAATGGTGGGTTCTTGGAGGGTTGTGATGGCAAAGAAACCTAGCCACATTTGCATGCATTTAGCATCATATAATCTTGTTATGTTCATATTTATTTGGCATTGCACCCTTATTGAGCTTAATAGCTCATGAGGTTTTTATCCTCACATGTAGGTTGTGAAAGCATGGTAAAATAATGGCAATGGTGGAATGGCATGGGAAAGCATGGGAATGAAGACCCAAGAGCTTGTTATGGCTTATGGAAGCCTTGTTGTTGTGTTGATTTATGTAATGTATTTGGTTGGTAATGGTTTTTCTTTTAAGCCTAAAGTTATGGGTGTATTCCATTTTTGTAGTGTTTGATTTAATTTGAAATGAGACATGGGCTTATGGTATGTTGAAGCCTAGGTTGAGGGAAGGTCTCATTTTGGTGTGTGTTGTGAGAAACACCAAGAAGTAAATCACAAGAGTTTGTTGGAAAATAGTGGGTGTTTGATGTATCTTATGGAAGCATCAAGAGCATGATTTAAGCCTTAATTTTGGAGAAAAAAAAGGCTAAAATGGAAGGAAAATGAAGTTTATTTATTCAATGTAATTTCTGGAAAATTGGGGTTTAATTGCCCAAGAAAGAAAAAAAGAAAAAAAAATGTAGTGGCAGCAAGAGTGGCAAGGGGCTGCTGGCAGCAGCCCTAGGCGCACCAAGCGGGCGCGCGCGCGCGGGTGGCCAGGGCCCAGCGGGGCCCCGCGGGCCAATTTTTTTTGGGGCATTTCTTAATTGAATTTGGGCCCTGGAGGAATTTTCAAAATAAAGTGATTTTTTGGGCATTTTGGAGAATGACGCTGAAATTTGGGAAAAATTGAAATTTATGAGTTTTTCCTCCAAAATTGGTGATCCATCAATGGATTGATTTAAATGGTGATTTTATGGAGCCCGGTAAAATTCTTGGTCGGAAAAAGAATTTTAAAAAAAATAATTGAGAAAACGGCATTTGGGCGTCCGTAGGAGATTTCCTTTTAGCCAACGTGGTGTGGTTAAAGCCCATTGCCGCTAATGAATCCTGGGGATGAGGGAAGGGAAAGACGAGCCTAGTTCCCACCTAGGGCATTTCATCTTGAAACATGGTCTACCCTTCACCTAAGGCCGGGCAGATGGACAATTTGGGCAATTGTTCACGAGTAACACCCATAAGTGGGAGCGGGGCGTTACAGATTGGTATCAGAGCGTGGTTGGAGCATCAAGTGGAAGATGCTTGGAGAAATGTGGTCGAAGGTTGATCGAAAGGCCTTGAGATTAGAACCACAAGTGACTGAGGACCCTAGGGGTTGGCTTGAGACATGGAGGTCTATGGTAATGGAAATGGAGTACTCGGATATTCCTGCTATAGGAAAGGGAAAATATCATGTTTGAGATGATATACTGTAAGAGATATACGAGTCGAGCAATGAAGAGTCAAATGCCCGAGTGTGGGTATTGGTATCAAGAACCTGAATGTGGAAATTTGGAGGTTCATGAGGCATCCTAAGGATAAGAGTTCCTTGCGATTGAAGTGTTGAGGCTTGTGTGGGGACACAAAGATGAGTCATGATAAGGATCATGGCCTGAGGTATAGCTAATCCGAGAAGGGATTAGTAGAGTAACCCTATGTTAAGAAGATGTTTAAGCCCATATGAAGAAATGGAGTGGTTTCCATAAGTGTGGTGCTAAGGGTTGGGTGCTTGAACTAGGGTGAGCTAAGGTTGAAATTAGCTCGAAGCCCAAAGGAAGAAGTCGTCAACAGGTTGTGTGACGAGCTCCGGAAAGGGAGTAAGCTAAAGTTGCTCATAGAGAGGCTCTAGGTGGAATGAGCATGTGAAGCATATGCATGTCATAACCAGGGTAGGCATGACATTGTTAGCTTGCAAAAAGACTCCGAGGGGAGTCGGGTGTGCGTTGTGCATGAGGGATGCATATAGTGCCATATGATTGTATCGTTATGACGATCCTAGAGGGGACATGCCTAGGGTATGAGCAGACCCTAGTTGATTTCATGATGAAACAGGATATATCCTAAGAAAGGATAGGTATGTGGCAAATGAACCCTAGCGAGTGCTTGTGTGAGATGGAAATCCCAAGTGAGTCAAGCTGGAATCCAAGGGGATCCAGATTTGGGATAAAGGAGTTGGGCATGTGTAGATATGCGCGTGAGAGCCATGGGATTGGAAGTCCAAGTTGTGAAAGGCCAAGTGACCATTCAGGTGAATGATGGATAAGGGGCCAATTTAAACTCTCATTGACGCTTGGGGTCAGGTGGGACGCCTAAAGTCAAGAGATGAGAGGTGAATAAACCCTCATTATGATGCCTGGGGTCGAAATGACGCCTAAGGTTATGAGACCCTTAATGGGAGACGTGGAGGTCACCCAACGAAGGGTATGAATGGTGTGTGGGCCGAGGGTGGTGAATGGGGGCAACAGGACATCAGTGGGCTATGCGAGCACAAGAGATGCCATCTTTGGATGCCATGTAGGCAGGGGCATGATGAATAATGTGGAAGCCTTGAATTTTATATTTCAAATCATGGAAGCCCGAGCAAGGCATGAGGAAAGGCTAGGCCGGGCATGGTGATTGAATGTGTTCATGAGTGTGCAAAGAGAGACGAGAGGTCTCAATTTACCTAGAAGGTAATGGTTGGAGCTCTATGGTTATGGGTGTCGGAGCTTGAGATAGGCTCAACGTGTCGGTTGTGGATTGAGAGATCATAGATAATCAAGCTTTGGGATGAGCTGGGTGGCGAATGAATCATGATGGATTGGGATCCATTGTCGTGGAAAGTTGGAGCTTTCAAATTTTGAGTGAGAGCCATGAGGTATGATCTTGTGGGGTAAGATCATGAGGCCTCAAGATGTGAAATGGTTGAGAGTCTTGAAGCAGTAAGAGATGTAAAGTCATGAGGAGTAGGGCTTATGGCATGAGCTTTAGGTTATCAAGACAAGGATAACTAAGTAAGATGGCTTTGGTAGGATGGTGGCGGAACCATCGTAGCTCGAAAAGGCTTTAAGTAGCCTTGATGCTAAGGGTGCAAGGCTCGATGTGACGGATCTGATGCTATGAACCGTGTGGCAGAGGACTAATGAGTTGGCTCGCGTTGAGGGCAAGTGGCCCATGGGCCTGAGCAATTTAGTGAACTGCAGGTGATGATCAAATGCTGAAGATGTGGAGCAGCACCTTAGGAAATTCATCAGGTGAGACCGAAAATCTTCCGTGCGAGATAGGACATCTAGAGTAGTCCTAAGGAGGAAACATGGAACGCGGTAATGATCGGATAGATTTGTTGTCAAGTAGGACGCCTGGTAGGAATAGTGGCTACTAGTGTGGCGAGGTAGTCATGCCGAGTTCGATATCAGAGGTGTGACTGGAAGGTGAAAATCACGATACGGGGGGCAAAGCAGATCAGAGTGGGACTTGAGCCATGCTGTAGGAAACTGTTGTTGGGCCAGTGTAAGGGACAACACAGTAATAATGATTGGGTGTTAACTTTCTGAAGCACAGGGCAACACGATGGGGAACCAGTGTTGGGCCAGTGTATGGGAGTTACACGTGATTGGGTGTTGACTCTCTGAAGCACAGGACAACACGATGGGGAACCAGTGTTGGGCCAGTGTATGGGAGTGACATGAGGATGGTGACCAAGTGTTGGCGTGCCTAAAGCACAGGGCAACGCAGTAACTATGCAGATGGCCAGGGACAGAAGATCTATGAGATGTTTGAGAAAGAAACCCAGGGAAAAGAAACGGGTCTAGTATGGGAATAATGCTATAGTTGATACCTATCAGTGACGGGTCTAATGCTATGTACCACTGGATGCAGACGGTTAGTCCACAGGAGGGACTACAGCCCTCCACATGGAGTAACCTGTCTGTAGTGGAGACGATTAGACGCCGAAGACCTGGGGTATGCTGTAGGTTATGCCTGAGCCAGACCTAAAATTCCGTAAGGGTTGAAGTATGGTGGTAGTGCTTTGGTGTCAAGGCAGCAAGAAGGTTTGTGAATCGAGGGAGTGATATCTTGTGATGTGATAACAAGAGGTGTAGCGATCCTCCTTGTTAAAGGATGCTAACGCAGTTGTGGTTAAAATCTGATTGAAGTTGATCAAGTAAATTGGGATGATGGACTCGTGTGATTTTGCAGTAATGCATGAAGATGGGATTGATTGGTTGTAACGACCCGCTCCCACTTACGGGCGTCACCGGTAAATAATCGACCGGATTACTCACCCGACAAACCACAACTGAAAGGTTGGACTATGTTTCAACAGGAAATGCCCTAGATGGGAACTAGGCTTCGTCCTTCCCTTCGCTCCACTCAGGAATCGATCTCAACTCAATCAAGAAAACACAGCGGACCGAGACCCGAAACCCGAGTGAGCTTCACCTCTCTTCAGCTCGCCCCATAGCAAGCTAGAGGTGACCCAGGCACAAAGCTAGCATACAAACACTTCGCTGAGTATTGGGGATTTATGAGAACGTACCTTGCTGATCTTTGCTTGGTCTGAAACTCATCTTGGCCAACTAAGCCATATCCAGAGAACAATCTCACAATCATTTATCATTCTATGATGATTACAACAATTAAATACATCTAGTGCTCAATATCACTTACACTCAATTACATGAATATGTATAAAAAGTTACAAGGGAATATGCAACAACACATCTCAGGAAACAAAGTTAATTGCCACAATAGCCTCCCGACGCCATCCCTGCTTGCCTCTGGACTTGCAACATCTACACATGAGGTAAAACCTCATGAGTCATGAAGACTCAGTAAGGGTGCAATGCATGTAAATATGAATATAATCATGTTTATGTATGCCAAATGCATGCAAATGAGGCTAGGTCCACTTATCCTCACAACCTTCCAAGGTTTGAGGCATTAACCTACCAGCCCTCACAACACTAGTCCTCCATATGGCCACAGGTTCACTAGATCTCGCATCACGCAAGTGTCAACCACTACATGCAAATGCAACATAAAAATATTATCAAACACATTTACCAACTTACAATGCCACCTCCACATGGGGCTATCCCTTACCTGGTTCGAAGCCTCATCTCTGCCTCGGCACGAACTCCAACCCGAACTTTGAGCTCTTCTAGGATCACCGCTTCCCTGGTCGAACCTAGATACATATACACACAAACCCAACTCTATCAACATCCGACATTAACCAATACCTTCACTTTTGCTTACACCGCAAGACCACCCGACAACTACTCAAACAAACAACTTTCCAAAAAAAAACCCGACATAGGGTTTAATCCCACCAATACGACACAATTCATTATCTCACATAATGAAATTATTTTGAAAAGAAACAAATTAATTACCTCCATTAATCTGGAGAGAAAAGCAGCTAAACGCCCACATCGGCCTTGCCTCTCAAGAAGCCACTTACGCTCAAAAATCCAAATTTCGAGCTTTTAGCAAGCTCGTCAAGCCCCAAAATAATTCTCAGGATTATTCCAGAATTTTCTAGAATTTTTGGATATTTTTCCTCCATTTTCCTTTTTATTTCTTTTCTATTTTTTTTATTTCCTTTTCTTTTCTATTCTTTCTCTTCTCCCCTGTTTCTTTCTCCCGCGCGCGGCCACTGTTCACGCTTCTTCTTCCTCGCGCGGTTGCCCTTCTTTCTTCCTCCATGCGACCAGTCCACCTGCAACCATGCATGGCCGCTGCTGGCCATCGCCCTCCAGCCCTCCGCCGATCGCCATCGCTGATCTCGCCGCTGCCATCGGCTGCCTCACACCGCGAGCCTCTCGCGCCAGCACGCACAGCAGCGTTGCAACCACCATGGCCGGACCTCGAAGCTCCCAGCCGTCCTCGCGCACGTCCACTGCAGCACACTGCAACCTCGTCGGCTGCCCCAACGCATTCCCGAGCCTCTACCGCTTGCTGGCTGCTCCGCTTGCTACTACCTTCATCTTCCATCATCGGCCATGGCAGTTGCAGCCATGGCCAATCGGCCTCATCACTCTCACTCTCTCTTCTTCTCTCTCCCTCTCTCTTGCAAGCTCTCCCTCGATCTCTCTTTCTCGCGTGCGGATTGCCCTCTCGGCCATGCTCTCTCTGCTTCAACTCTCCCGAGCCCTCTCTATTTTGATTTCAAATTTTGAAATGGCAGCAAGCTCGCGGCTCTACCTATATATACCCACGCTTATATATATATAAATACATATATAAAGTTTTTAACCCCCTATTTTATCGTAATTCCTCTTAAAGAATATAATAATTACACTTAGGGATTTTTATAATAGCACTTAGGCCCTCCCAATGCTTAAATTAATTATAATTAAGCCACTCCCAACTCGATTTCTTAAAAATTAATTATCGACCTTTAGTCGGGAATATCGATTTCGTCCCTACGCCTACACGGGACATTTATTCCATCTGAAAACTCCTAAGGGTTGCCTTATTCGCCAAACCGGACCACTCCTAGGGTCCCCTCAGCTTCCTGGAGGTCCCCTACGACCATTCGGTATTGGCACCCACTCGGGCTTATACATAATTTATTCCGAAAATTATTCCCGATTAGACCGCTTCCAGCGTCATTATTCTCATCTCGAAACGCTCACAAATCTCTTGCCCTCTTCCGTGGACATCCAGGTCCCGAGGCACTCCCAGTCACTAATTCGACAAATTTTATTAATCAATTTCTCGAGGTTGACCCTTGGTCTTCGCGGACCACCCGAGGTCCTGACAAAATAATCAAAAGTTATTTATTTTTAATACCATGTAATACCGGGTATTACATTCCAACCCCCTTAAAGAATTTCGTCCTCGAAATTCACTTTGCCTTAATCTCTTGCTCAAGATAATCACATTATCGGGCTACAAGACAAATTCTCATGCTCGAGAATCTTATCGCCTATCCATTTCTCACCTTTAGCTCGGGTTATTCCCACCTCAAGGCTTCACTTAGGCATTTGGTCCTCTGTCTCTTGAGGACATTCACCAACCGAATACCACCTTGGCCTCCAGCCAAATCGCACCACTGGTCGCTGGTCATGCTTACTGCAATGATATCCATCTCCTGATGGATTTTCTCTACCTCGAGCATCACTTTGCAGTCCACTTCCCATTTTCTCCTTAGTCGAAACCACATACGCTAACATTGCATCATTGATCAGTCTACCACGATTTTACGCTGATCACACAAGGCAACGTTTCTCATTGCCAATCACACATGGCCACGATTTTACGCTGGTCCAACCAACAACGTCTTAGCACTGATCATTCGTCGCAATGTCACTTCTAGTGCCCACAAGACACTCGGACACCCAATCCACCATGGCATACCACCATTAATCACACTCATTCATAGCTTAAGTTGATCCTCATGGCAACCTCTCGTTACCGATCAACTAACCTGGCTAGCATTTCATGGGAAGCAACCATTTGGCCTACCTTGCCAACTTCGACCATTTCATACATGGTCTTCTACCTTGACCAGCCGACCCTCATTTATCGATACGATTATGCAAAATTGACATACCTAACACCATGCCAGGTAATTACACATTTTCACCATACATACATTACTCGAGTCCAACTCGAGCTTGGCGATGCACGCACCATTACAACCTCACCTCGAGCTTATCCATGCTCGGGCCACAACCTTCTCCCAACTAGGAGTTCTTCGCATTAAGCACACAACGATACTTACTAGCCGATATCACATGCTAGTAGGGGTCTCTTACCTATACAAGGGAACTCTTCATTGAGCAATCCCTCTTCAATTCTTCACCCCATTACAGTTTTTACAATCATGTTCCCATGCTAGGCCTTACCTTGGCTATTTACCCTACCACGAGTCCAGGATCCTACCATTGCGCTTAGGGTCGTGGAACCTTTAATCAGCCCTCATCATCACCCATGGTGCGTGGCACAAGTGATTGGCTTATTACCATCTGCACAATCATTTATGCATCGCACCTGTAGGATGACTCGTGCCTTTGGTCCATACCACAACAAGCCATCATGGTTACACCCCCACTCTTGTAGCGGTTTTCTAGCCAAATTTTCTCACCCAACTTCACTTTCATTAGGAGTTTTCAAATCTCACCATTTCTCAACAAAGCCTTTTACTCTTAAGGTACGAACTTTCAGCCATCCTACATCGGGTTCATTCTCAACCTGGAATAGACACCTAATTTAAACTATGCATAATGGTTCCTCTTGTCCTCCTCGGCAAGGACAACACCATGACAACAACGAATTTCTCCCTCACGGTCGTTGCATCTCAAAATTCACAGATACCAGCCTTCATGGCCATTCACACTCGGCTTCAAGGTCTTACCATGCATAATGGTTACCTTTGACCTTCCTGACAACTTCTTTTCCCTAACCGCGACGATGACGCCACCATGTCATCTCAAAAGACCCGCTGCTCTTTGAATCTCACTGGTGATCGCAACTAGCACGACCCCATTTTTAGGCCGCCTTCCTCACATCACCTTTTATACTTATAGCATCTAGCTAAATCCCTGAGAGACTCTGGCTTCTCCCGAATTTCTTATACACTTTGCTACAGCTAGCTCACACCTCTTGGTGAGCAATCCTGGAAACCAATCTCTTCCCATAAGCTCTTCCTTCGAGCTCTCTTTACCCACTGGCAATATCTTAAATTCGCCATCATCTTCCATCTAACCAACTCGCTTAGCTCTAGCCAAATCGCTTGGCTCACAACCCACACAACCTTCCTCTAAGCATTGCACTTGCAATCATCAACTATCACTGCGATTTAAACTCCATCCACTGGAAAATCACCCCTATCATTCTTGTGGAATTCACACTTCCACTTAATGTCGTAGGACCCATCTTCCTACTCAGGCACCTGCCATCACACTAGCTTTTTCCCCGGGTGATCTCTCCCGATAAAATTATAGTGCTTTAGGAAGTTCATCACACACTGTTGCCTCATGCTCAACTTCTCTTGGGAGAACATCTCATGTTCTACTCTGACAACATTTCAACACTACAATTTACATCCCTCGCTACAGAGTAACACTCCTTTAAGCGGCACAATACTGCCCTGACCAACCATCTTTTATCACCTTGGATCTCTTTCTCACAATTTGTCTGGTCTAACCACTAGGACCCGCTGAACCTTTATATTGCATACATGGCAACGAACAAGGCTTTACACCACAGCCCTCGAGCCTCACGCTCCATTATTGCCATCAAGTGCTACCACCTGGCAATTTCTCGTGTGTCATCAACTGGAAACCCTTCCAGTGCCACTTGAGGACACTTCCTCAATTGCATCGACACAAGCAAGACTAACACCAGTTTGTGCAATTGCGAGCCTTTACGTATTCCCAAACCATGCCTTAGCCACACTTTCCACCTGCCACAACTCACTTCACTGGATTAGAGATCCCTTTACTCGAAGCCTTCACACGCTTTAATTTCCCCATCTCATGGTTGGCTTCCACTTCGTAAGTCTCACCCTCCACGGCACTTACGTATCATTCTGGAGCCTTTTACCGACTCTACCAATCAATCCCGTCTTCATGCATTACTGCAAGATCACACTGGGTCCATCATCCCAATTTTTCAGATCTACTTCGATCAAATTAACCATAACTATTTTAGCATCCTTTAGCAAGGAGCATCGCCACAACTCTTGTTATCACACCAAAAGATATCACTCCCTCGATTCACAAACTTTCTTGCTGCTTTGACACTAGCAGCACTAGCACTATACCTCAACCCTTACGGAATTTTAGGTCTGGCCCAAGCATAACCTACAGCATACCCCAGGTCTTCGGCGTTTAATCGTCTCCACTACAGACAGGTTACTCCACGTGGAGGGCTGCAGTCCCTCCTGTGAACTAACCGTCTGCATCCAGTGGTCTCTAGCATTAGACCCGTCAACATAGGCATCAATCGTAGCGTTATTCCCACACTAGACCCATTTCTTTTCCCTAGGTTTCTTACTCAAACATCTCATAGATCTTCAGTCCCTGACCATCTGCATAGTCACTATGTTGTCCTGTGCTTTAGGCGCGCTAACACCTAGTCGCCATCATCGTGTCACTCCCATACACTGTCCCAACACTAGCTCCCCATCGTGTTGCCCTGTGTTTCAGAGAGTCAAAACCCAATTACGTGTCACTCCCATACACTGGCCCAACACTGGTTCCCCATCGTGTTGCCCTGTGCTTCAAAGAGTTAACACCAAATCATTTTTATTGTGTTGTCCCTTACACTGGCCCAACAATAGTTTCCTACAGCATGGCTCAGGTCCCACTCTGATCTGTTTCGCACCCTTGTAATGTGACTTTCACCCTCCAGTCACACCTCTGTTATCGAACTCGGCATGACTACCTCGCCACGCTCACAACCACTATTCCTACTAGGCGTCCTACTTGACAACAAATCTATCGGATCACTACCGCGTTCCACGATTCCTCTTTAGGACTACTCTAAATGTCCTATCCCGCACGGAAGATTTTTGGTCTCACCTGACCAATTTCCTAAGGTGCTGCTCCACATCCTCGACATCTGATCGTCACCTGTAGTTCACTAACTTGCTCAAGCCCATGGGCTACTTGCCCTCAACGCGAGCCAACACATTAGTCCTCTGCCACATGGCCCATAGCATCAGATCCATTACATCGAGCTTTGCACCCTTAACATCAAGGCTACTTAAAGCCTTCCCGAGCTACAATGGTTCCACCACCATCTTACCAACACCATCTTACTTGGTTACCCTTGACTTGATAACCTCAAGCTCATACCAAAAACCTACTTCTCATGACTTCACATCTCATACCGCTTCAAGACTCTTAAACCATTTCACATCTTGAGGCCTCATGATCTTAGCCCACAAGATCATACCTCACGGCTCTCACTCAACATTTGAAAGCTTCAACTTTCCAGGACAATGGATCCCAATTCATTATGATTCATTCGCCACCCAGCTCATCCTAGAGCTTGATTATCAATGTTCTCGCAACCCACAATCAACATGCTGAGCCCATCTCGACTCTGGCACCCATAACCATGGAGCGCCAACTAGTACCTTCTAGGTAAATTGAGACCTCTCGTATCACCTTGCACACTTATGAACACATTCAGTCACTACGCTCGGCCTGGCCTTCCTGCATGCCTCGCTCGGGCTCCCATGACTTGAATATAAAATTTGGGGCTTCCACATTGCTCACCATGCCCCTGCCCACTTGGCATCCAAAGTTGGCATTTCTTGTGCGCGCATAGCCCACGGATGTCCTGTTGCCACATTTCACTACCCTCGGCCCACACTGCTCATACCCTTCGTTGGGTGACCTCCGCGTCTCCCATTAAGGGTCTCGTAACCTTAGGCGTCATCTCGACCCCAGGCATCATAATGAGGGTCTATTCACCTCTCATCTCTCGACCTTAGGCATCTCGCCTGACCCCAAGTGTTAATGAGAGTTTAGATTGACCCCTCATCCATCATTCACATGAACGGTCACTTGGCATTTCCCAACTAGGACTTCCAATCCCATGGCTCCCACGCGCATATCTACACATACCCAACTTCTTTATCCCAAATCTGGATTCCCTTGGATTCTAGCTCGACCTACTTATGATTTTCATCTCATACAAACACCCGCTAAGGTTCACTTGCCACACACCTATCATTCCCAAGGATAGACCTCGTCTCATCATGAAACCAACTAGGGTCCACTCATACCCTAGGCACATCCCCTCTGGGATCTTCATAACAATACGATCACATTGCATCACATACTTCTAGCATCTCGACTCCCTTCAGAGTCCTTCCGGATTCTGCTTACGTCATGCCTTCTCTGGCCATGACATACGGACGCCTTACTTGCATGCTCCCCATGGATCCTTACTGCAATTTACCTCACCCCCTTACTGGGGCTCACCACTTAGCCCGTTGACGACTCATTTCCTCGAGCCCCGAGCTAACTCTCATTTTAGCTCACTCCATCTCAAGCTCACAAGCCTTACTACACCACTTCCAAGGGATAACTCTATTCCCTCGAACATGCTCGACAAATCCCTAACATAGGGACGTTCCACTAATCCCTTTTCGGACTAGTCATGCCTCGGCTTGGTGTCCCCACACGAGCCTCAACACTTAAATCTCAAGGAGATCTCATCCCTAGAACACTTAATATTACCCAAACATACCATTGCAGGCCTCAATGACTTGACCAAATCCCTTAGGGTCCTCAGTCCACATGTCCAACTTTTAAAGTTATCGAATCAATCTCACATCACAATCTCGAGACCATAGATCAACTGTTCTCGACCCCAACTCAGCAGTTTGGACATTCCAACTTACATCCAAATCATTCAAGAAATCCTTAATTCCAAACTCTGGCAATTGCTCACATCAATCGCTTAACCGACCATACATAACACCCAAGCACGCTAGCCTTCCCCACTCATATAGCTAGCCATGCTCTGATACCAAACTGTAACGACCCGCTCCCACTTACAGGCATCACCGGTAAATAATCGACCGGATTACTCACCCGACAAACCACAACTGAAAGGTTGGACTATGTTTCAACAGGAAATGCCCTAGATGGGAACTAAGCTTCGTCCTTCCCTTCGCTCCACTCAGGAATCGGTCTCAACTCAATCAAGAAAACACAGCGGACCGAGACCCGAAACCTGAGTGAGCTTCACCTCTCTTCAGCTCGTCCCATAGCAAGCTAGAGGTGACCCAGGCACAAAGCTAGCATACAAACACTTCGCTGAGTATTGGGGATTTATGAGAACGTACCTTGCTGATCTTTACTTGGTCCGAAACTCATCTTGGCCAACTAAGCCATATCTAGAGAACAATCTCACAATCATTTATCATTCTATGATGATTACAACAATTAAATACATCTAGTGCTCAATATCACTTACACTCAATTACATGAATACATATAAAAAGTTACAAGGGAATACGCAACAACACATCTCAGGCAACAAAGTTAATTGCCACAACAGCCTCCCGACGCCATCCCTGCTTGCCTCTGGACTTGCAACATCTACACATGAGGTAAAACCTCATGAGTCATAAAGACTCAGTAAGGGTGCAATGCATGTAAATATGAATATAATCATGTTTATGTATGCCAAATGCATGCAAATGAGGCTAGGTCCACTTATCCTCACAACCTTCCAAGGTTTGAGGCATTAACCTACCATCCCTCACAACACTAGTCCTCCATATGGCCACAGGTTCACTAGATCTCGCATCACGCAAGTGTCAACCACTACATGCAAATGCAACATAAAAATATTATCAAACACATTTACCAACTTGCAAGGCCACCTCCACATGGGGCTATCCCTTACCTGGTTCGAAGCCTCATCTCTGCCTCGGCACGAACTCCAACCCAAACTCTGAGCTCTTCTAGGATCACCGTTTCCCTGGTCGAACCTAGATACAAATACACACAAACCCAACTCTATCAACATCCGGCATTAACCAATGCCTTCACTTTTTCTTACACCGCAAGACCACCCGACAACTACTCAAACAAACAACTTTTCAAAAAAAAAACCCGACATAGGGTTTAATCCAACCAATACGACACAATTCATTATCTCACATAATGAAATTATTTTGAAAAGAAACAAATTAATTACCTCCATTAATCTGGAGAGAAAAGCAGCTAAACGCCCACATCGGCCTTGCCTCTCGAGAAGCCACTTACGCTCAAAAATCCAAATTTCGAGCTTTTGGCAAGCTCGTCAAGCCCCAAAATAATTCTCAAGATTATTCCAGAATTTTCTAGAATTTTTGGATATTTTTCCTCCATTTTCCTTTTTATTTCTTTTCTATTTTTTTTATTCCCTTTTCTTTTCTATTCTTTCTCTTCTCCCCAGTTTCTTTCTCCTGCGCGCGGCCACTGTTCACGCTTCTTCTTCCTCGCGCGGCTGCCCTTCCTTCTTCCTCCATGCGACCAGTCCACCTACAACCATGCATGGCTGCTGTTGGCCATCGCCCTCCCGCTCTCCGCCGGTCGCCGTCGCTGATCTCGCTGCTGCCATCGGTTGCCTCACACCGCGAGCCTCTCGCGCCAGCACGCACAGTAGCATTGCAACCACCATGGCCGGACCTCGAAGCTCCCAGGCGTCCTCGCGCACGTCCACTGCAGCACACTGCAACCTCGCCGGCCGCCCCAACGCATTCTCGAGCCTCTACCGCTTGCTGGCTGCTCCACTCGCTACTGCCTTCATCTTCCATCATCGGCCATGGCAGTTGCAGCCATGGCCGATCGGCCTCATCACTCTCACTCTCTCTTCTTCTCTCTCTCTCTCTCTCTCGCAAGCTCTCCCTCAATCTCTCTTTCTCGTGTGCGAATTGCCCTCTCGGCCATGCTCTCTCGGCTTCAACTCTCCCGAGCCCTCTCTATTTTGATTTCAAATTTTGAAATGGCAGCAAGCTCGCGGCTCTGCCTATATATACCCATGCTTATATATATATAAATACATATATAAAGTTTTTAACCCCCTATTTTATCATAATTCCTCTTAAAGAATATAATAATTACACTTTGGGATTTTTATAATAGCACTTAGGCCCTCCCAATGCTTAAATTAATTATAATTAAGCCACTCCCAACTCGATTTCTTAAAAATTAATTACCGACCTTTAGTCGGGAAAATCGATTTCGTCCCTACACCTACACGGGACATTTATTCCATCTGAAAACTCCTAAGGGTTGCCTTATTCGCCAAATCGGACCACTCCTAGGGTCGCCTCAGCTTCCCAGAGGTCCCCTACGACCATTCGATATTGGCACCCACTCGGGCTTATACAGAATTTATTTTAAAAATTATTCTCGATTAGACCGCTTCCAACGTCATTATCCTCATCTCGAAACGCTCACAAATCTCTTGCCCTCTTCCGTGGACATCCAAGTCCTGAGGCACTCCCAGTCACCAATTCAACAAATTTTATTAATCAATTTCTCGAGGTTGACCCTTGGTCTTCCCGGACCACCCAAGGTCCTGACAAAATAATCAAAAGTTATTTATTTTTAATACCATGTAATACCGGGTATTACATTGGTAGAGCTGGTAAATGGCTTGAGAATGATACGTAAGTGCCGTGGAGGGCGAGACTTACGAGGTGGAAGCCAACCATGTGATGGGGAAATTGAAGTATGCGGAGGTTTCAAATAAAGCGATCTCTAATCCAGTGATGTGAGTTGTGGTAGGCTGAACATGTGGCTAAGGCACGGTTTGAAATTTGTGAAGGTGCGCAATGGCACAGTCTGGTGTTAGTCTTGGTTGTGTCGAAGCGAAATGAGGAAGTGTCCTCATGTGGCACTGGAAGGGTTTCCGATTGATGACACGAGAAATTGCCAGGTGGTAGCACCTGATGGCAATAATGGAGCGTGAGGCTCGAGGGCGGTGAGGTAAAGCCTTGTTGGTACAGTGCATGCCTTTAATATAAAGGTTCAGCGGGTCCTGGTGGTTAGACCAGGGAAATTGTGAGAAAGAGATGCAAGGTGATAAAAGATGGTTGGTTAGGGCAGAAATGTACCACTCAGAGGAGTGTGGCTCTGGAATGAGAGCTATCAATAGAACTTGAGATGTTCTCCCAAGAAAAGTTGCGTATGAGGTAACAGTGTGGGATAAACTTCCTAAGGCGCTACAACTTTATCAGGAAAGATCACCCAGGGAAAAGCTAGGGAAATGGCGAGTGCCTGAGTAGGAAGGTGAGTCCTGCAGCATAGAGTGGAAGTGTGAATTCCACAAGAATGGCAGGGGTGATTTCCAGTGGGTGGAGTTTAAAGTCGAAGCGATAGTCGATGATTGCAAGAGTAGTGCCTGGAGTCGGGTTGTGTTGGTTATGAGCTGGGCGATCTGGCTAGAGCTAAGCGAGTTGATTAGATGGAAGGTGATGGAGAATTTAAGATATCGCCAATGGGTAAAGAGAACTCAAAGGAAGAGCTTATGGGACGAAACTAATTTCCAGTAATGGTGTTGAGGTGATGAAATCACCTAATGGTTGTGAGTGATACAGCTAGAGGGATGCCTTGGAGTGTGGGTAATTGATGAGAATTAACCTCGTGTCTAAGGTTAATGGTTGTGAAAAGAAATTGGCTAGTGAAGTTGTGGTGGTGTTAGAGCCATGTGGTTGCTCACCGAGTGGTGTGAGTTGATTGTAGCAAGTGTATGAGAAATCCGAGAGAAGCCAGAGTCTCCCAGGGAATTAGCAAGTTGCTATAAATATAGCGAAGTGATTTGTAAAAGGCGACCTAAAGTGGGGTCTTGCTGACCAGTGAGATTCAAAGAGCAGTGAATCTTTGGGGGATGACATGGTGGTGTCATCATCACTGTCGGGGAAAGGAAGTTGTCAGGAAGGTCAAAGGTAGCCATTGCGCATGGTAAGACCTTGAAACAGAGTGTGAATGGCCATGAAGGCTGGTGTTTGTAAAAATTGAGATGCAACGACCGTGGAGGAGAAATTCGTTGCTGTCATGATATTGTCCTTGCCGAGGAGGACAAGAGGAACCATTATGCATGGTTTAGCTCAGGTGTCTATTGCGGATTGAGATGAACCTGATGTGAGATAGCTGAAAGTTACGTGCCTCAAGGGTAAGAGGCTCTATTGAGAAATGGAGAGATTTGAAAAGTCCTAATGAAATTGAAGCTGGGTGAGAAAATTTGGCTAGAAGACCGCTACAAGAGTGGGGGTGTAACCATGATAGCTTGTTGTGGTGGAGACCAAAGGCACGAGTCATCCTACAAGTGCGATGCAATAAGTGATTGTGCAGATGGTAATAAGCCAATCACTTGTGCCACGCACCGTGGGTGATGATGAGGGTCGATTAATGGTTTCGCGACCTTAAGCGCAATGGTAGGATCCTTGACTCACGGTAGGGTTTAATAGCCAAGGTAAGGCCTAGCATGGGATATGATTGTGAAGGCTAAATTGGGTGAAGTATTGAAAAGGCGTCGCTCAGCGAAGAGTTCCCTGGTATGCGTAAGAGACCCCTACTAGCGTGTGATATCGGCTAGTAAGTATCTTGTGTGTGCTTAATACGAAGAACTCCTGGTTGGGAGAAGGTTGTGGCCCGAGCATGGATAAGCTCGAGGTGAGATTGTAATGGTGCGTGCATCGCTAAGCTCAAGTTGGACTCGGGTAATGCATGTATGGTGAAAATGTGTAATTACTTGGCATGGTGTTAGGTATGTCGATTTTGCGTAATTGTATCGATAAATGAGGGTCGGCTGTTCGAGGTAGAAGACCATGTATGAAATGGTCGAAGTTGGCAAGGTAGGCCAAGTGGTTGCTTCCCATGAAATGCTAGCCTGGTTAGTTGATCGGTAACAAGAGGTTGACATGAGGATCAACTTAAGCTATACATGAGTGTGATTAATGACGGTATGCCATGGTGGATTGGGTGTCCGAGAGTCTTGTGGGCACTAGAAGTGACATTGCGGTAAATGATCAGTGCTAAGACGTTGCTGGTTGGACCAGCGTAAAATCATGGCCATGTGTGATTGGCAGTGAGAAACGTTGCCGCGTGTGATTGGCGTAAAATCGTGGTAGACTTATCAATGATGCAATGTTAACGTATGTGGTTTCGACTGAGGGAAAAATGGGAAGTAGACCGTAAAATGATGCTCGAGGTAGAGAAAATCCATCTAGAAATGGACAGCGTGGCAGTAAGTGTGATCAGCGACCAGTTGTGCAATTTGGCAAGAGGCCTAGGTGGTGTTTGGTTGTTGAATGTCCTCGAGAGTTGGAGGATCAAAAGCCTAAAGTGAAGCCTTGAGGTAAGTGTAACCCGAGGTAAATATGAGGAATGGATAGGCTATGAGATTCTCGAGTAGGAGAATTTGCCATGTAGCCCGAGAATGTTATTGTCTTGGGCGGGAGATTATGGTAAGACGAATTTCGAGGACGAAATTCTTTTAAGGGGGGAGGAATGTAACACCCGGTGTTACCGGTGTTAAAAGAATGAGAAAAAAAGTGAGAAAATTCCAAAAATGCCCTTGCGGAGGTGATGAATCCTTGAGATTGTGCCCTATGAGAGGGGTATTTTGGTAATTTGGATAGTGAAATCCAATAAAAATGGTATTTTGATAAATTTGAAATAATTCTTATATGGAATTAGATGTGTAAGTGAATTAAATCCCAATATTTATTTATGACGAGATATGGGATTAATAATTTATGAAATGAGAATTTTGGTAATTTGAAGTGATTCCATAAAGGAATTTAATTATGGAAAATAGGAAAAATGGTGGATATTAAATTATTTGAGAAAATAATTATATTTTCCCTAAATTGGAGAATAAGTGTGTAAATGCCAAAGGGGTGGATGAAATGAGATCTTGAAGCCAAATTTGTGTCTTAGAGTGACACTTGGCATAATCTTGGAAATTTGAGAGAAATATATATATTAGAAATGTGGGGTATGTATATATATATGTGTGTGTGTGGAATTATGAGTTTGAGAATTAATTAATTAAATGCAAAAAGAAATGCTAAATGGGTCTTTCAAGCATTTAATGAGAGGCATGATTATATGGATTAAAGAAAATCCAAAAGAAAATGGTAAATGGTCACCATTAATGCCTTGAAAAATATGAGAGTTATTTAAATACATAAGAAAGTATTTATGTCTCTCAAATGTGATGTTGAAAATTAGTCCCATTAATTTAAATGGGAAATAAATTATTTATGTCTCTCAAGTGTGATGGATGTGAAATTAGTCCCATTAATTTAAATGGGAAAGAAATGGAAATTAGTTACTCATTTATGAGTGAAAATGGGAGAATTTATTTAAATGAGAAATAAATAGAAATCTCCAAGTGATCCAAGGGTTAGGATCAAGTCTTGAAAATGGTGAAATATATCCAATGGCTTGGATTAAGTCTTGAAAATGATATATAATAGCCTCATTAAGTAAATGAGAAATGAATGAAAAATGCAAGAGATCTAATGGGTGAGGTGCATTCTTGAGAAAGAGAATAAATCCAATGGTGGGGATTTAAAGAGTGTAAATGGCATGGATTGCCAACCTATTTAAAAGTGTGTTTTCTCCTAGAGAGGAGACTTGGTTGTTTTAATGGATGGTTGAGATTAGTTTTCCCTTAACCACATGGATTGTGCCTTTAGTGAGTGGCTAGGATGCATTCTTGAAATATGGGGGAACTAGTATAAAATGGCAACAAGGGAAGTCTTGGTTCCCTTTGGCCATTTGGAGAAAGAAATGAAGAAGGAAAGAAAGAAAGAAAGGGAGATAAGAAAGTCTCCCATGGAAGAAAAAGTGAAGAAAAAGAGAAGAAATCAAGGCAAGTGTATTCTTCTTCTCTTTAATTAGTGTTTTTAAATTCAAAGTGAGTGATTTCCTTGTTTGAGTGTCATCTTAGATGGGAGGAAATGAAGATGGAAGCTCTCTTAAGATAAGGATTTAAAGCTTCAAAGAAAAGAATGAGGTAAGGGATGGCCCCATGGGAGGGTGGCCTTGCAATGTGTTATAAATATGTTTCATAAATGTATATGTTGCATTTAGCATGTTCTTTTAAGTTCATGAGACTTATGGCCATAGGTTAGTTTGGGAACATGGTCGAAATGGTGGGTTGATGCCTCAACCTTGGAGGGTTGTGAGGGCCAAGAAACCTAGCCACATTTGCATGCATTTGGCATCATATAATCTTGTTATGTTCATATTTATTTGGCATTGCACCCTTATTGAGCTTAATAGCTCATGAGGTTTTTATCCTCACATGTAGGTTGTGAAAGCATGGTAAACTAATGACAATGGTGGAATGGTATGGGAAAGCATGGGAATGAAGACCCAAGAGCTTGTTATGGCTTATGGAAGCCTTGTTGTTGTGTTGATTTATGTAATGTATTTGGTTGGTAATGGCTTTTCTTTTAAGCCTAAAGTTATGGGTGTATTCCATTTTTGTAGTGTTTGATTTCATTTGAAATGAGATATGGGCTTATGGTATGTTGAAGCCTAGGTTGAGGGAAGGTCTCATTTTGGTGTGTGTTGTGAGAAACACCAAGAAGTAAATCACAAGAGTTTGTTGGAAAATAGTGGGTGTTTGATGTATCTTATGGAAGCATCAAGAGCATGATTTAAGCCTTAATTTTGGAGAAAAAAAAGGCTAAAATGGAAGGGAAATGAAGTTTATTTATTCAATATAATTTCTGGAAAATTGGGGTTTAATTGCCCAAGAAAAAAGAAAGAAAAAAAATGTAGTGGCAGCAAGAGTGGCAAGGGGCTGCCAGCCTTAGGCGCACCAGGCGGGCGCATAGCCAGCGCCCAGCGGGGCCCTGCGCGGGCCAGCGGGCCCCGCCGACCAATTTTTTTTAAAAAAATTGGAAAAATTGGGGAATTTTGGGGCATTTCTTAATTGAATTTGGGCCCTGGAGAAATTTTCAAAATAAAGGGATTTTTCGGGCATTTTGGAGAATGACGCCGAAATTTGGGAAAAATTTAAATTTATGAGTTTTTCCTCCAAAATTGGTGATCCATCAATGGATTGATTTAAATGGTGATTTTATGAAGCCCGGTAAAATTCTTGGTCAGAAAAAGAATTTAAAAAAAATAATTGAGAAAACGGCATTTGGGCGTCCGTAGGAGATTTCCTTTTAGCCAACGTGGTGTGGTTAAAGCCCATTGCCGCTAATGAATCCTGGGGATGAGGGAAGGGAAAAACGAGCCTAGTTCCCACTTAGGGCGTTTCATCTTGAAACATGGTCTACCCTTCACCTATGGCTGGGTAGGTGGACAATTTGGGCAATTGTTCACGAGTAACACCCGTAAGTGGGAGCGGGGCGTTACAAGGACTCCTCCCTTCTCTGCACCTTCACTGATCTGTCCACCCCAATGTCGTTTGGCCTCCCTCTTCTTTTACCTTCCCATGCTTCCAAGATTTCCATCTGGACAATAAACTGTTTAGCCCGAGCGAACAATTCAGCCATTGAGTTCGGTTCAGAAAATGCTAGGGACCTTCTGAGCGGGGCGTAGGCAGTTCCATTAAGCAAAGCAGACGCGACCAGACCTACCAGGAGGTCCCTTACCTCTTGTGTTGCGACCCTGAACCTCTCGACATATTGCTTTAAAGATTCATTTGGCCTCTGTTGCAAGCTTATCAAGTACATGACACTCTTCTTCTTTGGAACGTAGGCAGAGAATGCCTCCAGAAATTCTTTCTTCAACTATTCAAATAATCGGATGTGCCCAGCAGGTAATTGAGTAAACCACTGTTGTGCTTGCCCAGCTAGTGAGAGAGGAAAAGCCTTGCATCTGGTGACTTCATTCCACCCATGTAATACAGCCATTGCGACAAAGTGTTGCAAGTGCCTCTCAGGGTCTTTCTTCCCCGAATATACCGGGAGTTGGGGCAACTTGAACCCGGGCTGTACTGGTTGTCTTTGGAGCTCTTCGGACAGTGGGAATCCTTCCGTTAGCATTTCTGCAGGTGCTGTCACAATTTGCTTCTGTTCCAACACTTCTTCTATGAGGCGCTTGACGTCAGATGCCTTAAGAGTTCCTCTTTCTGCTTCATTTCTATCGGGGGATTGGATACAAAGAGCCCTTGAGTGGGTATTTTCTGCCATCTCCTCATACATGGGGGCTTTCCCTGGCCTCCTATCATAGTTACCTCCTGGGTTCTCTGTTGACGGGACTTGATTATTAATCTTGGGGTTTTCGATTCTGATCCCTCGATGTGGCACCCTGGGAGGATCATCCTGGGATCTCCAATGTCCTCTCGCCCCTGTTTGTCCTCCTGCTTGGGGAATGTGGATGTCAGGCATCAATTCTTGTAGTAGAGCAGTAACCCTGTAACACCCCAAATTTTTTGGGCATGTTATAACTTAGGATTTCGGGATTATAAAAATTTTTCATATCACAATAGCTGTCATACACCACACAATATCCCAAAAACCATAATTTTTACCTTCTCAGCTTAACAAACCCAATAATCAAATAGCTAAGACAGGTATTAAAATATCAAATACGGAAGCTAGATTGAACCTGATATGGTTCAAAACCATAACATTTTATTTATCATAAAATTCTTCAAGACGTCTATAAAATATATTAATATACATCGTCTCTAGCAAATGATAACTAAACATCTTAAACATATCCAAAATTACATAAGTTCGCACATAAACAAAAGTATGCTAAACATGTTACAAGTAGTAAATTAAACATATTTTTTAGCTACCTCCTTTCCCTTAGAGCTGCTCGTCAAACCTGGAACGTTTGAATATTCCAGGGACATAGTCCAATTAGAAGATGAATCTTCTAGTGAGAAACTCCAAAAACAGTTTATATCGATGCATGATCAGGTATAAAATGTATGAGAAGACAACGAGAACTACTCTGGAGTGCCTCGTGAACACGTCAGCCTCCTCCAACGAGAGCTTTCTCAATGGCGCACGCATAGCGTCTCTCGGGAGGTCCCTAACCATGTCACTTTGGCTCAACTTCATAGAACTCATGCAAACACCACATCCGTTGTTCCTTAGGCTCACGGTCTTCCCCACAAGAGCTTTCTCGATGGCGCACGCATAGCGCCTCTCAGGGGATCTTCGACTTTTACCCTCGGCCAACAACAAATAGGTACAACAGTATGGCCACACGAATTTTATAAATGCGATAGTTAAAAGGTCAACAGTATATATTTTCAGGAAAATTCAGTTCATAGATGCAACATGATTTCACGTAAGCAAATAATAAGAGTTTACGTATAAGAACTTCACAAAACATGTGTCATGCAATAGAAGTATCTCATAAGAGAAATAAAAATAGGATTTTGAGTTTAGGAGTCTCACGGAGTCTCACCTTGTTGGGTTATCTCTTCGACGGTATAATTTTACAGCAAACGACCTAGGTTTCTGCAGAAAACATGCGTTTTGGTAAACTTAACCTCAAATATTTTTATATAGAGTTGAATGGTATTAAAGTAGGGGCATAAATGGAAAATTTCATGTAAAAAGGAGCTCTCACGCGCCCCAAGAAGTCTGGCCACGCGCCTCCACGCGCAGCCATTTTCCAGCGCGTGTAGCTCACGCGCAGGTAGCAGATTCCGAACAGCCACGCCTCGTTTTCGTATTTTGGCCATATCTCCCTCGTTTAACTCCGATTTAACCCCCGTTTGAACCTACGCGACCCTATCTTCACCCTCTACAGGATTATAAAAAAAAATGGGACTTACCTCACTTTTTGTTGACTGATTTTGGCGAACTCCGATGAGGCTCGTTCTTCGCCGCTTCTCCGTCGCTTTCTTCCCGCCTTCTTGCCGAATCTCCTTCTCTCTCTCTAGAGAAAGCTCGTCCTCTTAGAGTGCTTCACTCCTCAAATTTGTTTGGAATGGTTTGAGAGCAACTCAAGGTGCCTATTTATAGAATCCTTCAACCAATAGTTTTATGCCACTTGTCACAATCTTAGCCATGGACTCTAAAGACTCAAAGCCATAATTGAGTGGCTTTTGAAATCCAAAACTAGAATTAATCCAACTTTTGAAATCCAAGCTAAAACCCCAAACTTCTTTCAAATAACACTTTGGCCCATATTTCAACTTTTCAACTTTAACATTTTACCACCTAAGCTCATAATTTCATCATTCTTTCATTTGGATAATTTCTCTAATTAGAATTATACCCTCAAACATCAAATTTATTGAGATACTTAAAATCCCAAAATTATTAACTCAAAATTACTCAATATATACGATTTTTCAGAAGCCACTTACCATCATTCGGTATTTTTAGGCTATAACTTAGCTTAACCGAAAACCATTTCTGATTTAATTTCTTTCAGTGCAATAAGTTTCACCTCGAGACGTTCGTTAAAATTATACCTTTGTCCTCAGGTATCTAAGCTCTGGGGCACTCCCTGCGACTGATTCGATCACTTGTTGCCACTTCAAACATATTTTTTGGTATTTTAAACTCACTTAAAATACGTGACAATTTTATGAAAATATAGGGTGTTATAAACCCCTTGCAACTTTTTCATATTCTCCTCATTACTTGCTTTGAGATCGTTATTCTGGTTCTTCAACTCCTCAAAATTCTTCTGTAACTGTTCATAATCCGATAATAAGACAGTGGGTGGTACTATCCCAGAAGGCTCTGGAGGTACTAAAATCACTACAGGGCTTCTCCTCGGAATTGAGGATTGCCCCAAGGAGTGTTGGTCTTGATTTGCTTGTATTACGGGCAGGGTTTGTCTCCCCTGCCTTACCACTTACCTCCCTAACCCAATAGCATGTACCTCGCCTTGTTCCGAATGCTCCATACCACCCAATCCAGTAGTCTGACGACCTTCCAGCGTCGGTATATTACCTGAGTGCACGTCATTGTCCAGGTCATCTTCCATAAGTCCATGCACATTAGGTAGTGTCTGGATGGGGTCCCCGGTCCGGTTACGAGTGTTCCTTCGGTTTAGGTTAGGCGGGTTGGCCAAACCTGTTGACTTTGTCCCTCTCGGCATCTTGTAGTGAAATGAGCTTTTTATCCAGATTCCCACAGACGGCGCCAAATTGTTGTTGCTCAAATACAACAATTAAAATTTTTAAGGATGGGACAGTCGTGGATGCCGTAGATTCCGAGATGTGAACAAAGCGCCCCTCGGAAGGCTACTGAAGCTAACTGTGGATGCTTCCGAAGGTGAGCTTCTGAAGGTGACACTGATGGGACTTGCAAATCTGGGTCGTCTTCCGAAGCTACCAATCCTCAGTCTTTCGAAGCTACCATTGCCCAGTCTTTTGAAGCAACCATTTCCCAGTCTTCCGAAGCTACCGATGCCCAGTCTTCCAAAGCTACCGATGCCAGTCTTCCGAAGCTACCGATGCCGAGTATCTGTGTTGTAACATATTTTTTGGTAAATGAGAAAAAATGTTTATGTGACATTATTTTTTTTAAGAAAGTCATATTTCGAAATAGGTTGTTATATTTCGAAACTATGAATAAAAAGTTTTTAGGCGCGAAAGCTTGTTTATTTGAAATAAATCCAAATGCATGTATGATGTTTCGAAACCTAGTGACCATGTTTCGAAACTATGTTCTTATATGTCTCTTTAAATGTTTCAAAATGGTTTGTGCTTAGATTTCATTGTTTGGCAAATCTGCATATCATGTTTCGAAACCTACTCTATCATGTTTCGAAACATAGGTCTCTGTCTTCACAACATTTAGATGTTTATAAGTTGCTTAATGTTTTGAAAAATGTTTTCTCTAAGTATGTTTCGAAACCTCTCCTCCATGTTTTGAAACTTCTGACTATGTGTCAGTAAAAAGTGTTCAAAATAATGCAGTATGGGAACTAAATGTTTTTTAAGTAAAAAAGGTTTTGAATTCAATTTAAAATGATTACCCCATACCCTGCAACTTGATTTAAAATATTGGTTGAGTGGAGATTCATTTTTAATTCTAAGGACCATAAGATTCCTTAAAAGGTTTGTCTCCCACTTGTCTATGTCTCTAAGTGCTTTATCTAGCTAGAAACTATGATGTTTCGAAACCTGAAGGTTCATGTTTCGAAACCTTAGTCTAATTCTATGATGTTTCGAAACACGGTATGCATGTTTCGAAACTACTTTCCTGAACTTGTCTCTAACGGCTATTTTAAGTCAAAACTTTATTTCTCTCTTATATATATACTTATACCAGGTCTCAAAAAGAAATACACACATAAGACAAGAGAAAGCAAGAAATATACACATCTATATTCAAAGAGACTCAAGTGACACTCACAAGCACAAGTGAACGAAAACAGTTGAGAACAAGCTTCAACGAAGATCCGAATATACATTTTCAAGTGTGCTATGTGAAGTGCAAAAAGAGAAACAAGCCAAAGTATTCCTTCATCATTCTCTCCCCAAACTCTTAAACCGAAAAGGTTTGTACAGCCGTGTATTGGTAAGTTATTTCTTCATTAAGAAAATCCTTTGGGCTGTAAGAGATACCCTTTGCTATCTCATTTAAAGTGTAAGGTTTGAGTTGAGCCAAAAACTCATGTCTTGTAAGGTTTGAGTTTATCCCGAAAAAGCTCGTTGTAGTAAAGGTTTGAGTTAAACAGCAAAAACTCACATTGTAAGGTTTTAGGGTGAACCTTGGTAAAACCCTTTGTGTGTTAATCACTAAGTAAAAAGTGATTGTGGTTGAAAATCCTTCAAGTGGGTAAGCTTGAAGGTAGTGGATGTAGGCAAGTACCGAACCACTATAAATCTCGTGTGCTCAAGTCTTGATCATTTTTATTAGCTTATTTGGTTTACTTGTGTAGTCAAAAGAATCATTTTTCAAAAACAAGAAAAGTTTCAATATTAGCAAATCAGTGAACAAAGTTTCGAAACATATTACAGTTAGTTTCGAAACTTGTCATCTAGTAAGTAAAGTTTCGAAACATACTCTCACGTGTTTCGAAACATATTAAACAGAAAAGCCAGTTTCGAAACAAACTCCTTTAGGTTTCGAAATCTTGTGCCCTACTTGATTAAAATTCTTCAAGATCTTATAAAAACTCCTAAATCCTAATTCACCCCCCTCTTGGGACATATTTACTATTATATAGATCTAACAATTGGTATCAGAGAGAGGTCTCTAAGTGTTTTTCAGGACTAACCGCCAAAGAGTAGTCTTGGTCATTTTGGCTTCATTAGGTATGGGTGTTGGCTTGCATATCATGCTTTTGTGGCTTACATGTCATATTTTTCCTTGATTATGCATATTCCTTCTGCTTTGTCATATATCATGTTCATGTTGGTGACTGTGGCTAGTTGTTGGGCCATAATGGAAGAACTCGTGCTCTTGGGGTGAGCCAGGGGTGACTATGATGACCGCGGAGGTGATTGCAACACCTTGGCATTGCTACCACAGGGGTGGATTTCATAATGGCATTTTTGCATTCGCACGTATGAACTTCATTGTTTGATTCACTCACTTAGATGTCATTATCTAACTTGGGTGTTTCATACCTCTGGGACATTCAACGTCCTAGGTATATTAGCATGCCAGGTACCCCGGAGACAAGCAGGAGAAAAGGCTGCGAGGAGGCCGATGTTTAGCTTAACTTTATGTTATTCATGTGCTATGGAACCTATGTAACCTTTGGTTGTTTGAGCACTATGCAAGGCTTGGGTTTACCTTTTATGCTGTTAAGGGTGTAAGTTGGGGTTACTATGTAATATGAACATGGTAAGAGTTGCTTGCTGGATTTTGGAAGTTTTCAAATGCTGTATTGTAAATAGCAGCTAGGATATTCAAGGTTGTAAGAAGTGTGTGTGTGGGTGGGTGTCCTACAATTGTACCTGCTATGATGTGTTGTGTCTTATGGAGTATTGAAGGTCATATGCATTTCTTATGCCTGTAAAGGAAATCTAGTGGAAACCCCTTTATTTAGCTTTGGTTAAGCTTTCAGGTTCGATCCAACGCTTCCGTTGGTAAGGGTTTCCATAACGCCCGTGGTGATATTAGCTTATATTTTACATCATTGTGTATTTGAAAAAGTGGGGCGTTACACAAATGCCCAAGTGTGAGTATTGGTATCGAGATCTCGAATGTGGAAATTTGAGGGTTTATGAGGCATTCTAAGGATAAGAGTTCCTAGTGATTGAAGTGTTGAGGCTCGTGTGGGGATACGAAATCGAATCATGACAAGAGTAATGAAAGGGCCTAGAGGGCTCGAGGTATAGCTAATCCGAGAAGGATTAGCAAAGTACCTCTATGTTGGGGATACGGTCAAGCATGTATGGGGGGATGGAGTTGTTCCCTTAGAGTGGTGCGATAAGGGTTGTGTGCTTGAGATAGAGTGAGCTAAAGTGGAAATTAGCTCAAAGCCCAAGGAAAGAAGTTGTCAACAGGTTGTGTGACAAGCTTCAGAAAGAGAGTACGATAATGTTGGTTCCAGTGAGGCTCTAGGTGGAGCGAGCATGTGAAACATATGCTTATCATGACCAGGGTAGGCATGACGTTGGTAGCTTACAGAAAGGTACCGAGGGGAGTCGGGTGTGAGTTATGCATGAGGGATGCATATGGTGCCATGTGATTGTATCATTATGACGATCCTATAGGGGACGTGCCTAGGGTATGAGTGGACCCTAGTCGTTTTCATGAGGAAATGAGATATATCCTAAGAAAGGATAGGTGTGTGACAAATGGATCTTAGCAGGTGTTTGTATGTGATGGAAATCCTAAGTGAGTCGAGCTGAAATCCAAGGGGATCCAGATTTGGGATAAAGGAGTTGGGCATGCGTAGATATGCGCGTGGGAGCCATGGGATTGGAAGTCCTGGTTGGGAAAGGCCAAGTGACCGTTCATGTGATTGATGGATGGGGGGCCAATCTAAACTCTCGTTGATGCTTAGGGTCAAGCGAGACGCCTAAGGTCAGGAGATGAGAGGTGAATAGACCCTCATTATGATGCCTAGGGTCAGGATGATGCCTAAGGTTATGAGGTCCTTGATGGGAGATGCGGAGGTCACCCAATGAAGGATGTGAGCGGTGTGTGGGCCGAGGGTAATGAATTGTGGCAACAAGACATCCGTGGACTATGCACGCACAAGAAATGCCAACTTTGGATGCCCAAGGGGCAGGGGTATGGTGAGCAATGTGGAGACCCCAGAATTTTAGTTCCAAGTCATGGAAGCCCAAGTGAGGCATGCAAAAAGGCCAGGCCGGGCGTAGTGACTGAATGCATTCAAGAGGTGCAAGAAAAGACGAGAGGTCTCAATTTACCTAGAGGGTAACGGTGGGTACTCTATAGTTATGGGTGCCAGAGGCTGAGGTAGGCTCAGCATGTCGGTTGCGGATTGAGAGATCATTGATAATCAAGCTTTGGGATGAGCTGGGTGGCGAACGAATCATGATGGATTTGTATCCATTGTCATGGAAAGTTAGAGGTTTCAAATGTTGAGTGAGAGCCATGAGGTATGATCTTGTGGGGTAAGATCATGAGGCCTCAAGGTGAGAAATAGTTTGAGAGTCTCTTAAGCAGTAAGAGATGTAGAGTCCTGAGGAGCGAGGCTCATGGCATGAGCTTGAGGTTATCAAGGCAAGGATAACCAAGTAAGATGTCTTTAGTAAGATGGTGGTGGAACCATCGTAGCTCGGGAAGGCTTTAAGTAGCCTTGATGCTAAGGGTGCAAGGCTCGGTGTAATGGATCTAAGGCTATAAACCGTGTGGCAGAGGACTAATGAGTTGGTTCGTGTTGAGGGCAAGTGGCCCATAGGCCTGAGCAATTTAGTGAACTGCAGGTGACGGTCAAATGCCAAAGATTTGGAGTAGCTCCTTAGGAAATTTGGTCAGGAGAGACCAAGAATCTCCTGTAAGGGATATGACATTTAGAGTAGTCCTAAGGAGGAATTGTGGAACGCGGTAATGATCCGATAGATTTGTTGTCGAGTAGGACGCCTGGTAAGAATAGTGGTTGCAAGCGTGGCGAGGTAGTCATGCTGGGTTCAGTATCAGAGGTGTGACTAGAAGGCTGAAAGTCACACTACGGGGTACGAAACAGATCAGAGTGGGACTTGAGCCATGCTATTGGAAACTGTTGTTGGGCCAGTGTAAGGGAGTAACATGGTAATAATGACTGGGTGTTGACTCTCTGAAGCATAAGGCAATACGATGGGGAACCAGTGTTGGGCCAGTGTATGGGAGTGACACATGATTGGGTGTTGACTCTCTGAAGCACAGGGCGACACAATGGGGAACCAGTGTTGGGCCAGTGTATGGGAGTGACACAATGAGGATGACCAGGTATTGGCTCACCTAAAGCACAGGGCAACACAGTAACTATGCAGATGGTCAGGGACTGAAGATTTATGAGATGTTTGAGAAAGAAACCAGGGGAAAAGAAATTGGTCTAGCCTGGGAATAACGCTATGGTTGATGCCTATCGTTGACGGGTCTAATGCGAGGGACCATTGGATGTTGACGGTTAGTTCACAGGAGGGACTGCAGACCTCTACGTGGAGTAACCTGTCTGTAGTGGAGACGATTAGATGCTGAAGACTTGGGGTATGATGTAGGTTATGCCTGGGCCAGACCTAAAATTCCGTAAGGGTTGAAGTATGGTGGTAGTGCTTTTGTTGTCAGGGTAACAAAAGGTTGGTGAACCGATTGGGTGATATCCTGTGGAGTGATAACAAGATGTGTGGTGATGCTCTTTGCTAAAGGATGCTAACATAGTTGTGGTTAAATTTGATCGAAGTTGATCGGGAAAATTGGGAAGATGGACCCAGTGTGATCTTGCTGTAATGCATGAAGATGGGATTGATTGGTAGAGTCAGTAAATGGCTCCAGGATGTAAGGTAAATGCCATGGAAGGCGAGACTTACGAGTTGGAAACCAACAATGAGATGGGGATATTGAAGCGTGTGAAGGCTTTGAGTAAAGGGATCTCTAATCCTGTGATGTGAGTTATGGTAGGCTGAACGCGTGGCTAAGGCACGATTCGAAATCTGTGAAGGCTCGCAATTGCACAGTTTGGTGTTAGTCCTGGTTGTGTCGATGCAAAGATGAGGAAGTGTCCTCATATAGCATTGGAAGGGTTTCCAGTTGATGACACACGAGCAATTGCCAGGTGGTAGCACCTGATGGAAATAATGAGAGCGTGAGGCTCAAGGACTGGGGTGTAAAGCCTTGTTGATTATCGTGTAAATAAAGGTTCAGTGGGTCTGGGTGGTTAGACCAGGCAAATTTTGAGAAAGAGAGGCCCAAGGTGATAAAAGATGGTTAATCAGGGCAGTATTGTGCCACTTGAAGGAGTGTTACTTTGTAGCGAGGGATATAAATTGTAGTGTTGAAATGTTGTCAAGGTAAAACTTGAGATGTTCTCCCAAGATAAGTTGAGCATGAGGCAACAGTGTGTGATGAACTTCCTAAAGCACTATTGTAACGACCTGTCCTAGATTAACAATTTATTTCAGTGATTAATTAATGCAATTAGTTAACTTTTAGTTTAATACATATTTGCCAATTAATTAATTTAATTTGAAAATAGAGATTTTTAATTGAAAAATAGTGATAAATGGAATTAATTCCTTTATTTTTAAAGAGAATTAAGAGTAAGGGCTTATTTGGCTTTTTAGCATTAGTTATTTTATATTATTGCTTAATTATTTAATTAAGTGATATATATGGGATTTAAATAAATCCAAATATCAGATAATTTAAATAATAATCTCCTAAATAGGTTAGGAGAAGGTTTTAAATAAAGTCTAATGGGCCTAGGATTAATTAAACCTATTTTAGCCTATTAGGTTTATTGTTATTAGTATATATATATATATATATGCATAGCATGTAATTGGACAAAAAGAAAATTCTTCAAATCTTGGCCGTGAAGAACAAAGAAAGGAAATTGAAGAAGCCTAGAGTTCATTCAAGTTTCATCTATTGGTCTTCATTGGTTGATTAATCAAATCAAAAGGCAAGTTCTTCCATTCCATTCTCAAGCTTTCTTCATTCAGTTTAGATATATATATCAGTTCTTATGTGATCTTGGATTAATAGCAAACAATTGTTTCGATTCCTTTTAATGAGAAAGCAAAGAAAACAGAATGTATATTTATATATATATGCATACAGTGGCAGAAAACCAGATTTTTCAATTGAGTTGAATCATCGATTCTTCGAGTTTTGATCTATTTATTTGCTATGATAATGATTCTTGCTTCATTGGGACTTGTTTTTCCCAAGATTTCTTTGAATGGTGATAAATTCCAGCATCCAAATACCCTATTACTATCAGTTTCGATTTCTAGCAATTTCATTCACGATTTCGAGTTTATTTCATAACGTTTTTGTTATCTTGTGGGCCGATTTTGACCTTGATGGAGCCCGAATCTTAGAAAACACAAAACATGAAAGTTGTAGGTCTTCCTCTTTTCTTTCCATAAAAATTTGAATCATAACAATCGGAGTTCAACAGAGAGAGTTCTGTCCAAAATACGAAAGGGTATCAATCTGTCCACCCAGCATTCCAGAAAGTTTTGTTCTCTTACGGGCCAATTTTGACCTTGATGGAGCCCGAATCTTGAAAACTTCAAAACATAAAAGTTGTAGGTCTTCCTCTTTTATTTCCACAGAAATTTGAATCAGCTCAATCGGAGTTTACAAGAGAGAGTTATGGCCAAGATACAAAAGAGTATCAAATCTGTCCAGAATTCCATTTTTTCGGATACCCCTAGTAGAACTTCAAAATTAAATTCCAGCAAGTTAAAATTCTTTTATTTTCAATAAAAACAGTGTATTTCTTCCCTTTATTGAAAATAATATTAGTATAAATTAAAATAAATTATGTTTCAACATAATTTATAAAATCATGTATTTTTAAAATACTTTAAGTATTAGTTTAGCAACAGTTATTTCATGACTAGTATTTAAAATGTCATGATCAGCATTTATTTGTGAGTTATGTGCATACATCCTTGTATGAACATTCAACATGAGTTTATATGGAGCACGACATATTGTGTGCCAGCATCTTGATGTGCATAGCATTGCATGTTGCGCGCCAGGCGGCTTTGTTCGCGGGGATCCCACCAGTTTGCTCGCCTGTGGTCGACCAGGGAGCTAGGGGTATATTTTACCCACAGTATTGATAGAGCATATATTTTCATACTATTTAGCCCTCATATTTAGTCCTTTTTGCACATTAGTTGTGTTATTTCATTCATCTTGATTTTATTTCATTTTATTTTATAGGAATTGGGCTTCACACTATTTTATTTTATTTTTCCAGGTTTAGGGCTATGTGGGAGCATGAGATGGGGCATGAGACATCTTGATGGCAATTTTAGCTGATTTGGAGATAGAGAAGATTTTGGCAGATTTGACCTCCTGCACTTCCTTCAGCATTTTGGCTAAGATAAAATTCCAGAATAAAGATGATGTCTTCAGAGATATTGTAGGCGACTTCTTGAGATTTCTGGAATGGTATGGTTTGTCCAAATCCGAGTTCATTTGGGCCTCCAAACAGCGCTTCAAAGTCGGGGCCAAGAAGTTGGGGGCAAATTAGGAAAACTGCACAGATACTAATTCTTTAAAAGGCCATATCTTGGGCGTCCGACATCCAAATCAAGTGATTCAAAAGCCCAAGTTCATCTACTCTTTCTGATATAAAATTCTTATGAAGAGGCCGAAGCCCAGAACGCGCGAGAACCTTTCCGAAATCGGCCGTCAAGTTGCAGTACCCTAGGGTTTCCTCCTTAAGCACCTTAAGAGGCCATTAAAGGGAGATTCTTGGAAGGGCGTGAACAGTGGCCGACTTCTCTTCTCTCCATTGTTCTTGTGAAGATGGAAGGCTAAGGATCTTGTAATCAAGTTGCAACACCATCCTTGTTCCCGGTTTGAGTCTTGGATTTAATGGAAATCTGTTTGTTTTAGTTTTAACTTTATTGTTTTCTTGTTTCCGTTCTCTCTTAAATCTGTGTATGTGTTGATACCGGTTGGATGAATGCATGCATTGTCTTTGTTTGAGAATCCAAGGTTTTTGTGCTTGGTTGAGGCTTTAACTGGAAACGAGAACAACCTATTTGGATGGTATTTCAATCAGTCTTGAATCTGTGAATCTGATTATTGGTTTTTCCAAATCTTTGGCGGTTGTTAAAGAATTTTCTGTTTTTTGATTTGAGGATTAAAACTAAACAAATGGTTTATTGAAAAGGCAATGAAAACTGGGATAGAAGGATTGGTTTGCAACTGATTGCATCTTGATTTATTGTGTTCTTGTTCATTTTGTTTTCTGTTTTTCATCAAAAACTTCCCCCTTGTTTAGCCTTGTTTTGACAGATCCGTTTGAGGTTCGTTGGGAGACGACTTAGGGTTGCACCTCTATTGCAAATCCGCATCATCATATTATCTAATCTATTGGTGTTCGACAGCCCCGATCAAGTATATGCTTACAATTTTTTTTTGTTTGCAGGTTCAGATTAGTCAGGTATGTGTTATCAGTTTATGTGAGCCTTGGGCCAAAGTTGCATACCTGCATTTTATTTTAGTTTATGTGCATTACATGTTTATGAATGCAACCAGTTATATCAGATTTATTTATCAGCATCAATTAAATCAAGTATTTTACTCCAATATCAGTTCAGCAAGTATTTCAATTATTTCAGCGTCGATATTTTTCGATTCAGCTTCAATATTTCTTTCCAGCTTTACACTTGCTGAGCTTTGTAGCTCACCTTGTACTCTTCACCATTCCAGGTCCTAGCAGGGGAGTACCAGACGTGGGGCCTAACAGTAGTGTCCAGTAGTGTGTGTACGTGGAGTTGCTCAAGACCAAAGACGTCTGGGAGTTTTATCAGTTTGTTAGTTTAGAGCATTTGACAATTTAGTATCAGTTTAATATTTTTTTTTTAGTTGAGGGATTTCCCTTAGACAGTGTTTATGATTTTCAATTTTGTTGACTCAGAGTTTTATTTCATTTGATTGAGTTATTCATATTGGTATCAGATTTCAGTTATCAGTCAGTTTTATATTTTATTTTCCGTAGCACCTCTTCTCGGGCAGTTTTAGGAGAGGGGGTGTTACAGTATTGGTATCAGAGCGGTGTTTTGAGGAGTCTCCCGTACACACATAGGATGTTGGGTAGAGTTAGGACTTGTGTCCATTAATTAGACATGTTGGCCCAATTAGCAGTATTCTAACCCAAAGTGGTGATGCAGGAAGATGAGTGATAGAAGAGGACAACCCTTTACACGCAGCCAGGCTGCTACTACGCCAGACAAGGTTCCAGTTCCTACACCAGGTTCACCAGGGGAGTCTGGTAGTGACTTGCGACAAGGTATGGCCGAGATGCGAGGCATGTTGGCAGGTTTGATGAGGGTAGTCGATACCCTTGTGAAGAATCAGGCGAGACAGCCACAAGTACCACAAGAAGCAGAAGGCAGTGGAAGAGATCCGCTAGACGCCCCAACAGCTCCAATTGTGGCGGTAGACACTGGGAGTCAATTATTGAAGGACTTCATGGCGTTTCGACCACCGGCATTCCATGGAGGTACAGATGCAGCAGCGGCGGAGAATTGGATGCTATTAATAGAGAAGCATCTTCGATCGATTGGTTGTACGGACGACCGACGTGTGCGACTTAGCACGTTCATGTTCAGAGGCGACGCCGAGAGATGGTGGGAGACTGCCCGTCAGAGGTTTGGTAATCGTGAGCCCACATGGGTCGAGTTTCAACAGGTGTTCAATGACGCTTATTGCCCGGCATGGGTCAAGGAACAGAAAGTCTATGAGTTCGTTGAGTTGGTGCAAGGTACTAACACGGTGGCTCAGTACGAGGCGGAGTTTACAACCTTATCTCGTTATGCTCCGGAATTGGTGTCCACTGAAGCAAGGAAGGCAGCCAAGTTCTAGAGAGGATTGCGTGCAGACATCCGACATGCTTTTGGAGGAGCTTTGAGCGTGGATTATTCCACGGTAGTTCAGCGAGCGTATGTTATCGAGCGGGATCGCAATGAGTGGAGGGAGACACAAGCAGCTAAGAAGGGAGCCAATTCAACTCAGGGCTCATCCAACAACAAGAAGAGGAAGTGGTCAGCGGAACAAATAAAGAAGATAGAAAATAGCCCACAGTGTGGTCAATGTGGGAGGAAGCACGGAGGACCATGCCTAGCTGGGAAAAACGTTTGTTACAAGTGTGGGCAAGAAGGACACAGGAAGCAGGATTGCCCAAGGAAACAAGCAGCACTCCCCGCACCGGAGGTGACGTGTTTCAAGTGCGGACAGAAAGGACACACAACTAACCGATGTACACAACTACCTTAGAATAAAGGCCAGCAGGCGAATCAGAGGCCACCAGCAGCTAGAGGGCCAGGAGCACCTATACCCGCAGTACTAGTAGCTCAGCATCCACAGCCCGCAGATGGACAGGTGCAGGGTAGAGTTTATGCACTTACCACAGCTGAGGCAGAGCAGGGCGACAGGACTATCCAATGTATTTTATCCTTATATGGCCATGATGTGCGTGCATTATTTGATACTGGTTCCACACATTCTTTTATTGCACTGCGCACAGTATGTTATGTTCCCCATTCCCGGATTTCTTTACCGTATCACTTGATTGTGTCTACGCCAGGAGATAAGATTATGATAGCTAGAGAAATGTTTGAGAATTGTGAGATCGAGGTTCATGATAAAAAGCTAGTGGGAGATTTGGTAATTCTCGATGTTAAGGATTTCGATTTGATCCTTGGCATGGATTGGTTATCACGGCATTATGCAAGAGTCGATTATCGGCGAAAGATTATTGACTTCGAACTACCTCAACAACCGGTTCTTATTTACAAAGGAGTTAAGCCTATGTCTATGATTCCTATGATCTCGGTGATGAAAGTCGAGAAATTGATACGTGACGGATGTGAAGCTTATCTAGCTTTTGTGACCACTGACGAAGGAAGCAAGAAGAAGTTATCCGAGGTACCAGTAGTACAAGACTTCCAAGAAGTTTTCCCTGATGAGCTACCAGGATTACCTCCTCGAAGAGGATCAGAGTTTACTATCAAGTTATTACCTGGTACACAGCCTATCTCTAAGGCTCCATATCGGATGGCACCTAATGAGTTAAAGGAATTAAAGGCCCAGCTAGAAGAATTAATAGAAAAGGGTTTTATCCGACCCAGTTCATCCCCGTGGGGCGCACCAGTATTGTTCGTGAGAAAGAAAGATGGATCTTTGAGGTTATGTATTGACTATCGCCAATTGAACCAGGTAACAGTGAAGAATAAGTATCCCTTACCTCGAGTGGATGACTTGTTAGATCAGTTGAGAGGAGCTGAGGTATTCTCGAAGATAGATTTGAGATCGGGATACCATCAAGTGCAAGTTAGAGACGAGGATATTCAGAAAACTGCTTTCAGGACTCGCTATGGACACTACGAGTTCGTGGTGATGCCGTTTGGGTTGACGAATGCCCCAGCTGTTTTCATGGATTTAATGAATCGAGTTCTACGTGAGTACCTAGATCGATTCATTATTGTCTTCATTGACGTTATTCTAGTATACTCACCTAATGCGGAGGAGCATACGGAGCATCTTACACTAGTTTTGCAGAGGCTTAAAGAGGAGCAACTATACGCCAAGTTCAGCAAGTGTGAGTTTTGGCTTACTCAGATTGGATTTCTAGGCCATGTGGTTTTTGGAAATGGAATTTCAGTGGATCCAGCCAAGACTAAAGCAGTTATAGATTGGCCGAGGCCGACGACAGTGACAGAGATACGAAGTTTTCTAGGACTTGCAGGATATTATAGGCGATTCATTGAGGGATTTGCTCGTTTATCTACCCCTATGACTAAGCTAACAAGAAAAGGAGTGAAGTTTGAATGGAATGACGCGTGTGAACGTGCCTGCCAAGAATTGAAGCGAAAGTTAACTACTGCACCAGTTTTAGCCATTCCAAGAAGTGGAGAGAAATATTCCATTTACAGTGATACCTCCAATTCAGGATTAGGATGCGTATTGATGCAAGAGGGTTGAGTTAATGCCTATGCCTCAAGACAATTGAAGAATCGCAAGGTGAATTACATTACTAATGATTTGGAGTTGGCAGCCATAATATTTGCATTGATGATGTGGTGACCCTATTTATATTGTGAGAAAGTTGAGATTTATACAGATTATAAGAGTTTACATTATCTTCTATCCCAGAAAGAATTAAACATGAGGCAGAGACGTTGGGTCGAGTTATTTAAAGACTTCGACTGTGAGATTCTCTACCATCCAGGAAAGGCCAATGTAGTAGCCGATGCTTTGAGTCGGCAAGGAGCTTCTATGGCTACGATGATGGTTCAAGAATGGAAGTTATTAGAGAAATTAAGTGCATTATTTATTTTTGTCCTAGAGGATAGATCAGTGATGAGTTGCGCTTGTATGAGGGTGTAACTCGAGTTGTTTGATTTAATCAAGAACTAGCAATCAAAAGATGGTAGATATTAAGAAATTTTCTCCTTTGGGATATATTATACAGAGTGATGGAATACCCTTATTTCAGGGACAGATTTGTATACCCGATAATAGAAATTTTAAGCAAGAGATTTTCAATGAAGAAAGATGTAGCCAAATATATTTCATAGGGTTTAGTATGCCAGCAAGTTAAAGAGAACATCATAAACCCGTAGGTTTATTAGTTCCATTACCTATTCTAGAGTGAAAATACGATAATGTTGCCATGGATTTTTGTGATGGGTTTACCCAGGACTACTAGAGTCTATGATGCTATATGGGTGATTGTTGATCGTTTGACTAAATCAGCCCATTTTCTACCTATTAAGAAGACTTATCAATTGAATAGATTTGCCATAATTTATATTGAGGAGATTGTGAAGTTACATGGTGTCCCATCCAGCATTGTATCAGATAGAGATCCGCGATTTACTTCTCATTTTTGGGGAGCTTTGCATGAGGCATTGGGATCTCAGTTAAAGTTCAGCACAGCGTTTCATCCGCAGACAGATGGTCAGTCAGAGAGGACGATCAGAACTCTTGAGGATATGTTGAGAGCGTGTGTTCTAGATTTCCAAGGTAGTTGGGATGAGCACCTACCTTTGGTGGAATTTGCCTACAATAATAGTTTCCATACAAGTATTGGAATGTCACCATTCGAGGCTTTATATGGGCGACCGTGTCGATCGCCGATATGTTGGGAAGAAATTGGAGATAGGGCTTTATTAGGTCCTGAAATTGTGGAACAGACGACAGAAAAGATCCGAGTGATCAAAGCAAGAATGAAGACAGCACAAGATAGACAGAAAAGCTACGCAGATAAGCGACGATGAGACCTCGAGTTTGAGGTGGGCGACCATGTTTGGTTAAGAGTCATGCCTATTAAGGGTGTCCGAAGATTTGGCGTAACAGGGAAGCTTAGTCCCCGTTACATCGGTCCATTTGAGATTTTGAGACGGATAGGGACTTTGGCATATGAGTTAGCTTTGCCACCTCAGTTGTCCCATGTCCACAATGTGTTCCATGTTTCGATGTTGAGGAAGTATGTGCCAGATCCTCAGCATGTGATCGATTTTCAGACTATTGAAGTTCAAGAAGACGTATCTTATGAAGAGATGTCGACCAGTATTCTAGAGCATAAAGAGAAGATCTTAAGGAACCGATCGATTCCTCTTGTGAAAGTGCAGTGGCAGCGACACTCGTCAGAAGAGGCGACATGGGAATTAGAAGAAGAAATGAGACGTCTTTATCCCTCATTGTTCGAGTAGCCAGATGTGAATTTGGAGGACCAAATTCTTTGAAGGAGGGGAGAAATTGTAATGACTCGTCCTAGATTAACAATTTATTTCAGTGATTAATTAATGCAATTAGTTAACTTTTAGTTTAATACATATTTGCCAATTAATTAATTTAATTTGGCAATAGAGATTTTTAATTGAAAAATAGTGATAAATATAATTAATTCCTTTATTTTTAAAGAGAATTAAGAGTAAGGGCTTTTTTGGCTTTTTAGCATTAGTTATTTTATATTATTGCTTAATTATTTAATTAAGTGATATATATGGGATTTAAATAAATCCAAATATCAGATAATTTAAATAATAATCTCCTAAATAGGTTAGGAGAAGGTTTTAAATAAAGTCTAATGGGCCTAGGATTAATTAAACCTATTTTAGCCCATTAGGTTTATTGTTATTAGTATATATATATATATATATGCATAGCATGTAATTGGTCAAAAAGAAAATTCTTCAAATCTTGGTCGTGAAGAACAAAGAAAGGAAATTGAAGAAGCCTAGAGTTCATTCAAGTTTCATCCATTGGTCTTCATTGGTTGATTAATCAAATCAAAAGGCAAGTTCTTCCATTCCATTCTCAAGCTTTCTTCATTCAGTTTAGATATATATATCAGTTCTTATGTGATCTTGGATTAATAGCAAACAATTGTTTCGATTCCTTTTAATGAGAAAGCAAAGAAAACAGAATGTATATTTATATATATATGCATACAGTGGCAGAAAACCAGATTTTTCAATTGAGTTGAATCATCGATTCTTCGAGTTTTGATCTGTTTATTTGCTATGATAATGATTCTTGCTTCATTGGGACTTTTTTTTCCCAAGATTTCTTCGAATGGTGATAAATTCCAGCATCCAAATACCCTATTAGTATCAGTTTCGATTTCTGGCAATTTCATTCACGATTTTGAGTTTATTTCAGAATGTTTTTGTTATCTTGTGGGCCGATTTTGACCTTGATGGAGCCCGAATCTTGTAAAACACAAAACATGAAAGTTGTAGGTCTTCCTCTTGTCTTTCCATAAAAATTTGAATCATATCAATCTGAGTTCAAAAGAGAGAGTTCTGTCCAACATACGAAAGGGTATCAATCTGTCCACCCAGCATTCCAGAAAGTTTTGTTCTCTTACGGGCCAATTTTGACCTTGATGGAGCCAGAATCTCGGAAACTTCAAAACATAAAAGTTGTAGGTCTTCCTCTTGTATTTCCACAGAAATTTGAATCAGCTCAATCGGAGTTTATAAGAGAGAGTTATGGCCAAGATACAAAAGAGTATCAAATCTGTCCAGAATTCCATATTTTCGGATACCCCTAGTAGAACTTCAAAATTAAATTCCAGCAAGTTAAACTTCTTTTATTTTCAATAAAAACAGTGTATTTCTTCCCGTTTATTGAAAATAATATTAGTATAAATTAAAATAAATTATGTTTCAACATAATTTATAAAATCATGTATTTTTAAAATACATCAAGTATCAGTTTAGCAACAGTTATTTCATGACTAGTATTTAAAATGTCATGATCAGCATTTATTTGTGAGTTATGTGCATACATCCTTGTATGAACATTCAACATGAGTTTATATGGAGCACGACATATTGTGTGCCAGCATCTTGATGTGCATAGCATTGCATGTTGCGCGCCAGGCGGCTTTGTCTGCGGGGATCCCACCAGTTTGCTCGCCTGTGGTCGACCAGGGAGCTAGGGGTATATTTTACCCACAGTATATGCTTACAATTTTTGTTTGTTTGCAGGTTCAGATTAGTCAGGTATGTGTTATCAGTTTATGTGGGCCTTGGGCCAAAGTTGCATACCTGCATTTTATTTTAGTTTATGTGCATTACATGTTTATGAATGCAACCAGTTATATCAGATTTATTTATCATCATCAATTAAATCAAGTATTTTACTCCAGTATCAGTTCAGCAAGTATTTCAATTATTTCAGCGTCGATATTTTTCGATTCAGCTTCAATATTTCTTTCCAGCTTTACACTTGCTGAGCTTTGTAGCTCACCTTGTACTCTTCACCATTCCAGGTCCTAGCGGGGGAGTACCAGACGTGGGGCCTAGCAGTAGTGTCCAGTAGTGTGTGTACGTGGAGTCGCTCAAGACCAAAGACGTCTGGGAGTTTTATCAGTTTGTTAGTTTAGAGCATTTGACAATTTAGTATCAGTTTAATATTTTTTTTTTAGTTGAGGGATTTTCCTTAGACAGTGTTTATGGTTTTCAATTTTGTTAACTCAGAATTTTATTTCATTTGATTAAGTTATTCATATTGGTATCAGATTTCAATTATCAGTCAGTTTTATATTTTATTTTCCGTAGCACCTTTTCTCGGGCAGTTTTAGGAGAGGGGGTGTTACAACTATAATTTTATCGAGAGAGATCACCCGAGGAAAAGCCAGCGTAATGGTGAACACCTGATTAGGGAGATAAGTCCTAAGGCATTGAGTGGAAGTGTGAATTCCACATGAAGGGCATGGGTGATTTCCAATGGATGGAGTTTAAATTGAAGCGGTAGTCAATGATTGCAAGTGCAGTGCCTAGAGGAAGGTTGTGTGGGTTGTGAGCCGAGCGATCCGGCTAGAGTTAATCGAGTTGGTTAGATCGAAGATAAGGGTGGATTTAAAATGTCGCCAATGTGTAAAGAGAGCTCGAAGGAGAGCTTATGGGACGAGATTGGTTTCCAAGAGTGGTGTTGAGGTGATGAAATCACCTAAGGGCTGCGAGTGATACAGCTCGAAGGATGCCTTAGTGTGTGGGTAATTGATAGGGATTAACCTCGTGTCTAAGGTTAATTGATGTGAAAGTAAATCGGTTAGTGAAACTGTTGTGGTGTTAGAGCCATGTGGTCGCTCACCGAGTGGTGTGAGCTAGCTGTAGCAAAGTGTATAAGAAATACAGGAGAAGCCAGAGTCACTCAAGGATTTAACTAGTTGCGATAAGTATAGAAAGTGATGTGAGGAAGACAGCCTAAGAGTGGGGTCGTGCTGGTTGCGATAACTAGTGAGATTCAAAGAGCAGCAAGTCTTTTGAGATGACATGGTGGTGTCATTGTCCCTGTCGGGGAAAAGAGGTTATTAGGAGGTCAAAGGTAACCATGGTGCATGGTAGGACCTCGAAGTCGAGTGTGAATGGCCATAAAGGCTAGTGTCTATGAAATTTGAGATGCAACGACCATGGGGGAGAAATTTGTTGCTATCGTGGTATTGCTCTTGCCAAGGAGGACAAAGGAAACCATTAGGACCTCGAAGTCGAGTGTGAATAGCCATAAAGGCTAGTGTCTATGAAATTTGAGATGCAATGACCATGGGGGAGAAATTTGTTGTTGTTGTGGTATTGTTCTTGCCAAGGAGGACAAAGGGAACCATTATGCATAGCTTAAATCAGGTGTCTAATGCAGATTGAAAATGAACCTGATTTAGGATGGCTAAAAGTATCGTGCCTCAAGAATAAGAGGCTCTATTGAGAAATGGTGAGATTTGAAAAGTCACAATGAAATTGAAGCTGGGCGAGTAAATTTGGCTAGAAGACCGCTACAAGAGTGGGGGTGTAACCATGATAGCTTGTTATAGTGTGGACCAAAGACACGTGTCATCCTACAGGTGCGATGCATAAGTGATTGTGCAGATGGTAATAAGCCAATCACTTGTGCCATGCACCATGGGTGATGACGAAGGCCGATTAATGGTTCTGCGACCTTAAGCACAATGGTAGGGTAAATGGCCAAGGTAAGGCCTAGCATGGGGACATGATTGTAAAAGCTGAAATAAGATGAAGAATTGAAGAAGGATTGCTCAGTGAAGAGTTCCCTTGTATGGGTAAGAAACCCCTACTAGAGTGTGATATCAGCTAGTAAGTATCTTTTTGTGCTTAATGCGAAGAACTCCTGGTTGGGAGAAGGATGTGGCCTGAGCATGGTTAAGCTCGAGGTGAGATTGTAATGGTGCGTGCATCACCAAGCTCGAGTTGGACTCAGGTAATGCACGTATGGTTGAAATGTGTAATTACCTGGCATGGTGTTAGGTATGACGATTATGCAAAATCGTATCAATAAATGAGGGTCGGCTGGTCAAGGTAGAAGACCATGTATGAAATGGTCGAAGTTGGCAAGGTGGGCCAAATGGGTGGTTCCAATGTAGTGCTAGCATGATAAGTTGATCGGTAATGAGAGGTTGCCATCAGGATCAACTTAAGCTATGCATGCATGTGATAAATGGCAGTATGCCATGATGAATGGGTGTCAGAGTGTCTTGTGGGCACTAGAAGTGACATTGCGGTGGATGATCAGTGCTAAGACGTTGCTGGTTGGACTAGCGTAAAATCGTGGCAATGTGTGATTAGTAGTGGGAAACGTTGCCATGTGTGATCGGCGTAAAATCGTGGTAGACTGATTAGTGATGCAATGTTGTGAGAGTTCTTCGATCAATGGGAAAATGGGAAGTGGACTACAAAGCGATGCTTCAAGGTGATGGACATCGTTGCAGTAAGCATGACCAGCGACCAGTGGTGCAGTTTGGTGGGAGGCCAAAGCGGTGTTCGGTTGTTGAATGTCTTTGAGAGTTGGAGGATCAAAAAGCCTAAAACTAAGCCTTAAGGTAAGTGTAACCCAAGGTAAATGTAAGGAATGGATATGCTATGGGATTCTTAAGCAGGAGAATTTGGCAAGTAGCCCGAGAATGTGATTGTCTTGGGTAGGAGATATGGTAAAGTGAATTTCGAGGACGAAATTCTTTTAAGGAGGGTGGAATGTAACACTCGGTGTTATCGGTGTTATGAGAAGGGGAAAGGAAGTAAGAAAACTTTCAAAAATGCCCTTGAGGAGGTGTTAGATCCTTGAGTATATTGGTGCCCTATGAGAGGGGCATTTTGGTAATTTGGATAGTAAAGTCCAATAAAGGGTATTTTGGTAATTTGAGTAATTCCATAAAGGAATTTAATGATGGAAAATAGGAAAAATGATGGATATTGAATTATTTGAGAAAATAATTATGTTTTCCCTAAATTGGTGAATTAATGTGGTAATGCCACATGGAGGGATGAGATTAAAATTTGGAAGCCAAGGTTAGTGTCTTATTGTGACACTTGGCATTTTGTGGTCCAAGTTAAATGGAGAGATTAAATTAAATGCAAAGGAAATTCAAATTGGTCTTTCAAGCATTTAAAGAGAGGCATGATGGTTTGGATTAAAAGAAAATCCAAAAAGAAAATAAATTAGTCATGCATTAATGTTTGGGAAATATGGGGATTTTATTAAATGAGAAGAAAGCATTTATGTCTTTCAAAGTGGTCTCTCATGTGATGGTGGAAATTGGTCCCATTAAATTAAATGGGAAGGAAATAAAATTATGTCTCTCAAGTGTGATGGTTGGAAAATAGTCTCATTTAAGTAAATGAGAAATAAATGGAAAATTCAAGAGATCTAATGGGTGAGATGCATTCTTGAGAAGGAGAATAAATCCAAGGGTGGGGATTTAAAGAGAGTAAATGGCATGGATTGCCAACACATCAAAAGTGTCATTTCTTTTAATGGGGGAGATTAAGTCTTGAAAAAGGAAAAATAATCCAATGGTTGAGAATTAAAGAGACCATGGCATGGATTGTGTTTTCTTCCAAGGGTTGAGATGGAGTCTCAAAAAGAAAGATCAAGGGCTAGGATGTGCTCTTGAGTTTTGGGATATCAAGACTTAGGGAAAAATCTCTCAAAGGAGGAAAGAAAGAAAGAAAGGGAGAAGATGAAAGAAATGAAGAAGAAAGGAAAGAATGGAGAAGAAATGAAGATCAAATCAAGGTATGTTCCATTCTTCTTATTCTCTATTTAGTATTCTTGTATGCAAAGTGAGTGACGAGTTGGAATGTCATCTTAGATGGAAGAAGATGTTGATGGAAGCTCTCTTGAAATGAAGGTTTGAAGATTCAAGAAGAGGTAAAGGATGGCCCCATGTGGAGGAGGCCTTGCATTGCATTGTAAGTAGGTTGCATAAACTTTTATGTATCTCTTTGCATGCTTTACTTGTTCGTGAGACCTATGGCCATGGGGGTGGGAAAGAAATGGTAGTTTGATGCCTCAAAGCATGTTGGGTTGTGAGGATGGAATGACCTAGCCATGCTTGCATGCATTTGCCATTACATAAACTTGCTATGCTTGTATTTACTTTGCATATGCACCCTTATTGAGCTTTTGAGCTCATGAGGTTTTATCCTCCCCTTGTAGGTTGTTTTATGTCAAAAGAAAAAAGGGAAAGTGGCAAGCTTGTGGTGGGAAGCTCTTGGTGAATATTTCTTTGTTGTTGTAAAGTTATGGCTTAAAGAAGCCTAGGTTTGTGATAATTAATTTGTGGCTTGATGGCTTAGGGAAGCCTATTTATTGTAAGTGCTTCATGTGATGTAATTTAATTGGAATAAATCATGAGGTTGGAGGAAATGAAATTTTGTTGTGAAAATAGGCTTGGGAATTGAAAATGTGGAGATTTTCAATGTATTTTTTTGGAGTATTATTTCTGGAAAAATTTGGGTTTTAAAGGCCTAAGAAAAAAAAAAAGGAAAAAGAGAAGTGAAGGAGCAGCAAGGGGGGCAGCAAGCAGCAGCTGCAGGGCCGTAGGGGGCAGCCATGCACGGGGGGCCGTAGGAGGATGGGCGCGCAACATGCGCTGCCAGCCTACCCGACCAGCACCTAGTGGGGCCCCGCGTGGGACCCGGGGCGCACCGTGGGCCCCACCGGTAGAATTTTTTTAAAAAAATTCTGAAAATTAGGGAAATTGGGGCATTTCTAAATGGATTTTGGGCACCAGAGGAAATTTCAAAATAAAGGGATTTTTTGGGCATTTTGGAGAATAATTCAAAAATTTTGAAAAATTAAAATTATGAGTTTTTCCTCATAAATTGATAATCAATCAATGGATTGATTTAAATGGTGATTTTTATGGAGCCCGGTAAAATTCTTGGTCGGAAAAAGAATTTAAAATAATTGAGAAAATGGCGGTAGGGCATCTTCATGAGTTTTCTTTTCAACCAAATGCGATGCGGTTGAAGCCCAATTCTACTAGGGAATCCTAAGGCTTAAGGGAAGGAAAGGACGATCTTAGTTCCTGTAACGCCCCGCTCCCACTTACAGGTGTTACTTGTGAACAATTACCCGAATTGTCCACCTGCCCGGTCTTTGATGAAGGACGAACCATGTTTCAAGAAGAAACGTCCTCGGTGGGAACTAGGCTCGTCCATCCCTTCCCTTAAACCCCAGGATTTACTAGCAAAATTGGGCTTTAAACCACACTGCGTTTCGTTAAAAAGAAATCTCGCATAGACGCCCAATCGTTATTTTCTCAAATTTATTTAATTCTTTTCCAACCAAGAATTTTACCGGGCTCTATAAATCACCATTTAAACCAATCCATTGATGGGTCACCAATTTTGGAGGAAAACTCATCAATTTCAAATTTTCAAAATTTCGACATTAATCTCCAAAATGCCCGAAAAATCCCTTTATTTTGAAAATTCCTCCGGGGCCCAAATTCAATTAAGAAATGCCTCAAAATTCTCCAATTTTTCATTTTTTTAAAAAAAAATTGGCCGGCGGGGCCCCGCTAGCAGCTGGCCGCCCGCCCGCGCACGCCCGCACGCGGGCGCGACCGCCCGCGCATGGCCGCCAGTAGCCTGCTGCTGCTGGCTGCCCCTATTTGCTGCTGCTGCTCCAAAATTTCAGCAACTCCCTTTTTTTTTTTTTTTTTAATTCTTGGGTCTCCTAACCCAATTTTTCCAGAATTCAAAATAATCAAAATCCTTCACATGCATTTTGATTTTGCCTCTAATTCTCCATAATCAAGGCTTAAACCCAACTTTCATTACTTCCATAACATTATCAAATACACACAAATTTTCCAACAACCCATAATTGCCCAAATTTTCCAGATTTTTCTTTCCATATATACACACCAAAATGTACCCTTTGGGCTTAAAGAAACCCTTACACAAGGCATGTACAAATTAGGCAAAATTACACCATTTGGAGAAATATACAAAATTTTTCATCCTCAAGCCTCTTTCTCTTGCCAACCCTTCCATAGCATGCTTCAATACCTACAAGAGGTCAAAATAAACCTCATGAGCTCCAAGAGCTCAGTAAGGGTGCAATGACATAAAGTATGAAAATTAACAATATAGATGCCAATGCCATATGCAAGTGCCTAGGGTTCCAATACCTCAGCCATTAAGGTTAAAGGCTTCAACATACACACCCCAACACACAACTTCATGGCCATGAGTCTCACACACACAAGCATATGCAAAGCAAGCACAAAAATGTTAAAATGCATAGAAGAGTCTTGCTAGCCACCATCCACTTGGGGCTTTCCCCTTACCTCAACTCCATTCCTTGAAGCTTGAACCCATTCTTTTAAATCTTCCATAATCTTTAACTTCAAGAGAGCTTCATCAACTTGACTTGGCAAGACTTCACTTGCTTCCAACCACCTTAAGAAAATTTCCTTGGAACAAATAAAAAGAATCCTTTAAAAACTAAGAGATGAGAAGGAGCAAGAAGATTTCTTCCTTCGTTCAAAAGAATTAAACTCAAGAGACTTACCTCTCTTCTTCTTCTCCTTGGAAGACTTCTTCTCCTTCTTTCCTTCTCCTTTCTTTCACTCTTCAAATGGCCAAAGAAGACAAGTCTTCTTTTCACTTGCCTATTTGTATAATTTCTCCCATCATTCAAGAATAAATCCTAGCCATTTATTTTATTTGGTGGGAATAAATCTCAACCACAAAATGGCTTAATCCATGCCACTTAGTCTTGTGAATTATCCACCATTGGATTTTACTCACTTTACAAGACTTGATCTCAACCATTAAAAGAAACACAATCCATGTGCTCTTAGTCTTCTTTAATCTCAACTCTTGATGCATTTTGGAAGACTAAATCCCCACCATCCAAATTAACACAATCCATGTGTTTCCCAAGAATGAATCCTAGCCATGGACTTCTTTGGAGATCCAATCTCCACCATCCATTTCAATCTTCGATTGGATCCTTACATCCCATTTGGCAATCCATGCCAACATAAAACCTTAAATCTCTACCATTGGATAAATTTCAATTTCAAGACTAAATCTCCACCATTGGATCAAGTCTTCAAATCCCATAAAATATCTCATTTCTCTTTTATTTAATTGGGACTAATTTCACCACATTAATAATGAAAGACAACTTAGAGAGACATAAATGCTTTTCTTTCCCATTTATTTTAATCTCCCATTTTGCCCCATTAATGCTTGACCATTTTCTTTTCATTTGCATTTTTCTTTTAGGCAACATAATGATTGCCCTTAATAAATGCTTGAAAGACCACTTTACTTTCCTTTTTGAATTATCTTAATTCACTTTATTTTCTCCCAACATCACCATATATATATTTATGTATGGCTCCACCCATTAATTATAAACATAATTTACCAATTTAGGGAAAATCAATTATTTTCTCCAATAATTTCATATTCTTCATTTTCCCCATTTTCCATACTTAATTTTCTCTATGGAATTAATTCCAAAATTCCCAACATACACTTTGTGAATTTATTAATCCCATATATCTCCACATAAACACCAATTTGGGATTTTATTCACTTACATACCTAATTCCACATAGGAATTATTTCCAATTTACCAAAATACCCTTTATATTGGATTTCGCTATCCAAATTACCAAAATACCCCTCTTATAGGGCACCATCAATCTCAACGATACTTCACTTTCTCAAGGGTATTTCTGGAATTTTCTCATTTTCTCTTTTATTCTTTTAATACCTGTAACACCGGGTGTTACAGTTCCCGCCTAGGGCGTTTCGTCTTAAAACATGATCTGCCCTTCACCAAAAGCTGAGCAGGTGGACAATTCGAGTAATTGTTCACGAGTAACACCCGTAAGTGGGAGCGGGGTGTTACACTTAGCCAAGTCTATGTGTACTCCTAGGATCATCTTCCCCATAAACGTGGCTTGCTTAACCGAGACACTGCCAAAGAATGCGTGGGGCATGAAATGGGAACAAAGAAGTCTATGTAATGTGATGCATTTAGGGGATAAATTCTTCTTTGGGAAGGTAGGCCCTAGCCATACAACATCATCTTTTTTTGTCAAAATCCTAGCTAGGTTCTCTTTCCCCAAGTCCATACTTGCCTCCTAGAGGTCCCTCGGTGATGCCTCTCTTGGGAGTTGGAAGGTTTCAACAACATCAGAGGGTCTGAATTCTATTTTTACCTTTCTTACTTCAGTAATCAAGCACCTATTTCCCGAGTCATCTCTGTCACTGGTTACATTCGAGTAAAATTCTTTAACTAGGGAGACGATGGCTTTGTGCTGAAACTTAACCCAAGACTACCATCCCTTAGCAGTAATCAATGACAACAAATCATGTGGGGGCTCTTCAAAACGCTCCATCATGATTCCCCTCTCACAAAGCACTGGTATTTTTGCATATCCCTCATTATAATTTTTCTCAGCAGTGGGGCTAATAAACCTAACATTGGAATACGGAGGGTTCAAATCAATGGTTGGGGTGGCAGTGGTTTCTTTTCCTTTCTGCCTTTTTGAGACCCTAGAGCTTTCTCCTACAACCTTAGGGCGTTTTTGCTTTGAAGACATGGCTAATTGAGGGTTGTTTGGTCCAGGGAGTTGGCTTTGGAATTTTGTCGAACAGTTGGTAGGCATAATCTAGTTCCTCATCGGCCAACCAATTCTCTTTTTCTTACACTGATCTCCTTCACTCCCTCTTGACAACAACTCCTTTATCCAACCAATAGAATTCAAATTTAAAAAATGGAAACAACCCTTACCTCTCAGACATTCTCTTCTAATGCATTCGAATGTAACAGTGCCGTATTCGAATGAGTGGTCATTGTTCTTTCACTTTGACAACCTACAATGATCTTCATATGTATGCTTGGAAAAATGAATGAGAATGATTTGGAACAGACAATGTGGATTTTATACAGATGGTTCGAGTGGGATTGATGAAGGGTCGCACGGATTGATGAGGAGATTTGAATGAGAGAGAAAAGTGTGTCGATTCGTATTGATGGACGGTTATGAAACCAACAGAAGAGTCATTCGAATGATTTTGGGGTTATTCAAATGAAAGAGGCAGATTCGAATGGTAGGTGGCCGATTCAAATGATGCTTCGGGTATCAGAACAACGGGTGACTAAAGATTCGAATGAGAGAGAAGGTATACGAATGTTTGCTAAAAGCTTTTAAAATACTGGACGCCCCATTTGAATGTGGAAAAATTCATTCGAATGAATTTTAAACAGTAACTTGTTATCAAAGGATTTAAGCTACTCATTCGAATGCAATAGTAGTTTTATTCGAATGAATTTCTCGGTCATTCGAATGACTATGAGGGTCATTCGAATGTCTCGACAATATGCTCACAATGGGCTATTTGGATGCAACAACTATTCGAATGCATAATGCTTTATTCGAATAACTTATCCAATTGACAGGAGAGAATTTTTTAGTTGATTTTTCTCTCTTTTTTTTTTCTTTACAAACTAAATTGACTAATTAAAGCCATATTCAAATGTTAGAGATGGATTCAGATGAAGGTAAGGTTATTCAAATGACCTTGAGGGTATTCGATTGCCGGCTGCAGCTTTTAAAAGAAATGGCAAACTCATTCGAATGAATTTTAAACAGTAATCTCATTTGTGAAGGAATTTGGTCGGTCATTCGAATGCAACAATGCTCGTATTCGAATGAATTTTGGGCACATTTGAATACCACAGAGACTATTCGAATGTTTTTTTTCGATTTACACTTCAACAGCTCTGGAGTCATTCGAATGGATTACACACATTGAATGACTGAGTTCATCTGAATACGATATTCAAACATCAGCCAAAGAAAATTTTATTTTATTTTATTTTATATATATATATTTTTACACACATACTTCTAAAGACCTAAATATCTATCACACGATCTAAATTCTCACAGAAGATCATCAAGAGATATATATAAAAATAAGCACGAATAATCATAACAATTTAGGCATACCTTTACCCCCCCAACTTGTTCTGCACAATACTAAAGAAAGAGGATGTAAAGAATACCTGGATATCTTTAATTTTTTTTCTCTTTAAGCACAAAGATTCGGTTGCTGACTTGTATATTGCTAGTAGTCTTCATTGCACGTGTGGATCCAGGAGCATGCTACAATACTTAAATCAAAATAAAGAGTGAAAACAGTTCATGAAAGCAAAATGCTACATTTATATTTTATATATATATATATTTATAATTGACCACTACCCAATGGGTGGATCTGTAAGATCCACGTTCTCACCTTGTTCATGCAAAAATTCATAGTAGGGTTTCAGACGTTGTCCGTTCACTTTGAGAACTTGACCAGATTGAAGATTTTCTATATCAAATACACCATGAGCTGAGATGGAATGAATTCTGAAGGTTCCAGTCCATCTTGACTTGATTTTTCCAGGAAACAAATGGAGCCTAGAATTGTAAAGAAGTACATGTTGACCTATACAAAAACTCTTCTTGCTAATGTGCTGGTCATGCAATTTCTTCATGTGCATCTTAGATAACTTGGCATTCTCAAATGCCTCGTTTCTAATTTCCTCTAGCTCATTTAGTTGCAACTTCCTGTTAAGGCTCACTTCTCCTAAACTTTTATTCATCTTCCTAATGGCCCAGTAAGCCTTATGTTCAACTGCTACCGGCAGATGACATGGTTTTCCATAAACCAATCGATATGGAGATATGCCTAATATGGTTTTATGTGTAGTCCTATAGGCCCAAAGAGCATCAATCAACCTTAAGGACCAATCATTTTGGTTGGAGTTGACAGTTTTCTCTAAAATACGCTTGATCTCCCTATTTGCCAATTCTGCCTGGCCATTAGTCTGAGGGTGATATAGAGTTGAGACTTTATGAACTACCCCATACTTCTTCATTAGATCTGCCATAGGTTTGTTACAAAAAAGTGAACCTCCATCACTAATGATGGCTCGAGGCATACCAAACCTATTGAAAATGTTTTACTTCAAGAATTTTACTACAACCCTGTGATCGTTTGTTCTTGTTGGGATTGCCTCAATCCACTTGGAGACGTAATCAACAGCCAGCAAGATGTATGTGTCCAAGTGAGTTAACAAAAGGGCCCATAAAATCCATTCCCCAACAATCAAAAATTTCAAGAACCAGAATGGGTTGCAAATGCATCATGCTTTTTTGGGTCAGACTTCCTAACCTCTGACATTTATCACATGACAAACAAAACTAGTGTACATCCCTAAACATAGTAGGCCAGTAAAATCCACTTTGTAGGATTTTTACTATAGTTTTTCGGGTGGAGAAATGACCTCCACAAGCAAAGGTGTGACAGAAGTTTATTACACTAGATTGCTCATATTCTGGAATGCACCTTCGCAAGATCTAATCAACACAATATTTAAAAAGATATGGTTCATCCCAGAAAAATGTTCTAACCTTCCTGAAGATGTTTTGTCTATCTAGCTTAGACCAATGGTTGGGGATTAAACCTACAGCCAAATAATTAGCTATGTTAGCATACCAAGGAGCAGAAATCAATGTGCTCACATGAAGAAGATGTTCATCAAGAAAACTATCATGAATGGGGCCCTCAGTAAGATCTTGGCCTGGGATTCTAGACAGATGGTCAGCTACAACATTTTCTACTCCCTTTTTATCCTTAATTTCTATGTGAAATTCTTGGAGTAATAGAATCCACCTAATGAGATGTGGTTTAGTGTTTTGCTTGGTGAGCAGGTATTTCAAAGCAGCATGATCTGTGTAAATAATCACCTTTGTTCCTACCAGGTATGACCTGAACTTATCCAATGCAAATACCACAGCCAACAATTCTTTCTCTGTGGTAGTGTAATTTTTCTAGGCTTCATTCAAGGTTCTACTAGCATAGTAAATGATATGGGGTTTCTTCTCTTTGCTTTATCCTAGCATAGCCCCTATGGCATAGTCACTTGCATCACACATTAGTTCAAAAGGCAAAGACCAATCAGGAGGTTGTATGATGGGTGCAGAAATAAGTGCATGTTTTAGTTTCCCAAAGGCACTTTGACAATTTGATGTTCATTCAGATGGGACATCTTGAGATAACAAACAACACAAGGGTCTTGCTATTGTGCTAAATGAGGCAATAAATCTCCTGTAAAAACCAGCATGACCAAGAAAAGATCTAATGTCCTTGACGTTTCTAGGAGCTGGAAGTTTCTAAATAGCTTCAACTTTGGCTTTGTTTACTTCAAGACCCCTAGATGAGACTATATGCCCTAAGACAATGCCTTAGTTAACCATGAAGTGGCAGTTTTCCCAATTGAGCACAAGATGAGTCTCCTCACATCAAATCAAAACTTTTTCCACATTCTTTAGACACAAGTCAAAACAACTTCCGTAGACAGAGAAGTCATCCATAAACACCTCCACAATATGTTCATCCATTTCACTAAAGATGCTCATCATGCACCTTTGAAAGGTGGCGGAGCATTGCACAATCCAAATGGCATACGTTTGTATACAAATGTCCCAAAAGGGCATGTGAAGGCATGTGAAGGTGGTTTTCTCTTGGTCTTCTAATGCTACATCAATCTGATTATATCCTGAATATCCATCCAAAAAGCAGTAGTATGCTTGGCCTTGTATCCTTTCAAGCACTTGATCCAGAAATGGGAGAGGGAAATGGTCTTTCCTAGTCATGGAATTGAGTTTTCTATAGTCTATACACACACGCCATCCTGTTTGGAGGCGAATTGGGACTAACTCATGCTTTTCATTTTTCACCACAGTAACTCCAGACCGTTTAGGAACGACCTGAGTTGGACTAACCCATTTTGAATCAGATATTGGACAAATAATACCTGTATCCAACAATTTGAGCACCTCTTTCCTAACCACTTCTTTAATATTGTGTAATACCCGGTATTACATGGTACTGAAAATAAATAAATTTGGATTACGTTGTCAGGACCTCGGGTGGTCTAGGAAGCCCAAGGGTCAATCTCGAGAATTTAATTATAAAATTTGCTGAATTGGCGATAGGGAATGCCCCGGGACTTGGATGTCCAGGGAAGAGGGCATGAGATTGGTGAGCATCTCGAGATGAGGTTAATGACGCTAGAAGCAGTCCAATCAGGAATAACTTTCAAAATAAATTCTGTATAAGCCCGAGTGGGTGCCAATACCGAATGGTTGTAGGGGATCTCCGGGAAGCTGAGGGGACCCTAGGGGTGGTCTGGTTTGGTGAATAAGGCAACCCTTAAGTGTTTTTGAGTCGAATAAGAGTCCCGTCCAGATGCAGGGACGAAATCGATATTCCCGAGTAAAGGTTGGTAATTAATTTTCGAGAAATCAAGATTTTGTGTGGCTCGATGATAATTAATAAGGCATTGGAAGGCCCAAATGATGTTATCAAAAATTCCTAAGTGGAATTAAGAAGTTCTCAAGTGCAATTAATGAGAATTAGTGGGTTTTTATGTAATTAGTAAGTATATATATATATAGGCATGAGCTGATCAGAGAGTGAGAAGAAGAGAAGAGAAAGGGAGAGATCAGAGAGTTGGGCCGAGAAAGAGAGCTCGTGCGCGAGAGATGGAGCTCTGATGGTCGATCGCGGGAGCCTAGAGGCTAGTCGTGACCAGTAGCAGTGCTAGAAGCTGCCATGGCCGATAAGGCAGCAGCTTCAGAGGAGCTAGAGCGTCAACAAGTGCCGGCTTCGGTGGCTGGTCAGGGTCGCGTCGGCATGGAGCGACTAATGGCGAGGCTCGCGGTGACCAAGAGGCGCCAATGACGATCGGTTGCAGCGGCCATGGCGGATGCTGAGGTTGCAGCGCACAGGTAGTGTGCGCTCGGGAGGAGGAACCAGCCGCGGTGGCAGCGTTTGGCCAGGGGTCGCGGGCAGCCGGTGGTGGCCGCCGAGAGCGGCGCTGCGAGCGGCGGCGGGATGCGGGGATGGCAGTGAGGGCCGGCGGCAATGGCTGCTGGTGTGCAGCTGTGTGCATTGGAGGTTGAAGAAGAAGAAGGTCGCGCACGGGAGAAGCTAGGGAAGAAAAGAGAAAATAAAGAAGAAAAAAAAGAAAAAAAAATTTGGAAAATGGAGAAAATTGGTGGAAAAATGTTAGAAAATTCCAGAAAATTCAAGGAAAATTATGGAATTTATTTTGAGACCTAAGGAGCATGCCGAAGGCCTGAGAATGGGATTTTGGGCGTAAGCGGCAGCTCGCGAAGTAACGTCGGTGTGGGCGTTTTTGGAATTTCTCCTCCAAAAATTAAATGCAGGTAAATTAATAATTTCTTTTTAAGTATTTGCATATTGTTGGGATGTTGTGGTGATGATGCAATGCGTATAGATGGTTGGTTTATACCATTGGTTAAGGTTGATTGGTAGTTGTGGTCGGCTATTGTGCAGAGTATGGAAAACATATAGGCCCTGGTTTGGTGCCTAATGTATGGTATGGTTTTTGTGTGATTGGTATCTAGGTTAGACCGGGGAGGCGGTGATCCTAGAAAAGCTCGGAGTTCGGGCTGGCGTTCTAATTGAAGTAGAAATGAGGCTTCGAACTAGGTAAGGGATGGCCCCATGTGGAGGTGGCCCTGCAAGTTAGTAAATATGTTTGATAATGTTTTTATGAAGCATTTGCATGTAGTGGTTATCTTGTGTGATGCAAGATCTAGTGGTTAACTTATGTGATACAAGACCTAGTGGACCTATGGCCATATGGAGGACAAGTGTTGTGGAGGTTGATAGGTTGATGCCTCAAACCTTGGAGGGTTGTGAGGATGGATTGGCCTAGCCTCATTTGCATGCATTTGACATACATAAACATGGTTATATTCATATTTACATGCATTGCACCCTTACTGAGTCTTTATAACTCACGAGGTTTCACCTCATGTGTAGATGTTCCAAGTCCAGATGCAAGTAGGGATGGCGCTGAGACGCTGTTGTGGCCACTAGGGTGTTGCCTGAGTTGTGTATTTTATTATCTCTTGTATGTAGCCATGAGGTGTTGTGTATGTATACCCTTGTGAGTAAATGTATGTGTTGTTGAGCATAGATGTATCTAATTGTTGTAATCATCAATGTGATAGATGTTTGTGAGTCTACGTGATTTATATGTGGCTTGAGTTGTTGAAGCCAAACTCGGATCGAGTAAAGACCAGCAAGGTATGTTCTCATAAATCCCCAATACTCAGCGAAGTGTTTGTCATGCTAGCTTTGTGCTTGGGTCACCTCTGGCTTGTTATGAGGCGAGCTGAAGAGAGGTGAAGCTCACTCGGGTTTTGGGTCTCTATTCGCTGAGTTTTTCTTATTTGAGTTGGGATCGATTCCTGTATGGAGTGAAGGGAAGGACGAAACCTAGTTCCCACCTAGGGCATTTCCTATTGAAACATAGTCAAACCCTTCAGTTGTGGTTCGTCGGGTGAGTAATCCGGTCGATTATTTATCGGTGACACCCGTAAGTGGGAGTGGGTCGTTACAGTTGGTATAAGAGCATGCCTAGCTATATGAGTGGGGAAGGCTAGCGTGCTGGAATGTCTTGTATGGTTGGTTAAGTGATTGATGTAAGCGATTGCCAGAGTTATGAGTCAGGGATGGTCTGGCATGATTTGGATGTAAGTCGGAATGTCTTCGCTGCTGAGTTGGGGTTGAGAATAGTTGGTTTGTGGTCTCGAGATTTTAATGTGAGCTTGATTTGATGGCCTTGAAAGCCGAATGTGTGGACCGAGGACCCTAAGGGATTGGGTCAAGGCATTGAGGCCTGCAATGGTTGGAATGGTATGTTGGGATATTCTTGTTCTAGGGATAAGAAAATATCATGGATTGAGATGATATACCCGTGAGAGGTATACGGGTCGAGTAAAGAAGAACCAGAAACCCAAGTGTGGGTGTTGGTGTCAAGAAAACTCGAATGCTGCATTTCGGGGATATGAAGTGTTCTAAGAATGGGAACTCTTTGAGATTGAAGTGTTGATGCTCGTGTGGGGACATGAGCCAAAGTATGACAGTCCAGGAGGAGATTAGTAGAGCGTCCCTATGTTAGGGATTTGCCGAGCATGTTTGAGGGAAAGGATAACCATGTTTGAGGGAATAGAGTTGTCTCTCGGAAGTGGTGCAGTAAGGCATGTGCGCTTGAGATAAAATGAGCTAAAGTGGGTGTTAGCTCGAGGCTTAAGGAAAAGATTCGACATCAGGCGATGTGAACGCATTGTTAAGATAATCCCGAAGGGGATGTGCCTAGGGTATGAGTGGACCCTAGTTGGTTTCATGATGAGACGAGGTCAATCCTTGGGAATGATAAGTGTGTGGCAAGTGGACCCTAGCGGGTGTTTGCATGAGATGAAAGTCCCGAGTGAGTTGAGCTGGAATCCAGGTTGGGGATTAAAGAGTTGGTCATGTGTTGATATGTGCATGAGAGCCATTGGGTTAGAAGTCCTAGTTGTGAAGGGCCAAAAGACCGTTCATGTGATTGATGGATGAGGGACCAATCAAGACTCTCATTATGATGCTTGGGGTCTGGTGGGATGCCTAAGGTCGGAAGATGAGAGGTGAATAGACCCTCATTGTGATGCTCAAGGTCAGGATGAGGCCTAAGGTCACGGGACCCTTGATGGGAGATGCGGAGGTCACCCAATGAAGGGTATGAACGGGTGTGTGTGGTCCGAGGGTGATGAGTGTGTGGCAACAGGGCATCCATAGGTTATGCGAGCAATGAAAATGCCAACTTCGGATGCCAAGTGGGCAGGGGCATGGTGAGCAATGTGGAGGCCCCAAATTTTAAATTCCAAGTCATGGGAGCCTAAGCGAGGCTTGCGAGAAGGCCAGGCCGAGTGTAGTGACTGAATGTGTTCATGAGTGTGTAAGGAGAGACGAGAGGTCTCTATTTACCTGGAGGATAATGGTAGGTGCTCGATGGTTATGGGTACCGGAGCTTGAGATAGGCTCAGCATGTTGGTTGTGGTTTGAGAGTCTCTTAAGCAGTAAGAGATGTAGAGTCCTAAGGAGCGGGGCTCATGGTATGAGCTTGAGGTTATCAAAGCAAGGATAACCAAGTAAGATAGCTTTGGTAAGATGGTGGTGGAACCATTGTAGCTTGGGGAGGCTTTAAGTAGCTGTGATGCTATGGGTGCAAGGCTCGACGTGACGGATCTGATGCTATGGACCGTGTGGCAGAGGACTAATGAGTTGGCTCACGTTGAGGGTAAGTGGCCCATGGGCCTGAGCAAATTAGTGAACTGTAGGTGACGATCTGGTGCCGAAGATCTGGAGCAGCACTTTAAGAGAGTTGGTTAGGTGAAATCGATAGTCTCCTGTAAGAGATAAGACATCTAGAGTAGTCCTAAGGGAAGAATCGCGGAATGCGGTAATGGTCCGATCGATTAGTAGTCGAGTAGGAAGCTCGGTGAGGTGATGCCACAGGTGTGAAGCAAGTTAGTGTTGGACCTGAGCCATGCTGTTGGGAACTGTTGTTGGGCCAGTGTAAGGGAGCAACACGGTAATGATGATTTGGTGTTGACTCTTCGAAGCACAGGGCAACACGATGGGGAATCAATGTTGGGCCAGTGTATGGGAGTGACACGATAATGATGACCGGGTGTTGGCTCGCCTAAAGCACAGAGCAACACAGTGATTATGCAGATGGTCAGGGGCTAAAGATTTGTGAAATATAGTAAGGTGACGAAAGTCGTGGCCAATCCCACATCTCAGCTGCTAGTAAAAAGAGCGGTTAGGGCATTGCACCTGAGTCAGGGGTTAAGCCCTTTATTTCGATAAGTAGTGTCGAAGTGGTTTGGCGAATGTTTGGGTGTTGTAGCGCTTCGAGATGTTTGAGAAAGAAACCCGTGGAAAAGAAATAGGTCTAGTGTGGGAATAACGCTACAGTTGATGCCTACGGTTGATTGGTCTAATGCTAAGGACCACTGGATATAGACGATTAGTTCATGAGAGGGACTGCAGCCCTCTATGTGGAGTAACATGTCTACGGTGGAGATGGTTAGACGCCGAAGACCTAGGGTATGCTGTAGGTTGTGTCTGGGCCAGACCTAAAATTCTATAAGGGTTAAAAAAAAAAAAAGAATCATTGTATTGTCTTTTGTTGTCTTGGCAGCAGGAAGATTTGTGAAATCGAGTGGGCAATATCTTGTGGTGTAATAACAAGATGTTTGGTGATGCTTCTTGTTAAAGGATGTTAACGCAGTTGTGGTTAAATTTGATCGAAGTTGATTGGGTAAAAATTGAGATGATGGACCTTGTGTGACCTTGCGGTGATGCAAGAAGATGGGTCGATTGGTGGAGTCGGTGAATGACTCGAGAATGTTACGTAACTGCCGTGAAGGGCGAGACTTACGAGATGAAAGCCAACCTTGAGATGGGATTATCGAAGCATGCAAAAGTTTCAAGTAAAGGGATCTCTAATCCAGTAATGTGAGTGTGGCAGGCTGAATGCGTGGATAAGGCACAGTTCGAAATCTATAAAGGCTCATAATTGCACAGTCTAGTGTTAGTCCTGATGTGTCAATGCGAAAATGAGGAAGTATCCTCATGTGGTACTAGAGGGGTTTCTAGTTGATGACACATGATCAGTTGCAAGGTGGTAGCACCTGATGGCAACAATGGGAGCGTGAGGCTTGATCGGTGCTGCCGAACAACGATAGATTAGTTGAAATATAGATTCGGATTTGCAATAAGGGTGCAACCCAAAGTCGTCTCCCAACGAACCTCAAACGGATCTGTCAAAACAAGACTAAACGAGGGGGGTTGTGATGAAAACCGAAATATAAACATTCAAGAATGAAACAACGATGAAGTAAAACGTAACCCGCTACAAACCCTACCTCCTTACCACGGTAATCCTCGTTTCATTTATGAAAACAATCTGTTTTGGTTTGATTTTCTTTTGATTTGAAAAACTCTTCTACAACTGTAAAAGATTAAATTCAATCGAGCAATCGCTCATACAAATATACCGTTTCTTTCTAATCAAAGCCTCAACCGAGTACATCAATTAAAACCATCCAAAGATCATGCATGCATTCACACAATCGCATAAAAGAAACATACATAAACTTAGAGAGGGAAAGAAACAAAATCATCAATTAAAACATGAAAATCGAGTTCTAAACCGGATTCAACAATATGACCGAGACTCAAACTGGGCAAGGGGTATGAGAATGTAGCGAATCACAAGTGAATTAGCCTTCCATCTTCTTGGTTGAAATCGTGAGAATTCTCCCAAAATTGGCCACTTAATGTGCTTAAATAGAGCTTAGGGAGGAAACCCTAGGTTATCGCAACTTCACAGCCGATTTTGAATAGGATAACGTATGTTCTGGGATTCATCCCCTTCATCAAAATTGTAGATCAGGAAGAGTAAATGAATTTGGGCTTTTAAATCACTTGATTTGGATATCATACGCCCAAGTTATGGCCTTTTAAAGATTCATCATCTGTGTAGCTTTCCTAATTTAACCCAACTTTCTGGTCCCGACTTTGAAGCGATGTTTGGAGGCCCAAAAGAACTTGGATTTGGACCTACCATATCATTCCAGAAATCCCAAGAAGTCCTCTACAATATCTCTGAAGACATCATTCACGTTCTGGGATTATAACTTAGCCAAAAACTTGAAAGAAGCACAAAAGGTCAAATCCATGAGCACACTTTTGCTTCTTTGTCTCCAATCTCCTTGTTTCCCTTCTTTCCATCAAAATTCCTCATGACCCAGGAAGCCCAAATTTGTCCAAAATAAGATAAAACAGTGTGAAGCTCAATTCCTATAAAATAAAATAAAACAAAATCAAGATGAATAAAATGACACAACTAACGTGCAAAAAGACTAAATATGAGGGCTAAATAATATGAAAATATGCGCTCTATCAAGGCTCAAGGACTGTGATGTAAAGCCTTGTTAGTTGTCGTGTATGCCTTTAATATAAAGGTGCAGCGGGTCCTGGTGGTTAGACTAGGCGAATTTGGCAAAAGAGATCCAAGGTGAAAAAAAAAAAAAAAAGATGGTTGGTTAGGGAAAAAATTGTGCCACTTACAGGAGTGTGGCTCCAGAATGAGAGCTATCAATGGTAGTTGAAATGTGGCCTGGAAAGAACTTGAGATGTTCTCCCAAGAAAGGTTGGGCATGGGGCAACAACACTAGATGAACCTCCTAAGGCACTACAACTCTATCAGAATGGATCACCCGGGGAAAGCCATCGTGATGGCAAGTGCCTAAGTAGGAATGTGAATCCTAGGGCATCGAGTGGAAGTGTAGGTTCCACATGGGTGGAAGAGGGTGATTTCCAGTGGGTGGAGTTCAAATCAAAGTCATAGTCGATGATTGTAAGTGCAATGCCTGAAGGAAGGTTGTGTTGGTTATGAGTCGAGCGATCTGGCTGAAGCTAATCGAGTTGGTTAGATGGAAGTTAAAGGCAAATTTAAGATGTCACCAATGGGTGACGAGAGCTCAAAGGAAGAGCTTGTGGGACGAGATTGGTTCATAGGAATGGTGTTTAGGTGATGAAATCACCTAGTAGCTGTGAGTGCTATATAGCTAGAGAGATGCCTTGGAGTGTGGACAATTGATGAGATTTAGTCTCGTGGTTAGAGGTTCATGGGTGTGAAGAAAGCAACTAGTAGAGTCGATTGGTGACCGGTTGAGAGTAGCTGGTGGCAACCGAAGGTGTCGACCAGTGATACCGACAGTGGCGAGTAACGGCTGGCCATGGTCGTGTGGCGTCGTGAAAGTAGTCAGTCGGTGGTGTAGGTGGCTTGGAGTCGTGATTGTGACTAGATGTGGCACCAAGCGATGGCAAGAGGTTGTCCTAACTGATGATGATGGAATTAGAGCCAATGGGGTCACTTACCGAGTGGTGTGAGCTGGTTAAAGCAAAAGTTATAAGCAGAATTTGGGAGAAGCCAGAGTTTTTAAGGGATTAGTAATCCATCCGAGAAATGGCAAGATGGTAGAGAAAAGCTAATCCGAGAATTGGGTTGTATGGGTCAGGTTGACCTGTGAGAGCTGAGATGCAACGATCGTGGAGGGAAATCCGCTGTTGTCATGGTGTTGTCCTTGCCGAGGAGGACAAGGGGAACCATTATGCATGGTTTAAATTAGGCGTCTAATGCGGATTTAGAATGAACCTGATTCATGATGGCTGAAAGTTTCGTGTCTCTAGGGCAAGAGGCTCTATTGAGAAATGGTGAGATTTGAAAAGAAGCTGGGCGAGTAAATTTGGCTAGAAGACCGTTACAGGGTGGGGATGTAACCATGTTAACTTGTTATGGTATGGGACCAAAAGGACGAGTCATCCTACATGTGCGGTGCAATAAGTGATTGTACAGATGGTAATGAGCCCATCACTTGTGCCACGCACCGTGGGTGATGACGAGGGCCAGTTAATGGTACCACGCCTTTAAGCGCAATGGTAGGATCTATAACGCCCCGCTCCCACATACGGGTGTTACTCACGAATAATCAACCTATTATTCGCACGCTAGGGCAAAGATGAAAAGACGGCTACGTTTCGATGAGAAACGACCTAGGTGGGAAACTAGACTTCGCCTTCTCTTCACTCCACTTAAGGTTTCAGGAAGATAACAAAATGACCCCGCGAAGAATAAACCCAAAACCTTGAGAAGTGCCACCTTCTTAAGCTCTCAATGAAGAGCTAATGGTGGCTTCCCAGGATCGAAAGAAATAAACTCGCTCACTAATTTCAGACAAATTATGGCATAAGCCTTAATTATAAGAAAATAATAATTTCTTTGCCCCAACTATTAACCCATTTATCTCATCTTCATTTCCTTTAGAAAATTATTGGGTTAATATTTCTTGGAAAAATTTTATAAAATTTCCTTATCAAATCTCCATAACTTTTTCCCTTTTATTATTTCAAAATACTAAATTTTCCAAACACTTGGGAAATAAATTTTGAAATATAACATTAAGGCATCCTCATCCATTTTCTAAAATTTAAGGAAAATACTCCATTATTGATATTCCCAAATATAAAAATTTTCCACACAATTGCCTCAAATTCATATTAATTTAATAATTAATTTAGAGGCTAAAATACTCCATTATTTATTTATTTAAAATGAATTTATTTCATAATTATTCAAAATGTCAGAATTAATTAAACCAACAGGACCCAAATTAAAAAAATAAAAAAAAACATAAAGCAGCAAGGGGAGGGGGCGGGCAGCAGCAGCCTGCCGTGCCCCCAGCGCGCGGGCCGCGCGCATGGGCCGCGCCCAGGCACGCCCTGCCGTGCGCCCCTAGCACCAGCACACTGCCTTTTAATTTTTTTTTTTTTGAATAAATACCCCACATTTTCCAGAATTTAATTTCAAATAAAAATACACCTAAATCCCAAATTTCATCCCAAAAATTAATTGTTTCAAGGTGTTTACATGCCTTCCAAAAGTAAGATAATAACCATAACATGTTCCGTACAAGCTACATGCTTTTACATACACCTTGAAATATACCCAAACACTAGATCCTTAACATTACACAAAATAAATTACCAAGCTTGATTCACAAACCATCCTTCATGCAACGATTTTCTCCTTCCCTTTTGATGATGTCCCAACTACAAGGAGGTAAAATACCTCATGAGCTTTAAGCTCAATAAGGGTGCAAATGATAAAATATGCACAATAACAAGTAAAGTGTGACAAAATGAATGTATTCAATATGCTTGGGACTTCACATCCTCATAACCCACTTGGTTTGAGGCTTCCATATATCCCAACCCACATAACCTCATGGCCATAGGTCTTTACCACAACAAACATGCAAGATGCACACACATAGTTAAAGCATATAAATAGCATTTGCAAAGCCACCTCCCATGGGGCCATCCCTTACCTCAAGAGCTTCAACAACTAGCTTCAAGACTTCCTCCTTGCTTACAACAACTTGCTCTCACTCCCAACCCTAAAGAAAAAATAAAACTTGCTTAAAAAAAATATTTAAGACTAGGGTTTTTAAGGAAACAAGCTTCTTGGAGAGTTTACCTCTTCAATCTTCCAAGCTTCTCTCTCTAAGCTTTCTCTTCTATTGCCAAAAGAAGACAAGTCTTCTTCCTCTTCTCTTTTATAGACAATTATTTCCTAATTCATTTTGATTTAATTCTATGGAAAGAATAAATCCTAACCCTTGGATTTAATTTGAGTTGGAAGACCTCATCCTAGCCATCCAATAAAGCACAATCCATGTGCTCTTGCAAGAAGAAATCTCATCCTTCCATCTTGGGAGAATTAATCTCCACCCTTGAAAGAAAGCACAACTTGGTCTTCCTTCAAGACTAAATCCTAACCATCCATGATTCTTAGCCCATGATCTCCACCATCCATAATTCTTTTTAAATTAAATTTTTAAATGTGTTGGCGATCCATGCCATCTTCCAAGACCTAATTCTAGCCATTGGATTAATTCTTCTTTCAAGACTTAATCACCATCATTAGATCACTTGGAATTTCTATTTTAATTCCCATTTAACTAAATTTGACTAATTTCAGGACATGTCTTGAAAGACATAATTCATTTTCTTTTCTAATTTATATATCATCTCTATTTTCACCCATTAATGGGTGACTAATTTCATTTCATTTTGAAATTTCTTTTTAGAGACATCATCATGGCTTCATTTAATGCTTGAAAGACTAAATTATTTTCTTTTTGAATTTCTTTTTATTCTCCTATCTTCCTTCACAAGATCATGCCATATGTCTCCTTAATATCTAATTTGGCTAAATTTCTTAATTTCACATTTTTAACTAAATTTCTTTCATAAGAATTTGCCAAGTGTCATAAATCTACCCTATTTGGCTTCCAATTTTAATTCTTAATTTTTCCATACATTTCTCCCCGTGCTTGAAAATAAGAATTAAATTCCCTAAAGTCTAATTACACAATATATGTAAATTTCTCCACCAAATAATTACCTTTATGGGGGAAAAACACCAAATTACCAAATTTTCCCTTCCCAAGGCATCTTATATATATATATATATGTTTTTTATGACTTCATCATGATTCAAGGGCAATTACGAAAACCCCCATATACTATCATACTCTTTATTATCTAATTTATCATAACTCACCAAGGGTATTACATCCTACCCCCCTTAAAAGAATTTCGTCCCCGAAATTCATTTCCATTAATATCATTGATCATTACATTATAGCTATTCTTCCATTACATCGACAAATAGATCGGGAAAATGCTGCCTTATATCTTCTTCTAGTTCCCATGTTGCCTCTCGATCAGAATGATGGTTCCATTGAACTTTAACTAGCGGAATTGATTTTCTCCTCAGACTCTTTTCCTTGCGGTCCAATATTTTCACTGGTCGCTCAGTATAGGTTAGGTTCTGACATACCTCTACCTCTTCCTCGGGAACTTCCATTCTTGGATCCGGTATGTGCTTTCGCAACTGAGACACATGAAACACATTATGCAATCCGGCCAGTTCGTTGGGCAAGGCTAATCGATAAGCCAGAGGTCCCACTCGCTCAACAATCCTATACAGTCCCATAAACCTCAGACTAAGCTTTCTTAGCTTTCGATTTCTCATTGATGGTCTTTGTGGTGAGATTCGAAGGAATACTCTATCTCCTACTTGAAACTCCAAGTTCCGAGAACGGTGATCCGCGTAGTATTTTTGGCGATCTTGGGCAATCTTCATACATCTCCTCGCCACTTCAATCTTCTCAGAGGCTTGTTGCACAAGTTCAGTTTTGGACAATTATTTTTCGCCTACTTCAAGCCAACACGAAGGCGATCTACATCGCCTGCCATACAATGCTTCATACGGCGCCATGCCGATGCTACTTTGATAGCTGTTATTATAGGAGAACTCCACCAACGGTAAATACTCGTCCCAACCTCCTCCAAATTCTAAGACACACGCTCGTAACATGTCTTCCGAAACTTGGTTCACCCGTTCTGTCTGTCCATCTGTCTGGGGATGATATGCCGTACTGAAATTCAATCTCGTTCCAAGCTCTTCTTGCAGACATGTCCAAAATCTCGACAAAAATTTTGAATCTCTATCGGACACGATACTGACTGGCGTCCCATGCAACCTTACAATCTCTTGGACGTATAATCGCGATAGCTCTTCTGCACTTTGCCCAACTCTAATGGGTAAGAAGTGTGCCGACTTTGTTAGCCTGTTAACCACGACCCATATCGAGTCCTTCTTCCTTGCCGTCCTAGGCAATCCCATGATGAAATCCATGGAGATGTGTTCCCACTTCCACTCTGGAATCTCCAACGGTCGCAGCAATCCCGCTGGTCGCTGATGCTCGATCTTAATACGTTGGCATGCATCACACTGGGCTACATACAGAGCCACACTTCGTTTCATTCCAGGCCACCAGTAGACTTCTCTCAAGTCCTTATACATCTTGTTTGCCCCTGGATGAACAGTGTACTTTGACCGATGCGCCTCATCAAGAATCTTTTGCCTCAATTCTACATTATTAGGAACATAAATTCATCCATTCATTCTCAAGATTCCATCCCTGTACTCGTAACCCGTCTTCATTGGTTGTCCTTTTTCATTTACCCATTGGTGAAGTCTACGATCCTCCCCGGTAGCTTGTCGTATCTCCTCCTACCATCCAGGTTGAATTTGCAGATTCGCCATTGTGGACGACCCATTCCCAGGCACTACACTCACCGTTAGTCCACTGAACAATTCAATCAGTTGCCATTCCCGCATCATCATCCCGGCCACGACTGCAAGATCCCTATAACTAAGGGCATCCGCCACAACATTCGCCCGCCCTGGATGATAATGGATGGTGCAGTCGTAGTCCTTCAAGAACTCCATCCACCGATACTGCCTCATATTAAGCTCATTTTGGGAGAAAATGTATTTCAGGCTTTTGTGATCGGTATATATTTCGAATCTCTCACCATACAAATAATGTCGCCAAATCTTCAAGGCATGGATAACTGCTGCCAGTTCCAAATCATGGATGGGGTAGTTCTTGTCATGGGGTCATAATTGACGTGACCCATAAGCGATCACTTTACCATGCTGCATCAACACGCAGCCCAACCCCGAACCCGAAGCATCACTATAGACCACGAATCCCCCAGAACCCTCAGGTAGGGTCAAAATCGGCACTGTGGTTAACCGCTTCTTAAGTTCCTCAAAAATTCTCTCACACTTGTCATCCCATATGAACTTCACGTTCTTTTGAGTCAAACGTGTCAACGGCAAAGCAATCTTTGAGAACCCTTCAACAAACTGTCGATAGTATCCTGCTAGCCCCAAAAAGCTCCTTATTTCAAACACTGATCTAGGTCGATGCCAACTTTTAGTGGCTTCAATCTTGGTTGGGTCAACCGATACTCCATCCCCTGAAATTACGTGGCCCAGAAACGCCACCTCTTTTAACCAAAATTCACACTTAGAAAATTTTGCATAGAGCTTTTCTTCACGTAGGGTTTCCAACACGACCTTTAAATGCTCACGGTGGTCTTTCACGCTAGGTAAATACACCAAGATGTCATCTATGAACACAATTACAAATTTATCTAAGAATGGCCTGAACACTCGGTTCATCAAATCCATAAAGGCTACTGGTGCATTCGTCAAACCAAACGGCATTACCAAAAATTCATAGAGCCCATATCTACAACGAAATGCCATCTTAGGGATGTCTTCTTCCTTGACTTTCATCTGATAATACCCCGATCGCAAATCAATCTTAGAGAAGATTCTAGCACCCTTTAGCTAATCAAATAACTCACCTATCCTTAGCAATGGATACTTATTCTTTACTGTGACTTTGTTGAGTGCTTGGTAATCTATACATAATCTCAGGCTACCATCCTTCTTTTTCACGAACAAGACTGGGGCTCCCCATGGTGACACACTAGGTCTGATAAATCCTTTGTCTATGAGGTCTTGGAGTTGGATTTTTAATTCTCGCAACTCAGCTGGTGCCATTCGATAAGTGGGGATAGAAATTGGCCTCGTTCCTGGCAATAATTCTATGGCAAACTCCACCTCTCGATCTGGAGGCAACCCAAATAGATCATCTGGAAATACATCTAAAAACTCCTTGACTACGTCCACATTCTCCGGCTTCTCCTTTAATTCACCACCCACAACCACATGAGCCATATAGCCATATGCTCCCCTTTCCAACAACCTACAAGCCTTTAAGGCAGATACAAATTTATATGGGGTTTCAACCCTCTGACCCTTAAATTTCACCACCTTCCCTCCTGGGCATCCTAACTTCACCGTCTTCTTCAAACAATCCATGCTAGCGCAATATCTAGAAAAGAAATCCATACCCAAGATTGCATCATAGTCTTGCATCTCCATAAGAATCAAATCTATCTCGAATTTCTCATCCTCAACTTTCACGAAGCAACAAACCATGAGATCTATTTCTACACTTTTCCCAATTGGGGATTGAACCTTAATACTATAACTCATTACCGAAGGTTCTAGACCCACGCTCTTAGCAGACTCTAATGCCATGAATGAATGAGTGGCACCGGGGTCCACTAATGCATGCATAGGAGTAGAATGGATCAAGATCGTACCTTCCACCACGCTTGGGTCAGCCTCTGCCTCCACCTTCGTTAAGTGATATACCCTAGCTAGTTGCGATCCTGGCTTTCCTTCAGGCTTCTTCCCTAGCTCGGCCTTGTTGCGTTGAGGGCAATCTCGAGAATAGTGCCCCTTCTGATTGCAGGAGAAACATGTGATCTCTCTCTTTGGTGTATCTGAAATTTTTAACGGCTTCCTCGCAGGGCAATCCCTGGCGAAATGTCCTGGCTCGCCACACACAAAACAGCCTGCCTCCTTTGCTTTGCCTTCACACTTCTTCCCCACATGTCTCTTTCGGCACTTCTTGCAATATCTATCCTTCTTGAACCTTGCTCCTTTAGGTCGTTTGAATTGGACATGCGGAAGGCTTGCTGGCTTGTCTTTCTCCTCTGCCTTTAGCGCACTATCCATCTTCAGGTCTCCTTGTGACACCATGTTTCTTTCGATAGTAATAGCCTTTTCCATCGCCTCTTCATAAGTGCGTATGTTCCATGCATATAGCACTTGTTTAACTTCCTTTCTCAATCCCTGAAGGAATTTCTGGGCCTTCTCCCGATCGTCAGCATTATACATTGGAACATATTTTATCAATTTTGAATATTTGGCCTCGTACTGAACTACTAACATCTCGCTCGTCTGCATCAAACTGAGAAACTCATGTCTTTTCACCTCTCGCGAATAATCAGGTAGATATTTATCATTAAAAGCAGTCTTGAACTGCTCCCAAGAAATTTGAGTCCCCCTGGCCTCATCTCCTTCCTGACTCGCATTTTGCGCCCTTAAGATCCTTGTCATTGACTTCCACCAGAGGCTGGCCTCCTCCTCCAGCATAAAGGTTGCTCACCGTACCCAGTGCTCTTCGGGGCATTCCAGGTGGTCAAGCAGCTTTTCAGTCTGTTCTAACCAGTACTCCCCAATGCTTGGATCCGCCTCCGGGTCACCCTTGAAACTAGGTGAGTGCATGTCGCGATACATCTTTAACCAGTTAGGCATCGGAGCTTCTCACCTGTTCATCGAACTCAACATTACTTCAATAAATTGACCAAAAGATCCCTCGCCACTAGGAGGTTCTGCGCCACTACCCTCCTGGGTATTAGGGGCAGGTGGCAGATTTTGGCGTCTCCTTCTATTCATCTGCATGATGCCCAAGCAACATTTACTTATCCATTATGCCAAGATACTTATGTATAAAACACAAGCTATAAATAACCATAATCTCAAGAAGACACACAATTTCTAGCACATTATATTTCATTGAAACAACAAGGAATACATAGAAGGTTCTTTCCCTTTTTACATCATCACAAAAGAAAGGGGGAAAGTCTATCACAACTACTCTTGACACAGGTCATGAAGGACCATCCACGAGGAAACATAGCATGCAACGGAAGCATTTTTTTTTAAAAAAAAACTTTCCTCATATTGATTAGAATCTAGGAAACTTACTTTTCCTTCGGATCACCGGACGGAATGAAGTGACAGGAGGAGGAGGGACGACAGCTTCTATGCGTGGTGGAGACGACGGCTGTCCTGCAATCCTTCGGCTCCTTCGCATCAGATCTTGAACGCTCTCTTGATCTTCCAAGGTATGACTCAAACTCGTGGCCTCTCTTTTGGTGAAGAAGAGTGAAAATCCATTAGATGAAAAACAACTAAAGAGAGAATATATATAGGGAGAACCCTAGGGTTAAAACCCTAGTGGGCCAAGTCCATTTAATTAATTTTCTAATTAGGTTAGCCCAATTAATTAATTAAAAAACCAATGAACTATTATTTTATTCTAGCCCAATTAATTATGGACCATTCTGAATAAAATAATTCTCTCTCAATGTAATTCACCCAACAAGCCAAATGTATTAAATAATACATGAGTTATATCGAGCTACCCCGGGGACCAAAAGACAAATTATTCATGGCTACTAAAATGACCAAAATACCCCTGCTACCCAGTAGCTATATTTTGTCATTCTAAGTGTTCCAACTATGACCATATGGTAACACTGACCCCACGAATAATTTTGCATGTGCAATGTCTTTGACCTACTAGTGTAATGACGAAAATACCCCTCTGCGTAACACCCATCATTTAGAAAGGAATAATGTACTAACACCTCTCTAAATGATTTCTACCATCCTTAGATCACTAGTCCAATAATCCGTGACTACTCGAATGTACTTGCTTATCACCGGGAGCTACCCAGAAGCACACACTCTTAAGTCACGTTCCCAGGGCCCTGGATTATTTGATTATTCTTGGACAATCACAAGGGGGTGAATCACAGAAACAATCTTGTATTAGTCTGTCTTAGCTAATTAGAAACCATACTCCCAACTCACAAGGTTATTGATCTTTGATAGACCTCACCTATAGTGAATATAAGAATATAGCTCTAGGTTCACTAGACCACCAACTAATACTCAAGTATTAGAGTACTCGTCCACGCAGTAGCAGTGATAGACTAGCTCCATGATAATTAGTACTTTGTCATTAGTTTCTATCATAGGTCCACTCTACGTATTCCAAATGCGCTTGTACAATTAGAGTAAACGGACTATTTACTGGCTAAGGCAAGCCATCCTCCATTAGGATCTATTGCACAATGATCTTATCATGATAGAATGCCCAGTTCTATCAAAAGATCAAGAGTAATAGTTTTCTTGCTTATTAAGTACCCATGATTCATGCCTAACTGTGAAGAACGACCCATCACATGAATCACTTACTTAATAGCATGGACACTTTTCCAACAATTAAATACAAATAATATATGTGCCATAAACTGACTAAAAGAAACATCATTACCATAAATTAAATAAAACGTGTCTTTAGGGCATACATTTCCAACAGGTCAAGACAAAATAATTACAACCTTCTCCCAAAATAGAAATATCCACTTTCAGTCCCTTGAACCTAACTGTCATCAAGAAGACGTTGCCCCACCCCCAGCTCCCCTGCCTTGGCTTCCCACATGAGGTCCATCAACCTCGAAGCTCTCACGGGACTCATCAGAACTCGACTCACTGAGTCGTCTAGCACTCGCCAGGTCACTGAAGTAAGGCAACTCTTCAGACTCAGTCTCTTCGGAAGGTTCCTCGTAGGGGGGCTCAGGAGAATCTATTTCTGCCTCAATTCCCTCAGAAGAAGTCTCCATACTTTCATTGCTCCCAACACTCTCACGATCAGGGTCGGCTAACTGGCCCACTATGGGTTTTGACCGCCACAAGTCGGTCTCCCGAAGCTTCTCTATCAGTAGGGCACTATTTTGCATCAAGTGAGCCCTTCGAGCCAGCTTTCTCGCAACTCTTTTCCACTTCCCATGGAGTAAGCCTGACAAATAGTTTACTTTAATCTCTTCTAACAACTCCCGAGACAAGGCTATCCCCGAAATCTCCGAAAATACATCCTCCACCTTGTTTAGATATTGTTGAATGCACTCCTTAGGCCTCATGACAGGGAGGGCTAAAGTCCACTGGGCCTTTAGCCTCTGGATGTGATCTTTAACTAACCAGCATGAACGAAAGGGGCTCCGCCTCTTCATACCTAAGAAGAAATAATACAACCATAAACACCCCACTAGGATAGCATATCACACCCAATATCCAATCCAAATCATAAATAGTAAATAAAAATCCCAACATACGACACTACATTGACCATAATGCTCATATCATATACTCAAAACAATTAACCACGCTCTGATACCAAACTGTAACGCCCCACTCCCACATACGGGTGTTACTCACGAATAATCAACCTATTATTCGCACGCTAGGGCAAAGATGAAGAGACGGCTACGTTTCGATGAGAAATGACCTAGGTGGGAAACTAGACTTCGCCTTCTCTTCACTCCACTTAAGGTTTCAGGAAGATAACAAAACGACCCCGCGAAGAATAAACCCAAAACCTTGAGAAGTGCCACCTTCTCAAGCTCTCAATGAAGAGCTAATGGTGGCTTCCCATGATCGAAAGAAATAAACTCGCTCATTAATTTCATACAAATTATGGCATAAGCCTTAATTATAAGAAAATAATAATTTCTTTGCCCCAACTATTAACCCATTTATCTCATCTTCATTTCCTTTAGAAAATTATTGGGTTAATATTTTTGGGAAAAATTTTATAAAATTTCCTTATCAAATCTCCATAACTTTTTCCCTTTTATTATTTCAAAATACTAAATTTTCCAAACACTTGGGAAATAAATTTTGAAATATAACATTAAGGCATCCTCATCCATTTTCTAAAATTTAAGGAAAATACTCCATTATTGATATTCCCAAATATAAAAATTTTCCACACAATTACCTCAAATTCATATTAATTTAATAATTAATTTAGAGGCTAAAATACTCCATTATTTATTTATTTAAAATGCATTTATTTCATAATTATTCAAAATGTCAGAATTAATTAAACCAACAGGACCCAAATTAAAAAAATAAAAAAAAAGATAAAGCAGCAAGGGGAGGGTGCGGGCAGCAGCAGCCTGCCGCGCCCCCAGCGAGCGTGTTGCACGCATGGGCCGCGCGCGCGTGGGCGGCCTGGCCGCGCCCTGCCGCGCGCCCCTGGCACCAGCACACTTCCTTTTAAATTATTTTTTTTTTGTGAATAAATACCCCACATTTTCCAGAATTTAATTTCAAATAAAAATATACCTAAATCCCAAATTTCATCCCAAAAATTAATTGTTTCAAGGTGTTTACATGCCTTCCAAAAGTAAGATAATAACCATAACATGTTCCGTACAAGCTACATGTTTTTACATACATCTTGAAATATACCCAAACACTAGATTCTTAACATTACACAAAATAAATTACCAAGCTTGATTCACAAACCATCCTTCATGCAACGATTTTCTTCTTCCCTTTTGATGATGTCCCAACTACAAGGAGGTAAAATACCTCATGAGCTTTAAGCTCAATAAGGGTGCAAATGATAAAACATGCACAATAACAAGTAAAGTGTGACAAAATGAATGTATGCAATATGCTTGGGACTTCACATCCTCACAACCCACTTGGTTTGAGGCTTCCATATATCCCAACCCACATAACCTCATGGCCATAGGTCTTTACCACAACAAACATGCAAGATGCACACACATAGTTAAAGCATATAAATAGCATTTGCAAAGCCACCTCCCATGGGGCCATCCCTTACCTCAAGAGCTTCAACAACTAGCTTCAAGACTTCCTCCTTGCTTACAACAACTTGCTCTCACTCCCAACCCTTAAGAAAAAATAAAACTTGCTTAAAAAAATATTTAAGACTAGGGTTTTTAAGGAAACAAGCTTCTTGGAGAGCTTACCTCTTCAATCTTCCAAGCTTCTCTCTCTAAGCTTTCTCTTCTATTGCCAAAAGAAGACAAGTCTTCTTCCTTTTCTCTTTTATAGACAATTATTTCATAATTCATTTTGATTTAATTCTATGGCAAGAATAAATCCTAACCCTTAGATTTAATTTGAGTTGGAAGACCTCATCCTAGCCATCCAATAAAGCACAATCCATGTGCTCCTGCAAGAAGAAATCTCATCCTTCCATCTTGGGAGAATTAATCTCCACCCTTGAAAGAAAGCACAACTTGGTCTTCCTTCAAGACTAAATCCTAACCATCCATGATTCTTAGCCCATGATCTCCACCATCCATAATTCTTTTTAAATTAAATTTTTAAATGTGTTGGCAATCCATGACATCTTCCAAGACCTAATTCTAGCCATTGGATTAATTTTTCTTTCAAGAGTTAATCACCACCATTAGATCACTTGGAATTTCTATTTTAATTCCCATTTAACTAAATTTGACTAATTTCAAGACATGTCTTGAAAGACTAATCGGGGCTGTCGAACACCAATAGATTAGATGAATAATGTTTCGGATTTGCAATAGGGGTGCAACCCAAAGTCGTCTCCCAACAAACCTTAAACGGATCTGTTAAAACAAGGCTAAACGGGGGGGAAGGTTTTTGATGAAAAACAGAAAACAAAATAAGCAAGAACACAGTAAATCGAGATGCAATCAGTTGCAAACCAACCTTCTATCCCAGTTTTCATCGCCTTCTCAATAAACAATTTGTTTAGTTTTAATCCTCAAATCGAAAATCAGAAAAATCCTTTAACAACCGCCAAAGATTGGAAAGAAAACCAATAAACAGATTTCAGAAACCTCTTAGTTCAATCTATCAGTTTTGATTCCCCTTATTGTACAGATTCTAGACTGATTGAAATACACTCCAAATAGGTTGTTCTTGCTTCCAGTTAAAGCCTCAACCGAGCACAAAAACCATGGATTCTCAAACAAAGACAATGCATGCATTCATCCAACCTGTATCAACACATGCACAGATTTAAGAGAGGACGAAAACAAGAGAACAACAAAGTTAAAACTAAAAAATAGATTTCCATTAAAACCAAAGACTCAAACCAGGAACAAGGATGGTATTGCAACTGATTACAAAATCCTTAGCCTTCCATCTTGACAAGAACAATGGAGAGAAGGAAAGTTGGCTACTGTTCATGCTCCCCCAAAAGAATCTTTTTTTTTCTAATGGCCTCTTAAGGTGCTTAAGTAGAGCTTAAGGAGGAAACCCTAGGTTACTGCAACTTCACAGCCAATTTTGGATAGGTTAACGTGCGTTCTGGGCTTCGTCCTCTTCATAAGAATTGTATATCAGGAAGATTAGATGAATTTGGGATTTTGAATCACTTGATTTGGATATCGGACGCCCAAGATATGACCTTTTAAAGAATCAGCGTTTGTGTCGCTTTCCTAATTCGACCCAACTTCCTGGCCCCGACTTTGAAGTGCTGTTTGAAGGCCCAAACGAACTCGGATTTGGACAAACCATACCATTCCAGAAATCCCAAGAAGTCTTCTACAGTATCTCTGAAGATATCATCTTCATTATGGAATTTTATCTTGGCCAAAATACTGAAGGAAGTGAAGGAGGTTAAATCTGCTAAAATTGCCCTTACTTCTCTATCTCTAATTTCCAAGATATCTCATTGCCATCAAGACGTCTCATGCCCCATCTCATGCTCCCATAGCCCTAAACCTGGCAAAATAAAATAAAATAGTGTGAAGCCCAATTCCTATAAAATAAAATAAAATAAAATCAAGATAAATAAAATGACACAACTAATGTGCAAAAAGACTAAATATGAGGGCTAAATAATATGAAAATATGTGCTCTATCAAAGACATAATTCATTTTCTTTTCTAATTTATATATCATCTCTATTTTCACCCATTAATGGGTGACTAATTTCATTTCATTTTGAAATTTCTTTTTAGAGACATCATCATGGCTTCATTTAATGCTTGAAAGACTAAATTCTTTTCTTTTTGAATTTCTTTTTATTCTCCTATCTTCCTTCACAAGATCATGCCATGCGTCTCCTTAATATCTAATTTGGCTAAATTTCTTAATTTCACATTTTTAACTAAATTCCTTTCATAAGAATTTGCTAAGTGTCATAAATCTACCCTATTTGGCTTCCAATTTTAATTCTTAATTTTTCCATACATTTCTTCCCATGCTTGAAAATAAGAATTAAATTCCCTAAAGTCTAATTACACAATATATGTAAATTTCTCCACCAAATAATTACCTTTATGGGGGAAAAACACCAAATTACCAAATTTTCCCTTCCCAAGGCATCTTATATATATATTTTTTTATGACTTCATCATGATTCAAGGGCAATTACAGAAACCCCCATATACTATCATACTCTTTATTATCTAATTTATCATAACTCACTAAGGGTATTACAGGATCCATGACTCGTGATAGGGTTAACAGCCAAGGTAAGGCCTAGCATGGGACAGGATTGTGAAAACTGAATTGGGTGAAGAATTGAAGAGGGGTTGCTCAGTGAAGAGTTCCTTGGTATGGGTATGAGACCCCTACTAGCGTGTAATATCGGCCAGTAAGGAAGGCCAAAGTACCTCTGTGTGCTTATGCGAAGAACTCCTGATTGGGAGAAGGTTGTGGCCCAAGCATGGTTAAGCTCGAGGTGAGATTGTAATAATGCATGCATTGCCAAGCTCGAGGTGGACTGGGTAGTGCACGTATGATGGAAATATGAAATTGCCTGGCATGGTGTTGGGTATGTCGATTATGCATTATCGTACCGATAAATGAGGGTTGGCTGGTCAAGGTAAAAGACCATGTATGAAATGGTCAAAGTTGGCTGGGTGGACCAAATGGTTGCTTCCCATGAAATGCTAGCCTGGTTAGTTGATCGGTAATGAGAAGTTGCCATGACGATCAACTCAAACTAGGTATGCATGTGATAAATGGCAGTATGCCATGGTGGAATGGGTGTCAGAGCGTCTTGTGGGCACTAAAAGAAGCATTACGGCGATGATCAGTCTAAGACGTTGTTGGTTGGACCAGCGTAAAATCGTGGCCATGTGTGATTGGCAGTGGGAAACGTTGCTGTGTGTGATCGGTGTAAAATCATGGTAGACTGATCAATGATGCAATGTTAGCGAGAGTTTGTTTCGATTGATGGAAAAATGGGAAGTAAACCTCAAAGCGATTCTTCGAGGCAGAGAAAATCCATCAGGAGATGGATATCGTTGCAGTAAGCATGACCAACGACCAATGGTGCAATTTGGCTGGAGGCCAAAGTGGTATTCGGTTGGTGAATGTCCTCATGAGGCGAAGGACCAAATGCCTAAGTGAAGCCTTGAGGTGGGAATAACCTAAGGTAAAGGCTGAGAAATGGTTCGACTACGGGATTCTCGAGCAAGGGATTCAGAGAGTAGCCTAAGAATGTGATTGTCTTGGGTAGGAAAGTATGATAAAGTGAATTTCGAGGACGAAATTCTTTAAGGGGGGTGGAATGTAATACCCGGTATTACATGGTATTGAATATAAATAAATTTTGATTACGTTGTCAGGACCTCGGGTGGTCTGGGAAACCCAAGGGTCAATCTCGAGAATTTAATTATAAAATTTGTCGAATTGGCTGCAAGGAATGCCCGGGACTTGGATGTCCAGGGAAGAGGGCATGAGATTTGTGAGCGTCTCGAGATAACGTTAATGATGCTAGAAGCAGTCCAATCGGGAATAACTTTCGGAATAAATTCTGTATAAGCCGGAGTGGGTGCCAATACTGAATGGTTGTAGGGGATCTCCGGGAAGCTGAGGGGACCCTAGGGGTGGTCCGGTTTGGCGAATAAGGCAACCCTTAAGTGTTTTCAGGTCGAATAAAAGTCTCGTACAGATGCAGGGATGAAATCTATATTCCCGAGTAAAGGTCGGTAATTAATTTTAGAGAAATCAAGATTTTAGGTGGCTCGATGATAATTAATAAGGCATTGGAAGGCCCAAATGATGTTATCAAAAATTCCTAAGTGGAATTAAGAAGTTCTCAAGTGCAATTAATGAGAATTAGTGGGTTTTTATGTAATTAGTAAATATATATATATATAGGCGTGAGAAAGCTTCCTTGAAGTTTCATGCCTCTGTCATTTGAAATGGCCGAAATGAGAGAGTAGAGAGTGAGAAGAAGAGAAGAGAAAGGGAGAGATCAGAGAGCTGGGCCGAGAAAAAGAGTTCATGCGTGAGTGATGGAGCACTGATGGTCGATCAAGGGAGCTCGGAGGCTAGCCGTGACCAGCAGCAGCGCTGGAAGCTGCCATGGCCGATGAGGCAGCAGCTTTAGAGGAGCTGGAGTGTTAGCAAGGACCAGATTCGATGGCTGGTCAGGGTCGCGTCGGCATGGAGCGACTAATGGGGAGGCTCGCGATGACCAAGAGGCGGCAATGAAGGTCGGTTGCAGCGGCCATGGCAAACGCTGAGGTTGCAGCGCACAGGCAGTGTGCGCTCGGGAGGAGGAACTAGCCGCGGTGGCAGCGTTCGGCCAGGGGTCACAGGCAGCTAGTGGTGGCCGCCGAGAGCGGTGGTGGGACGCGGGGATGGCAGTGAGGGCCGACGGCAGTGACTGCTAGTGCGCAACTGTGCACGTTGGAGGTTGAAGAAGAAGAAGGTCGCGCACGGGAGAAGCCAGGGAAGAAGAGAGAAAATAAAGAAGAAAAAAAGAAAAAAAAAGAAATTTGAAAAATGGAGAAAATTGGTGGAAAAATGTTAGAAAATTCTGAAAAATTCGAGGAAAATTATGGAATTTATTTTCAAACCCAAAGAGCGTGCCGAAGGCCCGAGAATGGGATTTTGGGCGTAAGCGGCAGCTCGGGAAGTAACGTCGGTGTGGGCGTTTTCAGAATTTCTCCTCCAAAAATTGAATGCAAGTAAATTAATAATTTATTTTCAAGTATTTGCATATTGTTGGGATGTTGTGGTGATGATGCAATGTGTATAAGTGGTTGGTTTATACCATTGGTTGAGGTTGATTGGTAGTTGTGGTCGACTATTGTGCAGAGTAGGGCAAAAATATAGGCCCTGGTTTGGTGCCTAACGTATGGTTGGGTTTTTGTGTGATTGGTATCTAGGTTCCACCGGGGAGGCAGTGATCCTAGAAAAGCTCGGAGTTCGGGCTGGCGTTCTCGATGAGGCAGAAATGAGGCTTCAAACTAGGTAAGGGATGGCCCCATGTGGAGGTGGCCTTGCAAGTTGGTAAATATGTTTGATAATGTTTTTATGAAGCATTTGCATGTAGTGGTTATCATGTGTGATGCAAGATCTAGTGGTTAACTTGTGTGATGCAAGACCTAGTGGACCTATGGCCATATGGAGGACTAGTGTTGTGGAGGTTGGTAGGTTGATGCCTCAAACCTTGGAGGGTTGTGAGGATGGATGGGTCTAGCCTCATTTGCATGCATTTGGCATACATAAACATGGTTATATTCATATTTACATGCATTGCACCCTTACTGAGTCTTTATGACTCATGAGGTTTCACCTCATGTGTAGATGTTCCAAGTCCAGATGCAAGCAGGGATGGCGCCGAGAGGCTATTGTGACCACTAGGGTGTTGCCCGAGTTGTGTATTTTATTATCTCTTGTATGTAGCCATGAGGTGTTGTGTATGTATACCCTTGTGAGTAAATGTATGTGTTGTTGAGCATACATGTATCTAATTGTTGTAATCATCAATGTGATAGATGATTGTGAGTCTGCATGATTTATATGTGGCTTGAGTTGTTGAAGCCAAACTCGGACAGAGTAAAGACCAGCAAGGTATGTTCTCATAAATCCCCAATACTCAGTGAAGTGTTTGTCATGCTAGCTTTGTGCCTGGGTCACCTCTGGCTTGTTATCAGGCGAGCTGAAGAGAGGTGAAGCTCACTCGGGTTTCGGGTCTCTGTCCGCTGAGTTTTTCTTATTTGAGTTGGGACCGATTCCTGTGTGGAGTGAAGGGAAGGATGAAACCTAGTTCCCACCTAGGGCGTTTCCTGGTGAAACATAGTCAAACCCTTTAGTTGTGGTTCGTCGAGTGAGTAATCCAGTCAATTATTTATCGGTGGCGCCCGTAAGTGGGAGTGGCTGCACTCCTCACCCTACAATTTAGATAGCCTTAATCAGTTTGGATGTTCAGTGTTGAAATGGTGAGGAGGTTTAAACTCACCAGTGTATGAGTGTAGTTGTAGCACAAATATAAATTTCGGACAAATCCGGGTTGATTCACTGGGAGGTTTATTTAACAAAAGAATTGTTCATTCGGGTTGATTTATCCAAAGAGAGCTAAGTTTTCTTGATTGTGAAAAGGTTTTTTTTTTTGGCATATTAAAAAGGTCTTGGGTTGAGGCGAGTTCAGAACCAATGCCTAATAAATCTCTTATAGTAATTTAAACAGCAACATTAATCTGAAATAAACAGAGGATCGTTTGGTAGTTATAATTCAAGATATGAATGATTCTCAGCTAAGCAACCCTCATACATGATATGAGAGTTCTAGGTTAAGATGTCACGGTAAATTGTATTATACTACAGATTATGATTTGATCGTCTGAGCTTGGGTATATCTCATCTCCAATTCTATCAACTCTCATACATGGCATGAGAGTTCTAAGTTAGGATGATGACCCAATGCAAACTCACAAAACCATTTACACACTCAACTTGAGTTTAACTCAGATAAATCTTGCATTCATCGAGGTTTGGCTTATCTTGAGATTCAAGAACATTGGACACTGTCCTCGCCTTAACCCAAGATTAGGTTTAGCTACTCATTTCTATTTAAAAGTTAATTGACAAGAATTTAAATGGAGTAATTTAAATAACAGAATTTTAAATAATAAGAATTAAATAGCAGAAACTAACCAGCCATTTAGGCGGTGGATAATTAAAAAGACAAGAATTAAAATTGCAGAAATTTAAAGGCAGAAATTAACCGGCCATTTAGGCGATGGATAATAAAATAACAATAAATGACATAAAAATTTAAAGAAGAGAGAAAAGAAGTAAGATTGCAAGAGAAAATAAGAGAGAGAATAAGAGCAATTCTCTAAGAGAAACTCTAAGAATAAAACTAAACTTTGATTCAAGTAATAACAACCTCCTCACAAATGCACCAAAGTGAGCTATTTATAGCTCACAAGATGCAATACAAGCCACACAATTATTCAACAAAACATTCACCTAACTAGTGGAAGAAAATTAGGTAAAAGACAAAAGACTTTAGGTGGTGGACTTCTCATAAGAATACAAAAGACTTTAGGTGATAAAACACTTATAAAAATTCAAAATAAAGAAAAGTCTTCTACAAATTGGGCTTTGTTGGGCCTTTGATGGGTCTTGGGCCTTTGATTGGTTTTGGGCCTTTCTTATGTTGGATTCTATTTGATATTTGGGCCAAGTGCACTTGAAACATCCTCTAGACTCCATAGTTGGCCCATGATTTTGAGCAACAATAATGGGTAATCCAACGTCTTCGATTTATGCCCCTAATTAATTATAGAAGTCAGCTTCCTTGCTTTATCCTGTAATAATATGTAATGCAAATAATTATTTATTTTAAGCATAATTTTAAAGTCAAAATGGGGATATAATTCATTAAGATTTAGGAAATATTAACCCCTCATCAGGGAGCAGGTCGTTACATAATGGGATTTAGTCTTCTCTGCATTTGCCTCACTAGTTTTGCATTTTCTTCTAAGAAGATCCTATGGGTGCAAATTAGAGGGCTAATCCCATGTAAGTCTGATATGGTCCATCCTAAAGCCTTCTTGTGTGCTCTTAGTACTTCTATCAATTGTACTTTTTGTTGGGTGGTTAGGCTAGAAGAAATGACTATTGGGTATGTCTCTCCCTCACCTAGAAAGGCATACTTCAACTCATTTGGCAATGCCTTTCTTTCAAGGATGGGTAGATGACTCAAGGCGGTTGATGGTTCCTTATGCAAATGCTCCATAGGTTCTACGTTAGGAATCCATTGAGTCATATGCATTTCATTTTCCTTTCTATTATCCTTTTCCAAAATTCCACTCACAAATTCCTTCTCAAAATACTCTTTAGACAGACTTTGAATCAAATCTACTTCTTCTATTTCACTTTCAGTACTCTGTTGTTTGAAAATCCTGAAAATATTCATTTCCACGGTCATATTTCCAAAAGACAATTTTAAGACTCCATTCCTACAATTAATGATTACATTGGAAGTTGCTAGGAATGGTCTACCAAGAATGATTAGGACAGGAGGTTGGGGACCATGGTAAGGTTGAGTGTCTAGAACTATGAAATCTACTGGAAAGTAGAATTTATCCACCTGAACTAAGACATCTTCCACAATGCCCCTTGGAACTTTGACTGATCTATCTGCCAGTTGCAGAGTGACTCTGGTAGGTTTAAGTTCTCCTAAGCTATACACTTGCTCCTAAGTCTAAGACTGCTTGATCAACTTTTTGGCTTCCTATTATGCATGAGATGGTTAGACAGCCTAGATCCTTGTATTTGGGAGGAGTCTTAAATAGCAAAATGGAACTCACTTGTTCAGTCAAAAATGCCTTTCCATGAACATTTACTTTTCTCTTTGCAATGCAAAGATCTTTTAGGAATTTTGCATATGAGGGTGTTTGTTTGATTGCATCTAAGAGTGGAATGTTGATCCTCACTTGTTTAAACACCTCATATATATCAGTATTTTGTTGTTCCTTTTTTGTAACACTCAGACTTTGAGGAAAAGGAGGTTTGGGATGATATTGAATCTCAATGCTCTTACCTTTTCCATTTTCTTTTCATTTTTGCTTGACTTTTTCTTCTTTTTCATCGTTTTCATTTTTTTCTATGATTGGCTCACAACCTTCTGTTTTCTCTTTCTCATCAACAAGTTGGTTTATCCTAAGATCAATTGGTTTTTCAATTATCTTTCCACTTCTTAGGATAGTGTAACGACCCACTCTCACTTACGGGCGTCACCGGTAAATAATCGACCCGATTACTCACTTCGAGAAACCACGACTGAAGGGTTGGACTATGTTTCAACAGGAAACGCCCTAGGTGGGAACCAAGCTTCGTCCTTCTCTTCGCTCCACTCAGAAATCGATCCCAACTCAATCAAGAAAACTCAGCAGACTGAGACCTGAATCTCGAGTGAGCTTCACCTCTCTTCAGCTCGCCCCATAGCAAGCCAGAGGTGACCCAGGCACAAAGCTAGCATAACAAACACTTCACTGAGTATTGGGGATTTATGAGAACCTACCTTGCTGATCTTTACTCGATCCGAACTTGGCTTCACCAACTAAGCCACATACAACAAGCAATCTCCCAATCATTTATTACACGTTGATGATTACAACAAATAGATACCTCAAGTGCTCAATATGCTTACATTCATACACATGAATACATATATGAAAATACAGGAGAATACACATCCACACATCTTGGACAACGATGCTAGTTGCCACAACAGTCTCCTGGCACCATCCCTGCTTGCTTTTGGTCTTGCATCATTGATAGCATGCATATTTATGCTATATTTTGGCATTTCTCCTCAATCTTATTACACCATTTGAAGTAATTTTTGCTGATCTTTCATTGTTTCTATTTTATTATACTTCAAATCGTCCTTACACTATTTTCTATCTTATTTCTATGGATCCAAGCTTGCTTAACTTTAAGGAATATTGGATGGGCTAGAGAAGTAGCTGGAAAGGACTTGAAGTGGCTCATTTCAGACTTCATGAGGGTAGGCCGGCCTTGGACAATTGTGGGACTTATCTAAAAGAGTTTAGGCTCACTTTCAAGGAGGAGATTTGGGCTGCATTTGGGCTGCTCGATTTTGCTATTTTGGGCTCACTTATTTCTTTTCTTTTCTGTTGGGCTAGGCCCAACCCTAGCCTTCCTAGCTCTTCCTTTCTTAGCCATGTATTTAAGGCCTCTTAGCTTTTATTTTCCACAGATTATTGAGAGGAGAAAAGAGAGAAGATTGTGGTTGTTTTTCTTGTTGTTAGCATTTTTCTGTTTTCTTCATTTTTGCTTCCATTTTGTCTTCTTTACTAAAATGAAAGGCTAGAGCTGTTGTAACTGGTTGTGTATCTTGAACCCATGTGGAATCTGAGTCCCGGATGAGCTGCAAAAACCTGGTTTGTTGGTTTTAATCTTATTCATTTCCATTTCCATTTGGTTTAGTTTGAGCAGAGTTTTGAATGCATGGAGTTCATGGCAGGTTTGTGTGAATTTGTATGGATTCATTTTCTGTTAAATGCTTAAGAGAATAAAGTGTTGTAGCCGGTTGGTATAACATCTCATAAATGAATATAATGTGCTTGAATGGTTGTTCTTGCATAGCTTCGGATGGGTTGAATAGAGAATGAATGGTTGCATTTTGTTTATAAGAGATTTTTGTATTCATTTTGTTGTTCCAATCATTCTGATCCTTGGACGGTTGTTGGGGATGCTTTGAGTTTGATATCTGGAGATTAAAACATCTAACAAGCCAAGACTTATAGGTTGGATGAGGAAGATTTCACATAGGGGACAAATACACAGCCGGTTGCATTTCACTTACTGATTTTCCTCTATCTTTGTTTTTCTGTTTTATTACTTAGTTTTCTGTCAAACCCCCCCCCCTAAACAAACTGTCATTTATATTGGTTCTCCTTGTTGGTAGAAGAAGGTAAGGCTCCTTGTGAGAGATGACCTAGGGTGCACTTTGCTGCAAACTAGAGAAGAGATACAAACTGTTGTTTATATCTAATTCTGGAGTGGTTCGACAGCCGGCCAATCATCTACAACATGAGGTAAAACTTCATGAGTCATAAAGACTCAGTAAGGGTGCAATGCATGTAAATATGAATATAACCATGTTTATGTATGCCAAATTCATGCAAATGAGGCTAGGCCCACTCATCCTCACAACCCTCCAAGGTTTGAGGCATTAACCTATCAGCCCTCACAACGCTAGTCCTCCTTATGACCACAGGTCCACTAGATCTCGCATCACGCAACTGTTAACCACTACATGCAAATGCAACATAAAAACATTATCAAACACATTTACCAACTTGCAAGGCCACCTCCACATGGGGTCGTCCCTTACCTGGCTCGAAGCCTCATCCCTGCCTCGGTGAGAACGCCAACTCGAACTTCGAGCTCTTCTAGGATCACCGCCTCCCCGGTTGAACATAAATACCAATCACACAAAAATCCCACCATATCAGACATTAACCAATGTCTTCGATCTTGCTTACACCACAACATCACTCATCAACACTACATCCAAACAACATTAACCACAGCATAAACCAGCCATCAACAGCTTTTCAAACAACCCCAACATAGGGTTTAATCCAACCAATACTACACAATTTAATATCTCACATAAAGGAAATATCCTAAAAAGAATTAATTTAATTACCTCGACTCATCTAGAGAGAATTTCGAAAACGCCCACACCGACGTTACCTCCCGAGCTTCCATTTGCACCCAAAATCTCATTTTCGAGCTTCCGACAGGCTCCTCATGCCCCGAAATAATTTCCAGACTCTTCCCCCATTTTTTTGGAATTTTATGGCATTTTTCTCTCTTTTTCCTTTATTTTCCAGAATTTTGTTATTATTTTTTTTATTTTTCTTTTCTTTTCTATTTTTTCTCTTCTTCTTCTCCAACTTCCCACGTGCGCACTGTTCCTCCATCTTCTTCGCGCAAGGCAGCCGCCACCCACGCTTGGCTTGTCAACCACCGCTACTACCTGTGGCCACAGGCTGGCCACCACCTGCGCCGCGATCTGCTGCCACCAGGACTAGCCTCCTCGCGCGCCTTAGCCGCAGCCATCGCTCGTCCGCTTCACTGTTTGCAGCAGCTGCGCGCTGCCATTGCCGCGCCTAGCTGCTGCAACAGCAGCTTCACGTTGCCATGGCCGTGCCTTTGGCCATCTCCGATGATTCCCCATGCTGCCACAACTGCCATCGATCTTCCCCGTGCATGCCCTGTCACTAACCAGCGGCTGGAACAGCAACGAAGCTGCTACCATGGCAATCCATCGCTGGTTGCCGCGACCACCATCAATCATTCCAGCTCTGCCAAGCCTCGATGAAAATCGATGACACCTCTAGCTACTCCCGTGACTGTAGAACCACCAAGCGCCCTTGCTTGGCTGTTGCTGCTGTTTGGCCCCTGCCTCAGCTCATCGGCCATGGACGCCTTCACGGAGGCTTCTTCTTCTAGCCATCGGCCAACCTCACGGCCTTTCTCCTTCTCGATCTCTCTCATTCTCTCAATCTCTCTTGTGCGCACAATACCTCCCTCGGCCATGCCTTCTCCCGCTTTGCACCTCTCGGCCATTTCAAAATGGCAAAGACATATGAAGCTTCCTGGAAGCTTCTCTCGCCCACACTATATATATATACATATATATGATTTTCACACATTTAACCCCTCAATTTTTCAATAATATCACTTGAGGGTTTCGATAGCATGCATATTTATGCTATATTTTGGCATTTCACCTCAATCTTATTACACAATTTGAAGTAATTTTGTTGATCTTTCATTGTTTCTATTTTATGATACTTCATATTGTCCTTACACTATTTTCTATCTTACTTCTATGAATCCAAGCTAGAGATAGATGCCGAGTATGATACTGTTGTATACTGGAAGCAGCGGGCCATGCATTTAGAGAAATTGTTGGAGGCTAGCATCCAACGGGAGCAGATACTCATGGAGAAAATGCAGGACAGCATAAAAAATTTAGAAAAGCATTCCTCACCTGTGGAAGAACTCTCCCAGATTTTGAAAAGAGCTGATAATTTCCTACATTTTATTCTTCAGACTGCACCAATTGTCATAGGCCATCAGCTAGAGAAGCAGCTGGAAAAGACTTGAAGATTTGGGCAATTATGGGACTCATCTAAAGGAGCTTGGGCTCACTTTCAAGGAGCAGATTTGGGCTGCTCAATTCTTCAGTTTTGGGCTGCTCGTTTTTATTGTCTTGGGCTCATATATGTTGGGCTAGGCTAGACCCAACCCTAGCCTTCCTAGGTCTTCATTTCTTGGCCATGTATTTAAGACCTCTTAGCACTTATTTCCACAACATATAGAGAGGAGAATTCTGGCCATTTTTCAGATTATAGCATTTTTCTGTTTTCTCCATTTTGTTTCCATTTGGTCTTCCTTGCTGCAATGGAAGGCTAAGGCTATTGTAACTGGTTGTGTATCTTGAACCCTTGTGGAATCTTAGTCCCGGATGAACTACAAAAACCTGGTTTGTTTGTTTTAATCTTATTCATTTCCATTTGGTTTAGTTTGAACAGATTTTGGAATGCATGAAGTTCATGGCAGGTTTGTGTGAATTTACATGGATTCATTTTCTATTAAATGCTTAAGAGAATAGAGTGTTGTAGTTGGTTGGTATAACATCACGAAAATGAATATAATGTGCTTGAATGGTTGTTCTTGCATATCTTCGGATGGGTTGAATAGAGAATGAATGGCTGCATTTTGTTTACAAGAGATTTCTGTATTCATTTTGTTGTTCCAATCATTCTAATCCTTGGACGGTTGTTGGGGATGCTTTGAGTTTGATATCCAGAGATTATAACATCTAACAAACCAAGATCTATAGGTTGGACAAGGAAGATTTCACATAGGGGATAAATACACAACTGGTTGCTCTCCATTTACTGATTTTCATCAATATTTGTGTTTCTGTTTTGTTACTTAATTTTCTGTCAAAACCCCCCCCCCCATAAACAAACTGTTATGATGTTTATATTGGTTCTCATTGTTGGTAGAAGAAGATAAGGCTCCTTGTGAGAGACGACCTAGGTTGTGCTTTGCTACAAACTAGAAAAGATAGATAAACAATTCTGGAGAGGTTCGACAGCTGCTCGACCAGGTTTCACTAATTTCACTTGGAGATCTATTAATTACACTTAAGCCCTCCAAGGCTTAAATTTTAAAGCATCAAGCTTCACAATTCTTTAATTTTCTAAAAATTAATTATCGGTATTTACTCGAAAATGTCGATTTTGTCTCAGCACCTGCACGGGAACTTTATTCCACACAAAAACACTTAAGGGTTGCTTTACTTACAAAACCAGACCACCCCTAGGGTCCCCTCGACTTCTCGGAAGTCCCCTGCAACCATTCGGTACTAGCACCATTTCGGGCTTATACAAAATTTAATTCAAAAATTATTCCTGGTCGGACTGCTGACAGCTTCACTATCCTCATCTCTAGACGCTCGCCAATCTCTTCCCCTCTTCCCTGAACATCCAAGTCCCGAGGCACTCCTAGCTGCCAATTCGATAATTTTTACTAATTAATTTCTCGAGATTGACCCTTGGGCTTCCCGGACCACCCGAGGTCTTGACAGAATAGTCCAAATTTATTTATTTTAGTAGAACACTTGAAACAGGAAAGAGACAACTTTATTAAAAACATAATATCTCAAAATTGACTTATTTGCTTTTCACGATTCAAAATCTATGTGAAAGATGGCATTTTGATACACTTAATACACTAATGAAAGTCCAAACTCGGATTTCGGGAAGTTTTTAAAGCTTTAGTTTTAGCCAACGGTGCATATTAGAACACTTGAAATAAGAAAGAGTCCACTTGATTAAAACAACGATATCTCAAAATTGACTAATTTGCTTTTCACGATTCTAAATCTATGTGAAAGTGACATTTTGAAACATTTGATGCACTAATGAAAGTCCAAATTCGGATTTTGATACACTTAATGCACTAATAGAAGTCCAAATTAGGATTTTGGGAAGTTTTTAAAACTTGAGTTTTAGCCATGGGTGCATAGTAGAACACTTGGAACAAGAAAGAGACAACATTATTAAAACGACAATATCTCAAAATTGACTTATTTGCTTTAGACGATTCTGAATCTTTGTGAAAGATGACAATTTGATACACTTAATGCACTAATGATAGTCCAAATTCAGATTTCGTGAAGTTTTTAATACTTGAAACAAGATGGAGACAACTTTATTTGAAAAACGATATCTCAAAATTGACTTATTTGCTTTTTGACGATTCCGAATCTATGTGAAAGATGACATTTTGATACACTTAATGCACTAATAGAAGTCCAAATTTGGATTTCGGGAAGTTTTTAAAACTTGAGTTAAAGCCATTGGTGCATTGTAGAACACTTGAAATAAGAAAGAGATAACTTGATTAAAACAACGATATCTCAAAATTGACTTATTTGCTTTTGACGATTCTGAATCTATGTGAAAAACAACATTTTGGTACACTTAATTATTGGAAATGTATGCCCTAAAGACACGTTTTGTTTAATTTATGGTAATGATGTTTCTTTGTCAGTTTATGGCACATATATTATTTGCATTTAATTGTTGGAAAAGTGTCCATGCTATTAAGTAAGTGATTCATGTGATGGGTCATTCACAGTTAGGCATGAATCATGGGTACTTAATAAGCAAGAAAAATATTACTCTTGATCTTTTGATAGAACTGGACATTCTATCATGATAAGATCATTGTGCAATAGATCCTAATGGAGGATGGCTTGCCTTAGCCAGTAAACAGTCCGTTTACTCTAATTGTACAAGCGCATTTGGAATGCGTAAAGTGGACCTGTGATAGAAGCTAATGACAAAGTACTAATTATCATAGAGCTAGTCTATCACTGCTACTACGTGGACGAGTACTCTAATACTTGAGTATTAGTTGGTGGTCTAGTGAACCTAGAGCTATATTCTTAGATTCACTGTAGGTGAGGTCTATCAAAGATCAATAACCTTGTGAGTTGGGAGTATGGTTTCTAATTAGCTAAGACAGACTAATACAAGATAGTTTCTGTGATTCACCCCCTTGTGATTGTCCAAGAATAATCAAATAATCCAGGGCCCTGGGAACGTGACTTAAGAGTGTGTGCTTCTGGGTAGCTCCTAGTGATAAGCTAGTACATTCGAGTAGTCACGGATTATTGGACTAGTGATCTAAGGATGGTAGAAATCATTTAGAGAGGTGTTAGTACATTATTCCTTTCTAAATGATGGGTGTTACACAGAGGGGTATTTTCGTCATTACACTAGTAGGTCAAAGACATTGCACATGCAAAATTATTCATGGGGTCAGTGTTACCATATGGTCATAGTTGGAACACTTAGAATGACAAAATATAGCTACTGGGTAGCAGGGGTATTTTGGTCATTTTAGTAGCCATGAATAATTTGTCTTTTGGTCCCCGGGGTAGCTCGATATAACTCATGTATTATTTAATACATTTGGCTTGTTGGGTGAATTACATTGAGAGAGAATTATTTTATTCAGAATGGTCCATAATTAATTGGCTAGAATAAAATAATAGTTCATTGGTTTTTTAATTAATTAATTAGGCTAACCCAATTAGAAAATTAATTAAATGAACTTGGCCCACTAGGGTTTTAAGCCTAGGGTTCTCCCTCTATATATTCTCTTCTTGTTTGTTTTTCACCTAAGGGTTTTTTTACTCTTCTTCACCAAAAGAGAGGCCAAGAATTCTTGAGTCATACCTTGGAAGATCAAGAGAGCATTCAAGTTCTGATATGAAGGAGCCGAAGGATTACAGGACAATCGTCATCTCCACCACGCGAAGAAGCTCCCGCCCCTCCTCTTCCTGTCGCTTCATTCCGTCCGGTGATCCGAAGGAAAAGTAAGTTTCCTAGATTCTAATCAATACGAGGAAAGTTTTTTTTTTTAAAAAAATGCTTCATTTGCATCCTATGTATCCTCGTGATGGTCCTTCATTAATGCACTAATGAAAGTCCACATTCGGATTTCGGGACGTTATTAAAACTTGAGTTTTAGCCATGGGTGCCAAGTAGAACTCTTGAAACAAGAAAGAGAAAACGTTATTATAACAACGATATCTCAGAATTGACTAATTTTCTTTTGACGATTCCAAATCTATGTGAAACAGGACATTTTGATACACTTAATGCGCTAATGAAAGTCAAATTTAGATTTCTGGAAGTTTTTAAAACTTCAGTTTTAGCCATGGGAGCATAGTAAAACACTTGAAACAAGAAATAAAAAACTTTATTAAAACAACAATATCTCAAAATTGACTAATTTCCTTTTGACGATTCCGAATCTCTGTGAAAGACTACATTTTGATATACTTAATGCACTAATAGAAGTCCAGATTCGGATTTCAGGAAGTTTTTAAAACTTGAGTTTTAGCCACGAGTGCACAGTAGAACACTTGAAACAAGAAAGAGACAACTTTATTAAAACAACGATATCTCAAAATTGACTTATTTGCTTTAGACGATTCTGAATCTTTGTGAAAGATGACATTTTGATCAACTTAATGCACTAATGAAAGTCCAAATTTGGATTTTGAAAAGTTTTGAAAACCTGAGTTTTAACCATGGGTTTATAGTAGAACACTTGAAACAAGAAAGAGATAACTTTATTAAAACAACGATATCTCAAAATTGACTTATTTACTTTAGACAATTTTTAATCTTTGTGAAAGATCACATTTTGATACACTTAATGCACTAATGAAAGTCCAAATTCGGATTTCGAGAAGTTTTGAAAACTTCAGTTTTAACCATTGCATAGTAGAACAATTGGAACAAGAAAGAGACAACTTTATTAAAACTACGATATCTCAAAATTGACTTATTTGCTTTTTACGATTCAGAATCTATGTGAAAGATGACATTTTGATACACTTAATACACTGAGGAAAGTCTAAACTCGGATTTCGGAAAGTTTTTAAAGCTTTAGTTTTAGCCATCGATGCATAGTAGACCACATGAAATCAGAAAGAGACCACTTGATTAAAACAATGATATCCCTAAATTGACTTATTTTCTTTTGATGATTCCGAATCTATGTGAAAGATGACATTTTGATACACTTAATGCACTAATAGAAGTCAAAATTCGAATTTCAAGAAATTTTTAAAACTTGAGTTTTTTCCATGGGTGCATAGTAGAACACCTGAAACAAGAAAGAGACAACTTGATGAAAACAACGATATCACAAAATTGACTTATTTTCTTTTGACGATTCCGAATCTATGTGAAAGATGACATTTTGATACACTTAATGAACTAATAGAAGTCTAAATTTAGATTTTGGGAAGTTTTTAAAACTTGAGTTTTAGCCATGGGTGCCAAGTAGAACTCTCGAAACAAGAAAGCGACAACTTTATTAAAACAACAATATCTCAAAATTGACTAATTTGCATTTGACGATTCCGAATCTATGTGAAAGACCACATTTTTATATACATAATTCACTAATACAAGTCCAAATTCAAATTTCGGGAAGTTTTTAAAACTTGAGTTTTAGCCATGGGTGCATAGTAAAACACTTGAAACAAGAAAGAGACAACATTATTAAAACGACGATATCTCAAAATTGACTTATTTGCTTTAGATGATTCTGAATCTTTGTGAAAGATGACATTTTGATACACTTAATGCACTAATGACAGACCAAATTCAGATTTCGTGAAGTTTTTAATACTTGAAACAAGATGGAGACAACTTTATTTGAACAACGATATCTCAAAATTGACTTATTTGCTTTTGATGATTCTAAATCTATGTGAAAGATGACCTTTTGATACACTTAATGCACTAATAGAAGTCCAAATTTTGATTTCAGGAAGTTTTTAAAACTTGAGTTAAAGCCATCGGTGCATTGTAGAACACTTGAAATAAGAAAAAGATAACTTGATTAAAACAACGATATCTCAAAATTGACTTATTTGCTTTTGACGATTCTGAATTTTTGTGAAAAACGACATTTTGATACACTTAATGCACTAATGAAAGTCTAAATTTGGATTTCAGAAAGTTTTTAAAACTTGAGTTTTAGCCATGGGTGCCAAGTAGAACTCTTGAAAAAAGAAAGAGACAACTTTATTAAAACAACGATATCTCAGAATTGACTAATTTGCTTTTGACAATTCCGAATCTATGTGAAAGAGGACATTTTGATACACTTAATGCACTAATGAAAGTCAAATTCAAAATTCGGGAAGTTTTTAAAACTTCAGTTTTAACCATGGGTGCATAGTAAAACACTTGAAAGAAGAAATAGAAAACTTTATTAAAACAACGATATCTCAAAATTGACTAATTTGCTTTAGATGATTCTGAATCTTTGTGAAAGATGACATTTTGATACACTTAATGCACAAATGAAAGTCCAAATTCAGATTTCGGGAAGTTTTGAAAGCTTGCGTTTTAACCATGGGTGCATAGTAGAATACTTGAAACAAGAAAGAGACAACTTTATTAAAACTATGATATCTCAAAATTGACTTATTTGCTTTCCAGAATTCAGAATTTATGTGAAAGACGATATTTTGATACACTTAATACACTAAGGAAAGTCCAAACTCGTATGTCGGGAAGTTTTTAAAGCTTGAGTTTTAGCCATCGGTGCATAGTAGAACACTTGAAATAAGAAAGAGACCACTTGATTATAACAACGATATCTCAAAATTAACTAATTTACTTTTGACGATTCTGAATCTATGTGAAAGATGACATTTTGATACACTTAATGCACTGATTGAAGTCCAAATTTTGATTTCGGGAAGTTTTTAAAACTTGAGTTTTAGCCATGGGTGCCAAGTAGAACTCTCGAAACAAGAAAAAGACAACTTTATTAAAACAACGATATCTCAAAATTGACTAATTTGCTTTTGACGATTCCGAATCTATGTGAAAGATGATATTTTGATACACGTAATGCACTAATGAAGTCCAAATTTTGATTTCAACAAGTTTTTAAAACTTGAGTTTTAGCCATGGGTGCCATGTAAAACTCTCGAAACAAGAAAGAGACAACTTTATTAAAACAACAATATCTCAAAATTGACTAATTTGCATTTGACGATTCCGAATCTATGTGAAAGACCACATTTTTATATACATAATTCACTAATACAAGTCCAAATTCAAATTTCGGGAAGTTTTTAAAACTTGAGTTTTAGCCATGGGTGCATAGTAAAACACTTGAAACAAGAAAGAGACAACATTATTAAAACGACGATATCTCAAAATTGACTTATTTGCTTTAGATGATTCTGAATCTTTGTGAAAGATGACATTTTGATACACTTAATGCACTAATGACAGACCAAATTCAGATTTCGTGAAGTTTTTAATACTTGAAACAAGATGGAGACAACTTTATTTGAACAACGATATCTCAAAATTGACTTATTTGCTTTTGATGATTCTAAATCTATGTGAAAGATGACCTTTTGATACACTTAATGCACTAATAGAAGTCCAAATTTTGATTTCAGGAAGTTTTTAAAACTTGAGTTAAAGCCATCGGTGCATTGTAGAACACTTGAAATAAGAAAAAGATAACTTGATTAAAACAACGATATCTCAAAATTGACTTATTTGCTTTTGACGATTCTGAATTTTTGTGAAAAACGACATTTTGATACACTTAATGCACTAATGAAAGTCTAAATTTGGATTTCAGAAAGTTTTTAAAACTTGAGTTTTAGCCATGGGTGCCAAGTAGAACTCTTGAAAAAAGAAAGAGACAACTTTATTAAAACAACGATATCTCAGAATTGACTAATTTGCTTTTGACAATTCCGAATCTATGTGAAAGAGGACATTTTGATACACTTAATGCACTAATGAAAGTCAAATTCAAAATTCAGGAAGTTTTTAAAACTTCAGTTTTAACCATGGGTGCATAGTAAAACCCTTGAAAGAAGAAATAGAAAACTTTATTAAAACAACGATATCTCAAAATTGACTAATTTGCTTTAGATGATTCTGAATCTTTGTGAAAGATGACATTTTGATACACTTAATGCACTAATGAAAGTCCAAATTCAGATTTCGGGAAGTTTTGAAAGCTTGCGTTTTAACCATGGGTGCATAGTAGAATACTTGAAACAAGAAAGAGACAACTTTATTAAAACTATGATATCTCAAAATTGACTTATTTGCTTTCCAGAATTCAGAATTTATGTGAAAGACGATATTTTGATACACTTAATACACTAAGGAAAGTCCAAACTCGTATGTCGGGAAGTTTTTAAAGCTTGAGTTTTAGCCATCGGTGCATAGTAGAACACTTGAAATAAGAAAGAGACCACTTGATTATAACAACGATATCTCAAAATTAACTAATTTACTTTTGACGATTCTGAATCTATGTGAAAGATGACATTTTGATACACTTAATGCACTGATTGAAGTCCAAATTTTGATTTCGGGAAGTTTTTAAAACTTGAGTTTTAGCCATGGGTGCCAAGTAGAACTCTCGAAACAAGAAAAAGACAACTTTATTAAAACAACGATATCTCAAAATTGACTAATTTGCTTTTGACGATTCCGAATCTATGTGAAAGATGATATTTTGATACACGTAATGCACTAATGAAGTCCAAATTTTGATTTCAACAAGTTTTTAAAACTTGAGTTTTAGCCATGGGTGCCATGTAAAACTCTCGAAACAAGAAAGAGACAACTTTATTAAAACAACGATATCTCAAAATTGACTAATTTGCTTTTGAGGATTTCTAAGCTATGTGAAAGACCACAGTTTGATAGACTTAATGCACTAATCGATGTCCAAATTCGAATTTCGGGAAGTTTTTAAAACTTGAGTTTTAGCCATGGGTGCATAGTAGAACACTTGAAATAAGAAAGAGATAACTTTATTAAAAAAATGATATCTCAAAATTGACTTATTTGCTTTAGACGATTCCAAATCTTTGTGAAAGACTACATTTTCATACACTTAATACATTAAGGAAAGTCCAAACTTGGATTTTGAGAAGTTTTTAAAGCTTGAGTTTTAGGCATCCGTGCATAGCAGAACACTTTAAATAAGAAAGAGACCACTTGATTAAAACAACGATATCTCAAAATATACTTTTTGCTTTTGACGATTCCGAATCTATGTGAAACACGACATTTTGATACACTTAATGCACTAATAGAAGTCCAAATTCAGATTTCGGGAAGTTTTCAAAACATGAGGTTTAGCCATGGGTGCATACTAAAACACTTGAAATAGGAAATAGAGAACTTGATGAAAACAACGATATCTCAAAATTGACTTATTTGCTTTTAACGATTCTGAATCTATGTAAAAGATGACATTTTGATACACTTAATGCCCTGATGAAAGTCAAATTCGAATTTCGGGAAGTTTTTAAAACTTTAGTATTAGCCATGGGTGCATAGTAGAACACTTGAAACAAGAAAGAGACAACTTTATTAAAACTACGATATCTCAAAATTGACTTATTTGCTTTTCACGATTCAGAATCTATGTGAAAGACGACATTTTGATACACTTACTACACTAAGGAAAGTACAAACTCGGATTTCGGGATGTTTTTAAAGCTTGAGTTTTAACCATCCGTGCATAGTAGAACACTTGAAATAAGAAAGAGACCACTTGATTAAAACAACGATATCTCAAAATTGACTTTTTTTCTTTTGACGATTCCAAATCTATGTGAAACCCGACATTTTGATACACTTAGGGGGCGTTTCGTATAGGAGAAATTTTAAGATTCTTGGGAATGTTAGATTAGAAATCTGTATTCCCATGTTTGGTACAATTTTTTTATAAAAAAATCCTGGGAAATAGGATTCCCGGGAATAATTTTTAAGTAACTTTCTCATAAAAAGATTTCTATGGGGGGGTTGGGAATTCAAGTTTCCCATGGACTTGGTAATGTTTTTAAGCAAAAAAAAGACTAAAACACTCCTTACCCTTTTATAACCCCATACAAACATATTATATATATTATATATTTATATTATTTATTATAAAATATTATATATATATATATATTAAAGTAGATATTCATACAAACATATATATTATGTATATATATTATATATATACGCATGCATATATATATACGTAATGTGTAAAAAATGACATTTTTTTAACTTTCTAAAGATGTGGGTCCCAATATTTTATATAGTAAAAAAAATTATTATTTTTAAATAAAAAATTAAATAAGGGTAATTTTGAAAAAAGAACATGAATTCCCAAGAATGTTACATTTAAACCAAACATAGGAATGTAAGATTCTCAGAAAAGAATACTCAACATTCTCGAGAATGTTTAAACCTAACCAAACATAGAATTGCATCAATCTTGGGAATCAAAGATTTCCAAGAACATTCCCAAGAATCATGAATCCCAGGAATTTAAAAACTTCTCCCGTACCAAACGCCCCCTTAATGCACTAATAAAAGTCCAAATTTGGATTTCGAAAAGTTTTGAAAACTTGAGTTTTAGCCATGGGTGCATAGTAGAACACTTCAAACAAGAAAGAGACAACTTTATTAAAACAACGATATCTCAAAATTGACTTATTTGCTTTTAACGATTCTGAATCTATGTGAAACACGACATTTTGATACACTTAATACACTAATGAAAGTCCAAACTCGTTTTTTGGGAAGTTTTTAAAGCTTGAGTTTTAGCCATGGGTGCATAGTAGAACACTTGAAACAAGAAAGAAAGAACCTGATTAAAACAACGATATCTCTAAATTAACTTATTTGCTTTTCACAATTCCGAATCTATGTGAAAGTCCACATTTTGATATACTTAATTCACTAATAGAAGTCCAAATTCGGATTTCGGGAAGTTTTGAAAACTTGAGTTTTAGCCATGGGTGCATAGTAGAACACTTGAAACAAGAAAGAGATAACTTGATTAAAACAACGACATCTCAAAATTAACTAATTTGGTTTTGACGATTCTGAATCTATGTGAATGACAACATTTTGATATACTTAATGCACTAATAGAAGTCCAAATCAGAATTTCGGGAAGTTTTGAAAACTTGTGTTTTAACCATGGGTGCATAGTAGAACACTTGAAACAAGAAAGAGACAACTTTATTAAAATGACGATATCTCAAAATTCACTTAATTGCTTTTCACGATTTAGAATCTATGAGAAAGACGACATTTGATACATGTAATACACTAAGGAAATTCCAAACTTCGATTTCGGGAAGTTTTTAAAGCTTGAGTTTTAGCCATCGGTGCATAGTAGAACACATGAAATAAGAAAGAGACCACTTGATTAAAACAACGATATCTCAAAAATGACTTTTTTTCTTTTGACGATTCTGAATCTATGTCAAAAACAACATTTTGATACACTTAATGCACTAATGAAAGTCCAAATTCAAATTTCAGGAAGTTTTAAAAACTTGAGTTTTAGCCATGGGTGCCAAGTAGAACACTTGAAACAAGAAAGAGAGATCTTTATTAAAACAACGATATCTCAAAATTGACTAATTCGCTTGTGACGATTATGAATCAATGTGAAAGAGGACATTTTGATACACTTAATGCCCTAATGATAGTCAAATTCGAAATTCGGGAAGTTTTTAAAACTTCATTTTTAGCAATGGGTGCATAGTAGAACACTTGAAACAAGAAAGAGACAACTTTATTAAAACAACGATATCTCAAAATTAACTAATTTGCTTTTGACAATTCTGAATCTATGCGAAAGATGACATTTTGATACACTTAATGCATAAATAGAAGTCCAAATTTTGATTTCGGGAAGTTTTTAAAACTTGTGTTTTAGCCATGGGTGCCAAGTAGAACTCTCGAAACAAGAAAGAGACAACTTTTTTAAAACTACGATATCTCAAAATTGACTTATTTGCTTTTCACGATTCAGAATCTATGTGAAAGACGACATTTTGATACACTTAATAAACTAAGGAAAGTCCAAACTCGGATTTCGGGAAGCTTTTAAAGCTTGAGTTTTAGCCATCGGTGCATAGTAGAACACTTGAAATAAGAAAGAAACCTCTTAATTAAAACAACGATATCTCAAAATTGACTTTTTTGCTTTTGACGTTTCCGAATCTATGTGAAAGAGGACATTTTGATACACTTAATGCATTAATAGAAGTCCAAATTCAGATTTCGGCAAGTTTTTAAAACTTGAGTTTTAGCCATGGGTGCATAGTAGAACACTTGAAACAAGAAAGAGACAACTTGATGAAAACAACGATATCTCAAAATTGATTTATTTGCTTTAGACGATTCCGAATCTATGTGAAACACGACATTTTGATACACTTAATGCACTAATAGATGTCCAAATTAGGATTTCGGGAAGTTTTTAAAACTTTAGTTTTAGCCATGGGTGCATAGTAGAACACTTGAAAGAAGAAAGAGACAACTTTATTAAAACAACGATATCTCAAAATTGACTTATTTGCTTTTGACGATTCCAAATCTTTGTGAAAGATGACATTTTGAAACACTTAATGCACTAGAGAAAGTTCAAATTTGGATTTCAAGATGTTTTGAAAACTTGAGTTTTAGCCATGGGTGCATAGAAGAACACTTGAAACAAGAAAGAAACAACTTTATTAAAACAACGATATCTCAAAATTGACTTATTTGCTTTTAACGATTCTGAATCTATGTGAAAGACGACATTTTGATACACATAATACACTAATGAAAGTCTAAACTCGGATTTTGGGAAGTTTTTAAAGCTAGAGTTTTAGCCATGGGTACATAGTAGAACACTTGAAACAAGAAAGAGACCACTTGATTAAAACAATGATATCTCTAAATTGACTTATTTGCTTTTCACGATTCTGAATCTATGTGAAAGACGATATTTTGATACACTTAATGCATTTATAGAAGTCCAAATTAGAATTTCGGGTAGTTTATTGATGTGTGATTTTATGCACAATTAATTCGGGCAAGTGTACCCTAGTCAAATTTGCATATAGTGATGAAAAGATGTCGATCCCCCGAGGACTAGATCACAATACCAAAACAATTCTAAATTAACCTAAGTTAAACCAATTAATTAATCAATGAATCAAAATGAAAATAAATGGAAAACTAGATTCTTTGTGAGAAAAATTAATTAATAAATGCACTAGGGTTTAGATTTCATTTAATCTAGATTGTGGAATTATCTATTCAATCCGATTCAAAACCACAAATACATTTACAGTAATTTATAATTATTTGCATGTGATGGTGGATTTCCCTCAATTAATTAATAAGCTTTCTCAAGTCATATTAATCCTTTATTAATTCAATTTCACTATCAGATTTCTGAGCAGATATCAATGAAATAAATAAGCATTAAGTTCTTTGGAAACCTCTAATCTCAGAAGGGGATTTGACTCACTAAGCTTCCTCGATTCCCACACATGAGCTAATCATCTTTCGATCTCATAGTCAAACATGTGATTTATATTGCCTACAGATCTAATTTATAACAATCTTTTAGTCAATCATGCATAAATCATTCAATCATTAAAAGGTGACCAATCTTTTAAAGCATTAAACACAACAATATAAATTCCTCATGCAAATAATAATCGAGTTTTGAATCGAACCAAAAAAATACTCACATAATTCCAGAATTAAAATCCATCCAAACCCTAGCTAAAATAATTTAGCTAAACATTATTAAAGTAAAAATAACAACAAAAAATTGAATAAAAAAGAAGAGAAACTTCCTGCCCAGATTTGTTTTAGATCTGGGTCGGCATGTGTGTACGTGAGGCTTCTTACGCCGCCCGCTTCCAATTTGTCGTTTCCTCATTTCTTTCGCTGTACGCCGCTTCAATCTTCATTCCCTTCAATCTATGTCGTCCCCAGCCTCTTCAATTCCTCACTGTGCGTTCCAGAAGCCCTCCTCTCCTTTTTATCCCATGTTCACATATTAATATATATATATATATATATATATATGTATGACATGGGCTGCCCTAGCCAAGCCCAATTCAAGCCACTCCTTTTGATTTGTTTAATAATATATATATATATATATATATATAAATATGCACATGGCATTCATGCCACTGCCAATTACTATATATATATAAAATAGTTAGGTTATTATAATATTATATATAAATAATATAAGATAAAATATAATATATATAAAATAATATATATATATAATATTTAATATATTATTAAATATAATAACTTTAATTATATTATAATATTAGTTATTTAAAATCTTTATTTATTTTTTTAATTTATAATATTAATTATAAAATTAACTTTATAATATATATTTTTTTCTTTTTACGCCCAAATCTTCAAATTTATTTCTTTTGTTGGATTCCTACAAAACAAGATTAAAACAATGTAAAATTCATATAAACACACATTTATGTAGGAAAAATAGCACAAGGTTAAGATAAAAAATAAATAAAATTATGTATACAATTAAGCCCTATCAAATACCCCCACACTTAACCTTTTGCTTGTCCTCAAGCAAAGTAGAGAAGAAATACAAAATAAACATTTTATTTTCATGCTAGGCCAAAATCAAGAATTCCAATAACATATCAACGCATAATTAATTACAAAATTGGTTACCATCCATATTGTCATATCAACTCTAAATCCAAAAGTTTTAATTGAAAGAATTAGTCATGCAAAATCATCACTTTTGATGCCATGCATACTTCAAAATTAATTCATGAAACATTGCAACTAACACAATTAAATCATGCAATAGTTTTCTTGCAATTACTTCTCTCCACTACTACAAACATAAGGAGTAACAAGGATGATTTTTTTTTTTTATTTTTGAATCAATCTTTTTTAAGTATTACTTAGTTTTTGAAGCGAATGTCGACATTTTGTGATGAAGACACCTGACTACTCCCTTAAATAATTGCTTAGAATGCATTTGCATACTCATATTTTGAATTACCGTTTGACGTAAAGGATGATGCAGGAGCACACTGTCAACCCCCAGTTACTACTAAGTAGCTCAAAACATAGGAGTAGATAAATAACAATAACAATTTTTTTTTTCATCATCCCATTTTACTTCAACTCTGTTTAGGCCTAGCTTCAAGAAATAATCACAATATTATTCTCACATAATCAATCATGCATAATCACAAAATCCCATGAATTTTGTCAAGAAGCATATATTTCAACAATCATGATAATCCAGCATAATCAATTCCTTTTTCTTAACACTGTTAAACCTAGAATCAATAATCAAATAGAACAGTTCCCAATTTTGAATTAAGTATGCATTGAACCAGAGTTAATATAGGAAACATGAAATCGGCCTAAACATGAAAATAAAACATTTTTTCTAAAGAAAATCATCATTCATGCACATTATATATTTCTTCTTTCTTTTTCTTTTTCTTTCAAAAAAATTGAGAATTATTGAATTTTCCACCCCCACACTTAAATTAAACATTGTCCCCAATGTTTAAAAATAAGAAAAGAAGAAAAGAAAAACAATACTCCCCTGATGTAGACCTTCTTGAAATGCTTGAAGATTATTGGCCTTATTCTTTTGAAGAAGATGTGCTGGATTTCTGGATTCAACAAGTCCTACAAAGAAGAAAAAAAATTGAAATAAGAAATCAATCCAAGAATATTCTAAAAATTAAGAAAAATAAAAAGAAAAAAAAATAAATAATATTTCGAATGGGTTGCCTCCCATCAAGCGCTTCTTTATAGTCATTAGCTTGACTAAGTTTCCATCCTCACGGAGGCTTGAATCCTTCTTCCATTAAAACTTTGTTCGTGCCAATTGATGGATTTATTCCTTGAATGCTAGCAACTCTCAATCCAACTCCTTTCTTTTGCTCCCTCAACACCCTTATCAACTTTTCCTTTTCATGACTTGGTGGCTTGGCTTTTGAAGAAGAAGAAGGAACATCCAAAGGTAACAACTTGTCTCTTTTGGATGGACAACATTTTTTCTTTTTTTTTTTAAATGGACCACGTCCACGACCTTGTTCTTGGCATTTAAAATTTGTTCCTTCTCATGAAAAGAGTTAGCAATGCAATTTTCTATAGGCTCATCTAATCTCTCTACCAAATCATCAATGCCATCTATCCTAAAGACTTCTTTTTCATTGTTATTAGAACATTTTGTAGCCTTAAACACATTGAAAATAACTGTCTCATCATAAATTCTAAGGCTAAGTGTTCCTTGCTGGACATCAATCAAAGCCCTCCTTGTGGCAAGAAAAGGTCTCCCTAAAATTAAGGGCATATCATGATCCTCTTCCATGTCTAGAACAATAAAGTCAACAAGGAAAAATAAATTTATCTACTTTTACCAAAACATCCTCCACTACTCCCCTTGGATATTCGATACTTCTGTCAGCCAATTGAAGAGAAACAGTGGTGGGTGTTGGCTCTTTTAATCCAAGTTTCCTGAAAACAGAAAAGGGCATCAAATTAATACTTGCACCGAGGTCACACAAAGCCTTCTCAAAATTAATTCCACCAATAGTGCAAGGAATAGAAAAGCTCCCTGGATCCTTACGTTTTGGAGGCAATTTATTTTGTAGAATTGCAGAACATTCTTCATTAAGTTTCACCATCTCAAATTCCTCCAACTTTCTTTTGTTTGCAATTATGTCTTTAAAAAATTTGGCATAACTTGGCATCTGTGATATAGCATCAAGAAGAGGGATGTTAATATGCAATTTTTTAAACACCTCTAAAAATTTAGCAAATTGTTTATCCAAGTTAGCCTTCAAAAATCTTTTAGGAAAAGGAAGAGGAGGTTTGTAAGATTTTAAATTAAGTGAAGAAAAACTCCCTTTTTTCTCTGTTGATAAATCACGATCCTCTTCTTTGGCTTCCAGCTCTTGGTTTTCTTCCTCTTTTGTACGCTCTTCATCTTTTTCTTTACTTTCAAGTTCTTTTCCACTTCACAAAGTGATGGCTTTTACATGCTCTCTTGGATTCTTCTCAGTATTGCTAGGTAAGCCTCCTTGTGGTCTTTCTGAAATTGCTTGGGCAAGTTGTCCAATTTGAGTTTCCAAGCTTTGCATTCTTGCTTCTGTACTATTGATAAATTTTGCCATCATATCTTCCAAATTTGGCTTATTCTCCTGTGGAATTTGATGTTGTTGTTGTTGAAAGCCAAGGGGCACTCTTTGTTGATTATTACTCCAAGAAAGATTAGGATGGCTCCTCCATCCTGGATTGTAAGTGTTGGAGTAGGGATTAAAATTTGACCTGTTACCACCATAAGAAATAAAATTAGCTTGTTCAAAAGAACTAGAAGAAAAAGGATTTCCTACTTGACAATCTACACTAACATGTCCCCCTCGCCCACAAAGCTCACAAGAAAGAAAATTGGGGGAAGAAGAAGAAGAAACATTCATAGCTGAAACCCCTAAATTACCCAAATTCTTATTTAATTTAGCAATTTGAACAGATAAAGCAGTGATAGAATCAACATTATAAATTCCAACTCCCTTTTTATTTGCTCTTTCATTGTCCCATTGATAACTGTTGGCTGCCATCTCTTCCAAAAGTTCATATGCTTCCTCGAGAGTTTTCCTCATAAGGGTACCACCTGCAGTTGCATCTAACATCGAACAAGAAGATTGATTAATGCCACTATAAAAAGTTTGCACTTGCATCCAAACAGGTAGACTATGGTGAGGACATTTCCTAAGCATTTCTTTAAATCTCTCCCACGACTCATATAAGGATTCATTACCAAATTGTGAAAATGTTGTTATGTCATTCCTTAATTTAGTCGTTTTAGAAGGTGGAAAATATTTAGATAAAAACTTTTGTGCCAAATCATTCCATGTAGTAATAGAACCTGTTGGAAGAGAATTAAGCCATTCTTTTGCTCTATCTTTCAAGGAAAAGGGAAACAACCTAAGTCGAACTGCATCCTCACTAACTCCATTATGCCTAAAAGTATCACATATTTCAAGAAAATTAGCAATATGAGAGTTAGGATCATCATTAGGGCCAGAAAATTGTACACTCATCTGGATCATCTGAATAATTGTAGGCTTGATCTCGAAGTTGTTTGCTTGCACATTGGGCCTCTTAATGCTTGATGTAGTGCCATCCAGAGTAGGTGTAGTATATGAGCTCAATGTCCTTGGATTAGTTTGGGTTGCTTGTTCTTGCTCCATCTTGTTCTTTTTCTCATTCTTTTGCTTTTTCAAAGTTTTTTCAATTTCTTGATCAATGGGTATCAGTTCTCCACCACTACTCCGTGTCATGCACCATGAAACCTACAAAGAAAAAGAAAAATACTAAAAATTAAAAAATTAAAAATAAAATTTCTAAAAGATGAAAAAAGAAAAAAATAATAAATAATAAAATTAAATTAAAATTGCAAAACCTAAAAGAAAACAAAAAAAAAAGTTCAATCTAAGGCTAACTTATGTAGTTTTGATATGCAATAAACTAGTCCCCGGCAACGGCGCCAAAAACTTGATGTGTGATTTTATGCACAATTAATTCGGGCAAGTGTACCCTAGTCAAATTTGCATATAGTGATGAAAAGATGTCGATCTCACGAGGATTAAATCACAATACCAAAACGATTCTAAATTAACCTAAGTTGAACCAATTAATTAATCAATGAATCAAAATGAAAATAAATGGAAAATTAGATTCTTTGTGAGAAAAATTAATTAATAAATGCATTAGGCTTTAGATTTCATTTAATCTAGGTTATGGAATTATCTATTCAATCCGATTCAAAACCCGATTCAAAACCACAAATACATTTACAGTATTTTATAATTATTTGCATGTGATGGTGGATTTCCCTCAATTAATTAATAAACTTTCTCAAGTCATATTAATCTTTTATTAATTCAATTTCACTGTCAGATTTTTGAGCAGATATTAATGAAATAAATAAGCATTAAGTTCTTTGGAAACCTCTAATCTCAAAAGGGGATTTGACTCACTAAGCTTCCTCGATTCCCACACATGAGCTAATCATCTTTCGATCTCATAGTCAAACATGTGATTTATATTGCCTACAGATCTAATTTATAACAATCTTTTAGTCAATCATGCATAAATCATTCAATCATTAAAAGGTGGCCAATCTTTTAAAGCATTAAACACAACAATATAAATTCCTCATGCAAATAATAATCGGGTTTTGAATCGAACCAAACAAATACTCACATAATTCCAGAATTAAAATCCATCCAAACCCTAGCTAAAATAATTTAGCTAGACATTATTAAAGTAAAAATAACAACAAAAAATTGAATAAAAAAGAAGAGGAACTTCCTGCCTAGATTTGTTTTAGATCTGGGTCGGCGTGTGTGTGCGTGAGGCTTCTTGCGCCGCCCGCTTCCAATTTGCCGTTTCCTCCTTTCTTTCTCTGTATGCCACTTCAATCTTCATTCCCTTCAATCTGCGCCGTCCTAGCCAAGCCCAATTCAAGCCACTCCTTTTGATTTGTTTAATAATATATATATATATATATAAATATGCACATAGCATTCACGCCACTGCCAATTACTATATATATATAATAGTTAGGTTATTATAATATTATATATTAATAATATAAGATAAAATATAATATATATAAAATAATATATATAATATTTAATATACTATTAAATATAATAACTTTAATTATATTATAATATTAGTTATTTAAAATCTTTAATTATTTTTTTAATTTATAATATTAATTATAAAATTAACTTTATAATATATATTTTTTTCTTTTTACGCCCAAATCTTCGAATTTATTTCTTTTGTTGGATTCCTACAAAACAAGATTAAAACAATGTAAAATTCATATAAACACACATTTATGTAGGAAAAATAGCACAAGGTTAAGATAAAAAATAAATAAAATTATGTGTACAATTACGCCCTATCATTTTTCAAACTTGCGTTTTAGCCATGGGTGCATAGTAGAAGAACACTTGAAAGAAGAAAGAGACAACGTGATTAAAACAACGATATCTAAAAATTGACTTATTTGCTTTTGATGATTCCGAATCTATGTGAAGGATGACATTTTGATACATTTAATGCACTAATAGAAGTCCAAATTAGGATTTCGGGAAGTTATTAAAACTTGAGTTTTAGCCATGGGTGCATAATAGAACACTTTAAACAAGAAGGATACAACTTTATTAAAACAACAATATCACAAAATGGACTTATTTGCTTTAGACCATTTCGAATCTATGTGGAAGATGACATTTTGATACAATTATTGCCCTAATAGAAGTCAAAATTTTGATTTCGGGAAGTTTTTAAAACTTGAGTTTTAGCCATGGGTGCCAAGTAGAACTCTCGAAACAGGAAAGAGACAACTTTGTTAAAACAACGATATCTCAAAATTGACTAATTCACTTTTGACGATTCCGAATCTATGTGAAAGACCACATTTTGATATACTTAATGCATGAATAGAAGACCAAATACGGATTTTGGAAAGTTTTTAAAACTTGAGTTTTAGCCATGGGTGTATAGTAGAACACTTGAAACGAGAAAGAGACAACTATATTAAAACAATGATATCTCAAAATTGTCTTATATGCTTTAGACGATTCTAAATCTTTGTGAAAGACAACAATTTGATACACTTGATGCACTACTGAAAGTCCAACTACGGATTTCAGGAAGTTTTGAAAACTTGAGTTTTAGCCATGGGTGCATAGTAGAACACGTGAAACAAGAAAGAGATAACTTTATTAAAACTACGATATGTCAAATGTGACTTATTTTCTTTTCATGATTCAAAATCTTTGTGAAAGACGACATTTTGATACACTTAGTACACTAAGGAAAGTCCAAACGCGGATTTCAGGAAGTTTTTAAACCTTGAGTTTTAGCCATCGGTGCATAGTAGAACACTTGAAATAAGAAAGAGACCACTTGATTAAAATAACGATATCTCAAAATTGACTTATTTTCTTTTCACGATTCTGAATCTTTGTGAAATATGACATTTTGATACATTTAATGCACTTATAGAAGTCCAAATTAGGATTTCGGGTTGTTTTTAAAACTTGAGTTTTAGCCATGGGTGCATAGTAGAACACTTGAAACAGCAAAGAGACAACTTTATTAAAACAATGATATCTCAAAATTGATTTATTTGCTTTTAACAATTCTGAATCTATGTGAAAGACCACATTTTCATATACTTAATGCACTAATAGAAGTCCAAATTTGGATTTCGGGAAGTTTTTAAAACTTGAGTTTTAGCCATGGGTGCATAGTAGAACACTTGAAACAAGAAAGAGACAACTTTATTAAAACAACGATATATCAAAATTGACTTATTTGCTTTAGACGATTCCGAATCCTTGTGAAAGATTACATTTTGATACTTAATACACTAATGAAAGTCCAAATTCGGATTTCGGGTAGTTTTGAAAACTTGAGTTTTTGCCATGGGTGCATAATAGAACACTTAAAACAAGAAAGAGACAACTTTATTAAAGCAACGATATCTCAAAATTGACTTATTTGCTATTCACGATTCTGAATCTATGTGAAAGACGACATTTTGATACACTTAATACACTAATGAAAGTCCAAACTTGGATTTTGGGAAGTTTTTAAAGCTTGAGTTTTAGCCCTGGGTGCATAGTAGAACATTTGAAACAAGAAAGAGATAACTTGATTAAAACAACGATATCTCAAAATTGACTTATTTGAATTTAACGATTGCGAATCTATGTGAAAGACGACATTTTGATACACTTAATGCACTAATAGACCTCCAAATTAGAATTTTGCGAAGTTTTTAAAACTTGCGTTTTAGCCATGGGTGCATAGTAGAACACTTGAAACAAGAAAGAGACAACTTGATTAAAACAACGACATCTCAAAATTAACTAATTTGGTTTTGACGATTTTGAATCTATGTGAATGACAACATTTTGATATGCTTAATGCACTAATAGAAGTCTAAATCAGAATATCGGGAAGTCTTGAAAACTTGAGTTTTAGCCATGGGTGCATAGTAGAAAACTTGAAACAAGAAAGAGACAACTTTATTAAAACGACGATATCTCAAAATTGACTTATTTGCTTTTCATGATTCAGAATCTATGTGAACGACGACATTTTGATACACTTAATACACTAAGGAAAGTCTAAACTCAGATTTTGGGAAGTTTTTAAAGCTTGAGTTTTAACCATCCGTGCATAGTAGAACACTTGAAATAAGAAAGAAACCACTTGATTAAAACAACGATATCTCAAAATTGACTCTTTTGCTTTTGACGATTCCGAATCTATGTGAAACACGACATTTTGATACACTTAATGCACTAATAGAAGTCCAAATTTGGATTTCAGGAAGTTTTGAAAGCTTGAGTTTTAGCCATGGGTGCATAGTAGAACACTTGAAACAAGAAAGAGACAACTTTATTAAAACAACGATATCTCAAAATTGACTTATTTGCTTTTAACGATTTTGAATCTATGTGAAAGATGACATTTTGATACACTTAATGCACTAATGAAAGTCGAAACTCAGATTTTGGGAAGTTTTTAAAGCTTGAGTTTTAGCCATGGGTGCATAGTAGAACACTTGAAACAAGAAAGAGAGAACCTGATTAAAACAATGATATCTCAAAATTGCTTTATTTGCTTTTAACGATTCTGAATCTATGTGAAAGACGTCATTTTGATACACTTAATGCCCTAATGAAAGTCAAATTCGGATTTCGGGAAGTTTTTAAAACTTCAGTATTAGCCATCGGTGCATAGTAGAACACTTGAAACAAGAAAGAGACAACTTGATGAAAACAACGATATCTCAAAATTGACTTATTTGCTTTTGACGATTCCAAATCATGTGAAACACGACATTTTGATACACTTAATGCACAAATAGAAGCCCAAATTTGGATTTCGGGAAGTTTTGAAAGCTTGAGTTTTAGCCATGGGTGCATAGTAGAACACTTGAAACAAGAAAGAGACAACTTTATTAAAACAATGATATCTCAAAATTGACTTATTTGCTTTTAACGATTCTTAATCTATGGGAAAGATGACATTTTCATACACTTAATACACTAATGAAAGTCCAAACTCGGATTTTGGGAAGTTTTTAAAGCTTGAGTTTTAGTCATGGGTGCAAACTAGAAGACTTGAAACAAGAAAGTGACCACTTGATTAAAACAACGATATCTCTAAATTGACTTATTTGCTTTTGATGATTCCGAATCTATGTGATAAACGACATTTTGATACACTTAATGCACTAATAGAAGTCCAAATTAGAATTTCAGGAAGTTTTTAAAACTTGCGTTTTAGCCATGTGTGCATAGTAGAACACTTGAAACAAGAAAGAGACAACTTGATTAAAACAACGATATCTCAAAATTGACTTAATTACTTTTGACGATTCCGAATCTATGTGAAAGATGAAATTTTGATGCACTTAATGCACTAATAGAAGTCCAAATTAGGATTTCGGGAAGTTTTTAAAACTTTAGTTTTAGCCATGGGTGCATAATAGAACACTTGAAACAAGAAAACGACAACTTTATTAAAATAACGATATCTCAAAATTGACTTATTTGCTTTAGACAATTCTGAATCTTTGTGAAAGATGACATTTTGATACACTTAATGCACAAATGAAAGTTCAAATTCAGATTTCGTGAAGTTTTTAAAACTTGAGTTTTTGCCATGGGTGCATAGTAGAACACTTGAAACAAGAAGGAGATAACTTGATTAAAACAACGATATCTCAAAATTGACTTATTTGCTTTTGATGTATCTAAATCTATGTGAAAGATGACATTTTGATACATTTAATGCACTAATAGAAGTCCAAATTTTGATTTCGAGGACTTTTTAAAACCTGAATTTTAGCCATGGGTGCAAAGTAGAACTCTCTAAACAAGAAAGAGACAACTTTATTAAAACAACGATATCTCAAAATAGACTAATTTGCTTTTGACGATTCTGAATCTATGTGAAAGACCACGTTTTGATATACTTAATGTTAGTGTAGGTGCTCTAGATCCAATCAGATTGGGTATGTTTATTATTATTGTAATAACCAAATGAAACTAGATAGAAGTCCATATGATGTATACTGTGATTAATCTATAAAGATGTGAGATGGTGCATCACAGTTTTTAGACATCATTAAACGTCCCAAGTCATAGCAATGTCAAGCATGAACATTGACAATTGTAGTAAGACTTGTATGTGCTATGTTTTTGCTATGTGATAGCAATGGGGTCTCACACCCATAGGCATGGGGATGCCTAGACAAGTACATAGGTGACCAATGTTGGAGAACATGTCACTGGACATGACTCGCCATGAGAATCCACTTTGGTTATATGTTGATGGTATTCTCATACGAGATGGGTGTAACTAATCCTTGGACCTGAGGTTATCACTATCATCTCATAAGAAGACCGGTATGCGTTGACATCGTTTCGATGGGCCTAGAAAAGGCTGCACGTGGGCGATCGTTTGGATGATGTATCTAAGGCACCTTCGGTGGATATTCACTTTAAATCCATGGCCATGGTGAAAGAGATCAATAAGGAGTTATTGATTTACTTTCTAATTAAGTGAAGATATCCGGAAGACCGAAGAAAACTCATGTGATCGTTATCAAGCAACACATTGCCATACTTGAGATCACATAAGATACATTGACGAGAGGATCGAATTACATGGTAACCATGCTCGTGAAAGGTTATTTGCAGATTATGAATCCTTCTGAATAATTGGGTAGGCATGATGCCTTGCTAGAGGCCAATCTTGTCTTATGTATTCGTACCGACACATTGCCAACATATTCGGGAGCCTAATGAGTCATACGCAATAGGCACGGTCCCTGGCTTAAACCAGGAAAGTGGACATATGGTTAAGTGGGACACTTCGGTAAGAAGTTGTGCCGTCGTAGGTTCTCACGGGAAAAGAACAAACAGAAGTAATGACATTGATATGTCATAAAGGAAAAAGTTTCCTAAAATAGCAATTGATTAAATTAGAAAGAAGTTTCTAACTTAATGATTAAATTAGAAAGAAGTTTCTAATTTAATAATTTGGGCTTAATTTAATACTTGGGCTAAATAAAGTATTTGGGCCAAATATTAAATTAAATTAAATATTTAGGTTAAATTAGATTTGGGTCAAATATTAAAGAAAAACAAATATTAAATATTTGGGCTTGAATTAGATTTGGGCCAAATATTTTATAAATGGATTTGGGCCACTTTAATTTCTAGTTGGACTAGAATTAATGAGCTAGCCCAATCCATGTCCATTAGGGTTTGGGAAACCCTAGGAGGTTGCTTCTCTATAAATAGCCCTTTATGGGATGCCCAAATTAAGCCTTTTTTATTTGTTGGTTTTTAAGAGTTGAAAATCGATTCTTTTCCCGTCCATTCATAAGCCTTGTTAGGAGAAGGAGCTTGCAGTCCCATTCCGCTCTCCTCGCCAACGGACGCGCGCCGCGTATCACAAGTTAGAGGCCGAACACTTGGACGACTTGAATCCGCAAACGACTTAAAATCTAAAGGTTAGATTTACTTTATTATGTTTGTGATTGTTTTGATTTCGATGTTGATCCAATCGCCGGGATCGGGGTAAGGTTCAAAAATTTTTTTGAGCTACGCTGCTTGTCCCGTAGCGATCTTGCTTTACTTTCACTTAATGCACTAACAGAAGTCCGAATTCGGATTTCAGGAAGTTTTTAAAACTTGAGTTTTAGCCATGAGTGCATAGTAGAACACTTGAAATAAGAAAGAGATAACTTTATTAAAACAACGATATCTCAAAATTGACTTATTTGCTTTAGACGATTCTGAATCTTTGTGAAGGACGACATTTTGATACATTTGATGCACTAATGAAAGTCCAAATACGGATTTTGAGAATTTTTGAAAACTTGAGTTTTAGCCATGGGTACATAGTAGAACACTTGAAACAAGAAAGAGAGAACTTTAAGAAAGAGACCACTTGATTAAAACAATGATATCTCAAAATTGACTTATTTGCTTTTGAGGATTCCAAATCGATGTGAAAGATGACATTTTGATACACTTAATGCACTAATAGAAGTCCAAATTCAGATTTCGAGAAGTTTTTAAAACTTGAGTTTTAGCCATGGCTGCATAGTAAAACACTTGAAACTAAAAGGAGACAACTTGATGAAAACAAGGATATCTCAAAATTGACTTATTTGCTTTTGACGATTTCGAATCTATGTGAAACACGACATTTTGATACACTTAATGCACTAATAGCAGTCCAAATTAGGATTTCAAGAAGTTTTTAAAACTTAAGTTTTAGCCATGGGTGCATAGTCGAACACTTGAAACAAGAAAGAGAGAACTTTAAGAAAGAGACCACTTGCTTAAAACAACGATATATCAAAATCGACGTATTTTCTTTTGACGATTCCAAATCTATGTGAAAGATGACATTTTGATGCACTTAATGCACTAATAGAAGTCCAAATTCGAATTTCGAAAAGTTTTTAAAACTTGGGTTTTAGCCATGGGTGCATAGTAAAACACTTGAAACTAGAAGGAGACAACTTGATGAAAACAACGATATCTCAAAATTGACTTATTTGCTTTTGATGATTCTGAATCTATGTGAAACACGACATTTTGATACACTTAATGCACTAATAGCAGTCCAAATTAGGATTTCGAGAAGTTTTTAAAACTTGAGTTTTAGCCATGGGTGCATAGTAGAACACTTGAAATAAGAAAGAGATAACTTGATCAAAACAACGATATCTCAAAATTGACTTATTTGCTTTTAACGATTCTGAATCTATGTGGATGATGACATTTTGATACACTTAATGCACTAATAGAAGTCCAAATTTGAATTTCGGTACATTTATAAAACTTGCGTTTAACCATGGGTGCATAATAGAACACTTGAAACAAGAAAGAGACAACTTGATTAAAACAACAATAACTCAAAATTGACTAATTTGCTTTTGACGATTCCGAATCTATGTGAAAGACCACATTTGGTATACTTAATGCACTAATAGAAGTCCAAATTAGAATTTCGGGAAGTTTTGAAAACTTGAGTTTTAACCATGGGTGCATAGTAGAACACTTGAAAGAAGAAAGAGACGACTTTATTAAAACTACGATATCTCAAAATTGACTTATTTGCTTTTCACGATTCAGAATCTATGTGAAAGACGATATTTTGATACACTTAATACACTAAGGAAAGTCCAAACTCGGATTTTCGGAAGTTTTTAAAGCTTGAGTTTTAGCCATCGGTGCATAGTAGAACACTTGAAATAAGAATGAGACCACTTGGTTAAAACAACGATATCTCAAAATTGACTTTTTTGCTTTTGACAATTCTGAATCTATATAAAAGATGACATTTTGATAAACTTAATGCACTAATAGAAGTCCAAATTCAGATTTTGAAAAGTTTTTAAAACTTGAGTTTTAGCCATGGGTGCATAGCAGAACACTTGAAACAAGAAAGAGACAACTTGATGAAAACAACGATATCTCAAAATTGACTTATTTTCTTTTGACGATTCTGAATCTATGTGAAACACGAAATTTTGATTCACTTAATGCACTAATTGAAGTCCAAATTAGGATTTCGGGAAGTTTTTAAAACATGAGTTTTAGCCATAAGAATAAAGAGTATGATAGTATATGGGGGTTTCCGTAATTGCCCTTGAATCATGGAGAAGTCATAAAAATATAAGATGCCTTGGGAAGGGCAAATTTGGTAACTTGGTGTTTTTCCCCATAAAGGTAATTATTTGGTGGAGAAATTTATATATATTGTGTAATTAGAATTTTAAGGAATTTAATTCTTATTTTCAAGCATGGGAAAAAATGTATGGAAAAATTAAGAATTAAAAATTGGAAGCCAAGTTGTGTAGAATTATGACACTTGGAAAATTCTTATGAAAGGAATTTAGTTAAAATGTGAAATTAAGAAATTTAACCAAATTAGATATTAAGGGGACACTTGGCATGATCTTGTGAAGGAAGATAAGAGAATAAAAAGAAATTCAAAAAGAAAAGAATTTGGTCTTTCAAGCATTAAATGAAGCCATGATGATGTCTCTAAAAAGAAATTACAAAATGAAATGAAATTAGTCACCCATTAATGGGTGAAAATAGAGATGATATATAAATTAGAAAAGAAAAGGAATTATGTCTTTCAAGACATGTCTTGAAATTAGTCAAATTAAGTTAAATGTGAATTAAAATAGAAATTCCAAGTGATCTAATGGTGGTGATTAAGTCTTGAAAGAAGAATTAATCCAATGGCTAGAATTGGGTCTTGGAAGATGGCATGGATTGCCAACACATTTAAAAATTTAATTTAAAAGGAATTATGGATGGTGGAGATGATGGGCTAAGAATTATGGATGGTTTAGATGTAGTCTTGAAGGAAGACCAAGATTGTGCTTTATTTGGATGGCTAGGATGGGTTCTTCCAACTCAAATTAAATCCAAGGGCTAGGATGTACTCTTGCCATAGAATTAAATCAAAATGAATTAAGGAATATTTGCTTATATAAGAGAAGAAGAAGAAGAAGACTTGTCTTCTTTGGGGCAAGTAGAAGAAAAGCATAGAAGAGAGAGAGAGCTTGGAAGATTGAAGAGGTAAGCTCCCAAGAAAGCTTGTTTCCTTAAAACCCTAGTCTTGAATATTTTTTTTAAGCAAGTTTTATTTTTTTCTTAAGGGTTGGAAGTGAGAGCAAGTTGTTGTTAAGCAAGGAGGAAGTCTTAAAGCTAGTTGTTGAAGCTTAAGAGGTAAGGGATGACCCCATGGGAGGTGGCTTTGCAAATGTTATATATATGCTTTAACTATGCGTGTGCATCTTGCATGTTTGTTGTGGTAAAGACCTATGGCCATGAGGTTATGTGGGTTAGGATATATGGAAGCCTCAAACCAAGTGGGTTGTGAGGATGTGAAGTCCCAAGCATATTGCATACATTTATTTTGTCACACTTTACTTGTTATTGCACATATTTTATCATTTGCACCCTTATTGAGCTTAAAGCTCATGAGGTATTTTTACCTCCTTGTAGTTGGGACTTCATCAAAATGGAAGAAGAAAATGGATGCTTGAAGTTTGGAAAGTATGAGCATGCTTATTATTTATTTTGAGTGATCATTAGTAAGGTTTTGAGTATGAAAGGTTGAAACCATTTAGATCTTTGGGTTATGTTGTTGAATGTTGGCATGTAATCTATTTTGCTAGTCCTTGAAGGTATTAACGTCTTTGATGGTGGATACATCATGTGATTTAGTTGGAGGTTTGGTTGGCATGAAATGGAAGGGTGTTTGATTATTTTAAAATGATTTTGGGTCATGAAAAAAAAATAATTTTTTTTATTTTATTTGAAAGGGGGTGGCCCAAAGGTATTTTTTTTCCATTTATTTCAATTCTGGAAATTCATGGATGTTTAAAAAAAAAAAAAAAACTTTGGGTGTTACAATGATATCTCTAAATTAACTGATTTTCTTTTGACGATTCTGAATCTATGTGAAAGACGATATTTTGATACACTTAATGCCCTAATAGAAGTCTAAATTAGAATTTCGGGAAGTTTTTAAAACTTGTGTTTTAGCCATGGGTGCATAGTAGAACATTTGAAACAAGAAAGAGACAACTTAATTAAAACAACGATATCTAAAAATTGATTTATTTGCTTTTGACGATTCCGAATCTATGTGAAAGATGACATTTTGATACATTTAATGCACTAATAGAAGTCCAAATTAGGATTTTAGGAAGTTTTTAAAACTTGAGTTTTAGCCATGGGTGCATAATAGAACACTTGAAACAAGAAGGAGACAACTTTATTAAAAAAATGATATCTCAAAATTGACTTATTTGCTTTAGACGATTCCGAATCTATGTGGAAGATGACATTTTGATACACTTAATGCCCTAATAGAAGTCAAAATTTTGATTTCGAGAAGTTTTTAAAACTTGAATTTTAGCCATGGATGCCAAGTAGAACTCCCGAAACAAGAAAGAGACAACTTTGTTAAAACAACGATATCTCAAAATTGACTAATTCGCTTTTAACGATTCCGAATCTATGTGAAAGACCACATTTTGATATACTTAATGCACTAATAGAAGACTAAATTTGGATTTAGGGAAGTTTTTAAAACTTGAGTTTTAGCCATGGGTGCATAGTAGAACACTTGAAACAAGAAATAGACAACTTTAATAAAACAATGATATCTCAAAATTGACTTATTTGCTTTTGACGATTCCGAATTTGATGAGAATCATGGATGGTCGACTAACAATGATGCAATCAAAAAAGTCAACCTAGTCAACCATGTCGGGATTGGATGATTGACAAGATTTGATCGACAAGATTTGTGCATAAAAAGGAATGGTTGCTGATTGACTGGTTGATTGCAAGATTTGGGCGCATGATTGATTGATTGATTGGTTAATTGATTGACAAGCTCTGGCAGCATAAAATGAATGGATGATTGAATGATTATCTTATTGATTGATTGAAAAGATTTGGGAGCATAAAAGGAATGGTTGATTGATTGATTGCCTGATTGATTGAAAAGATCTCGGAGCATAAAAGGAATGACTGATTGATTGACCAGATCTAGTTATTTATTTATTTTCTATGTAATTTAGGATTTTTATTAGTTTTCAAGTAGAATTAGGATTTAATTATTTGCCTATCTAAAGGCTTTTCCATTGTAAATATTAGACAGAGATTATTATGAATTTTTGAATTCAAGAGATCCTTCCTTTCAATTTTGTTCTTCAATGAACAAAACTTCGAACTTATCAGAGGAACGATTCCCTTGTGGCATTTAAAACCCGAACTTATCAAAGATCTGGGCAATTTTTGTGGCGTTCAACAATTCTTGGTTCTTGTTTCCGCATAATCAATGGGTCTAGATTTTAATATAATCTAGGTTCTTGGTTCGTGAATCAACGGGTCGGGAATTCTTTGCCTTCTATTCGATTTTGGCTTTTCTAGGCTTCGTTTCAATCTTTTGTGGGTTCCTTTGGTCTTGTCCCATCATGAGTTCACATCAGTTGGTATCGGAGCTTTGACTCTAAAATTAGGTATTTATCTATCCTTTTTTTTTTCCATTCTTATATCATTAAAAAACACAAAAAATATTCACATCCTAAGGTTTTGTTCCATCTTTTCATTCTACGTCACATTATCTTGAGTCTTGTTATTTGAAATTCCTGGAGTCATCCATATTAGAAAGTTAAAAAAAGAGATTTTTTTTTCTTTTTGGTATCTTGTTCCGTCTTTTCATTCTATATCACATTATCTTAGGTTTTGTTATTAGAAATTCCTAGAGTCATCCATATTAGAAAGTTTAAAAGAAAAAAAAAATAATTTGTTTTTTCCTTTTGGTATCCAGTTCCGTTCTTTTCATTATACATCACATATCGTTCTTGAGTCATTTTGTTTGATTTTTCTTAGTGTCATAAAAAATTAAAAAAGACAAAAAAAGAGATGCTTCAAAGTTTGCAGGATTTTGGGGATGTGACTATTTGTGACAATGCCTCCAAGATGATCCTCCCAGTTTACGCTTCGAGGATGAATTGTCTTGAAGAGAGAGGGAATGATGAGAATCATAGAGGGCCGACTAACAATGATGCAATCAGACAAGTCAACCTAGTCAACCATGTCGGAATTGGATGATTGACAAGATTTGCGCATAAAAGGGAATGGTTGCTGATTGACTGGTTGATTGCAAGATTTGGACGCATGATTGATTGATTGATTGATTAATTAATTGATTGACAAGGTTTGAGAGCATAAAAAGGAATGGATGATTGATTGATTGCCTGATTGATTGATTGAAAAGATTTGCGAATATAAAAGGAATGATTGATTGATTGACCAGATTTAGTTATTTATTTATTTTCTATGTAATTTAGGATTTTTATTAGTTTTCAAGTAGAATTAGGATTTAATAATTTTCCTATTTAAAGGCTTTTCCATTGTAAACATTAGACATAGATTATTATGAATTTTTGAATTCGAGAGATCCTTCTCTTCAATTTTTTTCTTCAATGAACAAAACTTTGAACCTATCAGAGGAATGATTCCTTTGTGGCGTTCAAAACCCGAACTTATCAAAGATCTGGGCAGTCTTTGTGGCGTTCAACAATTCTTGGTTCTTGTTTTCGCATAATCAACGGGTCTAGATTTTAAAACTTGAAACAAGGAGACAACTTTATTTCGAGAAGTTTTTAAAACTTGAGTTTTAGCCATGGGTGCATAGTAGAACACTTGAAACAAGAAAGAGACAACTTTATTAAAACAACGATATCTCCAAATTGACTTATTTGCTTTTAACGATTTTGTATCTATGTGAAAGACGACATTTTGACACACTTAATACACTAATGAAAGTCCAAACTCGGATTTTGGGAAGTTTTTAAAGCTTGAGTTTTAGACATGGGTGCATAGTAGAACAATTGAAACAAGAAATAGACAATTATATTAAAACAATGATATCTCAAAATTGACTTATTTGCTTTTAACGTTCTGAATCTATGTGAAAGACGACATTTTGATACACTTAATACACTAATGAAAGTCCAAACTTGGATATTGGGATGTTTTTAAAGCTAGAGTTTTAGCCATGGGTGCATAGTAGAACACTTGAAACAAGAAAGAGATAACTTGATTAAAACAATGATATCGCAAAATTAACTTATTTGATTTAGACGATTCTGAATCTATATGGAAGATGACATTTTGATACACTTAATGCCCTAATATAAGTCTAAATTTTGATTTCGGGAAGTTTTTAAAACTAAAGTTTTAGCCATGGGTGCCAAGTAGAACTCTCGAAACAAGAAAGATAAAACTTTATTAAAACAACGATCTCTCAAAATTGACTAATTTGCTTTTGACGATTCCAAATCTCTGTGAAAGACAACATTTTGATATACTTAATGCACTAATAGAAGTCCAAATTCGGATTTCGGGATGCTTTTAAAACTTGAGTTTTAGCAATGGGTGCATAGTAGAACACTTGAAACAAGGAGACAACTTTATTTCGAGAAATTTTTAAAACTTGAGTTTTAGCCATGGGTGCATAGTAGAACACTTGAAACAAGAAAGAGACAACTTTATTAAAACAACGATATCTCAAAATTGACTTATTTGCTTTTGACGATTCCGAATCTTATGAGAATCATGGATGGCCGACTAACAATGATGCAATCAGACAAGTCAACCTAGTCAACCATGTCGGGATTGGATGATTGACAAGATTTGATCGACAAGATTTGTGCATAAAAAGGAATGGTTGCTGATTGACTGGTTGATTGCAAGATTTGGGCGCATGATTAATTGATTGATTGGTTAATTGATTGACAAGCTCTGGGAGCATAAAACGAATGGATGATTGATTGATTATCTGATTGATTGATTGAAAAGATCCGGGAGCATAAAAGGAATGGTTGATTGATTGATTGATTGCCTGATTGATTGATTGAAAAGATCTCGGAGCATAAAAGGAATGATTGATTGATTGACCAGATCTAGTTATTTATTTCTTTTCTTTGTAATTTAGAATTTTTATTAGTTTCCAAGTAGAATTAGGATTTAATTATTCGCCTATTTAAAGGCATTTCCATTGAAAACATTAGACAAAGATTATTATGAATTTTTGAATTCGAGAGATCCTTCTCTTCAATTTTGTTCTTCATTGAACAAAAATTCGAACTTATCAGAGGAATGATTCATTTGTGGCATTCAAACCCCGAACTTATCAAAGATCTGGGTAGTCTTTGTGGCGTTCAACAATTCTTGGTTCTTGTTTTCACATAATCAACAGGTCTAGATTTTAATATAGTTTAGGTTCTTGGTTCGTGAATCAACGGGTCGAGAATTACTTGCCTTCTATCCGATTTTGGCTTTTCTGGGGTTCGTTTCAATCTTTTGTGGGTTCCTTTGGTCTTGTCCCATCATGAGTTCACATCAGTTGGTATCAGAGCTTTGGCTCTAAAATCAGGTATTTATCTATCCTTTTTTTTCTCCATTCGTATATCATTAAAAAACACAAAAAATATTCACATCCTAAGGTTTTGTTCCATCTTTTCATTCTACGTCACATTATCTTGAGACTTGTTATTTGAAATTCCTAGAGTCATCCATATTAGAAAGTTAAAAAAAGAGATTTTTTTTTTTCTTTTTGGTATCTTGTTCCGTCTTTTCATTCTATATCACATTATCTTAGGTTTTGTTATTAGAAATTCCTAGAGTCATCCATATTAGAACGTTTAAAAGAAAAAAAAAAAAGAAGTTTTTTTTTCCTTTTCGTATCTAGTTCCGTTCTTTTCGTTATACATCACATATCGTTCTTGAGTCATTTTGTTTGATTTTTCTTAGTGTAATAAAAAATTACAAAAAAACAAAAACAGAGATGCTTCAAAGTTTGCAGGATTTCGGGGATGTGACTATTTGTGACAATGCCTACAAGTTGATCCTCCCAGTTTACGCTTCGAGGACGAATCGTCTTAAAGGGCCGACTAACAATGATGCAATCGGACAAGTCAACCTAGTCAACCACGTCGGAATTGGATGATTGACAAGATTTGCGCATAAAAAGGAATGGTTGTTGATTGACTGGTTGATTGCAAGATTTGGACGCATGATTGACAAATTGATTGATTAATCGATTTACAAGGTTTGAGAGCATAAAAAGGAATTGATGATTGATTGATTGCCTGATTGATTGATTGAAAAGATTTGGGAATATAAAAGGAATGATTGATTGATTGACCAGAAGTCTAAAATCGGATATTGGGAAGTTTTTAAAGCTTGAGTTTTAGCCATGGGTGCATAGTAGAACACTTGAAACAAGAAAGAGATAACTTGATTAAAACAACAATATCTCAAAATTAACTTATTTGCTTTAGACGATTCCGAATCTATGTGGAAGATCACATTTTGATACACTTAATTCCTTAATAGAAGTCCAAATTTTTATTTCAGGATATTCTTAAAACTTGAGTTTTAGCCATGGGTGCCAAGTAGAACTCTCGAAACAAGAAAGAGACAACTTTGTTAAAACAACGATATCTCAAAATTGACTAATTCGCTTTTGACGATTCTGAATCTATGTGAAAGACCACATTTTGATATACTTAATGCACTAATAGAAGATCAAATTCGAATTTTTGGAAGTTTTTAAAATTTGAGTTTTAGCCATGGGTGCATAGTAGAACACTTGAAACAAGAAAGAGACAACTTTATTAAAACAACGATATCTCAAAATTGACATATTTGCTTTAGACGATTCTGAATCTTTGTGAAAGATGACATTTTGATACACTTAATGCACTACAGAAAGTCCAAATTCGGATTTCGGGAAGTTTTGAAAACTTGAGTTTTAGCCATGCGTGCATAGTATAACACTTAAAACAAGAAAGAGACAACTTTATTAAAACAACGATATCTCAAAATTGACTTATTTGCTTTTGACGATTCCGAATCTTATGAGAATCATGGATGGCTGACTAACAATGATGCAATCAAAAAAGTCAACCTAGTCAACCATGTCGGGATTGGATGATTGACAAGATTTGATCGACAAGATTTGTGCATAAAAAGGAATGGTTGCTGATTGAATGGTTGATTGCAAGATTTGGGCGCATGATTGATTGATTGATTGGTTAATTGATTGACAAGCTCTGAGATCATAAAATGAATGGATGATTGAATGATTATCTGATTGATTGATTGAAAAGATCTGGGAGCATAAAAGGAATGGTTGATTGATTGATTGCCTGATTGATTGATTGAAAAGATCTCGGAGCATAAAAGGAATGAATGATTGACTGACCAGATCTAGTTATTTATTTATTTTCTATGTAATTTAGAATTTTTATTAGTTTCCAAGTAGATTTAGGATTTAATTATTCGCCTATTTAAAGGCTTTTCCATTGTAAACATTAGACAGAGATTATTATGAATTTTTGAATTCGAGAGATCCTTCTCTTCAATTTTGTTCTTCAATGAACAAAACTTCGAACTTATCAGAGGAATGATTCCTTTGTGGCGTTCAAAACCCGAACTTATCAAAGATCTGGGCAGTCTTTGTGGCGTTCAACAATTCTTGGTTCTTGTTTCCACATAATCTACAGGTCTAGATTTTAATATAGTCTAGGTTCTTGGTTCGTGAATCAACGGGTCAAGAATTATTTGCCTTCTATCCGATTTTGGCTTTTCTTAGGTTCGTTTCAATCTTTTGTGGGTTCCTTTGGTCTTGTCCCATCATGAGTTCACATCAGTTGGTATCAGAGCTTTGGCTCTAAAATCAGGTATTTATCTATCCTTTTTTTTTCATTTCTTATATCATTAAAAAACACAAAAAATATTCACATCCTAAGGTTTTGTTCCATCTTTTCATTCTACGTCACATTATCTTGAGTCTTGTTATTTGAAATTCCTAGAGTCATCCATATTAGAAAGTTAACAAAAGAGAATTTTTTTTTCTTTTTGGTATCTTGCTCCGTCTTTTCATTCTATATCACATTATCTTAGGTTTTGTTATTAGAAATTCCTAGAGTCATCCATATTAGAAAGTTTAAAAGAAAAAAAAAATAATTTTTTTTTTCCTTTTCGTATCTAGTTCCGTTCTTTTCGTTATACATCACATATCGTTCTTGAGTCAATTTGTTTGATATTTCTTAGTATCATAAAAAATTACAAAAAACCAAAAAAAGAGATGCTTCAAAGTTTGCAGGATTTCGGGGATGTGACTATTTGTGACAATGCCTACAAGCTGATCCTCCCAGTTTACACTTCGAGGACGAATCGTCTTGAAGAGAGAGGGAATGATGAGAATCAAGGAGGGCCGACTAACAATGATGCAATCGGACAAGTCAACCTAGTCAACCATGTCGGAATTGGATGATTGACAAGATTTGCGCATAAAAAGGAATGGTTGTTGATTGACTGGTTGATTGCAAGATTTGGACGCATGATTAACTGATTGATTGATTAATTGATTTGTAAGGTTTGAGAGCATAAAAAGGAATTGATGATTGATTGATTGCCTGATTGATTGATTGAAAAGATTTGGGAATATAAAAGGAATGATTGATTGATTGACTAGATCTAGTTATTTAATTATTTTCTATGTAATTTAGGATTTTTATTAGTTTTCAAGTACAATTAGGATTTAATTATTTGCCTATTTAAAGGCTTTTCCATTGTGAACTTTAGACAGAGATTATTATGAATTTTTGAATTCGATAGATCCTTCTCTTCAATTTTGTTCTGCAATGAACAAAACTTCGAACTTATCAGAGGAATGATTCCTTTGTGGCCTTCAAAACCCGAACTTATCAAAGATCTGGGCAGTCTTTGTGGCGTTCAACAATTCTTGGTTCTTGTTTCTGCATAATCAACGGGTCTAGATTTTAATATAATCTAGGTTCTTGGTCCGTGAATCAACGGGTCGGGAATTCTTTGCCTTCTATCTGATTTTGGCTTTTCTAGGGTTCGTTTCAATCTTTTGTGGGTTCCTTTGGTCTTGTCCCATCACGAGTTCACATCAGAATCTATGCGAAACATGATATTTTGATACACTTAATGCACTAATAGAAGTCCAAATTACAATTTCGGGAAGTTTTGAAAACTCGCGTTTTAGCAATGGGTGCATAGTAGAACACTTGCAGCAAGATAGATACAACTTGATTAAAACAACGATATCTAAAAATTGACTTATTTGCTTTTGACAATTCTGAATCTATGTGAAAGATGACATTTTGATACATTTAATGCACTAATAGAAGTCAAAATTAGGATTTCGGGAAGTTTTTCAAACTTGAGTTTTAGCCATGGGTGCATAATAGAACACTTGAAACAAGAAGGAGACAACTTTATTAAAACAACGATATCTCAAAATTAACTTATTTGCTTTAGATGATTCTGAATCTATGTGGAAGATGAAATTTTGATACACTTAATGCCCTAATAGAATTCCATCATTTGATTTCGGGAAGTTTTTAAAACTTGAGTTTTAGCCATGGGTGCCAAGTATAACTCTCGAAACAAGAAAGAGACAACTTTGTTAAAACAACGATATCTCAAAATTGACTAATTCGGTTTTGACGATTCCGAATATATATGAAAGACCACATTTTGATATACTTAATGCACTAATAGAAGACCAAATTCGGATTTTGGGAAGTTTTTAAAACTTGAGTTTTAGCCAAGGGTGCATAGTATAACACTTGGAACAGAAAGAGAACTTTATTAAAACAACGATATCTCAAAATTGACTTATTTGCATTTAATGATACTGAATCTATGTGAAAGACGACATTTTGATACACATAATACACTAATGAAGTCCAAACATGGATTTTGGGGAGTTTTAAAGCTAGAGTTTTAGCCATCTGTGCATAGTACAACACTTGAAATAAGAAAGAGACCACTTGATTCAAACAACAATATCTCAAAATTGACCTATTTTCTTTTGACGATTCTGAATCTTTGTGAAAGAGGACATTTTAATACATGTAATGCACTAATAGAATTCCAAAATCGGATATTGGGAAGTTTTTAAAGCTTGAGTTTTAGCCATGGGTGCATAGTAGAACACTTGAAACAAGAAAGAGATAACTTGATTAAAACAACGATATCTCAAAATTAACTTATTTGCTTTAGACGATTCCGAATCTATGTGGAAGATGACATTTTGATACACTTAATGCCCTAATAGAAGTCCAAATTTTTATTTCGGGATATTTTTAAAACTTGAGTTTTAGCCATGGGTGCCAAGTAGAACTCTCGAAACAAGAAAGAGACAACTTTGTTAAAACAACGATATCTCAAAATTGACTAATTCGCTTTTGACGATTCCGAATCTATTTGAAAGACCACATTTTGATATACTTAATGCACTAATAGAAGACCAAATTCAAATTTTTGGAAGTTTTTAAAATTTGAGTTTTAGCCATGGGTGCATAGTAGAACACTTGAAACAAGAAAGAGACACCTTGATTAAAACAACGATATCTCAAAATTGACTTATTTGCTTTCGATGATTTCGAATCTTTGTGAAAGATGACATTTTGATACACTTAATGCACTACAGAAAGTCCAAATTCGGATTTCCGAAAGTTTTTAAAACTTGAGTTTTAGCCATGGGTGCATAGTATAACACTTAAAACAAGAAAGAGACAACTTTATTAAAACAACGATATCTCAAAATTGACTTATTTGCTTTTGACGATTCCGAATCTTATGAGAATCATGGATGGCTGACTAACAATGATGCAATCAGAAAAGTCAACCTAGTCAACCATGTCGGGATTGGATGATTCACAAGATTTGATCGACAAGATTTTTGCATAAAAAGGAATGGTTGCTGATTTACTGGTTGATTGCAAGATTTGGGCGCATGATTGATTGATTGATTGGTTAATTGATTGACAATCTCTGGGAGCATAAAATGAATGGATGATTGATTGATTATGTGATTGATTGATTGAAAAGATCTGGGAGCATAAAAGGAATGGTTGATTGATTTATTACCTGATTAATTGATTGAAAAGATCTCGGAGCATAAAAGGAATGAATGATTGATTGACCAGATCTAGTTATTTATTTATTTTCTATGTAATTTAGAATTTTTATTAGTTTCCAAGTAGATTTAGGATTTAATTATTCGCCTATTAAAAGGCATTTCCATTGTAAACATTAGACAGAGATTATTATGAATTTTTGAATTCGACAGATCCTTCTCTTCAATTTTGTTCTTCAATGAACAAAACTTCGAACTTATCAGAGGAATGATTCCTTTGTGGCCTTCAAAACCCGAACTTATCAAAGATCTGGGCAGTCTTTGTGGCGCTCAACAATTCTTGGTTCTTGTTTCCGCATAATCAACGGGTTTAGATTTTAATATAATCTAGGTTCTTGGTTCGTGAATCAACGGGTCGGGAATTCTTTGCCTTCTATCCTATTTTGGCTTTTCTAGGGTTCGTTTCAATCTTTTGTGGGTTCCTTTGGTCTTGTCCCATCACGAGTTCACATCAGAATCTATGTGAAACACGATATTTTGATACACTTAATGGACTAATAGAAGTCCAAATTACAATTTCGGGAAGTTTTGAAAACTCGCGTTTTAGCAATGGGTGCATAGTAGAACACTTGCAGCAAGATAGAGACAACTTGATTAAAACAACGATATCTAAAAATTGACTTATTCGCTTTTGACAATTCTGAATCTATGTGAAAGATGACATTTTGATACATTTAATGCACTAATAGAAGTCAAAATTAGGATTTCGGGAAGTTTTTCAAACTTGAGTTTTAGCCATGGGTGCATAATAGAACACTTGAAACAAGGAGACAACTTTATTAAAACAACGATATCTCAAAATTAACTTATTTGCTTTAGATGATTCTGAATCTATGTGGAAGATGAAATTTTGATACACTTAATGCCCTAATAGAATTCCAAAATTTGATTTCGGGAAGTTTTTAAAACTTGAGTTTTAGCCATGGGTGCCAAGTATAACTCTCGAAACAAGAAAGAGACAACTTTGTTAAAACAACGATATCTCAAAATTGACTAATTCGGTTTTGACGATTCCGAATATATATGAAAGACCACATTTTGATATACTTAATGCACTAATAGAAGACCAAATTTAGATTTTGGGAAGTTTTTAAAACTTGAGTTTTAGCCAAGGGTGCATAGTATAACACTTGGAACAGAAAGAGACAACTTTATTAAAACAACGATATCTCAAAATTGACTTATTTGCATTTAATGATTCTGAATCTATGTGAAAGACGACATTTTGATACACATAATACACTAATGAAGTCCAAACATGGATTTTGGGGAGTTTTAAAGCTAGAGTTTTAGCCATCTGTGCATAGTACAACACTTGAAATAAGAAAGAGACCACTTGATTCAAACAACAATATCTCAAAATTGACCTATTTTCTTTTGACGATACTGAATCTTTGTGAAAGAGGACATTTTAATACATGTAATGCACTAATAGAATTCCAAAATCGGATATTGGGAAGTTTTTAAAGCTTGAGTTTTAGCCATGGGTGCATAGTAGAACACTTGAAACAAGAAAGAGATAACTTGATTAAAACAACGATATCTCAAAATTAACTTATTTGCTTTAGACGATTCCGAATCTATGTGGAAGATCACATTTTGATACACTTAATGCCCTAATAGAAGTCCAAATTTTTATTTCGGGATATTTTTAAAACTTGAGTTTTAGCCATGGGTGCCAAGTAGAACTCTCGAAACAAGAAAGAGACAACTTTGTTAAAACAACGATATCTCAAAATTAACTAATTCGCTTTTGACGATTCCGAATCTATTTGAAAGACCACATTTTGATATACTTAATGCACTAATAGAAGACCAAATTCGAATTTTTGGAAGTTTTTAAAATTTGAGTTTTAGCCATGGGTGCATAGTAGAACACTTGAAACAAGAAAGAGACAAGTTGATTAAAACAACGATATCTCAAAATTGACTTATTTGCTTTAGATGATTTCGAATCTTTGTGAAAGATGACATTTTGATACCCTTAATGCACTACAGAAAGTCCAAATTCGGATTTCCGAAAGTTTTTAAAACTTGAGTTTTAGCCATGGGTGCATAGTATAACACTTAAAACAAGAAAGAGACAACTTTATTAAAACAACGATATCTCAAAATTGACTTATTTGCTTTTGACGATTCTGAATCTTATGAGAATCATGGATGGCTGACTAACAATGATGCAATCAGAAAAGTCAACCTAGTCAACCATGTCGGGATTGGATGATTGACAAGATTTGATCGACAAGATTTTTGCATAAAAAGGAATGGTTGCTGATTGACTGGTTGATTGCAAGATTTGGGCGCATGATTGATTGATTGATTGGTTAATTGATTGACAATCTCTGGGAGCATAAAATGAATGGATGATTGATTGATTATCTGATTGATTGATTGAAAAGATCTGGGAGCATAAAAGGAATGGTTGATTGATTGATTGCCTGATTGATTGATTGAAAAGATCTCGGAGCATAAAAGGAATGAATGATTGATTGACCAGATCTAGTTATTTATTTATTTTCTATGTAATTTAGAATTTTTATTAGTTTCCAAGTAGATTTAGGATTTAATTATTTGCCTATTTAAAGGCTTTTCCATTGTAAACATTAGACAGAGATTATTATGAATTTTTGAATTCGAGAGATCCTTCTCTTCAATTTTGTTCTTCAATGAACAAAACTTCGAACTTATCAAAGGAATGATTCCTTTGTGGCGTTCAAAACCCGAACTTATCAAAGATCTGGGCAGTCTTTGTGGCGTTCAACAATTCTTGGTTCTTGTTTCCACATAATCTATAGGTCTAGATTTTAATATAGTCTAGGTTCTTGGTTCGTGAATCAACAGGTCTAGAATTATTTGCCTTCTATCCGATTTTGGCTTTTCTTGGGTTCGTTTCAATCTTTTGTGGGTTCCTTTGGTCTTGTCCCATCATGAGTTCACATCAGTTGGTATCAGAGCTTTGGCTCTAAAATCAGGTATTTATCTATCCTTTTTTTTTCATTTCTTATATCATTAAAAAACACAAAAAATATTCACATCCTAAGGTTTTGTTCCATCTTTTCATTCTACGTCACATTATCTTGAGTCTTGTTATTTGAAATTCCTAGAGTCAACCATATTAGAAAGTTAAAAAAAGAATTTTTTTTTTCTTTTTCGTATCTTGCTCCGTCTTTTCATTCTATATCACATTATCTTAGGTTTTGTTATTAGAAATTCCTAGAGTCATCCATATTAGAAAGTTTAAAAGAAAAAAAAAAGAATTTTTTTTTCCTTTTCGTATCTAGTTCCGTTCTTTTCGTTATACATCACATATCGTTCTTGAGTAAATTTGTTTGATATTTCTTAGTGTCATAAAAAATTACAAAAAACCAAAAAAAGAGATGCTTCAAAGTTTGCAGGATTTCGGGGATGTGACTATTTGTGACAATGCCTACAAGCTGATCCTCCCAGTTTACACTTCGAGGACGAATCGTCTTGAAGAGAGAGAGAATGATGAGAATCATGGAGGGCCGGCTAACAATGATGCAATCGGACAAGTCAACCTAGTCAACCATGTCGGAATTGGATGATTGACAAGATTTGTGCATAAAAAGGAATGGTTGTTGATTGACTGGTTGATTGCAAGATTTGGACGCATGATTGACTGACTGATTGATTAATTGATTTACAAGGTTTGAGAGCATAAAAAGGAATTGATGATTGATTGATTGCCTGATTGATTGATTGAAAAGATTTGGGAATATAAAAGGAATGATTAATTGATTGACCAGATCTAGTTATTTATTTATTTTCTATGTAATTTAGGATTTTTATTAGTTTTCAAGTACAATTAGGATTTAATTATTTGCCTATTTAAAGGCTTTTCCATTGTAAACTTTAGACAGAGATTATTATGAATTTTTGAATTCGACAGATCCTTCTCTTCAATTTTGTTCTTCAATGAACAAAACTTCGAACTTATCAGAGGAATGATTCCTTTGTGGCCTTCAAAACCCGAACTTATCAAAGATCTGGGCAGTCTTTGTGGCGTTCAACAATTCTTGGTTCTTGTTTCCGCATAATCAATGGGTCTAGATTTTAATATAATCTAGGTTCTTGGTTCGTGAATCAACGGGTCGGGAATTCTTTGCCTTCTATCCGATTTTGGCTTTTCTAGGGTTCGTTTCAATCTTTTGTGGGTTCCTTTAGTCTTGTCCCATCACGAGTTCACATCAGAATCTATGTGAAACACGATATTTTGATACACTTAATGCACTAATAGAAGTCCAAATTACAATTTCGGGAAGTTTTTAAAACTCGCGTTTTAGCAATGGGTGCATAGTAGAACACTTGCAACAAGATAGAGACAACTTGATTAAAACAACGATATCTAAAAATTGACTTATTTGCTTTTGACAATTTTGAATCTATGTGAAAGATGACATTTTGATACATTTAATGCACTAATAGAAATCCAAATTAGGATTTCGGAAAGTTTTTCACACTTGAGTTTTAGCCATGGGTGCATAATAGAACACTTGAAACAAGAAGGAGACAACTTTATTAAAACAACGATATCTCAAAATTAACTTATTTGCTTTAGATGATTCTGAATCTATGTGGAAGATGAAATTTTGATACACTTAATGCCCTAATAGAATTCCAAAATTTGATTTCGGGAAGTTTTTAAAACTTGAGTTTTAGCCATGGGTGCCAAGTATAACTCTCGAAACAAGAAAGAGAAAACTTTGTTAAAACAACGATATCTCAAAATTGACTAATTCGGTTTTGACGATTCCGAATATATATGAAAGACCACATTTTGATATACTTAATGCACTAATAGAAGACCAAATTCGGATTTTGGGAAGTTTTTAAAACTTGAGTTTTAGCCAAGGGTGCATAGTATAACACTTGGAACAGAAAGAGACAACTTTATTAAAACAACGATATCTCAAAATTGACTTATTTGCATTTAATGATTCTGAATCTATGTGAAAGACGACATTTTGATACACATAATACACTAATGAAGTCCAAACATGGATTTTGGGGAGTTTTAAAGCTAGAGTTTTAGCCATCTGTGCATAGTACAACACTTGAAATAAGAAAGAGACCACTTGATTCAAACAACAATATCTCAAAATTGACCTATTTTCTTTTGACGATTCTGAATCTTTGTGAAAGAGGACATTTTAATACATGTAATGCACTAATAGAATTCCAAAATCGGATATTGGGAAGTTTTTAAAGCTTGAGTTTTAGCCATGGGTGCATAGTAGAACACTTGAAACAAGAAAGAGATAACTTGATTAAAACAACGATATCTCAAAATTAACTTATTTGCTTTAGACGATTCCGAATCTATGTGGAAGATGACATTTTGATACACTTAATGCCCTAATAGAAGTCCAAATTTTTATTTCGGGATATTTTTAAAACTTGAGTTTTAGCCATGGGTGCCAAGTAGAACTCTCGAAACAAGAAAGAGACAACTTTGTTAAAACAACGATATCTCAAAATTGACTAATTCGCTTTTGACGATTCCGAATCTATTTGAAAGACCACATTTTGATATACTTAATGCACTAATAGAAGACCAAATTCAAATTTTTGGAAGCTTTTAAAATTTGAGTTTTAGCCATGGGTGCATAGTAGAACACTTGAAACAAGAAAGAGACACCTTGATTAAAACAACGATATCTCAAAATTGACTTATTTGCTTTCGATGATTTCGAATCTTTGTGAAAGATGACATTTTGATACACTTAATGCACTACAGAAAGTCCAAATTCGGATTTCCGAAAGTTTTTAAAACTTGAGTTTTAGCCATGGGTGCATAGTATAACACTTAAAACAAGAAAGAGACAACTTTATTAAAACAACGATATCTCAAAATTGACTTATTTGCTTTTGACGATTCCGAATCTTATGAGAATCATGGATGGCTGACTAACAATGATGCAATCAGAAAAGTCAACCTAGTCAACCATGTCGGGATTGGATGATTCACAAGATTTGATCGACAAGATTTTTGCATAAAAAGGAATGGTTGCTGATTTACTGGTTGATTGCAAGATTTGGGCGCATGATTGATTGATTGATTGGTTAATTGATTGACAATCTCTGGGAGCATAAAATGAATGGATGATTGATTGATTATGTGATTGATTGATTGAAAAGATCTGGGAGCATAAAAGGAATGGTTGATTGATTTATTACCTGATTGATTGATTGAAAAGATCTCGGAGCATAAAAGGAATGAATGATTGATTGACCAGATCTAGTTATTTATTTATTTTCTATGTAATTTAGAATTTTTATTAGTTTCCAAGTAGATTTAGGATTTAATTATTCGCCTATTAAAAGGCATTTCCATTGTAAACATTAGACAGAGATTATTATGAATTTTTGAATTCGACAGATCCTTCTCTTCAATTTTGTTCTTCAATGAACAAAACTTCGAACTTATCAGAGGAATGATTCCTTTGTGGCCTTCAAAACCCGAACTTATCAAAGATCTGGGCAGTCTTTGTGGCGCTCAACAATTCTTGGTTCTTGTTTCCGCATAATCAACGGGTTTAGATTTTAATATAATCTAGGTTCTTGGTTCGTGAATCAACGGGTCGGGAATTCTTTGCCTTCTATCCTATTTTGGCTTTTCTAGGGTTCGTTTCAATCTTTTGTGGGTTCCTTTGGTCTTGTCCCATCACGAGTTCACATCAGAATCTATGTGAAACACGATATTTTGATACACTTAATGGACTAATAGAAGTCCAAATTACAATTTCGGGAAGTTTTGAAAACTCGCGTTTTAGCAATGGGTGCATAGTAGAACACTTGCAGCAAGATAGAGACAACTTGATTAAAACAACGATATCTAAAAATTGACTTATTCGCTTTTGACAATTCTGAATCTATGTGAAAGATGACATTTTGATACATTTAATGCACTAATAGAAGTCAAAATTAGGATTTCGGGAAGTTTTTCAAACTTGAGTTTTAGCCATGGGTGCATAATAGAACACTTGAAACAAGGAGACAACTTTATTAAAACAACGATATCTCAAAATTAACTTATTTGCTTTAGATGATTCTGAATCTATGTGGAAGATGAAATTTTGATACACTTAATGCCCTAATAGAATTCCAAAATTTGATTTCGGGAAGTTTTTAAAACTTGAGTTTTAGCCATGGGTGCCAAGTATAACTCTCGAAACAAGAAAGAGACAACTTTGTTAAAACAACGATATCTCAAAATTGACTAATTCGGTTTTGACGATTCCGAATATATATGAAAGACCACATTTTGATATACTTAATGCACTAATAGAAGACCAAATTTAGATTTTGGGAAGTTTTTAAAACTTGAGTTTTAGCCAAGGGTGCATAGTATAACACTTGGAACAGAAAGAGGCAACTTTATTAAAACAACGATATCTCAAAATTGACTTATTTGCATTTAATGATTCTGAATCTATGTGAAAGACGACATTTTGATACACATAATACACTAATGAAGTCCAAACATGGATTTTGGGGAGTTTTAAAGCTAGAGTTTTAGCCATCTGTGCATAGTACAACACTTGAAATAAGAAAGAGACCACTTGATTCAAACAACAATATCTCAAAATTGACCTATTTTCTTTTGACGATTCTGAATCTTTGTGAAATAGGACATTTTAATACATGTAATGCACTAATAGAATTCCAAAATCGGATATTGGGAAGTTTTTAAAGCTTGAGTTTTAGCCATGGGTGCATAGTAGAACACTTGAAACAAGAAAGAGATAACTTGATTAAAACAACGATATCTCAAAATTAACTTATTTGCTTTAGACGATTCCGAATCTATGTGGAAGATGACATTTTGATACACTTAATGCCCTAATAGAAGTCCAAATTTTTATTTCGGGATATTTTTAAAACTTGAGTTTTAGCCATGGGTGCCAAGTAGAACTCTCGAAACAAGAAAGAGACAACTTTGTTAAAACAACGATATCTCAAAATTAACTAATTCGCTTTTGACGATTCCGAATCTATTTGAAAGACCACATTTTGATATACTTAATGCACTAATAGAAGACCAAATTCGAATTTTTGGAAGTTTTTAAAATTTGAGTTTTAGCCATGGGTGCATAGTAGAACACTTGAAACAAGAAAGAGACAAGTTGATTAAAACAACGATATCTCAAAATTGACTTATTTGCTTTAGATGATTTCGAATCTTTGTGAAAGATGACATTTTGATACCCTTAATGCACTACAGAAAGTCCAAATTCGGATTTCCGAAAGTTTTTAAAACTTGAGTTTTAGCCATGGGTGCATAGTATAACACTTAAAACAAGAAAGAGACAACTTTATTAAAACAACGATATCTCAAAATTGACTTATTTGCTTTTGACGATTCTGAATCTTATGAGAATCATGGATGGCTGACTAACAATGATGCAATCAGAAAAGTCAACCTAGTCAACCATGTCGGGATTGGATGATTGACAAGATTTGATCGACAAGATTTTTGCATAAAAAGGAATGGTTGCTGATTGACTGGTTGATTGCAAGATTTGGGCGCATGATTGATTGATTGATTGGTTAATTGATTGACAATCTCTGGGAGCATAAAATGAATGGATGATTGATTGATTATCTGATTGATTGATTGAAAAGATCTGGGAGCATAAAAGGAATGGTTGATTGATTGATTGCCTGATTGATTGATTGAAAAGATCTCGGAGCATAAAAGGAATGAATGATTGATTGACCAGATCTAGTTATTTATTTATTTTCTATGTAATTTAGAATTTTTATTAGTTTCCAAGTAGATTTAGGATTTAATTATTTGCCTATTTAAAGGCTTTTCCATTGTAAACATTAGACAGAGATTATTATGAATTTTTGAATTCGAGAGATCCTTCTCTTCAATTTTGTTCTTCAATGAACAAAACTTCGAACTTATCAAAGGAATGATTCCTTTGTGGCGTTCAAAACCCGAACTTATCAAAGATCTGGGCAGTCTTTGTGGCGTTCAACAATTCTTGGTTCTTGTTTCCACATAATCTATAGGTCTAGATTTTAATATAGTCTAGGTTCTTGGTTCGTGAATCAACAGGTCTAGAATTATTTGCCTTCTATCCGATTTTGGCTTTTCTTGGGTTCGTTTCAATCTTTTGTGGGTTCCTTTGGTCTTGTCCCATCATGAGTTCACATCAGTTGGTATCAGAGCTTTGGCCCTAAAATCAGGTATTTATCTATCCTTTTTTTTTCATTTCTTATATCATTAAAAAACACAAAAAATATTCACATCCTAAGGTTTTGTTCCATCTTTTCATTCTACGTCACATTATCTTGAGTCTTGTTATTTGAAATTCCTAGAGTCAACCATATTAGAAAGTTAAAAAAAGAATTTTTTTTTTCTTTTTCGTATCTTGCTCCGTCTTTTCATTCTATATCACATTATCTTAGGTTTTGTTATTAGAAATTCCTAGAGTCATCCATATTAGAAAGTTTAAAAGAAAAAAAAAAAGAATTTTTTTTTCCTTTTCGTATCTAGTTCCGTTCTTTTCGTTATACATCACATATCGTTCTTGAGTAAATTTGTTTGATATTTCTTAGTGTCATAAAAAATTACAAAAAACCAAAAAAAGAGATGCTTCAAAGTTTGCAGGATTTCGGGGATGTGACTATTTGTGACAATGCCTACAAGCTGATCCTCCCAGTTTACACTTCGAGGACGAATCGTCTTGAAGAGAGAGAGAATGATGAGAATCATGGAGGGCCGGCTAACAATGATGCAATCGGACAAGTCAACCTAGTCAACCATGTCGGAATTGGATGATTGACAAGATTTGCGCATAAAAAGGAATGGTTGTTGATTGACTGGTTGATTGCAAGATTTGGACGCATGATTGACTGACTGATTGATTAATTGATTTACAAGGTTTGAGAGCATAAAAAGGAATTGATGATTGATTGATTGCCTGATTGATTGATTGAAAAGATTTGGGAATATAAAAGGAATGATTAATTGATTGACCAGATCTAGTTATTTATTTATTTTCTATGTAATTTAGGATTTTTATTAGTTTTCAAGTACAATTAGGATTTAATTATTTGCCTATTTAAAGGCTTTTCCATTGTAAACTTTAAACAGAGATTATTATGAATTTTTGAATTCGACAGATCCTTCTCTTCAATTTTGTTCTTCAATGAACAAAACTTCGAACTTATCAGAGGAATGATTCCTTTGTGGCCTTCAAAACCCGAACTTATCAAAGATCTGGGCAGTCTTTGTGGCGTTCAACAATTCTTGGTTCTTGTTTCCGCATAATCAACGGGTCTAGATTTTAATATAATCTAGGTTCTTGGTTCGTGAATCAACGGGTCGGGAATTCTTTGCCTTCTATCCGATTTTGGCTTTTCTAGGGTTCGTTTCAATCTTTTGTGGGTTCCTTTGGTCTTGTCCCATCACGAGTTCACATCAGAATCTATGTGAAACACGATATTTTGATACACTTAATGCACTAATAGAAGTCCAAATTACAATTTCGGGAAGTTTTGAAAACTCGCGTTTTAGCAATGGGTGCATAGTAGAACACTTGCAACAAGATAGAGACAACTTGATTAAAACAACGATATCTAAAAATTGACTTATTTGCTTTTGACAATTCTGAATCTATGTGAAAGATGACATTTTGATACATTTAATGCACTAATAGAAGTCTAAATTAGGATTTCGGGAAGTTTTTCAAACTTGAGTTTTAGCCATGGGTGCATAATAGAACACTTGAAACAAGGAGACAACTTTATTAAAACAACGATATCTCAAAATTAACTTATTTGCTTTAGACGATTCTGAATCTATGTGGAAGATTAAATTTTGATACACTTAATGCCCTAATAGAATTCCAAAATTTGATTTCGGGAAGTTTTTGAAACTTGAGTTTTAGCCATGGGTGCCAAGTATAACTCTCGAAACAAGAAAGAGACAACTTTGTTAAAACAACGATATCTCAAAATTGACTAATTCGGTTTAGACGATTCCGAATATATATGAAAGACCACATTTTGATATACTTAATGCACTAATAGAAGACCAAATTCGGATTTTGGGAAGTTTTTAAAACTTGAGTTTTAGCCAAGGGTGCATAGTATAACACTTGGAACAGAAAGAGACAACTTTATTAAAACAACGATATCTCAAAATTGACTTATTTGCATTTAATGATTCTGAATCTATGTGAAAGACGACATTTTGATACACATAATACACTAATGAAGTCCAAACATGGATTTTTGGGAGTTTTAAAGCTAGAGTTTTAGCCATCTGTGCATAGTACAACACTTGAAATAAGAAAGAGACCACTTGATTAAAACAACGATATGTCAAAATTAACCTATTTTCTTTTGACGATTCCGAATCTTTGTGAAAGAGGACATTTTAATACATGTAATGCACTAATAGAAGTCTAAAATCGGATATTGGGAAGTTTTTAAAGCTTGAGTTTTAGCCATGGGTGCATAGTAGAACACTTGAAACAAGAAAGAGATAACTCGATTAAAACAACGATATCTCAAAATTAACTTATTTGCTTTAGACGATTCCGAATCTATGTGGAAGATGACATTTTGATACACTTAATGCCCTAATAGAATCCAAATTTTTATTTCGGGATATTTTTAAAACTTGAGTTTTAGCCATGGGTGCCAAGTAGAACTCTCGAAACAAGAAAGAGACAACTTTGTTAAAACAACGATATCTCAAAATTGACTAATTCGCTTTTGACGATTCCGAATCTATGTGAAAGACCACATTTTGATATACTTAATGCACTAATAGAAGACCAAATTCGAATTTTTGGAAGTTTTTAAAATTTGAGTTTTAGCCATGGGTGCATAGTAGAACACTTGAAACAAGAAAGAGACAACTTTATTCAAACAACGATATCTCAAAATTGACTTATTTGCTTTAGACGATTCTGAATCTTTGTGAAAGATGACATTTTGATACACTTAATGCACTACAGAAAGTCCAAATTCGGATTTCGAAAAGTTTTTAAAACTTGAGTTTTAGCCATGGGTGCATAGTATAACACTTAAAACAAGAAAGAGACAACTTTATTAAAACAACGATATCTCAAAATTGACTTATTTGCTTTTGACGATTCTGAATCTTATGAGAATCATGGATGGCTGACTAACAATGATGCAATCAGAAAAGTCAACCTAGTCTACCATGTCGGGATTGGATGATTGACAAGATTTGATCGACAAGATTTGTGCATAAAAAGGAATGGTTGCTGATTGACTGGTTGATTGCAAGATTTGGGCGCATGATTGATTGATTGATTGGTTAATTGATTGACAAGCTCTGGGAGCATAAAATGAATGGATGATTGATTGATTGATTATCTGATTGATTGATTGAAAAGATCTGGGAGCATAAAAGGAATGGTTGATTGATTGATTGCCTGATTGATTGATTGAAAAGATCTCGGAGCATAAAGGGAATGAATGATTGATTGACCAGATCTAGTTATTTATTTATTTTCTATGTAATTTAGAATTTTTATTAGTTTCCAAGTAGATTTAGGATTTAATTATTCGCCTATTTAAAGGCTTTTCCATTGTAAACATTAGACAGAGATTATTATGAATTTTTGAATTCGAGAGATCCTTCTCTTCAATTTTGTTCTTCATTGAACAAAACTTCGAACTTATCAGAGGAATGATTCCTTTGTGGCGTTCAAAACCCGAACTTATCAAAGATCTGGGCAGTCTTTGTGGCATTCAACAATTCTTGGTTCTTGTTTCCACATAATCTACAGGTCTAGATTTTAATATAGTCTAGGTTCTTGGTTCGTGAATCAACAGGTCTAGAATTATTTGCCTTCTATCCGATTTTGGATTTTCTTGGGTTCGTTTCAATCTTTTGTGGGTTCCTTTGGTCTTGTCCCATCATGAGTTCACATCAGTTGGTATCAGAGCTTTGGCTCTAAAATCAGGTATTTATCTATCCTTTTTTTTTTTCATTTCTTATATCATTAAAAAACACAAAAAATATTCACATCCTAAGGTTTTGTTCCATCTTTTCATTCTACGTCACATTATCTTGAGTCTTGTTATTTGAAATTCCTAGAGTCAACCATATTAGAAAGTTAAAAAAAGAATTTTTTTTTCTTTTTCGTATCTTGCTCCGTCTTTTCATTCTATATCACATTATCTTAGGTTTTGTTATTAGAAATTCCTAGAGTCATCCATATTAGAAAGTTTAAAAGAAAAAAAAAAGAATTTTTTTTTCCTTTTCGTATCTAGTTCCGTTCTTTTCGTTATACATCACATATCGTTCTTGAGTCAATTTGTTTGATATTTCTTAGTGTCATAAAAAATTACAAAAAACCAAAAAAAGAGATGCTTCAAAGTTTGCAGGATTTCGGGGATGTGACTATTTGTGACAATGCCTACAAGCTGATCCTCCCAGTTTACACTTCGAGGACGAATCTTCTTGAAGAGAGAGGGAATGATGAGAATCATGGAGGGCCGACTAACAATGATGCAATCGGACAAGTCAACCTAGTCAACCATGTCAGAATTGGATGATTGACAAGATTTGCGCATAAAAAGGAATGGTTGTTGATTGACTGGTTGATTACAAGATTTGGACGCATGATTGGCTGATTGATTGATTAATTGATTTACAAGGTTTGAGAGCATAAAAAGGAATTGATGATTGATTGATTGCCTGATTGATTGATTGAAAAGATTTGGGAATATAAAAAGAATGATTGATTGATTGACCAGATCTAGTTATTTATTTATTTTCTATGTAATTTAGGATTTTTATTAGTTTTCAAGTAGAATTAGGATTTAATTATTTGCCTATTTAAAGGCTTTACCATTGTAAACTTTAGACAGAGATTATTATGAATTTTTGAATTCGACAGATCCTTCTCTTCAATTTTGTTCTGCAATGAACAAAACTTCGAACTTATCAGAGGAATGATTCCTTTGTGGCCTTCAAAACCCGAACTTTTCAAAGATCTGGGCAGTCTTTGTGGCGTTCAACAATTCTTGGTTCTTGTATCCGCATAATCAACGGGTCTAGATTTTAATATAATCTAGGTTCTTGGTCCGTGAATCAACGGGTCGGGAATTCTTTGCCTTCTATCCGATTTTGGCTTTTCTAGGGTTCGTTTCAATCTTTTGTGGGTTCCTTTGGTCTTGTCCCATCACGAGTTCACATCAGAATCTATGTGAAACACGATATTTTGATACACTTAATGCACTAATAGAAGTCCAAATTACAATTTCGGGAAGTTTTGAAAACTCGCGTTTTAGCAGTGGGTGCATAGTCGAACACTTGCAGCAAGATAGAGACAACTTGATTAAAACAACAATATCTAAAAATTGACTTATTTGCTTTTGACAATTCTGAATCTATGTGAAAGATGACATTTTGATACATTTAATGCACTAATAGAAGTCTAAATTAGGATTTCGGGAAGTTTTTCAAGCTTGAGTTTTAGCCATGGGTGCATAATAGAACACTTGAAACAAGAAGGAGACAACTTTATTAAAACAACGATATCTCAAAATTAACTTATTTGCGTTAGACGATTCCGAATCTATGTGGAAGATGACATTGTGATACACTTAATGCCCTAATAGAAGTCCAAATTTTTATTTCGGGATATTTTTAAAACTTGAGTTTTAGCCATGGGTGCCAAGTAGAACTCTCGAAACAAGAAAGAGACAACTTTGTTAAAACAACGATATCTCAAAATTGACTAATTCGCTTTTGATGATTCCGAATCTATGTGAAAGACCACATTTTGATATACTTAATGCACTAATAGAAGACCAAATTCGAATTTTTGGAAGTTTTTAAAATTTGAGTTTTAGCCATGGGTGCATAGTAGAACACTTGAAACAAGAAAGAGACAACTTTATTCAAACAACGATATCTAAAAAATGACTTATTTGCTTTAGACGATTCTGAATCTTTGTGAAAGATGACATTTTGATACACTTAATGCACTACAGAAAGTCCAAATTCGGATTTCGAAAAGTTTTTAAAACTTGAGTTTTAGCCATGGGTGCATAGTATAACACTTAAAACAAGAAAGAGACAACTTTATTAAAACAACGATATCTCAAAATTGACTTATTTGCTTTTGACGATTCCGAATCTTATGAGAATCATGGATGGCTGACTAACAATGATGCAATCAGAAAAGTCAACCTAGTCTACCATGTCGGGATTGGATGATTGACAAGATTTGATCGACAAGATTTGTGCATAAAAAGGAATGGTTGCTGATTGACTGGTTGATTGCAAGATTTGGGCGCATGATTGATTGATTGATTGGTTAATTGATTGACAATCTCTGGGAGCATAAAATGAATGGATGATTGATTGATTAACTGATTGATTGATTGAAAAGATCTGGGAGCATAAAAGGAATGGTTGATTGATTGATTGCCTGGTTGATTGATTGAAAAGATCTCGGAGCATAAAAGGAATGAATGATTGATTGACCAGATCTAGTTATTTATTTATTTTCTATGTAATTTAGAATTTTTATTAGTTTCCAAGTAGATTTAGGATTTAATTATTCGCCTATTTAAAGGCTTTTCCATTGTAAACATTAGACAGAGATTATTATGAATTTTTGAATTCGACAGATCCTTCTCTTCAATTTTGTTCTTCAATGAGCAAAACTTCGAACTTATCAGAGGAATGATTCCTTTGTGGCCTTCAAAACCCGAACTTATCAAAGATCTGGGCAGTCTTTGTGGCGTTCAACAATTCTTGGTTCTTGTTTCCGCATAATCAACGGGTCTAGATTTTAATATAATCTAGGTTCTTGGTTCGTGAATCAACGGGTCGGGAATTCTTTGCCTTCTATCCGATTTTGGCTTTTCTTGGGTTCGTTTCAATCTTTTGTGGGTTCCTTTGGTCTTGTCCCATCATGAGTTCACATCAGTTGGTATCAGAGCTTTGGCTCTAAAATCAGGTATTTATCTATCCTTTTTTTTTTCATTTCTCATATCATTAAAAAACACAAAAAATATTCACATCCTAAGGTTTTGTTCCATCTTTTCATTCTACGTCACATTATCTTGAGTCTTGTTATTTGAAATTCCTAGAGTCAACCATATTAGAAAGTTAAAAAAAGAATATTTTTTTTCTTTTTCGTATCTTGCTCCGTCTTTTCATTCTATATCACATTATCTTAGGTTTTGTTATTAGAAATTCCTAGAGTCATCCATATTAGAAAGTTTAAAAGAAAAAAAAAGAATTTTTTTTTTCCTTTTCGTATCTAGTTCCGTTCTTTTCGTTATACATCACATATCGTTCTTGAGTCAATTTGTTTGATATTTCTTAGTGTCATAAAAAATTACAAAAGACCAAAAAAAGATATGCTTCAAAGTTTGCAGGATTTCGGGGATGTGACTATTTGTGACAATGCCTACAAGCTGATCCTCCCAGTTTACACTTCGAGGACGAATCATCTTGAAGAGAGAGGGAATGATGAGAATCATGGAGGGCCGACTAACAATGATGCAATCGGACAAGTCAACCTAGTCAACCATGTCGGAATTGGATGATTGACAAGATTTGCGCATAAAAAGGAATGGTTGTTGATTGACTAATTGATTGCAAGATTTGGACGCATGATTGACTGACTGATTGATTAATTGATTTACAAGGTTTGAGAGCATAAAAAGGAATTGATGATTCATTGATTGCCTGATTGATTGATTGAAAAGATTTGGGAATATAAAAGGAATGATTGATTGACCAGATCTAGTTATTTATTTATTTTCTATGTAATTTAGGATTTTTATTAGTTTTCAAGTAGAATTAGGATTTAATTATTTGCCTATTTAAAGGCTTTTCCATTGTAAAATTTAGATAGAGATTATTATGAATTTTTGAATTCGGCAGATCCTTCTCTTCAATTTTGTTCTTCAATGAGCAAAACTTCGAACTTATCAGAGGAATGATTCCTTTGTGGCCTTCAAAACCCGAACTTATCAAAGATCTGGGCAGTCTTTGTGGCGTTCAACAATTCTTGGTTCTTGTTTCCGCATAATCAACGGGTCTAGATTTTAATATAATCTAGGTTCTTGGTTCGTGAATCAACGGGTCGGGAATTCTTTGCCTTCTATCCGATTTTGGCTTTTCTAGGGTTCGTTTCAATCTTTTGTGGGTTCCTTTGGTCTTGTCCCATCACGAGTTCACATCAGAATCTATGTGAAACACGATATTTTGATACACTTAATGCACTAATAGAAGTCCAAATTACAATTTCGGGAAGTTTTTAAAACTCGTGTTTTAGCAATGGGTGCATAGTAGAACACTTGCAACAAGAAAGAGACAACTTGATTAAAACAACGATATCTAAAAATTGACTTATTTGCTTTTGACAATTTTGAATCTATGTGAAAGATGACATTTTGATACATTTAATGCACTAATAGAAATCCAAATTAGGATTTCGGGAAGTTTTTCAAACTTGAGTTTTAGCCATGGGTGCATAATAGAACACTTGAAACAAGAAGGAGACAACTTTATTAAAACAACGATATCTCAAAATTAACTTATTTGCTTTAGACGATTCTGAATCTATGTGGAAGATTAAATTTTGATACACTTAATGCCCTAATAGAATTCCAAAATTTGATTTCGAGAAGTTTTTGAAACTTGAGTTTTAGCCATGGGTGCCAAGTATAACTCTCGAAACAAGAAAGAGACAACTTTGTTAAAACAACGATATCTCAAAATTGACTAATTCGGTTTAGACGATTCCGAATATATATGAAAGACCACATTTTGATATACTTAATGCACTAATAGAAGACCAAATTCAGATTTTGGGAAGTTTTTAAAACTTGAGTTTTAGCCAAGGGTGCATAGTATAACACTTGGAACAGAAAGAGACAACTTTATTAAAACAACGATATCTCAAAATTGACTTATTTGCATTTAATGATTCTGAATCTATGTGAAAGACGACATTTTGATACACATAATACACTAATGAAGTCCAAACATGGATTTTTGGGAGTTTTAAAGCTAGAGTTTTAGCCATCTGTGCATAGTACAACACTTGAAATAAGAAAGAGACCACTTGATTAAAACAACGATATGTCAAAATTAACCTATTTTCTTTTGACGATTCCGAATCTTTGTGAAAGAGGACATTTTAATACATGTAATGCACTAATAGAAGTCTAAAATCGGATATTGGGAAGTTTTTAAAGCTTGAGTTTTAGCCATGGGTGCATAGTAGAACACTTGAAACAAGAAAGAGATAACTCGATTAAAACAACGATATCTCAAAATTAACTTATTTGCTTTAGACGATTCCGAATCTATGTGGAAGATGACATTTTGATACACTTAATGCCCTAATAGAATCCAAATTTTTATTTCGGGATATTTTTAAAACTTGAGTTTTAGCCATGGGTGCCAAGTAGAACTCTCGAAACAAGAAAGAGACAACTTTGTTAAAACAACGATATCTCAAAATTGACTAATTCGCTTTTGACGATTCCGAATCTATGTGAAAGACCACATTTTGATATACTTAATGCACTAATAGAAGACCAAATTCGAATTTTTGGAAGTTTTTAAAATTTGAGTTTTAGCCATGGGTGCATAGTAGAACACTTGAAACAAGAAAGAGACAACTTTATTCAAACAACGATATCTCAAAATTGACTTATTTGCTTTAGACGATTCTGAATCTTTGTGAAAGATGACATTTTGATACACTTAATGCACTACAGAAAGTCCAAATTCGGATTTCGAAAGTTTTTAAAACTTGAGTTTTAGCCATGGGTGCATAGTATAACACTTAAAACAAGAAAGAGACAACTTTATTAAAACAACGATATCTCAAAATTGACTTATTTGCTTTTGACGATTCTGAATCTTATGAGAATCATGGATGGCTGACTAACAATGATGCAATCAGAAAAGTCAACCTAGTCTACCATGTCGGGATTGGATGATTGACAAGATTTGATCGACAAGATTTGTGCATAAAAAGGAATGGTTGCTGATTGACTGGTTGATTGCAAGATTTGGGCGCATGATTGATTGATTGATTGGTTAATTGATTGACAAGCTCTGGGAGCATAAAATGAATGGATGATTGATTGATTGATTATCTGATTGATTGATTGAAAAGATCTGGGAGCATAAAAGGAATGGTTGATTGATTGATTGCCTGATTGATTGATTGAAAAGATCTCGGAGCATAAAGGGAATGAATGATTGATCGACCAGATCTAGTTATTTATTTATTTTCTATGTAATTTAGAATTTTTATTAGTTTCCAAGTAGATTTAGGATTTAATTATTCGCCTATTTAAAGGCTTTTCCATTGTAAACATTAGACAGAGATTATTATGAATTTTTGAATTCGAGAGATCCTTCTCTTCAATTTTGTTCTTCATTGAACAAAACTTCGAACTTATCAGAGGAATGATTCCTTTGTGGCGTTCAAAACCCGAACTTATCAAAGATCTGGGCAGTCTTTGTGGCATTCAACAATTCTTGGTTCTTGTTTCCACATAATCTACAGGTCTAGATTTTAATATAGTCTAGGTTCTTGGTTCGTGAATCAACAGGTCTAGTATTATTTGCCTTCTATCCGATTTTGGCTTTTCTTGGGTTCGTTTCAATCTTTTGTGGGTTCCTTTGGTCTTGTCCCATCATGAGTTCACATCAGTTGGTATCAGAGCTTTGGCTCTAAAATCAGGTATTTATCTATCCTTTTTTTTTTCATTTCTTATATCATTAAAAAACACAAAAAATATTCACATCCTAAGGTTTTGTTCCATCTTTTCATTCTACGTCACATTATCTTGAGTCTTGTTATTTGAAATTCCTAGAGTCAACCATATTAGAAAGTTAAAAAAAGATTTTTTTTTTTCTTTTTGGTATCTTGCTCCGTCTTTTCATTCTATATCACATTATCTTAGGTTTTGTTATTAGAAATTCCTAGAGTCATCCATATTAGAAAGTTTAAAAGAAAAAAAAAAAGAATTTTTTTTTCCTTTTCGTATCTAGTTCCGTTCTTTTCGTTATACATCACATATCGTTCTTGAGTCAATTTGTTTGATATTTCTTAGTGTCATAAAAAATTACAAAAAACCAAAAAAAGAGATGCTTCAAAGTTTGCAGGATTTCGGGGATGTGACTATTTGTGACAATGCCTACAAGCTGATCCTCCCAGTTTACACTTCGAGGACGAATCTTCTTGAAGAGAGAGGGAATGATGAGAATCATGGAGGGCCGACTAACAATGATGCAATCGGACAAGTCAACCTAGTCAACCATGTCAAAATTGGATGATTGACAAGATTTGCGCATAAAAAGGAATGGTTGTTGATTGACTGGTTGATTACAAGATTTGGACGCATGATTGACTGACTGATTGATTAATTGATTTACAAGGTTTGAGAGCATAAAAAGGAATTGATGATTGATTGATTGCCTGATTGATTGATTGAAAAGATTTGGGAATATAAAAAGAATGATTGATTGATTGACCAGATCTAGTTATTTATTTATTTTCTATGTAATTTAGGATTTTTATTAGTTTTCAAGTAGAATTAGGATTTAATTATTTGCCTATTTAAAGGCTTTACCATTGTAAACTTTAGACAGAGATTATTATGAATTTTTGAATTCGACAGATCCTTCTCTTCAATTGTGTTCTGCAATGAACAAAACTTCGAACTTATCAGAGGAATAATTCCTTTGTGGCCTTCAAAACCCGAACTTATCAATGATCTGGGCAGTCTTTGTGGCGTTCAACAATTCTTGGTTCTTGTATCCGCATAATCAACGGGTCTAGATTTTAATATAATCTAGGTTCTTGGTCCGTGAATCAACGGGTCGGGAATTCTTTGCCTTCTATCCGATTTTGGCTTTTCTAGGGTTCGTTTCAATCTTTTGTGGGTTCCTTTGGTCTTGTCCCATCACGAGTTCACATCAGAATCTATGTGAAACACGATATTTTGATACACTTAATGCACTAATAGAAGTCCAAATTACAATTTCGGGAAGTTTTGAAAACTCGCGTTTTAGCAGTGGGTGCATAGTCGAACACTTGCAGCAAGATAGAGACAACTTGATTAAAACAACGATATCTAAAAATTGACTTATTTGCTTTTGACAATTCTGAATCTATGTGAAAGATGACATTTTGATACATTTAATGCACTAATAGAAGTCTAAATTAGGATTTCGGGAAGTTTTTCAAGCTTGAGTTTTAGCCATGGGTGCATAATAGAACACTTGAAACAAGAAGGAGACAACTTTATTAAAACAACGATATCTCAAAATTAACTTATTTGCGTTAGACGATTCCGAATCTATGTGGAAGATGACATTGTGATACACTTAATGCCCTAATAGAAGTCCAAATTTTTATTTCGGGATATTTTTAAAACTTGAGTTTTAGCCATGGGTGCCAAGTAGAACTCTCGAAACAAGAAAGAGACAACTTTGTTAAAACAACGATATCTCAAAATTGACTAATTCGCTTTTGATGATTCCGAATCTATGTGAAAGACCACATTTTGATATACTTAATGCACTAATAGAAGACCAAATTCGAATTTTTGGAAGTTTTTAAAATTTGAGTTTTAGCCATGGGTGCATAGTAGAACACTTGAAACAAGAAAGAGACAACTTTATTAAAACAACGATATCTAAAAATTGACTTATTTGCTTTAGACGATTCTGAATCTTTGTGAAAGATGACATTTTGATACACTTAATGCACTACAGAAAGTCCAAATTCGGATTTCGAAAAGTTTTTAAAACTTGAGTTTTAGCCATGGGTGCATAGTATAACACTTAAAACAAGAAAGAGACAACTTTATTAAAACAACGATATCTCAAAATTGACTTATTTGCTTTTGACGATTCCGAATCTTATGAGAATCATGGATGGCTGACTAACAATGATGCAATCAGAAAAGTCAACCTAGTCTACCATGTCGGGATTGGATGATGACAAGATTTGATCGACAAGATTTGTGCATAAAAAGGAATGGTTGCTGATTGACTGGTTGATTGCAAGATTTGGGCGCATGATTGATTGATTGATTGGTTAATTAATTGACAATCTCTGGGAGCATAAAATGAATGGATGATTGATTGATTGAAAAGATCTGGGAGCATAAAAGGAATGGTTGATTGATTGATTGCCTGGTTGATTGATTGAAAAGATCTCGGAGCATAAAAGGAATGAATGATTGATTGACCAGATCTAGTTATTTATTTATTTTCTATGTAATTTAGAATTTTTATTAGTTTCCAAGTAGATTTAGGATTTAATTATTCGCCTATTTAAAGGCTTTTCCATTGTAAACATTAGACAGAGATTATTATGAATTTTTGAATTCGACAGATCCTTCTCTTCAATTTTGTTCTTCAATGAGCAAAACTTCGAACTTATCAGAGGAATGATTCCTTTGTGGCCTTCAAAACCCGAACTTATCAAAGATCTGGGCAGTCTTTGTGGCGTTCAACAATTCTTGGTTCTTGTTTCCGCATAATCAACGGGTCTAGATTTTAATATAATCTAGGTTCTTGGTTCGTGAATCAACGGGTCGGGAATTCTTTGCCTTCTATCCGATTTTGGCTTTTCTTGGGTTCGTTTCAATCTTTTGTGGGTTCCTTTGGTCTTGTCCCATCATGAGTTCACATCAGTTGGTATCAGAGCTTTGGCTCTAAAATCAGGTATTTATCTATCCTTTTTTTTTTTCATTTCTCATATCATTAAAAAACACAAAAAATATTCACATCCTAAGGTTTTGTTCCATCTTTTCATTCTACGTCACATTATCTTGAGTCTTGTTATTTGAAATTCCTAGAGTCAACCATATTAGAAAGTTAAAAAAAGAATTTTTTTTTTCTTTTTGGTATCTTGCTCCGTCTTTTCATTCTATATCACATTATCTTAGGTTTTGTTATTAGAAATTCCTAGAGTCATCCATATTAGAAAGTTTAAAAGAAAAAAAAAGAATTTTTTTTTTCCTTTTCGTATCTAGTTCCGTTCTTTTCGTTATACATCACATATCGTTCTTGAGTCAATTTGTTTGATATTTCTTAGTGTCATAAAAAATTACAAAAGACCAAAAAAAGATATGCTTCAAAGTTTGCAGTATTTCGGGGATGCGACTATTTGTGACAATGCCTACAAGCTGATCCTCCCAGTTTACACTTCGAGGACGAATCATCTTGAAGAGAGAGGGAATGATGAGAATCATGGAGGGCCGACTAACAATGATGCAATCGGACAAGTCAACCTAGTCAACCATGTCGGAATTGGATGATTGACAAGATTTGCGCATAAAAAGGAATGGTTGTTGATTGACTAATTGATTGCAAGATTTGGACGCATGATTGACTGACTGATTGATTAATTGATTTACAAGGTTTGAGAGCATAAAAAGGAATTGATGATTCATTGATTGCCTGATTGATTGATTGAAAAGATTTGGGAATATAAAAGGAATGATTGATTGATTGACCAGATCTAGTTATTTATTTATTTTCTATGTAATTTAGGATTTTTATTAGTTTTCAAGTAGAATTAGGATTTAATTATTTGCCTATTTAAAGGCTTTTCCATTGTAAAATTTAGACAGAGATTATTATGAATTTTTGAATTCGGCAGATCCTTCTCTTCAATTTTGTTCTTCAATGAGCAAAACTTCGAACTTATCAGAGGAATGATTCCTTTGTGGCCTTCAAAACCCGAACTTATCAAAGATCTGGGCAGTCTTTGTGGCGTTCAACAATTCTTGGTTCTTGTTTCCGCATAATCAACGGGTCTAGATTTTAATATAATCTAGGTTCTTGGTTCGTGAATCAACGGGTCGGGAATTCTTTGCCTTCTATCCGATTTTGGCTTTTCTAGGGTTCGTTTCAATCTTTTGTGGGTTCCTTTGGTCTTGTCCCATCACGAGTTCACATCAGAATCTATGTGAAACACGATATTTTGATACACTTAATGCACTAATAGAAGTCCAAATTACAATTTCGGGAAGTTTTTAAAACTCATGTTTTAGCAATGGGTGCATAGTAGAACACTTGCAACAAGAAAGAGACAACTTGATTAAAACAACGATATCTAAAAATTGACTTATTTGCTTTTGACAATTCTGAATCTATGTGAAAGATGACATTTTGATACATTTAATGCACTAATAGAAGTCTAAATTAGGATTTCGGGAAGTTTTTCAAGCTTGAGTTTTAACCATGGGTGCATAATAGAACACTTGAAACAAGAAGGAGACAACTTTATTAAAACAACGATATCTCAAAATTAACTTATTTGCGTTAGACGATTCCGAATCTATGTGGAAGATGACATTGTGATACACTTAATGCCCTAATAGAAGTCCAAATTTTTATTTCGGGATATTTTTAAAACTTGAGTTTTAGCCATGGGTGCCAAGTAGAACTCTCGAAACAAGAAAGAGACAACTTTGTTAAAACAACGATATCTCAAAATTGACTAATTCGCTTTTGATGATTCCGAATCTATGTGAAAGACCACATTTTGATATACTTAATGCACTAATAGAAGACCAAATTCGAATTTTTGGAAGTTTTTAAAATTTGAGTTTTAGCCATGGGTGCATAGTAGAACACTTGAAACAAGAAAGAGACAACTTTATTAAAACAACGATATCTAAAAATTGACTTATTTGCTTTAGACGATTCTGAATCTTTGTGAAAGATGACATTTTGATACACTTAATGCACTACAGAAAGTCCAAATTCGGATTTCGAAAAGTTTTTAAAACTTGAGTTTTAGCCATGGGTGCATAGTATAACACTTAAAACAAGAAAGAGACAACTTTATTAAAACAACGATATCTCAAAATTGACTTATTTGCTTTTGACGATTCCGAATCTTATGAGAATCATGGATGGCTGACTAACAATGATGCAATCAGAAAAGTCAACCTAGTCTACCATGTCGGGATTGGATGATGACAAGATTTGATCGACAAGATTTGTGCATAAAAAGGAATGGTTGCTGATTGACTGGTTGATTGCAAGATTTGGGCGCATGATTGATTGATTGATTGGTTAATTAATTGACAATCTCTGGGAGCATAAAATGAATGGATGATTGATTGATTGAAAAGATCTGGGAGCATAAAAGGAATGGTTGATTGATTGATTGCCTGGTTGATTGATTGAAAAGATCTCGGAGCATAAAAGGAATGAATGATTGATTGACCAGATCTAGTTATTTATTTATTTTCTATGTAATTTAGAATTTTTATTAGTTTCCAAGTAGATTTAGGATTTAATTATTCGCCTATTTAAAGGCTTTTCCATTGTAAACATTAGACAGAGATTATTATGAATTTTTGAATTCGACAGATCCTTCTCTTCAATTTTGTTCTTCAATGAGCAAAACTTCGAACTTATCAGAGGAATGATTCCTTTGTGGCCTTCAAAACCCGAACTTATCAAAGATCTGGGCAGTCTTTGTGGCGTTCAACAATTCTTGGTTCTTGTTTCCGCATAATCAACGGGTCTAGATTTTAATATAATCTAGGTTCTTGGTTCGTGAATCAACGGGTCGGGAATTCTTTGCCTTCTATCCGATTTTGGCTTTTCTTGGGTTCGTTTCAATCTTTTGTGGGTTCCTTTGGTCTTGTCCCATCATGAGTTCACATCAGTTGGTATCAGAGCTTTGGCTCTAAAATCAGGTATTTATCTATCCTTTTTTTTTTCATTTCTCATATCATTAAAAAACACAAAAAATATTCACATCCTAAGGTTTTGTTCCATCTTTTCATTCTACGTCACATTATCTTGAGTCTTGTTATTTGAAATTCCTAGAGTCAACCATATTAGAAAGTTAAAAAAAGAATTTTTTTTTTTCTTTTTGGTATCTTGCTCCGTCTTTTCATTCTATATCACATTATCTTAGGTTTTGTTATTAGAAATTCCTAGAGTCATCCATATTAGAAAGTTTAAAAGAAAAAAAAAGAATTTTTTTTTTCCTTTTCGTATCTAGTTCCGTTCTTTTCGTTATACATCACATATCGTTCTTGAGTCAATTTGTTTGATATTTCTTAGTGTCATAAAAAATTACAAAAGACCAAAAAAAGATATGCTTCAAAGTTTGCAGTATTTCGGGGATGCGACTATTTGTGACAATGCCTACAAGCTGATCCTCCCAGTTTACACTTCGAGGACGAATCATCTTGAAGAGAGAGGGAATGATGAGAATCATGGAGGGCCGACTAACAATGATGCAATCGGACAAGTCAACCTAGTCAACCATGTCGGAATTGGATGATTGACAAGATTTGCGCATAAAAAGGAATGGTTGTTGATTGACTAATTGATTGCAAGATTTGGACGCATGATTGACTGACTGATTGATTAATTGATTTACAAGGTTTGAGAGCATAAAAAGGAATTGATGATTCATTGATTGCCTGATTGATTGATTGAAAAGATTTGGGAATATAAAAGGAATGATTGATTGATTGACCAGATCTAGTTATTTATTTATTTTCTATGTAATTTAGGATTTTTATTAGTTTTCAAGTAGAATTAGGATTTAATTATTTGCCTATTTAAAGGCTTTTCCATTGTAAAATTTAGACAGAGATTATTATGAATTTTTGAATTCGGCAGATCCTTCTCTTCAATTTTGTTCTTCAATGAGCAAAACTTCGAACTTATCAGAGGAATGATTCCTTTGTGGCCTTCAAAACCCGAACTTATCAAAGATCTGGGCAGTCTTTATGGCGTTCAACAATTCTTGGTTCTTGTTTCCGCATAATCAACGGGTCTAGATTTTAATATAATCTAGGTTCTTGGTTCGTGAATCAACGGGTCGGGAATTCTTTGCCTTCTATCCGATTTTGGCTTTTCTAGGGTTCGTTTCAATCTTTTGTGGGTTCCTTTGGTCTTGTCCCATCACGAGTTCACATCAGAATCTATGTGAAACACGATATTTTGATACACTTAATGCACTAATAGAAGTCCAAATTACAATTTCGGGAAGTTTTTAAAACTCGTGTTTTAGCAATGGGTGCATAGTAGAACACTTGCAACAAGAAAGAGACAACTTGATTAAAACAACGATATCTAAAAATTGACTTATTTGCTTTTGACAATTTTGAATCTATGTGAAAGATGACATTTTGATACATTTAATGCACTAATAGAAATCCAAATTAGGATTTCGGGAAGTTTTTCAAACTTGAGTTTTAGACATGGGTGCATAATAGAACACTTGAAACAAGAAGGAGACAACTTTATTAAAACAACGATATCTCAAAATTAACTTATTTGCTTTAGACGATTCTGAATCTATGTGGAAGATTAAATTTTGATACACTTAATGCCCTAATAGAATTCCAAAATTTGATTTCGGGAAGTTTTTGAAACTTGAGTTTTAGCCATGGGTGCCAAGTATAACTCTCGAAACAAGAAAGAGACAACTTTGTTAAAACAACGATATCTCAAAATTGACTAATTCGGTTTAGACGATTCCGAATATATATGAAAGACCACATTTTGATATACTTAATGCACTAATAGAAGACCAAATTCAGATTTTGGGAAGTTTTTAAAACTTGAGTTTTAGCCAAGGGTGCATAGTATAACACTTGGAACAGAAAGAGACAACTTTATTAAAACAACGATATCTCAAAATTGACTTATTTGCATTTAATGATTCTGAATCTATGTGAAAGACGACATTTTGATACACATAATACACTAATGAAGTCCAAACATGGATTTTTGGGAGTTTTAAAGCTAGAGTTTTAGCCATCTGTGCATAGTACAACACTTGAAATAAGAAAGAGACCACTTGATTAAAACAACGATATGTCAAAATTAACCTATTTTCTTTTGACGATTCCGAATCTTTGTGAAAGAGGACATTTTAATACATGTAATGCACTAATAGAAGTCTAAAATCGGATATTGGGAAGTTTTTAAAGCTTGAGTTTTAGCCATGGGTGCATAGTAGAACACTTGAAACAAGAAAGAGATAACTCGATTAAAACAACGATATCTCAAAATTAACTTATTTGCTTTAGACGATTCCGAATCTATGTGGAAGATGACATTTTGATACACTTAATGCCCTAATAGAATCCAAATTTTTATTTCGGGATATTTTTAAAACTTGAGTTTTAGCCATGGGTGCCAAGTAGAACTCTCGAAACAAGAAAGAGACAACTTTGTTAAAACAACGATATCTCAAAATTGACTAATTCGCTTTTGACGATTCCGAATCTATGTGAAAGACCACATTTTGATATACTTAATGCACTAATAGAAGACCAAATTCGAATTTTTGGAAGTTTTTAAAATTTGAGTTTTAGCCATGGGTGCATAGTAGAACACTTGAAACAAGAAAGAGACAACTTTATTCAAACAACGATATCTCAAAATTGACTTATTTGCTTTAGACGATTCTGAATCTTTGTGAAAGATGACATTTTGATACACTTAATGCACTACAGAAAGTCCAGTTTTTAAAACTTGAGTTTTAGCCATGGGTGCATAGTATAACACTTAAAACAAGAAAGAGACAACTTTATTAAAACAACGATATCTCAAAATTGACTTATTTGCTTTTGACGATTCTGAATCTTATGAGAATCATGGATGGCTGACTAACAATGATGCAATCAGAAAAGTCAACCTAGTCTACCATGTCGGGATTGGATGATTGACAAGATTTGATCGACAAGATTTGTGCATAAAAAGGAATGGTTGCTGATTGACTGGTTGATTGCAAGATTTGGGCGCATGATTGATTGATTGATTGGTTAATTGATTGACAAGCTCTGGGAGCATAAAATGAATGGATGATTGATTGATTGATTATCTGATTGATTGATTGAAAAGATCTGGGAGCATAAAAGGAATGGTTGATTGATTGATTGCCTGATTGATTGATTGAAAAGATCTCGGAGCATAAAGGGAATGAATGATTGATCGACCAGATCTAGTTATTTATTTATTTTCTATGTAATTTAGAATTTTTATTAGTTTCCAAGTAGATTTAGGATTTAATTATTCGCCTATTTAAAGGCTTTTCCATTGTAAACATTAGACAGAGATTATTATGAATTTTTGAATTCGAGAGATCCTTCTCTTCAATTTTGTTCTTCATTGAACAAAACTTCGAACTTATCAGAGGAATGATTCCTTTGTGGCGTTCAAAACCCGAACTTATCAAAGATCTGGGCAGTCTTTGTGGCATTCAACAATTCTTGGTTCTTGTTTCCACATAATCTACAGGTCTAGATTTTAATATAGTCTAGGTTCTTGGTTCGTGAATCAACAGGTCTAGAATTATTTGCCTTCTATCCGATTTTGGCTTTTCTTGGGTTCGTTTCAATCTTTTGTGGGTTCCTTTGGTCTTGTCCCATCATGAGTTCACATCAGTTGGTATCAGAGCTTTGGCTCTAAAATCAGGTATTTATCTATCCTTTTTTTTTTCATTTCTTATATCATTAAAAAACACAAAAAATATTCACATCCTAAGGTTTTGTTCCATCTTTTCATTCTACGTCACATTATCTTGAGTCTTGTTATTTGAAATTCCTAGAGTCAACCATATTAGAAAGTTAAAAAAAGAATTTTTTTTTCTTTTTGGTATCTTGCTCCGTCTTTTCATTCTATATCACATTATCTTAGGTTTTGTTATTAGAAATTCCTAGAGTCATCCATATTAGAAAGTTTAAAAGAAAAAAAAAAAGAATTTTTTTTTCCTTTTCGTATCTAGTTCCGTTCTTTTCGTTTTACATCACATATCGTTCTTGAGTCAATTTGTTTGATATTTCTTAGTGTCATAAAAAATTACAAAAAACCAAAAAAAGAGATGCTTCAAAGTTTGCAGGATTTCGGGGATGTGACTATTTGTGACAATGCCTACAAGCTGATCCTCCCAGTTTACACTTCGAGGACGAATCTTCTTGAAGAGAGAGGGAATGATGAGAATCATGGAGGGCCGACTAACAATGATGCAATCGGACAAGTCAACCTAGTCAACCATGTCAAAATTGGATGATTGACAAGATTTGCGCATAAAAAGGAATGGTTGTTGATTGACTGGTTGATTACAAGATTTGGACGCATGATTGACTGATTGATTGATTAATTGATTTACAAGGTTTGAGAGCATAAAAAGGAATTGATGATTGATTGATTGCCTGATTGATTGATTGAAAAGATTTGGGAATATAAAAAGAATGATTGATTGATTGACCAGATCTAGTTATTTATTTATTTTCTATGTAATTTAGGATTTTTATTAGTTTTCAAGTAGAATTAGGATTTAATTATTTGCCTATTTAAAGGCTTTACCATTGTAAACTTTAGACAGAGATTATTATGAATTTTTGAATTCGACAGATCCTTCTCTTCAATTGTGTTCTGCAATGAACAAAACTTCGAACTTATCAGAGGAATGATTCCTTTGTGGCCTTCAAAACCCGAACTTATCAAAGATCCGGGCAGTCTTTGTGGCGTTCAACAATTCTTGGTTCTTGTATCCGCATAATCAACGGGTCTAGATTTTAATATAATCTAGGTTCTTGGTCCGTGAATCAACGGGTCGGGAATTCTTTGCCTTCTATCCGATTTTGGCTTTTCTAGGGTTCGTTTCAATCTTTTGTGGGTTCCTTTGGTCTTGTCCCATCACGAGTTCACATCAGAATCTATGTGAAACACGATATTTTGATACACTTAATGCACTAATAGAAGTCCAAATTACAATTTCGGGAAGTTTTGAAAACTCGCGTTTTAGCAGTGGGTGCATAGTCGAACACTTGCAGCAAGATAGAGACAACTTGATTAAAACAACGATATCTAAAAATTGACTTATTTGCTTTTGACAATTCTGAATCTATGTGAAAGATGACATTTTGATACATTTAATGCACTAATAGAAGTCTAAATTAGGATTTCGGGAAGTTTTTCAAGCTTGAGTTTTAGCCATGGGTGCATAATAGAACACTTGAAACAAGAAGGAGACAACTTTATTAAAACAACGATATCTCAAAATTAACTTATTTGCGTTAGACGATTCCGAATCTATGTGGAAGATGACATTGTGATACACTTAATGCCCTAATAGAAGTCCAAATTTTTATTTCGGGATATTTTTAAAACTTGAGTTTTAGCCATGGGTGCCAAGTAGAACTCTCGAAACAAGAAAGAGACAACTTTGTTAAAACAACGATATCTCAAAATTGACTAATTCGCTTTTGATGATTCCGAATCTATGTGAAAGACCACATTTTGATATACTTAATGCACTAATAGAAGACCAAATTCGAATTTTTGGAAGTTTTTAAAATTTGAGTTTTAGCCATGGGTGCATAGTAGAACACTTGAAACAAGAAAGAGACAACTTTATTAAAACAACGATATCTAAAAATTGACTTATTTGCTTTAGACGATTCTGAATCTTTGTGAAAGATGACATTTTGATACACTTAATGCACTACAGAAAGTCCAAATTCGGATTTCGAAAAGTTTTTAAAACTTGAGTTTTAGCCATGGGTGCATAGTATAACACTTAAAACAAGAAAGAGACAACTTTATTAAAACAACGATATCTCAAAATTGACTTATTTGCTTTTGACGATTCCGAATCTTATGAGAATCATGGATGGCTGACTAACAATGATGCAATCAGAAAAGTCAACCTAGTCTACCATGTCGGGATTGGATGATTGACAAGATTTGATCGACAAGATTTGTGCATAAAAAGGAATGGTTGCTGATTGACTGGTTGATTGCAAGATTTGGGCGCATGATTGATTGATTGATTGGTTAATTAATTGACAATCTCTGGGAGCATAAAATGAATGGATGATTGATTGATTGAAAAGATCTGGGAGCATAAAAGGAATGGTTGATTGATTGATTGCCTGGTTGATTGATTGAAAAGATCTCGGAGCATAAAAGGAATGAATGATTGATTCACCAGATCTAGTTATTTATTTATTTTCTATGTAATTTAGAATTTTTATTAGTTTCCAAGTAGATTTAGGATTTAATTATTCGCCTATTTAAAGGCTTTTCCATTGTAAACATTAGACAGAGATTATTATGAATTTTTGAATTCGACAGATCCTTCTCTTCAATTTTGTTCTTCAATGAGAAAAACTTCGAACTTATCAGAGGAATGATTCCTTTGTGGCCTTCAAAACCCGAACTTATCAAAGATCTGGGCAGTCTTTGTGGCGTTCAACAATTCTTGGTTCTTGTTTCCGCATAATCAACGGGTCTAGATTTTAATATAATCTAGGTTCTTGGTTCGTGAATCAACGGGTCGGGAATTCTTTGCCTTCTATCCGATTTTGGCTTTTCTTGGGTTCGTTTCAATCTTTTGTGGGTTCCTTTGGTCTTGTCCCATCATGAGTTCACATCAGTTGGTATCAGAGCTTTGGCTCTAAAATCAGGTATTTATCTATCCTTTTTTTTTTCATTTCTCATATCATTAAAAAACACAAAAAATATTCACATCCTAAGGTTTTGTTCCATCTTTTCATTCTACGTCACATTATCTTGAGTCTTGTTATTTGAAATTCCTAGAGTCAACCATATTAGAAAGTTAAAAAAAGAATTTTTTTTTCTTTTTGGTATCTTGCTCCGTCTTTTCATTCTATATCACATTATCTTAGGTTTTGTTATTAGAAATTCCTAGAGTCATCCATATTAGAAAGTTTAAAAGAAAAAAAAAAGAATTTTTTTTTTCCTTTTCGTATCTAGTTCCGTTCTTTTCGTTATACATCACATATCGTTCTTGAGTCAATTTGTTTGATATTTCTTAGTGTCATAAAAAATTACAAAAGACCAAAAAAAGATATGCTTCAAAGTTTGCAGGATTTCGGGGATGTGACTATTTGTGACAATGCCTACAAGCTGATCCTCCCAGTTTACACTTCGAGGACGAATCATCTTGAAGAGAGAGGGAATGATGAGAATCATGGAGGGCCGACTAACAATGATGCAATCGGACAAGTCAACCTAGTCAACCATGTCGGAATTGGATGATTGACAAGATTTGCGCATAAAAAGGAATGGTTGTTGATTGACTAATTGATTGCAAGATTTGGACGCATGATTGACTGACTGATTGATTAATTGATTTACAAGGTTTGAGAGCATAAAAAGGAATTTATGATTCATTGATTGCCTGATTGATTGATTGAAAAGATTTGGGAATATAAAAGGAATGATTGATTGATTGACCAGATCTAGTTATTTATTTATTTTCTATGTAATTTAGGATTTTTATTAGTTTTCAAGTAGAATTAGGATTTAATTATTTGCCTATTTAAAGGCTTTTCCATTGTAAAATTTAGACAGAGATTATTATGAATTTTTGAATTCGGCAGATCCTTCTCTTCAATTTTGTTCTTCAATGAGCAAAACTTCGAACTTATCAGAGGAATGATTCCTTTGTGGCCTTCAAAACCCGAACTTATCAAAGATCTGGGCAGTCTTTGTGGCGTTCAACAATTCTTGGTTCTTGTTTCCACATAATCAACGGGTCTAGATTTTAATATAATCTAGGTTCTTGGTTCGTGAATCAACGGGTCGGGAATTCTTTGCCTTCTATCCGATTTTGGCTTTTCTAGGGTTCGTTTCAATCTTTTGTGGGTTCCTTTGGTCTTGTCCCATCACGAGTTCACATCAGAATCTATGTGAAACACGATATTTTGATACACTTAATGCACTAATAGAAGTCCAAATTACAATTTCGGGAAGTTTTTAAAACTCGTGTTTTAGCAATGGGTGCATAGTAGAACACTTGCAACAAGAAAGAGACAACTTGGTTAAAACAACGATATCTAAAAATTGACTTATTTGCTTTTGACAATTTTGAATCTATGTGAAAGATGACATTTTGATACATTTAATGCACTAATAGAAATCCAAATTAGGATTTCGGGAAGTTTTTCAAACTTGAGTTTTAGCCATGGGTGCATAATAGAACACTTGAAACAAGAAGGAGACAACTTTATTAAAACAAAGATATCTCAAAATTAACTTATTTGCTTTAGACGATTCTGAAACTATGTGGATGATTAAATTTTGATACACTTAATGCCCTAATAGAATTCCAAAATTTGATTTCGGGAAGTTTTTAAAACTTGAGTTTTAGCCATGGGTGTCAAGTATAACTCTCGAAACAAGAAAGAGACAACTTTGTTAAAACAACGATATCTCAAAATTGACTAATTCGCTTTTGATGATTCCGAATCTATGTGAAAGACCACATTTTGATATACTTAATGCACTAATAGAAGACCAAATTCGAATTTTGGGAAGTTTTTAAAACTTGAGTTTTAGCCAAGGGTGCATAGTATAACACTTGGAACAGAAAGAGACAACTTTATTAAAACAACGATATCTCAAAATTGACTTATTTGCATTTAATGATTCTGAATCTATGTGAAAGACGACATTTTGATACACATAATACACTAATGAAGTCCAAACATGGATTTTGGGGAGTTTTAAAGCTAGAGTTTTAGCCATCTGTGCATAGTACAACACTTGAAATAAGAAAGAGACCACTTGATTAAAACAACGATATCTCAAAATTGACCTATTTTCTTTTGACGATTCCGAATCTTTGTGAAAGAGGACATTTTAATACATGTAATGCACTAATAGAAGTCTAAAATCAGATATTGGGAAGTTTTTAAAGCTTGAGTTTTAGCCATGGGTGCATAGTAGAACACTTGAAACAAGAAAGAGATAACTTGATTAAAACAACGATATCTCAAAATTAACTTATTTACTTTAGACGATTCCGAATCTATGTGGAAGATGACATTTTGATACACTTAATGCCCTAATAGAAGTCCAAATTTTTATTTCGGGATATTTTTAAAACTTGAGTTTTAGCCATGGGTGCCAAGTAGAACTCTCGAAACAAGAAAGAGACAACTTTGTTAAAACAACGATATCTCAAAATTGACTAATTCGCTTTTGACGATTCCGAATCTATGTGAAAGACCACATTTTGATATACTTAATGCACTAATAGAAGACCAAATTCAAATTTTTGGAAGTTTTTAAAATTTGAGTTTTAGCCATGGGTGCATAGTAGAACACTTGAAACAAGAAAGAGACAACTTTATTAAAACAACGATATCTCAAAATTGACTTATTTGCTTTAGATGATTCTGAATCTTTGTGAAAGATGACATTTTGATACACTTAATGCACTACAAAAAGTCCAAATTCGGATTTCAGGAAGTTTTTAAAACTTGAGTTTTAGCCATGGGTGCATAGTAGAACACTTAAAACAAGAAAGAGACAACTTTATTAAAACAACGATATCTCAAAATTGACTTATTTACTTTTAATGATTCTAAATCTATGTGAAAGACGACATTTTGATACACATAATACACTAACAAAAGTCCAAACTCAGATTTTGGGAAGTTTTTAAAGCCAGAGTTTTAGACATCTGTGCATAGTACAACACTTGAAATAAGAAAGAGACCACTTGATTAAAACAACGATATCTGAAAATTGACGTATTTGCTTTTAACGATTCTGTATCTATGTGAAAGACGACATTTTGATACATGTAATGCACTAATAGAAGTCCAAATTCAGATTTTGGGAAGTTTTTAAAGCTTGAGTTTTAGACATGGGTGTATAGTAGAACAATTGAAACAAGAAATAGACAATTTTATTAAAACAACGATATCCGAAAATTGACTTATTTGCTTTTAATGATTTTGAATCTATGTAAAAGATGACATTTTGATACACTTAATACATTAATGAAAGTCTAAACTCAGATATTTTGAAGTTTTTAAAGCTTTAGTTTTAGCCATGGGTGCATAGTAGAACACTTGAAACAAGAAAGAGATAACTTGATTAAAACAATGATATCTCAAAATTAACTTATTTGCTTTAGACGTTTCTGAATCTATGTGGAAGATGACATTTTGATACACTTAATGCCCTAATAGAAGTCCAAATTTTGATTTCGGGAAGTTTTTTAAAACTTGAGTTTTAGACATAGGCGCCAAGTAGAACTCTCGAAACAAGAAAGAGACAACTTTGTTAAAACAACGATATCTCAAAATTTACTAATTCGATTTTGACGATTCCAAATCTATGTGAAAGACCACATTTTGATATACTTAATGCACTAGTAGAAGACCAAATTTGGATTTTGAGAAGTTTTTAAAACTTGAGCTTTAGCCATGGGTGCATAGTAGAACACTTGAAACAAGAAAGAGACAACTTTATTAAAATGCCGATATCTAAAAATTGACTTATTTGCTTTAGTCGATTCTGAAACTTTGTGAAAGATGACATTTTGATACACTTAATGCACTACAGAAAGTCCAAATTCGGATTTCGGGAAGTTTTTAAAACTTGAGTTTTAGCCATGGGTGCATAGTATAACACTTGAAACAAGAAAGAGACAACTTTATTAAAGCAACGATATCTCAAAATTGACTTATTTGCTTTTAACGATTCTGAATCTATGTGAAAGACGATATTTTGATACACATAATACACTAATGAAAGTCCAAACTCGGATTTTGGAAAGTTTTTAAAGCCAGAGTTTTAGCCATCTGTGCATAGTACAACACTTGAAATAAGAGACCACTTGATTAAAACAACGATATCTCAAAATTGACTTATTTGCTTTTGACGATTCTGAATCTTTGTGAAAGATGACATTTTGATACACGTAATGCACTAATAGAAGTCCAAATTCAGATTTTGGGAAGTTTTTAAAACTTGAGTTTTAGCAATGGGTGCATAGTTGAACACTTGAAACAAGAAAGAGACAACTTGATGAAAACAACGATATCTCAAAATTGACTTATTTGCTTTTGACGATTCCTAATCTATGTGAAACATGACATTTTGATACACTTAATGCACTAATAGAAGTAGAAATTAGGATTTCGGGATGTTTTTAAAACTTGAGTTTTAGCCATGGGTGTATAGTAGAACACTTGAAAAAAGAAAGCGACAACTTTATTAAGACAACGATATCTCAAAATTGACTTATTTGCTTTTAACAGTTCTGTATCTATGTGAAAGAGGACATTTTGACACACTTAATACACTAATGAAAGTCCAAACTCGGATTTTGGGAAGTTTTTAATGCTTGAGTTTTAAACATGGGTGCACAGTAGAACAATTGAAACAAGAAATAAACAATTTTATTAAAACAACGATATCTCAAAATTAACTTATTTGCTTTTAACGATTCTGAATCTATGTGGAAGATGACATTTTGATACACTTAATACACTAATGAAAGTCCAAACTCGGATATTGGGAAGTTTTTAAAGCTTGAGTTTTAGCCATGGGTGCATAGTAGAACACTTGAAACAAGAAAGAGACCACTTGATTAAAACAACGATATCTCAAAATTAACTTATTTACTTTAGATGATTCCGAATCTTTGTAAAAGATGACATTTTGATACACTTAATGCACTAATGAAAGTCTAAATTCAGATTTTGTGATGTTTTTAAAACACGAGTTTCTACCTTGGGTACATAACACTTGAAACAAGAAGGAGACAACTTGATTAAAACAACGATATCTCAAAATTGACTTATTTGCTTTTCACGATTCTGAATCTATGTGAAAGATGACATTTTGATACACATAATGCACTAATGAAAGCCCAAACTCGGATTTTGGGAAGTTTTTAAAGCTTGAGTTTTAGTCATGGGTGCATAGTAGAACACTTGAAACAAGAAAGAGACCACTTGATTAAAACAACGATATATATCTCTAAATTAACTTATTTTCTTTTGACGATTCTGAATCTATGTGAAAGATGACATTTTGTTACACTTAATGCACCAATAAAAGTCCTAATTAGAATTTCTGGAAGTTTTTAAAACTTGCGTTTTAGCCATGGGTGCATAGTAGAACTCTCGAAACAAGAAAGAGACAACTTTATTAAAACAAAGATATCTTAAAATTGACTTATTTGCTTTAGACAATTCTGAATCTTTGTGGAAGATGACATTCTGATACACTTAATGCACTAATGAAAGTCCAAATTCAGATTTCGTGAAGTTTTTTAAAACTTGAGTTTTTCCCATGGGTGCATAGTAGAACACTTGAAACAAGAAGGAGACAACTTGATTAAAACAACGATATCTCAAAATTGACTTATTTGTTTTTGACGATTCTGAATCTTTGTGAAAGATGATATTTTGATGCACTTAATGTACTAATGAAAGTTCAAATTCAGATTTCGTGAAGTTTTTAAAACTTGAATTTTTCCAATGGGTGCATTGTAGAACACTTGAAACAAGAAGGGGACAACTTGATTAAAACAACGATATCTCAAAATTGACTTATTTGGTTTTGACGATTCTGAATCTATGTGAAAGATGACATTTTGATACACTTAATGCACTAATAGAAGTCCAAATTTGGATCTCGGGAAGTTTTTAAAACTTGAGTTTTCGCCATGGGTGCCAAGTAGAACTCTAAAAACAAGAAAGAGACAACTTTATTAAAACAACGATATCTCAAAATTGACTAATTTTCTTTTGACGATTCTGAATCTATGTGGAAGACCACATTTTGACATACTTAATGCACTAATAGAAGTCCAAATTCGGATTTCAAGAAGTTTTTAAAACTTGAGATTTAGCCATTGGTGCATAGTAGAACACTTGAAACAAGAAAGTGACAACTTTATTAAAAAAATGATATCTCAAAATTGACTTATTTGTTTTAGACGATTCTGAATCTCTGTGAAAGTTGACATTTTGATACACTTAATGCACTAATGAAAGTCCAAATTCGAATTTCGGGAAGTTTTGAAAACTTGAGTTTTAGCCATGTGTGCATTGTAGAATACTTGAAACAAGAAAGAGACAACTTTATTAAAACAAAGATATCTCAAAATTGACTTATTTGCTTTTAACGATTTTGAATCTATGTGAAAGAAGACATTGTGATACACTTAATACCCTAATGAAAGTCCAAACTCAGATTTTGGGAAGTTTTTAAAGCTTGAATTTTAGTCATGGGTGCACAGTAGAACACTTGAAACAAGAAAGAGACCACTTGATTAAAACAACGATATCTCTAAACTGACTTTTTTGCTTTTGACGATTCTGAATCTATGTGAAAGATGACATTTTAATACACTTAATGCACTAATAGAAGTCCAAATTGGAATTTCTGGATGTTTTTAAAACTTGTGTTTCAGCCATGGGTGCATAGTAGTGTTTGAAATGTATGCCCTAAAGACACGTTTTGTTTAATTTATGGTAATGATGTTTCTTTTAGTCAGTTTATGGCACATATATTATTTGCATTTAATTGTTGGAAAAGTGTCCATGCTATTAAGTAAGTGATTCATGTGATGGGTCGTTCTTCACAGTTAGGCATGAATCATGGGTACTTAATAAGCAAGAAAATATTACTCTTGATCTTTTGATAGAAATGGGCATTCTATCATGATAAGATCATTGTGCAATAGATCCTAATAGAGGATGGCTTGCCTTAGCCAGTAAACAATCCGTTTACTCTAATTGTACAAGCGCATTTGGAATGCGTAGAGTGGACCTGTGATAGAAGCTAATGACAAAGTACTAATTATCATGGAGCTAGTCTATCACTGCTACTACGTGGACGAGTACTCTAATACTTGAGTATTAGTTGGTGGTCTAGTGAACCTAGAGCTATATTCTTAGATTCACTGTAGGTGAGGTCTATCAAAGATAAATAACCTTGTGAGTTGGGAGTATGGTTTCTAATTAGCTAAGACAGACTAATACAAGATAGTTTCTGTGATTCACCCCCTTGTGGTTGTCCAAGAATAATCAAATAATCTAGGGCCTTGGGAACGTGACTTAAGAGTGTGTGCTTCTGGGTAGCTCCCAGTGATAAGCAAGTACATTCGAGTAGTCACGGATTAATGGACTAGTGATCTAAGGATGGTAGAAATCATTTAGAGAGGTGTGAGTACATTATTCCTTTCTAAATGATGGGTGTTACGCAGAGGGGTATTTTTGTCATTACACTAGTAGATCAAAGACATTGCACATGCAAAATTATTCGTGGGGTTAGTGTTACCATATGGTGATAGTTGGAACACTTAGAATGACAAAATATAGCTACTGGGTAGCAGGGGTATTTTGATCATTTTAGTAGCCATGAATATTTTGTCTTTTGGTCCCCGGGGTAGCTCGATATAACTCATGTATTATTTAATACATTTGGCTTGTTGGGTGAATTACATTGAGAGAGAATTATTTTATTCAGAATGGTCCATAATTAATTGGGCTAGAATAAAATAATAGTTCGTTGGTTTTTTAATTAATTAATTGGGCTAACCCAATTAGAAAATTAATTAAATGAACTTGGCCCACTAGGGTTTTAACCCTAGGGTTCTCCCTCTATATATTCTCTCCTTGGTTGTTTTTCACCTAAGGTTTTTTACTCTTCTTCACCAAAAGAGAGGCCAAGAGTTCTTGAGTCATACCTTGGAAGATCAAGAGAACATTCAAGTTCTGATGCGAAGGAGCCGAAGGATTGCAGGACAGTCGTCATCTCCACCACGCGAAGAAGCTCCCACCCCTCCTCCTCCTGTCGCTTCATTCCGTCCAGTGATCCGAAGGAAAAGTAAGTTTCCTAGATTCTAATCAATACGAGAAATTTTTTTTTTTAAAAAAAAAAACAAAGCGCTTCCGTTGCATGCTATGTATCCTTGTGATGGTCCTTCAAGTAGAACTCTCGAAACAAGAAAAAGACAACTTTATTGAAACAACGATATCTGAAAATTGACTAATTTACTTTTGACGATTCCGAATCTATGTGAAAGACCACATTTCTGATGAATCACATGATAGTTCTATGATTCAAATGTAAAAGTTTCGGTTTTAATGATGAAATAAATTTCTCGCTTTTGCAAAATCTTGTATATTAAAAGCTATTTGTCATCTCCAAAATCAAAGCGTACTCTTTAAAAGAAGTTATAAAAAGGCCATTAGGTATATTGTTCCGAAAAGAAGCTTCTGTTTTAAATATTCTGTAAGCCATCTGTCGACTGTTCAATATGATCTGTCGATCGGTTTTCAAATTTTGGATCATCTGTCGACTGATGGTTTTTCATCCGTCGACTGACAGAATGAGTGTTTCTTAAAAGACCTTCATTTGTCGACAGATCACTTTTCATCTGTCGACCGATCTTTTATTCTTCCTTAATCTGTCTACCGATGTCTATGCATCTATCGACTGGCAGTAAGGGTCTTCTGATAATAGGCTTCATCTGTCGACCGATGTTCAAACATCTGTCGATCGATCATATATCTTTGTAAAGATCTGTTGACCGATGATCTTGCATCTGTCGACCGACAGAATGCAAATCCCTGATTCATTCTTATGCAATCAAGCCATCTGTCGACCGATGCCTATGCATCTATCGACCAACAGAATGCTAGCCCAAGGAACTGTCGACAGATTCAAATAATCTGTTGACCATAATTTGAAATTTTACCTATCTGTCGACCGATGCTTTGCATCTGTCGACCGTTTATTCATAGAGACACATAACGGCTAGTTCAGCTTTTGTTCCCAAGTGCTGCTTCTAGTAACAACGGGTTGTTTCATTCATGGGCTTTCAAGAGGCTATATATACAAGTCATTTGCGGATTTGAAGGGTTCAAGAATATCAATCTACAAGCTCCAAAGTGCTGAAATCGTTATTGTGCTTCATTGGTAATCTTGTTCTCCCTCTTTTAAGGCATTGGGTTTACTTTGTAATCAATTCTAATTTATGCCTTGTCTTGATCTTTGAAGAGAACTTGTAACTGAGAAAATTGTCTCTCAGATCCTCTTATATACTATAACATTTTATATCATCCTAGCTTGTATTGCTAGTGGGCTTACTTTGCTTATAAGAGGTTTAGAATACCTAGATTTTACTAGAGGACTTGCTGGTCCAAGCAAGAGGTTTGTATCTTCCTAGCTCAGTGCTAGAGGGCCTCTCAAGTGTGATAGGAGAGTTATAAATTTTACTTAAAAAATCCTTAGTGAGGAGCTAAGGTAGTGGATTAGGCTTAGTCAAGCCGAACCACTATAACTCATTGCGTTCTTTTATGCTTGTGTCTCTTACTCTTCATTCTCTTAGGCATTTCTTTATTTCCTTCTTGGTCCATAGATTTAAAGTTCTTCATTAAAAATATAAGTTCATAGTTTTGAGTCTTGTATTCTTCATTGTCAAATCAAGAGTGTTTTAATACAGTTGATACCTTAGTGTGCTTTCTCAAAGTCTTAAGATTTAACTAAGCCGTAGTCGTCATAGACTATAACTCATTTTATCAAAAGATTTTTTAAATATACCAATTCACCCCCCTCTTGGTATTTCCCATTGATTCGTCAAATCTAACAATTGGTATCAGAGCCAAGTGCCTATTTAGTTTAAACAGGTCTAACAACCTAGGGACAAGATCTATCTATGGCTAATTTGGCTAGTTCATCAAATTTCGAGGGTCAAAGTACCACTCGTCCTCCTCAATTTGATGGTACTAACTATAACTATTGGAAAGCAAGAATGCAAATCTTTCTTATGTAGGATTCCTTTCTTATGAAAGCCATCAAAAAGAAAATCACATTAGCCGACATGGAGAAAATGGAGACTTGGACAGCAGAGGAAAGGAGAAATATGGAAATCAATGCAAAAGCAATGAATGCCCTGATATGTGCTCTAAGTGCCGAAGAATTCAACCGTATCTCCACTTACAAGACTGCCAAAGAAATATGGGACAAACTAGAGGTAACACATGAAGGTACAAAATAGGTAAAAGAAACAAAAATTAGTTTGCTCGTTCATGATTATGAATTATTTTTTATGAAGGATGATGAGTCTATAAAAGAAATGTTTACTAGATTTAATGACATAGTCTCAAGTTTAGAATCTCTAGGAAAAACATATCCAAATACAGAAAAAGTTAGAAAAGTCTTGAGGAGTCTTCCTAGAAATTGGGATCCAAAAGTCACTGCCATAACAGAAGCTAAAGATCTGGACACTCTAACTTTTGATACCTTGTTAGGATCACTAATGACTCATGAGATTTTGATGAAAAGAAATGATTTAGATGAATTAAAGAAAAATAAGAATATAGCCTTTAAAGTAGAAACCAACAACCAAGATTCGCAAGATAGTGAGGATGAACACTTTGCAATGTTTACTAGGAGGTTCAATAGATTCATGAGAAATCGAAAATTCAATCAAAAAGGGCGCTTTAAGAAAGATAATGACAAAAGGAAGAAGGTACTAAAGAAATTAAATGTTATGAATGTAAGAAAGCAGGTCATGTAAGATCAGAATGTCCTTCCTTGAAGAAAAAGGAGTGGAAGGGAAAGAAGAAAGCCTTAGCCGCATGGAGTGAGAATGATTTCTCTTCAGAAGATGAAGATCAAAATGAAGAAGTTGCCAACCTCTGTCTTATGGCCAATATTGAAAAAGTAAGTCTTTCTAAACCTTCAAACTTTACTCTTGAAGAACTACAAGATGCATTAAATGAAATCATGAATGAGTTTGAAGAAGTTAGTTTCAAATACAATGTTCTAAGAAAGAAATCTAAATCATTAGATAGTGAAGTAAGAATATTGCCAGAAGAAAAAGACTCTTGGGTGAATGAGAAAAAGGACCTAGTAAGTGAAACTGAAATTCTCATCAAACAAAATCTTGACTTAAAAGAATCTTTAGAAAAACTTGTTAAAGGGAAAAAGAAACTTGAAATGATCCTAGGAGCTCAAAGAAGCTATGGAGACAAACAGGGACTGGGTTTTGATCCATGTCTAAATAAACAAAACAAAACCATTTTTGTAAAAGCTTCGTGTCAAAAACCAAAAGATCATTTTCATAAACCATACTTTTCAAAGAATAGGATCACATGTTATTATTATGGGAGATATAATCACTCTATCAACAAATGTTTCATAAGAAACAATCCACATAGATATAAGCAAGTTTGGGTACCAAAAATAGAGTTATGTGCTAACATAAATGGACCCAAAAAGGGTTGGGTACCAAAGGAAGCAACTTGATCGCTTGTGTGACAGGTTACTCTTGCTACAAATGTTGTGAGGAGCAAGTGGTTTCTTGATAGTGGTTGTTCAAAACACATGACCGGAGATGAACGACTCGTCAACAACATCACCTACACACAAGGAGGTAACGTTGTCTATGGTGACAACTCAAAAGGTAAAATTTGTGGTATGGGCTCTATTTGTTTTCCAATATTTATACTTGAAAATGTTGCTCTGGTAGATGGTCTTAAACACAATTTAATTAGTATAAGTCAATTGTGTGACAATGGAAATAAAGTATGCTTTAACACCTATGCATGTGAAGTATCTTGTCTAAAAACAAATGAACTAAAGATTATAGGAAATAGAATTGATAACGTATACATAATTTTCCTAAACCTATCCTTATCTAGTATAGAGAGATGTTTAGTAACCTCCATATCTCAGAATACTTGGTTATGGCATAGTAGACTAGGTCATGCTAGCATGAATCTTGTAAACAAATTATCTAAGCATGATCTTGTTAAAGGACTACCTAAGTTGAAATATGAAAGAGATCACATTTGTGATGCATGTATGAAAGGCAAGCAAATAAGTATATCCTTCAAACCTTCTAATGAAGTCTCTACATCTAGACCTTTAATGTTGCTTCACTTAGATCTTTTTGGACCTATGAGAACTCAAAGCCTAGGAGGTAAACACTATACTCTTGTAATTGTAGATGACTACTCTAGATTTATTTGGGTAATATTCCTTGCATCCAAAAATGAAACGTTCAAACAATTCGAAATCTTTTGCAAAAGAGTTCAAAAAGACAAAGGAATATGTATTTCAAAGATTAGGAGTGATCATGGAGGAGAATTTGAAAATGAATACTTCAAATACTTTTGTGAAAATAGTGGTATTGAACATAATTTTTCTTGTGCTAGAACCCCTCAACAAAATGGAGTAGTTGAAAGGAAAAATAGGTCTCTACAAGAAATGGCTAGGACTATATTATGCGACAAAAATCTCCCCACAAATCTTTGGGCAGAAGTTGTAAATACAGCTTGTTATTGTTAGTGTAGGTGCTCTAGACCCAATCAGATTGGGCATGTTGTACACTGACAATTATAATCATGTTTATTATTTGAATAAGGAGTTGTTCAAATTCACAAGAAGTCATTCTATTAGTTTCTTGTCATTATTGTAATAACCAAAAGAAACTAGATAGAAGTCCATATGATGTATACTGTGATTAATCTATAAAGATGTGAGATGATGCATCACAGTTTCTAGACATCATTAAATGTCCCAAGTCGTAGCAATGTCAAGAATGGACTTTGACAATTGCGGTAAGACTTGTATGTGCTATGTTTTTGCTATGTGATAGCAATGGGGGTCTCACACCCATAGGCATGGGGATGCCTAGACAAGTACATAGGTGACCAATGTTGGAGAACGTGTCACTAGACATGACTCGCCATGAGAATCCATTTTGGTTATATGTTGATGGAATTCTCATACGAGATGGGTGTAACTAATCCTTGGGCCTGAGGTTGTCACGGTCATCTCATAAGAAGATTGGTATGCTTTGACATCGTTTCGATGGGCCTAGACAAAGCTGCACGTGGGCGATCGTTGGGTATATCGTGAGGTTTATGGAGATGGGTGCATAGTTGAGATGGGACTCGTTTATCCCTTGATAGAGGATGATGTATCTAAGGCACCTTTGGTGGATATTCACTTTAAATCCATGGCCATGGTGAAAGAGATCAATAAGGAGTTAGTGATTTACTTTCTATTAAGTGAAGATATCCGAATGACCGAAGAAAAACTTATGTGATCATAATCAAGCAACACATTGCCAACTTGAGATCACATAGGATACATTGACGAGAGGATCGAATTACACGGTAACCATGCTCGTGAAAGGTTATTTGCGGATTATGAATCCTTCTGAAAAATTGGGTAGGCATGATGCCTTACTAGAGGCCAATCTTGTCTTATGTGTTCGTACCGACACATTGCCAACATATTCGGGAGCCTAATGAGTCATACGCAATAGGCACGGTCCCTGGCTTAAACCAGGAAAGTGGACATATGGTTAAGTGGGACACTTCGGCAAGAAGTTGTGCCGTCGTAGGTTCTCACGGGAAAAGAACAAACAGACGTAATGACATCGATATGTCATAAAGGAAAAAGTTTCCTAAAATAGCAATTGATTAAATTAGAAAGAAGTTTCTAACTTAATGATTAAATTAGAAAGAAGTTTCTAACTTAATGATTAAATTAGAAAGAAGTTTCTAATTTAATAATTTGGGCTTAATTTAATACTTGGGCTAAATAAAGTATTTGGGCCAAATATTAAATTAAATTAAATATTTGGGTTAAATTAGATTTGGGTCAAATATTAAAGAAAAAAAAATATTAAATATTTGGGCTTGAATTAGATTTGGGCCAAATATTTTATAAATGGATTTGGGCCACTTTAATTTCTAGTTGGACTAGGATTAATGAGCTAGCCCAATCCATGTCCATTAGGGTTTGGGAAACCCTAGGAGGTTGCTTCTCTATAAATAGCCCTTTATGTGATGCCCAAATTAAGCCTTTTATTTTGTTGGTTTTCAAGAGTTGAAAATCGATTATTTTCCCGTCCATTCATAAGCCTTGTTAGGAGAAGAAGCTAGCACTCCCATTCCGCTCTCCTCGCCAATGGACACGCGCCGCGTATCACAAGTTAGAGGCCGGACACTTGGACGGCTTGAATCCTCAAACGACTTAAAATCTAAAGGTTAGATTTACTTTATTATGTTTGTGATTGTTTTGATTTCGACGTTGATCCAATCGCCGGGATCGGGGTAAGGTTCAAAAATTTTGAACTACGCTGCTTGCCCCGTAGCGATCTTGCTTTACTTTCAGTTATATTCTAAATAGAGTTTCCATAAGACCTATCTTAAAGAAAACTCCATATGAACTATATAAAGGGAGAAAACCTAATATCTCGTACTTCCACATTTTTGGGCGCAAATGTTTCATTCTAAATTATAAAGATGCCTTAGGAGAATTCGATTCAAAATGTGATGATGGCATATTCTTAGGATACTCAATTCTAAGCAAGGCATATAGAGTATTAAACAAAAAGACCTTAACAATAGAAGAGTCTATTCAAGTAAAAGTTGATGATACAAACTCTTTTGTCCAAAAATCTCAAGAAGAAGATGAAAATGAAATAAGACAAAATCTTAGAAAACTCTCACTAGATCAATCTTCAAATAGCCAAGGTCAAAATGAAGAAATTTTATCTCAAGAAGAAAAAGAACCATTATTTCCAAGAGAAAGAAAATATGTAGAGAATAATGATATTTTAGGAGATACTTCTAAAGGAATTAGGACTAGAGCATCTATTAGAAATGAATGTCAATATGCTGCCTTTATATCTCAAATAGAACCTAAGAACATTCAAGATGCCTTAAAAGATGAAAATTGGATTATTGCTATGCAAGAAGAATTAAATCAATTTGAAAGAAGTGAAGTGTGGAATTTAGTACCTCGACCTAAAGATCATCCAACCATAGGAACAAAATGGGTCTTTAGAAACAAAATGGACGAAAATGGAATTGTTACAAGAAATAAAGCAAGGCTAGTAGCTCAAGGATATAGTCAAGAAGAAGGAATAGATTATGATGAAACCTATGCCCCCGTAGCTAGACTTGAAGCCATAAGAATGTTATTGTCATTTGCATGCTACACAGATTTTAAACTATATCAAATGGACATTAAAAGCGCCTTTCTAAATGGATATATAAATGAGGAAGTGTACGTAGAACAACCCCTGGGTTTTGAAGATCCAAAATTTGAAGATCATGTATTCAGACTATCTAAAGCGTTATATGGTTTAAAACAAGCCCCTAGAGCTTGGTATGAAAGGCTTAGCAAATTCCTTATTGAAAAAGGATTTAAAAGAGGGCAAATAGATACAACCTTATTCATAAAATTACAAGACAAAGATATTTTATTAGTTCAAATATATGTTGATGACATTATTTTTGGATCAACTAATAAATCTTTATGTGATAATTTTGCAAATCTAATGCAAGGGGAGTTTGAAATGAGTATGATGGGAGAAATGAGATACTTCCTTGGATTACAAATTAAACAAGAAGATGAAGGGATCTATATATCTCAACAAAAATACATTAAGGATCTTCTTAAGAAATTCAATGTTCAAGATAGCAAACCCATAGCTACTCCCATGAGCAGTTCAGTATACTTAGACAAAGATGAAATAGGGCAAAAAGTAGACATTAAGCTATTTAGAAGTATGATTGGATCTTTACTGTATTTAACCGCAAGTAGACCGGATATTATGTTTAGTGTTTGCCTATGTGCTAGATTTCAGTCTGATCCTAAAGAGTCTCATTTGAAAGCAGTAAAACGAATTTTTAGATACTTAAAAGGGTCATTTAATCTAGAACTATTTTACCCTAAATCAAATGAATACTATCTTGAAACTTATATTGATGCCGACTATGATGGGTGCAAAATTGATAGAAAAAACACTAGTGGTTCATACCATTTTCTAGGCTATTCTCTAGTATCGTGGTCAAGTAGAAAGAAAAATACCGTCGCACTCTCTTCCACTGAAGCTGAATATGTAGTAGCTGGAAGCTGTTGTGCTCAAATCTTATGGATGAAGCATCAATTAGACGACTATGGCATAAAGCTTCATAATATTCCCATAAAATGTGACAACACAAGTGCAATAGCCTTAACCAAAAATCCTGTTTTCCATGCTCGAACAAAACACATTAAGGTTAAACATCATTTCATCAGAGATCATGTGCAAAAAGGTGATATAGTACTTGATTTTATAGATACAAATCATCAAATTGCCGATATATTTACCAAACCTCTTGACAAAGGAAATTTTGAGTATTTTAGAAGCAAATTAGGAATGATTATTCATGAATCTGACTATTAACTGAATTTCTTGTGTGTATGCTTAAGGCTCTATTTGTTGATTTTTATATAATGGCCAAGAGTACAAATCTGTCGACATATGATATTTAACTGTCGACCGATTTTACAAAATTGTGCAAATTATCGACCGATTTATTCTTATCTGTCAACCGTTCTATCAATCGGCTAAAGTAAACTGTGATACTTAAAGAATCTGTCGACCGATTTTAGTCTATCTGTCGACCGTTTTTCTCATTTTTGCATATCTGTCGACCGATTAAACGATCTGTTGACCGTTTCGAGCGGTCTTTAAAAGGAATGGGCAACCACCAGATTTCTCTCTAAGCCCTAATTTCTTTCAAAACCGATTCTCCCTCTCTCGATTTCTCTTTTCAAATCGTCCTTTCCTCAAGATTCCTTTTTTCGTTTATCAATCTCTCTCATTCATCATCATGACGCGCACAAAGAATCCAAAAAGGGAAAGGAGAAGGCCTCTTCAAGTCACCCTCCGCGTTCTCTTCCTCGGCCCCAACTCTTTGAGAGCATCCGACAAAATGAAAGGTATCTTCAAAAGTTATAATCTAGAGAGGTACTACTTGGACGCTACCTGGAAATCGACTTTTTGATAGGTATTAAGTTTCCCTACCTCAGCACTTTCAAAGATTTTGGATGGTGGAATTTTTTGACTACTCATAGGGATATTCTACAGGATGTTATACGGGCCTTTTATTCAAATGATGATAACCTATTTAATGGCCGAAGATCGGATATTCGGTTTAGAACCAACATAGGCAAAACCCACTTTGAGGTAAACCTACCCTTAATTCAAGATCGCTTTGGAATCCCTCAAGGAGGAGAAGATTATACTGCTTGGACACAAGATCTCATTAAAGCCTGTAAAGAAGTATATGAAGATGACTCCATCGAGTCCCATATAAATGAAACCACTAGAATGAATTTGCATACTAGAATACTGCATTTAATCTGCTGTCAAATGCTGATTCCTAAAAGTGGAAATTTTTCAGAAGTTACTAGGATGGATCTATGGCTAATGCAGTGCATTATGGCTAACAGAAGGCCAAATCTTTCACTTCTCATTGTGAATCACATGATAGAATCATTTCAAGGAAGTAAGCGATCACTACCCTATGGAATGGTATTGAGTGATCTTCTAGAAAAAGAAGTAGGAGGTCTTAATGGGGCACGAAAGATTTATTTGAACCCCGCACATCATATAAATAGCAATACAGCCATAAGAATAGGCTTGGTGGCTCAAGAAGGGAGGATTTGGGTTCGAGGCAAAGCAAGCAAGAAAAGGAAGACTGCCACTCCAGCTGGGCCCTCTTCAGCTGATGATCTTATCCATGGATTAGCCGAGCTCAAGTCAGAATTTTCAAGCTTTAGAGAAGAAGTTTGACATGAGCTACGGGAGCTTCATCGTCGCCATGATGACCTTTTCAATCTCATCTCGTCTCGTCTTCCAGCTGCCTCATCCTCCTCTTCATCATCTGAAGACATTTGAACATTTCTCCTACGTATCACACATTTCTTACTTGCTATTGGAAAATAATGTTTTGTGTTTATCCTTATGATATTTGCTATATTCTATTGTTAAACAATGTTTTGTGTTATCCTTATGATGAAAGGTTCATTTCTTTGTATTATGTGAATGTTTTTATGATTAAACCTGTTTATGACTATTTCAATGAGTAATTGGTTAAAATTTTAGCTTAAGGGGGAGCTTTTCTTAATATTGGATCCCTCATTGTCCTTGATTTTTTTTTGAAGTATGACAAAAAAGGGGAGATGGGTATATAAAATCTCTTCAGAAATGGAGATTTTTCAAAATCTAATAAAGGTTTTGTCATTATCAAAAAGGGGGAGAATGATGAATCACATGATAGTTCTATGATTCAAATGTAAAAGTTTCAATTTTAATGATGAAATAAATCTCTCGCTTTTGCAAAATCTCGTATATTAAAAGCGATTTGTCATCTCCAAAATCAAAACGTACTCTTTAAAAGAAGTTATAAAAAGGCCATTAGGTATATTGTTGCAAAAAGAAGCTTTTGTTTTAAAAATTCTGTAAGCCATCTGTCGACTGGTCAATATGATCCGTCGATCGGTTTTCAAATTTTGGATCATCTGTCGACCGATGGTTTTTCATCGGTCGACCGACAAAATGAGTGTTTCTTAAAAGACCTTCATCTGTCGACAGATCACTTTTCATCTGTCGATCGACCTTTTGTTCTTCCTTAATCTGTTGACTGATGTCTATGCATCTGTCGACTGGCAGTAAGGGTCTTCTGAGAATAGGCTTCATCTGTCAACCGATGTTCAAACATCTGTCGACTGATCATATATCTTTATAAAGATCTGTCGACCAATGCTCTTGCATCTGTCGACCGACAAAATGCAAATCCCTGATTCATTCTTATGCAATCAAGCCATCTGTCGACCAATGCCTATGCATCTGTCGACCGACAGAATGCTAGCCCAAGGAACTGTCGACAGATTCAAATAATCTGTCGATCGGAATTTGAAATTTTACCTATCTGTCGACCGATGCTTTGCATCTGTCGACCGTTTTATTCGTAGAGACACATAACGGCTAGTTCAGCTTTTGTTCCCAAGTGCTCCTTCCACTAACAACGGGTTGTTTCATTCATGGGCTTTCAAGAGGCTATATAAACAAGTCATTTGCAGATTTGAAGGGTTCAAGAATATCAATCTACAAGCTCCAAAGTGCTGAAATCATTATTGTGCTTCATTGGTAATCTTGTTCTCCCTCTTTTAAGGCATTGAGTTTACTTTGTAATCAATTCTAATTTATGCCTTGTCTTGATCTTTGAAGAGAACTTGTAACTGAGAAAATTATCTCTCAGATCCTCTTATATACTGTAACATTTTATATCATCCTAGCTTGTATTGCTAGTGGGCTTGCTTTGCTTGTAAGAAGTTTAGAATACCTAGATTTTACTAGAGGACTTGCTGGTCCAAGCAAGAGGTTTGTATCTTCCTAGCTCAGTGCTAGAGGGCCTATCAAGTGTGATAGGAAAGTTATAATCAAGTGTGATAGGAGAGTTATAAATTTTGCTTAAAAAATCCTTAGTGAGGAGATAAGGTAGTGGATTAGGCTTAGTCAAGCCGAACCACTATAACTCATTGCGTTCTTTTATGCTTGTGTCTCTTACTCTTCATTCTCCTAGGCATTTCTTTATTTCCTTCTTGGTCCATAGATTTAAAGTTCTTCATTAAAAATATAAGTTCATAGTTTTGAGTATTCTATTCTTCATTGTCAAATCAAGAGTGTTTTAATATAGTTGATACCTTAGTGTGCTTTCTCAAAGTCTTAAGATTTAACTAAGCCGTAGTCATCATAGACTATAACTCATTTTATCAAAAGATTTTTTAAATATACCAATTCACCCCCCTGTTGGTATTTCCCATTGATTCGTCAAATCTAACCATTTCGATATACTTAATGCAGTAATAGAAGTCCAAATTCAGATTTCAGAAAGTTTTTAAAACTTGACTTTTAGCCATGGGTGCCAAGTAGAACTCTCGAAACAAGAAACAGACAACTTTATTAAAACAACGATATCTCAAAATTGCCTAATTTGATTTTGATGATTCCGAATCTATGTGAAAGACCACATTTTGATATACTTAATGCACTAATAGAAGTCCAAATTCAGATTTCGGGAAGTTTTTAAAACTTGAGTTTTAGCCATGGGTGCATAGTAAAACACCTGAAACAAGTAAGAGACAACTTTATTAAAAAAATGATATCTCAAAATTGACTTATTTGCTTTAGACGATTCTGAATCATTGTGAAAGATGACATTTTGATACACTTAATGCACTAATGAAAGTCCAAATTCGGATTTCGAGAAGTTTTGAAAACTTGAGTTTTAGCCATGGGAGCATAGAAGAACCCTTGAAACAAGAAAGAGACAACTTTATTAAAACAACAATATCTCAAAATTGACTTATTTTCTTTTAACGATTCTAAATCTATGTGAAAGATGACATTTTGATACACTTAATACACTAATCAAAGTCCAAACTTGGATTTTGGGAAGTTTATAAAGCTTGAGTTTTAGTCATGGGTGCATAGTAGAACACTTCAAACAAGAAAGAGACCACCTGATTAAACAACGATATCTCTAAATTGACTTATTTGCTTTTGATGATTCCGAATCCATGTAAAAGACAACATTTTGATACACTTAATGCACTAATAAAAGTCCAAATTAAAATTTCGAGAAGTTTTTAAAACTTGAGTTTTAGCCATGGGTGCATAGTAGAACACTTGAAACAAAAGAGAGACAACTTTATTAAAACAACGATATCTCAAAATTGACTTATTTGCTTTAGACGATTCCGAATCTTTGTGAAAGATGACATTTTGATACACTTAATGCACTAATGAAAGTCCAAATTCAGATTTCGTGAAGTTTTTAAAACTTGACTTTTTGCAATGGGTGCATAGTAGAACACTTGAAACAAGGAGACAACTTGATTAAAACAACGATATCTGAAAATTGACTTATTTGCTTTTCATGATTCTGAATCTATGTGAAAGCTGACATTTTGATACCCTTAATGCACTAATAGAAGTCCAAATTTTGATTTCGGGAAGTTTTTAAAACTTGAGTTTTAGCCATGGGTGCCAAGTAGAACTCTCGAAACAAGAAAGAGACAACTTTATTAAAAAAATGATATCTCAAAATTGACTAAGTTGCTTTAGATGATTCCGAATCTATGTGAAAGACTACATTCTGATATACTTAATGCCCTAATAGAAGTCCAAATTTGGATTTCGAGAAGTTTTCAAAACCTGAGTTTTAGCCATGGGCGCATAGTAGAACACTTGAAACAAGAAAGAGACAACTTTATTAAAAAAACTATATCTCAAAATTGACTTATTTTCTTCTAACGATTCTGACTCTTTGTGAAAGATGACATTTTGATACACTTAATGCACTAAGAGAAGTCCAAATTCAGATTTCGAGAAGTTTTTAAAACTTGAGTTTTAGCCATGGGCGCATGGTAGAACACTTGAAACAAGAAGGAGACAACTTGATTAAAACAATGATATCTCAAAATTGACATTTGTTTTTCACGATTCCGAATCTGTGAAAGATGACATTTTGATACACTTATTGCACTAATAATAGAAGTCCAAATTTTGATTTCAGGAAGTTTTTAAAACTTGAGTTTTAGCCATGGGTGCCAAGTAGAACTCTCCAAACAAGAAAGAGACAACTTGATTAAAACAACGATATCTCAAAATTGACTAATTTGCTTTTGACGATTCCGAATCTATGAGAAAGACCACATTCTGATATACTTAATGCACTAATACAAGTCCAAATTCGGATTTCAGGAAGTTTTTAAAACTTGAGTTTTAGACATGGGTGCTATAATACCCGAGAAATTCTAAAGGACTCAAGGGTAATTTATCTTGGGGTAAAAATGGAATTTAAGGATAAATTGAGGGTATAACGGTAATTTATTACCGTATGGATGACTAAATCGACTGCCGGGAGTACCCTGGAGCTGAAATACCAAAGGAAAATGATATGGCATTAATGAGCACCCCGAGATAGGATTTATGGTGCCGAAAGAAATCGGAACGGGAACAGTTTTCGGTACAGCTAAGAAGGCAGCTGCCAATTAGGCTGCAATACCGAATTATCATAGACGACTTTTCGGAAGTCAAAGGAAGCTTGAGGGAGCTTCGGTTTTTCATGAGGAACAACCCTTCAGAGGTTTCGGGAAGAAACGAATGGGTTTAAGGCCAAAACGAAGATTCGGGCCTAAGTGCAATTTTTAGAAATTGCTAGAGGGAGGTCGAAACAAGGTTGTTTTGGAATCTTTGAGGGTCAAAATGATGATTTAGGTCTTGAGGGGCTTAAATGCAATAAAGGGAAGTTGAGGGGTTTAGTGAAAAGGGCCAAAATGAGAAACCCGAAACTTGAAGGGCCAAAGTGCAATTAATGGAAAGTTTGGCCAATCTCCACCAAGTCTCTGGTCGTCAATTTCGGCCGATCCAACTGTAGGGATGGCACGAGGCTTGGTCGGGGATGATTTTTTGTAAAGGAATGAGGGGGCAACGACCACTTGAGTGGTCGGATTTTGAAGGAAAAGCCGACCAAAAATTGGTCGGATTGTCGCGACCTGCAAGTCGCGATTGTGGTCAGCCTTGGTCGATTCGAGGCTCATCCAGGGGCGGGTGAGACTCTTAAGGAGATGGGTAAGGCGGCCAAAGGGGTTTAAGCGCTCGGGTTTGCCTATAAATAGGCATTAGAGGCGGCCCAATTTTGGAGAAGTTGAAGCATGAAATCGACCGATCAAACGAACGAATTGAGGCGCCATTTTAAGGGGCTTTTGAAGCCCATAAGAGGTAGATCAATTCTGGAAACTTTGGGCAATTTTCGTGATGGTTTGATGGCTGATCGGAGCTCGCCGGAGTTTTGGGGCGGACGATATGGCCGAGACTTCAAACGCCCGATTGGGCGCCTTTCGGTGCTCCTTTCGAGGCTCAAGAGGGTCCAAGAGGATCGAATAAGAGAGGAGAAGAAGCTGGTGGAGAAAACGGAGATCGCCGGAAAAAGCTCGCCGGAGAAGACGACCGGCGCGTGGCCGGCACGCGCTGTGCTCCACGCGCCACCACTCGCCCTAGGCGCGTGCGGGCGCGTGGGCCTGTGGAAAAATCAGAAAAAAATATGGAAAAATCAGGAAAATTATTTTATGGAGATTGTGCAAAAAGATTGGGATTTGGGATTCCCGATGCCTCAGTTTCTGAACCAAAGTGCCTCGTTTTGCGTGAAAACACAATATCCGGGTAAGTTCAGTATTTTTCCTTGAAAGTTCATAGCATATAATGAATTGTTGTGAAGATAGATTTGAGAAAATAGTCTCGGTATATTTATTGGGATTTTTAGAAGGAAAAATGAAGGAAAATGAAAGGAAATAGGAAATAAATGGAATTCTGAGGATATTTAGTAATTAAATATCATTTTATGTTTGAGGAGATCGAGATGATAATATTGGTGCAACTTTTGAGAGTTGGCACGAGAATCGAGGCGGGGCACGCATATCGAGGTGATGCACGCTTTTCGAGGAAAATGCAAGTTTGTCTCAAAAGGTGAGTGGTATTCTCACAAGAACTTATATTCATGATATAATTGTTATATATGCATGCTATTTATGAATTGCAATATTCATTTGTCATATTGCATTGAAAGTCGTGATATTTCCATTGCACGATATTATTGTCATATTGAAATTGTGCATGGGGATGGGATGATACCCTCAGAGTGTAGCCGTAATTCCCCTAGGGCGTTGAGAGAATAACGTTAGGCCTATCCCGCAGACGTTCGGGATTTGCCTAGGATTCCTAGCCGGGCTGGGGATGCCTGGGAAGTTACATTATGGGTATATGTTCATTCATGTTGTTGCATCATGCATCATATTTATGTTTTTGGATCCTCACTAGAAGTTTCATCTTCTAATGGGTTATGCCCCTGGAACATTCAACGTTCCAGTTGAGACTTGCAGTTAGGGCAAGGAGCAGGTTGATGTATGACGGCACGTGATGGCGTGGCCGATGGATTCAGCAGGAGATTCCAGTATTTTATTTGTTGAGAATTGTCTATTGATGTATGCTCGAGGTTTCATATGATTTGTACCTAGGGTGTTAGATGTTATCTCGGGAGACGTGTCTCAATGTATTTATGTAATTGAGGATATGATGGTAATATATGGTACGGATTCTTATATTGTTTTAAATATAGTGAATTCAAGTATGTACCGTATCAGGTTTCGATTATTGCTTCCGTATGTTTAATGATTTGCTGGGGTTTCCCTTTGAAATACGGCATTTGATGTATAAGGGAAAGGGAATATGTATGTATGCGATGGGCCCCAGCATAGTGGCACGCCCTCGATAGGGACGGGGTGTTACAGTTGGTATCAGAGCGGAAATGTTGAAGACATAGGAAATGTCTGACTCTAGTATAGATGATATTAAAGCGAACTTAAGGAAAAGGTCGCGTGTGGCTAAATAAGTAAAGCCATCGTAAGATTTGGGTATTGACGGTTACTGGATAAGTGCGTTGTTGTGGAAGTGCATGTCAAGGCTAGTTCTGGCTAAGGAAAGACTTGGTACTTAAGTGCGTCCTTTGTGACCCACCACTCTTTCCTGGGAACTTACCTGGTGTACTCTTCACGACAGACACTATTTCAGTAGACGACTATTATTCTTGGTGAATAGTAGAATGCCTGATAGAAGCTAGTTCGATCAGAATGATCTAGCTATTGGAATAAGGATCCAATGATATGATTGGAAAGTAAGGATGACTCGGTAACCATGATTATGGATCCGAGAGATTTTGGAGACTATTGATTTGAGGACGTTAGACAAAATCATTGAAGGAAAAATTGGATAACAGGTAGTTATCGAGGATGATCGGATCAAGAATGATTAGTCTGATGAGGCATGACCTGGCTGATGAGTTAGGATCAAAGGATAAGGATTTTCGAGAATCATATAGTATCTCGGAAATAAGATATGGGATCCCATGGATTGGGACAAACGAGAGGCCAAAGATGGCCAAACGATGGCGCGTGAGTGCGTCAATTGATGAGGCAAAAGTGGTGGAACCGATGAGACTCGCAAAAGCGGGATAGGAAACCCTAGCAGGGTGACAGCACTACTGGCCGGTGTTCGCAGTGACAGATCTGGATCTAGGGACCTAGCAGAAGGCTTGTTATGAGCTTACGATCAACGTACCGGGGAAGCTAGTTAGTTGTCTCGCGGTATGAGTTGAGGACTCAGGATCTAAGTTACTTAGTGTACTGCCGAGGAGACGATCAGATGCTGAATATCTGGGGCAACACAGTAGGGTTTGTACCTTGTATGGGAGATCTAAGTCCCAATGGTTGCGAGGTGTGCCACTAGCTATGGTTGATTGAGGCAGGAAGCCTAAGGAATTAGCCCGAAATGAAATGGATTAAATATGGACTGTGTATCCTATTTAAAGATTGTAATGGGATCATGAGATGGTCGTGTTGGGTGGCTCAAAGGAATGCTACCTAACGTATGAAATGGAAAGGAAAGATGCATGCTCGAGAGCCGTGTAGGCGCTACCTATGAGGTGAGGAAATCACCAGGCCATGATGAGGGCCTAAAATGAAGGTTCTTACAGAAAGAGTTAGACTCAGGGCAACGACGATGAATGATAGTTCTTAGAGGACTACGACGAGACCGTGCAGTTTTTCACCCGGGATGTACCCGAGTGAGGGTCGACGTATGATGTAGGAGTAAGCCTACCATATGATGGGGGTGATGACAGTTGTGTGCTGGCTGACGGAAAGAGTAGTGCCTAGGAAGAACTAATTTAATGGTCGGGTGCCGATAGTCAACTGGATCTGAAGAACAAAAGACGAGAGTCAGTGGATTCTCGGTAAATAAGATTTCAGGTAGTGGAGCATGACCGGTCCAAAGGCTTGGCCGATTAATAGTAAAATGGTAGTCTCGACTCAAGGTAGAGTTCGAGTACTAAAAAGGAAAAAGGTGCTTAATGGGTCGTATCGACCGTAAAGGAATGATAAGGAAACCTAGTCAACAGAGGTTGTGACTACGTTCCAGGGTGCCAAACGAACCTGCAGAATCAGGTAAAGTGGTCGGTAGTCAACCCGGCAAAGAGAGCTTAAAAGCACCATGATGAATGGTGAGCCATGATGGCAAAGGAATCGAGTTCTTGGAAGATAAATGGAACCAGATAGTGTGATCTGATTTGGGATCTTCGAGGATTGATCGATATGAGATTTTTGAGGAATTTCTTGAAAGGAAATTATTGAGGATCTAGGGATTCGAAATGGAACCTTAGAGTTTTCAGAAAGAAATCTAACGAGGATCGAAGTACCATAGGTGACATAAGTACCTGCCTACTCTAGCTGGTAATGTAGCTATGATTGTCGTCTTGAAGATTGTGCAAATCTTGGACCCGATTGAAAGGATCAAATGATGGTAGATATGCCGAGATGATTGGTCGCAGTAAGAGAAGCTGTAGACCCAAGTTGATTGAGGATCCGAGATTTTCGATTTTGAAAATTGAAACTCTCGTATAGCTAGACAGTTAGTCTAGGTAGCCTGGGTGGAAGATTGAGATATGTATAGCTGAGTGATATCAACAAGTTATGGAAATAAAGAGCCTGTCGAGTTATGGTTCAAGCACTTGCGGTTAATGAAAAGTCGTAAGAAGAATTGGAAGATGATAAGATATATTCTCGGAAGATTTAATGGGATTATTTCTAAATGATGATTGTTAATGATAACTTGAGGTTATAGGATGATTAACCTTGTATGGCTTGATTGAGGATGTAAATTATCAGAGTTAGAAAAAGGTGATAATTGAGAATTGATATCTTTTATCTCGAATTTGATGAATAATGAAACAGCCGCAAGAGGCTGGGACATTTATGATTGATATGTGATTGAGGTTAAGATAAAGAAATAAGGTATTCTGAGATCGATGTTTCGATGATAAGGATAACGAGATGACGATCTCGGAATTGATGATTTGACCAATGTACCATTCACATTGAAGTCGCGTTGGTAATTGTGTCTATTGATGGTATATTGGTGTACTCCTCGGTTAGGGAGACACATGAGGAACATTGAGGATAATGTTAAGAAACATCACGATTGATGTTATGAATGAGATTGGCTTGCCAGGTAGTAAGCAGATTATGAAAGAAGTGATGAGAGCATGAGGCTCTATGTTGGTAATCGTGAAATCAAAGTTGATTGTCATGAGTAGAACACTTGAAACAAGAAAGAGACAACTTTATTAAAACAACGATATCTCAAAATTGAATTATTTGCATTAGACGATTCCGAATCTTTCTGAAAGATGACATTTTGATACACTTTATTCACTAATGAAAGTCCAAATTCAGATTTCGTGAAGTTTTTAAAACTTGAGTTTTTGCCATGGGTGCATAGTAGAACACTTGAAACAAGAAGGAGACAACTTGATTAAAACAACAATATCTAATAATTGAACTATTTGCTTTTGACGATTCTGAATCTATGTGAAAGTTGACATTTTGATGCACTTAATGCACTAATAGAAGTCCCAATTTTGATTTCGGGAAGTTTTTAAAACTTGACTTTTAGCCATGGGTGCCAAGTAGAACTCTCCAAACAAGAAAGAGACAACTTTATCAAAACAACGATATCTCAAAATTGACTAATTTGCTTTTGACGATTCTGAATCTATGAGAAAGACCACATTTTCATATACTTAATGCACTAATAGAAGTCCAAATTCGCATTTCGGGAAGTTTTTAAACCTTGAGTTTTAGCCATGGATGCATAGTAGAACACTTGAAACAAGAAAGAGACAACTTTATTAAAAAAATGATATCTCAAAATTGACTTATTTGCTTTAGACGATTCTGAATATTTTTGAAAGATGACATTTTGATACTCTTAAAAGTACTAATGAAAGTCCAAATTCAATTTTTGGGATGTTTTGAAAACTTCAGTTTTACCCATGGGTGCATTGTAGAATACTTGAAAAAAGAAAGAGACAACTTTATTAAAACTACGATATCTCAAAATTGACTTATTTACTTTTGACGATTTCGAATCTATGTGAAAAACCACATTCTGATATACTTAATGCACTAATAGAAGTCCAAATTTGAATTTCGAGAAGTTTTTAAAACTTGAGTTTTAGCCATGTGTGCATAGTAGAACACTTGAAACAACACAGAGACAACTTTATCAAAATAACGATATCTCAAAATTGACTTATTTGCTTTAGACGATTCTGAATCTTTGTGAAAGATGACATTTTGATACACTTAATGCACTAATGAAAGTCCAAATTCAGATTTCTTGAAGTTTTTAAAACTTGAGATTTTGCCATGGGTGCATAGTAGAACACTTGAAACAAGGAGACAACTTGATTAAAACAACGATATATCAAAATTGACTTATTTGCTTTTCATGATTCCGAATCTATGTGAAAGCTGACATTTTGATACCCTTAATGCACTAATAGAAGTCCAAATTTTGATTTCGGGAAGTTTTTAAAACTTGAGTTTTAGCCATGGGTGCCAAGTAGAACTCTCGAAACAAGAAAGAGACAACTTTATTAAAAAAATGATATCTCAAAATTGACTAAGGTTCTTTTGACGATTCCGAATCTATGTGAAAGACCACATTCTGATATACTTAATGCACTAATAGAAGTCCAAATTCGAATTTCAGGAAGTTTTTAAAACTTGAGTTTTAGGCATGGGCGCATAGTAGAAAAGTTTAAACAAGAAACAGACAACTTTATTAAAACAATGATAACTCAAAATTGACATATTTGCTCTTAACGATTCTGAATATATGTTAAAGACCACATTTTGATATACTTAATGCACTAATAGAAGTCTAAATTCGAATTTTGGGAAGATTTTAAAACTTGAGTTTTTGCCATGGGTGCATAGTAGAACACTCGGAACAAGAAAGAGACAACTTTATCAAAACAACGATATCTCAAAATTGACTTTTCTGCTTTAGGCGATTCTGAATCCTTGCGAAAGATGACATTTTGATACACTTAATACACTAATCAAAGTCCAAACTTGGATTTTGGGAAGTTTATAAAGATTGAGTTTTAGTCATGGGTGCATAGTAGAACACTTCAAACAAGAAAGAGACAACTTTATTAAAACAACGATATCTCAAAATTGACATATTTGCTTTTAACGATTCTGAATCTATGTGAAAGACGACATTTTGATACACTTGATACACTAATGAAAGTCCAAACTCAGATTTTGAGAAGTTTTTAAAGCTTGAGTTTTAGTCATGGGTGCATAGTAGAACACTTGAAACAAGGAAGAGACCACTTGATTAAAACAACGATATCTCTAAATTAACTTATTTGCTTTTAACGATTTCGAATCTATGTGAAAGATGACATTCTGATAGACTTAATACACTAATAGAAGTCTAAATTTTGATTTCAAGAAGTTTTTAAAACTTGAGTTTTAGCCATGGGTGCCAAGTAGAACTCTCGAAACAAGAAAGACACAACTTTATTAAAACAATGAACTCTCAAAATTGACTAATTTGCGATTCATGATTCCAAATCTCTGTGAAAGACCACATTTTGATATACTTAATGCACTAATAGAAGTCCAAATTAGAATTTCGGGAAGTTTTTAAAACTTGCATTTTAGCCATGGGTGCATAGTAGAACTCTCGAAACGAGAAAGAGACAACTTTATTGAAACAACGATATCTCAAAATTGACTAATTTACTTTTGACGATTTCGAATCTATGTGAAAGACCACATTTTGATATACTTAATGCACTAATAGAAGTCCAAATTTGAATTTCGAGAAATTTTTAAAACTTGAGTTTTAGCCATGGGCGCATAGTACAAAACTTGAAACAGGAAAGAGACAACTTTATTAAAAAAACGTTATCTCAAAATTGACTTATTTGCTTTAGATGATTCTGAATCTTTGTGAAAGATGACTTTTTTATACACTTAATGCACTAATAAAAGTCCAAATTCAGATTTCAGAAAGTTTTTAAAACTTGAGTTTTAGCCATGGGCGCATAGTAGAAAAGTTGAAACAAGAAAGAGACAACTTTATTAAAAAAAAAGATAACCCAAAATTGACTTATTTGCTTTTAACGATTATGAATATATGTTAAAGACCACATTTTGATATACTTAATGCACTAATACAAGTCTAAATTCGGATTTCGGGAAGATTTTAAAACTTGAGTTTTACCCATGGGTGCATAGTAGAACACTCGGAACAAGAAAGAGACAACTTTATCAAAACAATGATATCTCAAAATTGACTTATTTGCTTTTAACAATTCTGAATCTATGTGAAAGACGACATTTTGATACACTTAATACACTAATGAAAGTCCAAACACAGATTTCGAGAAGTTTTTAAGCCTTGAGTTTTAGTCATGGGTGCATAGTAGAACACTTGAAACAAGGAAGAGACCACTTAATTAAAACAACGATATCTCTAAATTAACTTATTTGCTTTTGAAGATTCTGAATCTATGTGAAAGATGACATTCTGATACACTTAATGCACTAATAGAAGTTTAAATTTTGATTTTGGGAAGTTTTTAAAACTTGAGTTTTAGCCATGGGTGCCAAGTACAACTCTCGAAACAAGAAAGACACAACTTTATTAAAACAACGATATCTCAAAATTGACTAATTTACTTTTGACGATTCCGAATCTATGTGAAAGACCACATTCTGATATACTTAATGCACTAATAGAAGTCCAAATTAGAATTTCGGGAAGTTTTTAAAACTTGAGTTTTGGCCATGTGTGCATAGTAGAACACTTGAAACAACCGAGAGACAACTTTATCAAAACAACGATATCTCAAAATTGAATAATTTGCTTTAGACGATTCTGAATCTTTGTGAAAGATGACATTTTGATACACTTAATGCACTAATGAACGTCCAAATTCAGATTTCGTGAAGTTTTTAAAACTTGAATTTTTGCCATGGGTGCATAGTAGAACACTTGAAACAATGAGACAACCTGATTAAAACAACGATATATGAAAATTGACTTATTTGCTTTTCATGATTCCGAATCTATGTGAAAGCTGACATTTTGATACCCCTAATGCACTAATAGAAGTCCAAATTTTGATTTCGAGATGTTTTTAAAACTTGAGTTTTAGCCATGGGTGCCAAGTAGAACTCTCGAAACAAGAAAGAGACAACTTTATTAAAAAAACGATATCTCAAAATTGACCAAGTTGCTTTTCACGATTCCGAATCTATGTGAAAGACCACATTTTGATATACTTAATGCACTAATAGAAGTCCAAATTCAGATTTCGGGAAGTTTTTAAAACTTGAGTTTTAACCATGGGCGCATAGTAGAACACTTGAAACAAGAAAGAGACAACTTTATTAAAAAAATGATATCTCAAAATTGACTTATTTGCTTTAGACGATTCCGAATCTTTGTGAAAGATGACATTTGGATACACTTAATGGACTAATAGAAGTCCAAATTCAGATTTCGCGATTAAAAGAAGTCCAAATTTTGATTTGGGGAAGTTTTTAAAACTTGAGTTTTAACCATGGGTGCCAAGTAGAACTCTCCAAAGAAGAAAGAGACAATTTTATCAAAACAACGATATCTCAAAATTGACTTATTTGCTTTAGACGATTCTGAATCTTTGTGAAAGATGACATTTGGATACACTTAATGCACTAATAGAAGTCCAAATTCAGACTTGGCGAAGTTTTTAAAACTTGAGTTTTAGCCATGGGAGCATAGTAGAACACTTGAAACAAGAAGGAGACAACTTGCTTAAAACAACGATATCTCAAAATTGACTTATTTGCTTTTCATGATTTTGAATCTATGTGAAAGTTGACATTTTGATACCCTTAATGCACTAATAGAAGTCCAAATTTTGATTTTGGGAAGTTTTTAAAACTTGAGTTTTAGCCATGGGTGCCAAGTAGAACTCTCGAAACAGGAAAGAGACAACTTTACTAAAAAAACGATATCTCAAAATTGACTATGTTGCTTTTGACGATTCCGAATCTATGTGAAAGACCACATTCTGATATACTTAATGCACTAATAGAAGTCCAAATTCGAATTTTGGGAAGTTTTTAAAACTTGAGTTTTAGCCATGGGCGCATAGTAGAAAAGTTTAAACAAGAAAGAGACAACTTTATTAAAACAATGATAACTCAAAATTGACTTATTTGCTTTTAACGATTCTGAATATATGTGAATGACCACATTTTGATATACTTAATGCACTAATAGAAGTCTAAATTCGAATTTCGAGAAGATTTTAAAACTTGAGTTTTAGCCATGGGTGCATAGTAGAACACTCGGAACAAGAAAGAGACAACTTTATCAAAACAACGATATCTCAAAATTGACTTTTTTGCTTTAGGCGATTCCGAATCCTTGTGAAAGATGACATTTTGATACACTTAATGCACTAATGAAAGTCCAAAGTCAGATTTCGGGAAGTTTTGAAAACTTGAGTTTTAGCCATGGGTGCATAGTAGAACACTTGAAACAAGAAAGAGACAACTTTATTAAAATGACCATATCTCAAAATTGACATATTTGCTTTTAACGATTCTAAATCTATGTGAAAGACGACATTTTATACACTTAATACACTAATGAAAGTCCAAACTCATATTTTGGGAAGTTTTTAAAGCTTGAGTATTAGTCATGGGTGCATAGTTGAACACTTGAAACAAGGAAGAGACCACTTGATTAAAACAATGATATCTCTAAATTAACTTATTTGCTTTTGACGATTCCGAATCTATCTGAAAGATGAAATTTTGATACACTTAATGCACTAATAGAAGTCTAAATTTTGATTTTGGGAAGTTTTTAAAACTTGAGTTTTAGCCATGGGTGCCAAGTAGAACTCTCGAAACAAGAAAGACACAACTTTATTAAAACAACGAACTCTCAAAATTGACTAATTTGCCTTTCATGATTCCAAATCTCTGTGAAAGACCACATTTTGATATACTTAATGAACTAATAGAAGTCCAAATTAGAATTTCGGGAAGTTTTTAAAACTTGCATTTTAGCCATGGGAGCATAGTAGAACTCTCGAAACAAGAAAGAGACAACTTTACTGAAACAACGATATCTCAAAATTGACTAATCTACTTTTGACGATTCTGAATCTATGTGAAAGACCACATTCTGATATACTTAATGCACTAATAGAAGTCCAAATTCAAATTTTGAGAAGTTTTTAAAACTTGAGTTTTGGCCATGGGCGCATAGTAGAACACCTGAAACAAGAAAGAGACCACTTGATTAAAACAACGATATCTCTAAATTAACTTATTTTCTTTTGACAATTCTGAATCTATGTGAAAGATGACATTCTGATACACTTAATGCACTAATAGAAGACTAACTTTGATTTCGAGAAGTTTTTAAAACTTAAGTTTTAGCCATGGGTGCCAAGTAGAACTCTCGAAACAAGAAAGACACAACTTTATTAAAACAATGATATCTCAAAATTGACTAATTTACTTTTGACGATTCCGAATCTATGTGAAAGACCACATTTTGATATACTTAATGCACTAATAGAAGTCCAAATTAGAATTTCGGGAAGTTTTTAAAACTTGAGTTTTAGCCATGTGTGCATAGTAGAACACTTGAAACAACCGAGAGACAACTTTATCAAAACAACGATATCTCAAAATTGACTTATTTGCTTTAGACGATTCTGAAACTTTATGAAAGATAACATTTTGATACACTTAATGCACTAATGAAAGTCCAAATTCAGATTTCGTGAAATTTTTAAAACTTGAGTTTTTGCCATGGGCGCATAGTAGAACACTTGAAACAAGGAGACAACTTGATTAAAACAACGATATATGAAAATTGACTTATTTGCTTTTCATGATTCCGAATCTATGTGAAAGCTGACATTTTGATACTTATGCAGTAATAGAAGACCAAATTTTGATTTCTGGAAGTTTTTAAAACTTCAGTTTTAGCCATAGGTGCCAAGTAGAACTCTTGAAACAAGAAAGAGACAACTTTATTAGAAAAACGATATCTCAAAATTGACTAAGTTGCTTTTGATGATTCCGAATCTATGTGACAGACCACATTCTGATATACTTAATGCACTAATAGAAGTCCAAATTCGAATTTTGGGAAGTTTTTAAAACTTGAGTTTTAGTCATGGGCGCATAGTAGAACACTTGAAACAAGAAAGAGACAACTTTATTAAAAAAATGATATCTCAAAATTGACTTATTTGCTTTAGACGATTCCGAATCTTTGTGAAAGATGACATTTGGATACACTTAATGCACTAATAGAAGTCCAAATTCAGATTTCGCGAAGTTTTTAAAACTTGAGTTTTAGCCATGGGCGCATAGTAGAATACTTGAAACAAGAAGGAGACAACTTGATTAAAACAACGATATCTCAAAATTGACTTATTTGCTTTTCACGATTCTGAATCTATGTGAAAGATGACATTTTGATACACTTATTGCACTAATAATAGAAGTCCAAATTTTGATTTGGGAAAGTTTTTAAAACTTGAGTTTTAGCCATGGGTGCCAAGTAGAACTCTCCAAACAAGAAAGGGACAACTTTATCAAAACAATGATATCTCAAAATTGAGTAATTTGCTTTTGATGATTCCGAATCTATGTGAAAGACCACATTTTGATATACTTAATGCATTAATAGAAGTCCAAATTCGCATTTCGGGAAGTTTTTAAAACTTGAGTTTTAGCCATAGCTGCATAGTAGAACACTTGAAACATGAAAGAGACAACTTTATTAAAAAAATTATATCTCAAAATTGACTTATTTGCTTTAGACGATTCCGAATTTTTTTGAAAGATGACATTTTGATACACTTAAAGCACTAATGAAAGTCCAAATTCGATTTTCGGGATGTTTTGAAAACTTGAGTTTTACCCATGGGTGCATAGTAGAATACTTGAAACAAGAAAGAGACAACTTTATTAAAACTACGATATCTCAAAATTGACTTATTTACTTTTGACGATTCTGAATCTATGTGAAAGACCACATTCTGATATACTTAATGCACTAATAGAAGTCCAAATTCGAATTTCGAGAAGTTTTTAAAACTTGAGTTTTAGGTATGTGTGCATAGTAGAACACTTGAAATAATAGAGAGACAACTTTATCAAAACAACGATATCTCAAAATTGACTTATTTGCTTTAGACGATTCTGAATCTATGTGAAAGTTTACATTTTTATACTCTTAATGAACTAATAAAAGTCCAAATTAGAATTTCAGGATGTTTTTAAAACTTGGAGTTCTATTAGGCATGGGTGCATAGTAGAACACTCAAAACAAGAAAGACACAACTTTATTGAAAAAACGAATCTCAAAATTGACTAATTTCCTTTTGACGATTCTGAATCTATGTGAAAGACCACATTTTGATATACTTAATGCACTAATAGAAGTCCAAATTCGCATTTCGAGAAGTTTTTAAACCTTGAGTTTTGTAATACCCGGTATTACATGGTATTGAAAAATAAATAAATTTGGATTATTTTGTCAGAACCTCGGGTGGTTTGGAAAGCCCAAGGGTCAATCTCGATAAATTAATTAGAGAAAAAAAATTGTCAAATTGGCGGCTGGGAGTGCCTCGGGACTTGGATGTCCAGGAAAGAGGGCAAGAGATTGATCAGAGTCTCTAGACGAGGATAGTGGCACGGGAAGCAGTCTGACCAGGAATAACTTTCGGAATAAATTCTATATAAGCTCGAGTGGGTGCCAATACCGAATAGTCGGAGGGGACCTCCTAGAACTTGAGGGGACCCTAGGGGTGGTTCGGTTTTTTAAGTAAGACAACCCTTAAGTATTTTTGCATTGAATAAAGGTCCCGTGAAGGTGAAGGGACGAGGTTGGTATTCCCGAGTAACGATTGGTTATTAATTTTGGAGAATTAATGTTTTGGTGGCTTGTGGATAATTAATTAAAATCTTCGGAGCGCCCAAGTATAATTATTAGAATTCCTCAAGTACAATTAATTTGTCCCTTTAAGTGTAATTATCTGAAAATAAAGGGATTAAATTGTGTATTATATATATGTATATTGTTTTGTGCGCGTGCATAAGGGAGAGGAAGCTTCCTTGAAGCTTCCTCCCAAGCTGTCTCTGTAAATTAAAATGAGAGAGAGAGAGAGCAGAGTTGAGAGGGAGAGTGAGACGCAGAGAAAGAGAGCTCGAGAGATAGCTTTGTCGCGAGAGATCGAGAGAGTGAAAGAGATAGAGAGATGGAGAGATGGCCGGTTAGAGGCTGCGTGATGCAGCGGCGGCCATGGAAGCAGCGACGGCTTGAAGAAGCCGCGGCCATGGCTACGGTTGCAGGAGCTCGGGGCGACGAGGGAAGCAGCGAGGGCCAGCCAATGAGGGTCGAAGGTGGCTGGTGAGGTCGTGCGAGCAGCGGCCAAAGGCAGCAGCGGGTCGGAGCGAGCAGCCGCGATAGGCCATGGCAGCGCAGGGGTGCTCGCGCCGCTGCTTGCGGCGATGGCTCCTGGTAGCGGCGGTCAGCCGGTGCAGTGTGGCCGGCGGTGATGGCGTGGGAAGCAACAGCTGCAACGGTGGCCGGTGGTCCATGCGGAGGTGGCTAGCGGTCGGCGGGCGCTGTGTGCGCGCAGGAGCTGCGTGCGGTGAAGAAAAAGGAGGAACAGTGTGCGCGCAGAGGAGGCGCGCGGGAAGAAGAAAAAATAATAGAAAAAGAAAAAAAAATAAAATAAAAAATAAAAAGAAAATATAGAAAATTGGGAAAAATAGCTGAAAATCCAGAAAAATTGGGGAAAGCCCTGGAAATTAGTTTGGGGCTCAAGGAGTGGGCCAGAGGTTCGATATGGGAATCCAAGGGCATTATGGCAGTCCAATAGGCGATGCCAATGTGGGCGATTAGCCGATTTTCTGTTTCAAATTAATCGAGATGAGTTAATTAATTCTTTTCAAAAATATTTCCTTTATGTGAGATATTAGATTGTGCTGAGTAATGTAATTGTTGGATTAAACCCTAGGTTGGGGTTGTTTGGAATTTATTGACGGTTGGTGTATGCCGTGGTTAGTGTTATTTGGAGATAGTGTTTATGCATGATTTTGCGGTGTAAGCAAAAATGAAGGCGTTGGTTAATGCTTGATATGATGGGATTTTGCCTGCTTGTCTCTAGGTTCGACCGGGAAGGCAGTGAACCTAGAAGAACTTGAGATTCAGGCTGGAATTCGTGCCGAGGCAGGGATGAGGCTTCGAACCAGGTAAGGGACGATCCCATGTGGAGACGGCCTTGCAAGTTGGTAAATGTGTTTGATAATGATTTTATGTTGCATTTGCATGTAGTGGTTATCTTGTGTGATGTAAGATCTAGTGGTTAACTTGTGTGATGCAAGACCTAGTGGACCTATGGCCATATGGAGGACTAGTGTGGTGGGGGTTGATAGGTTGATGCCTCAAACCTCAGGGGGTTGTGAGGATAAGTGGGCCTAGCCTCATTTGCATGCATTGGGCATACATAATCATCTTTATATTCATATTTACATGCATTGCACCCTTACTGAGTCTTTATGACTCATGAGGTTTTACCTCATGTGTAGATGTTGCAAGTCCAGAGGCAAGCAGGAATGGCGCCAGGAGGCTATTGTGGCAATTAAATTTGTTGACTGAGATGTGTTGTTGTGTATTCCTTTGTAATTTTTCATACGTATTCATGTAATTGAGTGTAAGCGATATTGAGCACTAGATGTATTTAATGGTTGTAATCATCATAGTGTGATAAATGATTGTGAGATTGTTATTTGGATATGGCTTAGTTGGCCAAGATGAGTTTCGGACCAAGTAAAGATCAGCAAGGTACGTTCTCATAAATGCCCAATACTCAGCGAAGTGTTTGTATGCTAGCTTTGTGCCTGGGTCACCTCTGGCTTGCTATGGGGCAAGTTGAAGAGAGGTGAAGCTCACTCGAGTTTTTGGTCTCGGTCCGCTGTGTTTTCTTGATTGAGTTGGGACCGATTCTTGAGTGGAGCGAAGGGAAGGACAAAGCCTAGTTCCCACCTAGGGCGTTTCCTGTTGAAACATAGTCCAACCCTTCAGTCGTGGTTTTTCGGGTGAGTAATCCAGTCGATTATTTATCGGTGACGCCCGTAGAGTGGGAGCGGGTCGTTACAAGTTTTAGCCATGGCTGCATAGTAGAACACTTGAAACAAGAAAGAGGCAACTTTATTAAAAAAACTATATCTCAAAATTGACTTATTTGCTTTAGACGATTCCGAATCATTTTGAAAGATGACATTTTGATACACTTAAAGCACTAATGAAAGTCCAAATTCGATTTTCAGGATGTTTTGAAAACTTCAGTTTTACCCATGGGTGCATAGTAGAATACTTGAAACAAGAAAGAGACAACTTTATTAAAACTAGGATATCTCAAAATTGACTTATTTACTTTTGACGATTCCAAATCTATGTGAAAGACCACATTCTGATATACTTAATGCACTAATAGAAGTCCAAATTCGAATTTCGAGAAGTTTTTAAAACTTGAGTTTTAGCCATGTGTGCATAGTAGAACACTTAAAACAACAGAGAGACAACTTGATCAAAACAACGATATCTCAAAATTGACTTATGTGCTTTAGACGATTTTGAATCTTTGTGAAAGATGACATTTTGATACACTTAATGCACTAATGAAAGTCCAAATTCAGATTTCGTGAAGTTTTTAAAACTTGAGTTTTTGCCATGGGTGCATAGTAGAACACTTGAAACAAGGAGACAACTTAATTAAAACAACGATATCTGAAAATTGACTTATTTGCTTTTCATGATTCTGAATCTATGTGAAAGCTGACATTTTGATACCCTTAATGCACTAATAGAAGTCCAAATTTTGATTTCGGGAAGTTTTTAAAACTTGAGTTTTAGTCATGGGTGCCAAGTAGAACTCTCGAAACAAGAAAGAGACAACTTTAATAAAAAAACGATATCTCAAAATTGACTAAGTTGCTTTTGACGATTCTGAATCTATGTGAAAGACCACATTCTGATATACTTAATGCACTAATAGAAGTCCAAATTCGAATTTCAGGAAGTTTTTAAAACTTGAGTTTTAGCCATGGGCGCATAGTAGAAAAGTTTAAACAAGAAAGAGACAACTTTATTAAAACAATGATAACTCAAAATTGACTTATTTGCTTTTAACGATTCTGAATATATGTTAAAGACCACATTTTGATATACTTAATTCACTAATAGAAGTCCAAATTCGCATTTCAGAAAGTTTTTAAAACTTGAGTTTTAGCCAAAGCTGCATAGTAGAACACTTGAAACAAGAAAGAGACAACTTTATTAAAAAAACTATATCTCAAAATTGACTTATTTGCTTTAGACGATTCCGAATTTTTTTGAAAGATGACATTTTGATACACTTAAAGCACTAATGAAAGTCCAAATTCAATTTTCGGGATGTTTTGGAAACTTGAGTTTTAGCCATGGGTGCATAGTAGAATACTTGAAACAAGAAAGAGACAACTTTATTAAAACTACGATATCTCAAAATTGACTTATTTACTTTTGACGATTCCGAATCTATGTGAAAGACCACATTCTGATATACTTAATGCACTAATAGAAGTCCAAATTCAAATTTCGAGAAGTTTTTAAAACTTGAGTTTTAGCCATGTGTGCATAGTAGAACACTTGAAACAACAGAGAGACAACTTTATCAAAACAACGATATCTCAAAATTGACTTATTTGCTTTAGATGATTCTGAATCTATGTGAAAGTTGATATTTTGATACTCTTTATGCACTAATAGAAGTCCAAATTAGAATTTTGGGAAGTTTTTAAAACTTGCGTTTTAGCCATGGATGCATAGTAGTGTTGGAAATGTATGCCCTAAAGACACGTTTTATTTAATTTATGGTAATGATGTTTCTTTTAGTCAGTTAGTGGCACATATATTATTTGCATTTAATTGTTGGAAAAATGTCCATGCTATTAAGTAAGTGATTCATGTGATGGGTCGTTCTTCACAGTTAGGCATGAATCATGGGTACTTAATAAGCAAGAAAAATATTACTCTTGATCTTTTGTTAGAACTGAGCATTCTATCATGATAAGATTATTGTGCAATAGATCCTAATGGAGGATGGCTTGCCTTAGCCAGTAAACAGTCCGTTTACTCTAATTGTACAAGCGCATTTGGAATGCCTAGAGTGGACCTGTGATAGAAGCTAATGACAAAGTACTAATTATCATGGAGCTAGTCTATCACTGCTACTACATGGACGAGTACTCTAATACTTGAGTATTAGTTGGTGGTCTAGTGAACCTAGAGCTATATTCTTAGATTCACTGCAGGTGAGGTCTATCAAAGATCAATAACCTTGTGAGTTGGGAGTATGGTTTCTAATTAGCTAAGACAGACTAATACAAGATAGTTTCTGTGATTCACCCCCTTGTGATTGTCCAAGAATAATCAAATAATCCAAGGCCCTTGGAACGTGACTTAAGAGTGTGTGCTTCTGGGTAGCTTCCGGTGATAAGCAAGTACATTCGAGTAGTCACGGATTATTGGACTAGTGATCTAAGGATGGTAGAAATCATTTAGAAAGGTGTTAGTACATTATTCCTTTCTAAATGATGGGTGTTATGCAGAGGGGTATTTTCGTCATTACACTAGTAGGTCAAAGACATTGCACATGCAAAATTATTCGTGGGGTCAGTGTTACCATATGGTGATTGTTGGAACACTTAGAATGACAAAATATAGCTACTGGGTAGCAGGGGTATTTTGGTCATTTTAGTAGCCATGAATAATTTGTCTTTTGGTCCCCGGGGTAGCTCGATATAACTCATGTATTATTTAATACACTTGGCTTGTTGGGTGAATTACATTGAGAGAGAATTATTTTATTCAGAATGGTCCATAATTAATTGGGCTAGAATAAAATAATAGTTCATTGGTTTTTAATTAATTAATTGGGCTAACCCAATTAGAAAATTAATTAAATGGACTTGGCCCACTAGGGTTTGGCCCACTAGGGTTTTAACCCTAGGGTTCTCCCTATATATATTCTCTCTTTAGTTGTTTTTCACCTAATTGTTTTTACTCTTCTTCACCAAAAGAGAGGCCACGAGTTTGAGTCATACCTTGGAAGATCAAGAGAGCGTTCAAGATCTGATGCGAAGGAGCCGAAGGATTGCAGGACAGCCGTCGTCTCCACCACGCGAAGAAGCTACCGTCCCTCCTCCTCATGTCGCTTCATTCCGTCCGGTGATCCGATGGAAAAGTAAGTTTCCTGGATTCTAATCAATACGAGGAAAGTTTTTATTTTTAAAAACGTTTCCGTTGCATGCTATGTTTCCTCGTGGATGGTCCTTCAAGTAGAACACTCAAAACAAGAAAGACACAACTTTATTGAAAAAATGATATCTCAAAATTGACTAATTTCCTTTTGACGATTCTGAATCTATGTGAAACACGACATTTTGATACACTTAATGCACTAATAGATGTCCAAATTAGGATTTCGAGATGGTTTTAAAACTTGAGTTTTAGCCATGGGTGCATAGTAGAACACTTGAAACAAGAACAAGACAACTTTATGAAAACAATGATATCTCAAAATTGACTTATTTGCGTTAGACGATTCCAAATCTTTTTGAAAGATGACATTTTGATACACTTAATGCACTAATGAAAGTCCAAATTCAGATTTTGTGAAGTTTTTAAAACTTGAGTTTTTGCCATGGGTGCATAGTAGAACACTCGAAACAAGAAGCAGACAACTTGATTAAAAACAACGATATCTAAAAATTGAATTATTTGCTTTTGACGATTCCGAATCTATATGAAAGTTGACATTTTGATGCACTTAATGCACTAATAGAAGTCCCAATTTTGATTTCGGGAAGTTTTTAAAACTTGACTTTTAGCCATGGGTGCCAAGTAGAACTCTCGAAACAAGAAAGAGACAACTTTATTAAAAAAATGATATCTCAAAATTGACTTTTTTGTTTTAGACGATTTCGAATCATTGTGAAAGATGACATTATGATACACTTAATGCACTAATGAAAGTCCAAATTCGGATTTCGTGAAGTTTTGAAAACTTGAGTTTTAGCCATGGGTGCATAGAAGAACACCCGAAACAAGATAGAGACAACTTTATTAAAACAACAATATCTCAAAATTGACTTATTTGCTTTTAACGATTCTGAATCTATGTGAAAGACGACATTTTGATACACTTAATACACTAATCAAAGTCCAAACTTGGATTTTGGGAAGTTTATAAAGCTTGAGTTTTAGTCATGGGTGCATAGTAGAACACTTCAAACAAGAAAGAGACCACTTGATTAAACAACGATATCTCTAAATTGACTTATTTGCTTTTGATGATTCCGAATTCATGTAAAAGACATCATTTTGATACACTTAATGCACTTATAACTGTCCAAGTTAGAATTTCAGGAAGTTTTTAAAACTTGAGTTTTAGCCATGGGTGCATAGTAGAACACTTGAAACAACAGAGAGACAACTTTATTAAAACAACGATATCTCAAAATTGACTTATTTGCTTTAGACGATTCCGAATCTATGTGAAAGATGACATTTTGATACACTTATTGCACTAATAATAGAAGTCCAAATTTTGATTTCGGGAATTTTTTAAAACTTGAGTTTTAGCCATGGGTGCCAAGTAGAACTCTCCAAACAAGAAAGAGATAACATTATTAAAACAACGATATCTCAAAATTGACTAATTTGCTTTTGCGATTCCAAATCTATGAGAAAGACCACATTCTGATATACTTAATGCACTAATAGAAGTCCAAATTTGGATTTCAGGAAGTTTTTAAACTTGAGTTTTAGCCATGGGTGCATAGTAGAACACTTGAAACAAGAAAGAGACAACTTTATTAAAACAACGATGTCTCAAAATTGACTTATTTACTTTAGACGATTTTGAATCTTTGTGAAAGATGACATTTTGATACACTTAATGAAAGATTTCTAATAGAACAATAGCGGAATAGAAATCTTACTTTGTTAGGATCGATTTGATGTAAAACATAACTCCACTTTATGTGAGATATTAGATTGTGCTGAGTAATTTAATTGTTGGATTAAACCCGGGGTTGGGGTTGTTTGGAATTTATTGACGGCTGGGGTATGCCGTGGTTAGTGTTATTTGGAGATAGCGTTTATGCGTGATTTTGCGGTGTAAGCAAAAATGAAGGCGTTGGTTAATGCTTGATATGATGGGGTTTTGCCTGTTTGTCTCTAGGTTCGACCGGGAAGGCAGTGATCCTAGAGAAACTTGAGATTCAGGCTAGAATTCGTGCCGAGACAGGGATGAGGCTTCGAGCCAGGTAAGGGACGACCCCATTTGGAGGTGGCCTTGCAAGTTGGTAAATGTGTTTGATAATGATTTTATGTTGCATTTACATGTAGTGGTTATCTTGTGTGATGTAAGATCTAGTGGTTAACTTGTGTGATGCAAACCTAGTGGACCCATGGCCATATGGAGGACTAGTGTGGTGGGGGCTGATAAGTTGATGCCTCAAACCTCAGGGGGTTGTTAGGATAAGTGGGCCTAGCCTCATTTGCATGCATTGGGCATACATAATCATCTTTATATTCATATTTACATGCATTATACCCTTACTGAGTCTTTATGACTCATGAGGTTTTACCTTATGTGTAGATGTTGCAAGTCTAGAGGCAAGCAAGGATGGCGCCGGGAGGCTATTGTGGCAATTAAATTTGTTGCCTGAGATGTGTTATTGTGTATTCCTTTGTAATTTTTTATACGTATTCATGTAATTGAGTGTAAGCGATATTGAGCACTAGATGTATTTATTGGTTGTAATCATCATAGTGTGATAAATGATTGTGAGATTGTTATTTGGATATGGCTTAGTTGGCCAAGATGAGTTTCGGACCAAGTAAAGATCAGCAAGGTACATTCTCATAAATGCCCAATACTCAGCGAAGTGTTTGTATGTTAGCTTTGTGCCTGGGTCACCTCTGGCTTGCTATGGGGCGAGTTGAAGAGAGATGAAGCTCACTCGAGTTTTTGGTCTCGATCCGCTGTGTTTTCTTGATTGAGTTGGGACCGATTCCTGAGTGGAGCGGAGGGAAGGACAAAGCCTGGTTCCCACCTAGGCCGTTTCCTGTTGAAACATAGTCAAACCCTTCAGTCGTGGTTTTTCGGGTGAGTAATCCGGTCGATTATTTACCGGTGACGCTCGTAGAGTGGGAGCGGGTCGTTACAAGTTATAGCCATGGCTGCATAGTAGAACACTTGAAACAAGAAAGAGACAACTTTATTAAAAAAACTATATCTCAAAATTGACTTATTTGCTTTAGACGATTCCGAATCATTTTGAAAGATGACATTTTGATACACTTAAAGCACTAATGAAAGTCCAAATTCGATTTTTGGGATGTTTTGAAAACTTCAGTTTTACCATGGGTGCATAGTAGAATACTTGAAACAAGAAAAAGACAACTTTATTAAAACTACAATATCTCAAAATTAACTTATTTACTTTTGAGGATTCTGAATCTATGTGAAATACCACATTCTAATATACTTAATGCACTAATAGAAGTCCAAATTCGAATTTCGAGAAGTTTTTAAAACTTGAGTTTTAGCCATGTGTGCATAGTAGAACACTTGAAACAACACAGACACAACTTTATCAAAACAACGATATCTCAAAACTGACTTATTTGCTTTAGACGATTCTGAATCTTTGTGAAAGATGAAATTTTGATACACTTAATGCACTAATGAAAGTCCAAATTCAGATTTCGTGAAGTTTTTAAAACTTGAGTTTTTGCCATGGGTGCATAGTACAACACTTGAAACAAGAAGGAGACAACTTGATTAAAACAACGATATCTCAAAATTGACTTATTTGCTTTTCACAATTCTGAATCTATGTGAAAGATGACATTTTGATACACTTATTGCACTAATAATAGAAGTCTAAATTTTGATTTCGAGAAGTTTTTAAAACTTGAGTTTTAGCAATGGGTGCCAAGTAGAACTCTCCAAACAAGAAAGAGACAACTGTATTAAAACAACGATATCTCAAAATAGACTAATTTGCTTTTGACGATTCTGAATCTATGAGAAACACCACATTCTGATATACTTAATGCACTAATAGAAGTCCAAATTCGGATTTCAGGAAGTTTTGAAAACTTGAGTTTTAGCCATGGGTGCATAGTAGAACACTTGAAACAAGAAAGAGACAACCTTATTAAAACAACGATATCTCAAAATTTACTTATTTACTTTAGACGATTATGAATCTTTGTGAAAGACGACATTTTGATACACTTAATGCACTTATGAAAGTCCAAATTCGAATTTTGGGATGTTTTGAAAACTCGTGTTTTAGCCATGGGTGCATAGTAGAACACTTGAAACAAGAAAGAGCCAACTTTATTAAAATTACGATATCTCAAAATTCACTTATTTGCTTTTCATGATTCAGAATCTATGTGAAGGATGACATTTTGATACACTTAATACACTAAGGAAAGTCCAAACTCGGATTTTGGGAATTTTTTAAAGCTTGAGTTTTAGCCATCGATGCATAGTAGAGCACTTGAAATAAGAAAGAGACCACTGATCGGGGCTGTCGAACACCAATAGATTAGATAGTATGATGATGATGATTTGCAATATAGGTGCAACCCTAAGTCGTCTCCCAACGAACCTCAAACGGATCTGTCAAAACAAGGCTAAACAAGGGGGGAGTTTTTGATGAAAAACAGAAAACAAAATGAACAAGAACACAATAAATCAAGATGCAATCAGTTGCAAACCAATCCTTCTATCTCAGTTTTCATTGCCTTCTCAATAAACCATTTGTTTAGTTTTAATCCTCAAATCGAAAATCAGAAAAATCCTTTAACAACCGCCAAAGATTTGGAAGAAAACCAATAAACAGATTTCAGAAACCTCTTAATTCAATCTATCAGTTTTAATTCCCCTTATTGCACAGATTCGAGACTGATTGGATTACCATCCAAACAGGTTGTTCTTGATTCCAGTTAAAGCCTCAACCGAGCACAAAAACCTTGAATTCTCAAACAAAGACAATGCATGCATTCATCCAACCGGTATCAACACATACACAGATTTAAGAGAGAACGGAAACAAGAAAACAACAAAGTTAAAACTAAAACAAACAGATTTCCATTAAATCCAAGACTCAAACCGGGAACAAGGATGGTGTTGCAACTTGATCACAGAAACTTTAGCCCTCCATCTTGACAAGAACAATGGAGAGAAGAGGAAAATCGGCTACTGTTCACGTCCTTCAAGAATCCCCCTTTGATGGCCTCTTAAGGTGTTTAAATAGAGCTTTAGGAGGAAACCCTAGATTACCGCCACTTGACGGCCGATTTCGGAAAGGTTCCAGTGCGAGCTGGGCTTCAGCCTCTTCATAAGAAATTTAGATCAGAAAGAGTAGATGAACTTGGGCTTTTGAATCACTTGATTTGGATGTCGGACGCCCAAGATATGGCCTTTTAAAGAATTAGTATATGTGCAGTTTTCCTAATTTGCCCCCAACTTCTTGGCCCCGACTTTGAAGCGCTGTTTGAAGGCCCAAACGAGCTCGGATTTGGACACACCATACCATTCCAGAAAGCTCAAGAAGTCCCCTTCAATATCTCTGAAGACATCATCTTCATTCTGGAATATTATCTTGGCCAAAATACTGAAGGAAGTGCAGGAGGTCAAATCTGCCAAAATTGCCCTTACTTCTCTATCTCCAATTTCCAAGATATCTCATTGCCATCAAGATGTATCATGCCCCATCTCATGCTCCATGTCCCTAAACCTGGAAAAATAAAATAAAATAGTGTGAAGCCCAATTCCTATAAAATAAAATGAAATAAAATCAAGATGAATGAAATAACACAACTAATGTGCAAAAAGGACTAAATATGAGGGCTAAATAGTATGAAAATATGTGCTCTATCAAATTCCCCCACACTTGGACTTTTGCACTCCTGGGCAAAACACTAAACACTAACAAAAAGGATGTCAAAGAATGCAAAATGAGAGGCATGGCAAGTTTTATAGGAATTCAACATTTCAAAGATCATCTTTCTTACACTTCCCAAACAAACAAGTAGCATGGCGATTTCACTTGGCCAGGCGAGTCAAAATAAGCAGACCCTGATAGAATAAGAACATGCTCTCAAGTTCCTTAAATGTTATTCCCAAATCCACCAAATCATAATTCCACTACCAGATATGCTCATCTTCTAAATCTCCACTCTTAGTGCTTTATGCATGCAAATCAAAAGGACTTTTATTCATGGCTCAAACATGGTAAGGTGAAAGGGATAGGAAGATAACAATGAAAAGTAAGCTTTAGGAAGAAAGAAAACATTCAAGACAATCCCAAGATCAATGAAAAACTATTAAGCAAGCAGAAAATAGAACCCTTTTTTTTTTCTTTCTTTTTTTTTTCGCATGGTGGGTGCGTTTTACGCTCCATCCCACCTTGGTGAGTGCGTTTTACGCTCCATCCCACCTTGGTGAGTGCGTTTTACGCTCCATCTCACCTTGGCCTTTGGCCTTTCTATCTATTTTTTTTTTTCTTTTGATTCCAAAGGACTTGCTTAATTTCTTTTTTTTATCGAGGGATGCAATGAATGTTCTTCAACCTAAAGAAGGGAAAAGATCACTTTTTTTTTTTTTTTGGGTATGACGAGTAAAATGAAGGAATGCCTTAATCATCTTTTCACATGCATGAGAATTGATAGCTTCAATAAAGATTCAAAACAAGCTCTGGAGTGATACCCATAATTCAGTGGATGCAGGCATAGCATAAGAAAGGACAAGAACATGCACAAATATTCCCACAAAGACTACCTCAATCAACTCACCAAGCCAAACTCATTTCCAATTTACTTGAAAGCCCGAAAAGATAAGATCAACTTTCTAATCATGCTAAATTCTTTCAAACTCAATTTGTCTCATTTTGCAATTTTTTTATTTTTATTATTTATTTATTTTTTTTGTTTATTTATTTTATATATTTATTTATTTATTTTTTTGGTAAATTCAATTTTCTAAAACTCCTCCCCCCACACTTAAACATTACATTGTCCTCAATGTAAGCATGCAGCAAGAATCAGGTATAGGACAAGTAAATAATAAAAAACAAAATAGGGAGAGAGGAACAGCCTGATTTTGTCAATTGTAGGTGGCGTTGAGGAGATGCAGCTCCTCCATAGTATGCTCCTGAAAGCTCTCGTAGAATGGCTTAAGCCGTTGCCCGTTGACTGTGAATCGCCGTGTGGTTGACTCATCCATAAGCTCAACTGCACCATAAGGAAAAACATGAGTAACCACAAAAGGACCAATCCAACGAGAACGCAACTTACCTGGCATTAGTTTAAGACGAGAGTTGTATAGGAGGACTTTCTGGCCAACTTTGAACTCTTTCTTGTTGATCAATTTGTCATGAGCAGCCTTAGTTTTTTCCTTGTAAATTCTGGAGTTCTCGTATGCTTCCAATCTCAATTCCTCAAGCTCTTGCAATTGAAGCTTTCGTTGTGAACCAGCCTCTGTCATATCCGTGTTGCATTGCTTTACCGCCCAATAGGCCTTATGCTCGATCTCTACCGGCAGATGACATGCTTTTCCAAAGACCAATCGATATGGGGACATGCCAATAGGAGTCTTGTAGGCCGTGCGGTACGCCCAAAGTGCATCTTCCAACCTTTTGCTCCAGTCTTTCCTGTTGGGCTGGACTGTCTTCTCTAGAATGTGCTTGATCTCTCTGTTTGAAACCTCAGCCTGCCCATTGGTCTGTGGATGGTAGGGCGTCGCCACTTTATGTAAGACTCCATACTTTCGGAGCATGGATTGCATCGTTCTGTTGCAGAAGTGGGATCCTTGATCACTGATGATGGCCTTGGGAATGCCAAACCTGCAGAAAATATTAGATCTAACAAAATCTGCAACCACAGAAGAATCATTAGTCCTGGTGGCTTTAGCTTCCACCCATTTCGAAACATAATCCACAGCCAAAAGAATGTACAAAAAGCCAAAAGAGACAGGAAAAGGACCCATGAAATCAATGCCCCAAACATCAAAGATCTCACAAAATAGTAAGGGTTGCTGAGGCATTTCATTCCTACGTGATATTGATCCTGTGTGCTGGCAACGTGTGCAATTCTTACAAAATGTATGAGCATCTCGAAAAAGGGATGGCCAATATAAACCTGAGTCTAGGACCTTCCTAGCTGTGCGTTGAGGACCAAAGTGACCACCACATGCAAGTGAATGACAGAAATGCAAGACTGAAGCAAACTCAATATCGGGCACACATCTCCTAAGGACTTGGTCACTACACATGCGCCATAGATATGGATCATCCCATACATAGTACTTGGCCTGACTTTTAAATTTACTTAGCTGATCTCTCTTAAGATGGGCAGGGATATCAGATGCAGCTAGAAAATTAACAATGTCAGCATACCAGGGCTCAGTACCATGCAAGTGATAGAGTAACTCATCTGGGAAGTCATCTTTGATAGGCTGACAGTCCATGGTAGTGGCATCTGAAGAGGAAGGAAGCCTGCTCAAATGATCAGCCACAAGATTCTCAGCTCCACTCTTGTCTTTGATCTCAACATTGAACTCTTGAAGTAGGAGCATCCACCGTATCAACCTAGGTTTGGCATCGTGCTTCTTCAAGAGATATTTCAAAGCTGCATGATCAGAAAACACAACAACATTAGAACCCAGGAGATAAGAGCGAAATTTATCTAAAGCAAACACAATGGCAAGAAGCTCCTTTTCAGTAGTGGTGTAGTTTGCTTGGGCGTTGTCCAGAGTGCGCGAGGCATAAGCAATGACATGTGACTTCTTCTCCACTCGTTGTGAAAGGACAGCACCAACGGCATAATTGGAAGCATCACACATGAGCTCGAATGGTAAGTCCCAGTTGGGTGGCTGAATGATGGGTGGGGAAGTCAAGCGCCTCTTAAGCTCCTCAAAGGCCATCTTGCAAGACTCATCAAATTTGAATTCCACATCCTTCTGAAGTAGGTTGGACATTGGAAGGGCAATCTTGCTGAAGTCCTGGATGAATCTCCTGTAGAATCCTGCATGTCCAAGGAAAGAACGTACCTCCCGCACAGACGCGGGGTAAGGCAAAGAAGAAATGATATCGACCTTGGACTTATCAACCTCTATACCCCTCTTGGAAACAACATGACCCAAAACAATCCCCTGCTCAACCATGAAATGACATTTTTCAAAATTTAGGACAAGATTCTTCTCAACACATCTCTCCAAGACTCTACCCAAACTGATTAGACACTCATCAAAGGAGGTCCCATAAACAGAAAAATCATCCATGAAAACTTCCATGCAATGCTCAAGTAAATCTGAAAATATACTCACCATGCATCGCTGGAATGTACCTGGGGCATTACATAGACCAAATGGCATCCTCCGGTATGCAAAAGTGCCAAAGGGGCAGGTGAAGGTGGTCTTCTCCTGATCCTCCGGTGCTATGCAAATCTGAAAATAACCAGAAAAACCATCAAGAAAGCAGTAATGGGACTTTCCAGCTAACCTCTCTAGCATCTGATCAATGAATGGGAGTGGGAAATGATCCTTTCTAGTAGCTTGGTTGAGCCTTCTATAGTCAATGCAGACTCTCCAACTGTTCTGCACTCGCATGGGCACTAGCTCATTCTTCTCATTGGCTACCACTGTGAATCCTGTCTTCTTTGGAACTACCTGCACTGGACTCACCCACTTGCTATCAGAAATAGGATAAATAATGCCAGCTGAAAGTAGTTTACTTACCTCTTTCTTGACCACATCTAGAATGGTGGGATTGAGTCTCCTTTGGGGCTGTCTCACTGGTCGAGCTTCTTCCTCTAAATGAATCCTGTGCATGCATAAGGAAGGGGATATACCAGGAATGTCTGCAAGTGACCAACCTATGGCTCTCTTATGTTGCTTCAACAGATTCAGCAACTTCTCCTCTTGGTCAGGATGAAGGTTGTTGGCAATGATCACGGGTAGCTTGTCTTCATCCGCCAAGTAGGCGTACTTCAGATTCTCGGGCAGGGGCTTACACTCCAAGGTGGGTGGCTGTTGAATTGAAGGCATCAGTCTGCTTATGTTGCCACCTACCTGCAATACATTCTCAACAACAGAAACTTCCTCTATGGGAGGCACATGAGAATCACATATAGTATGAGAAGGTGCACTTTCAACAATACTCAAAAATTCATCTATTTCAGAACAAATACTACACTTACTGGGTCCATCATGACACTGAAGGCAATGCATATCATCAGGAAAATTATGGATAGTGGGGAATTCAGACTCAAGATCATACAACTCAACACATGCTTTCTCCACCATTAAGTCAATAAAGTTAACATGCAAGGTAGAATGATCTTCTAAGGGATACTTCATGGCATCAATGATATTGAATTGAATAGTGTTACCAGCGAACTCCATAGATAAAGTACCCTCATGCACATTAATTATTGTTCTTGCAGTTTTCAAGAAGGGTCTACCTAGAATGAGTGGTGCGTGTCCAGGTGTGTGATCATCCTCCATATTCAAAACATAGAAGTCAGCAGGGAATATGAAATCTTTTACCTTCACTAACACATCCTCTAATACTCCCTCAGGGTATGCTGTGCTCCTATTTGCCAACTGGATCACCACTCCTGTAGATGTCAATGTGCCTGCACCTGCCTGCAAAGAAGAATACACAGATTTAGGCATCACATTAATAGAGGCTCCTAAATCCAACATAGCATTATGAAATTGCAAATTTCCAATAGTGCAAGGAATGGTGAAAGTCCCTGGATCTTTGCATTTCTGAGGCATGGCAGGTTGAATCAATGCTGACACATTTCTTCCCAAATTGATCTTTTCATTTCCTTTCAGTTTCCTTTTGTGGGTGCACAAGTCTTTGAGAAATTTGGCATACTTTGGAATCTGTCTGATGGCCTCCAAGAGTGGTATGTTCACCTCAACTTTTTTGAAAGTTTCCATGATCTCTTTGTCCAACTCAGCTTCTGCCTTCTTTTTATTTTGAGTGGCTCGGTGAGGAAATGGCAGTGGATGGTTGTAAGAAGTCTCTCCTCTATCTTGATCAATGGTGGGCTGCTTATCCTTTTGAATGGGAGGAGGCTGATCTTCTTTTTGGCTTTCTTGTTGCTGCCCAAATTCTGGTTGTGGAGAGGGTTGGCTGCTCAACTCCTTACCACTGCGGAGAACGATAGCACTTACATTGCCCCTTGGATTTGAAACTGGCTGTGAAGGCAACTGACCCGAACCCTGACTCCGTAGCTCACTGATATTGGTTGCAAGCTGTCCAATCTGTGTCTCCAAATTTTGTATGGCAGTGTCGGTCCTTTGCTGAAACTGGAGATTGTTGGCAACGAGCTGCTTCATGATATCTTCCAAGCTTGATTCGGATTTAGGGGCTGGTTGTTGTTGCTGCATTGGTTGACTTGGTCTTTGTGCATTGAATCTGTGCTGCTGAGGTTGCTGCTGCTGTGGCTGGAATGGCTGGTTGGAAGGACCTCCATACCTCAAGTTTGGATGATCTCTCCACCCTGGATTATAGGTGGCAGCATATGGATCATATATGTGTTGTTGTGGCTACTGATGATGCTGTGGCTGGAAGGGTCTTCCTGGAAAAATGCCAGCACAAGCTTCTGTATTCTCCTGCAATTGAGGACATTGGTCAGTAACATGGGAAGATAATGAACAAATACCACATACCTGCTGAGATTGGGACTGTCCTTTATCAAGGGCTAGCTGTCTGACCATGGAAGCCAATTCCTCCAATTTGTTCTCTATCCTCTGTTGGTCATTGATGGAAGCAACACCAATCTCATTGGCCTGTCTCATGGGAATGGCTGACCTGGTACCAAACTGTTGAGCATTCTGTGCCATCTTGGAGATTAGCTCTTGAGCAGCTGCTGGTGTCTTTTCAGAGAGGGCTCCTCCACTAGCTGCATCCACCAAATACCTATCCATTGGAATAAGACCTTCATAGAAGTATTGGATCAGCAGCTGGTCACTGATTTGATGGTGTGGACAACTAGAACACAGTTTCTTGAATCGCTCCCAATACTCATGTAATGTCTCCCCATGATTCTGCCTTATGCCACAAATTTCTTTCCGAATGGCGGCTGTTCGAGATGCTGGAAAGAACTTCTCCAAAAAGATCCTTTTTAGCCCATCCCAACTTGTGATGGCAGCAGGTGGTAGGTAGTATAACCAATCCTTTGCAGCTCCATCCAAAGAAAATGGAAAGGCCCTAAGCTTTATCTGCTCCTCATCAACTCCTTGTGGCCTCATTGTGGAGCAAACAACATGGAATTCTTTGAGGTGCTTGTGCGGATCTTCACCTGCAAGGCCATGAAACTTGGGAAGCAAATGGATTAGCCCAGATTTCAATTCAAAGGTTGCATCCAATTGGGGATATTGAATGCATAAAGACTGATAGTGCACATCAGGGGCAGCCAATTCTCTAATGGTTCTACCATCCAAATGACCAAGATTTATATTATTTCCATTATTTCCATTTTGATTGTGTTCATTCCCATTAGCTGCCATTGTGTTTAAGTCAGGGTTAGGTATAGAAACAGAAATAGAAAGAATATCAGATGCAACAGAAGGAATATCAGATGCAATGGCAGAAGAGGTAGGAGGATTATCAGCTATCCGAAGCTCTAACTCTCTAGCCTTCCTTTGCTTCCTAAGGGTCCTTTCTATTTCAAGGTCTAGGTCAATTGGTATGCCCTTAGAGGATCTGGTCATGCACAAAATTTCAACACAAAAACACTGAGGGACCTAAAAACACTAAAAGCCACACAAAATCAACCACTAAGAAACACAAAATGGCCCAAAAAGTGGTCTAAACGTTGGAATTTGGCCAAAAAAGGGTCTCCTCACTGCATAGCAGTGACATTGATTCCTCACACCCCCATTTCTTTGGAAACCAAAAATCAGCCCAATCGGAGCAAGTGAAAAAATGTGAACAGTAACTGTTTGCCTCAAAATCGTTTTTTTTTTTTTCTAAAACTGGCTCCTATTTTGCCTCAAAAACCACTCTAAATGCAAGAAAACATCAAGGGAAGTATATAGACATGAAATAACATCAAGTAAGGATGAGAAAGGAAGAGGATAGAACCAGTTTCTTGATCTCAATCCTTAAATATTGCTATCTGTCATGGAGGCTGTCAAATCTGCTGAATAGGAGTCTTCTGTTTTGCACTTGCTGATTTTTTTTTTTGCTATCTCTTGCACTTGGATGCAGCTTGCTGGTCTCCTACAAAACAGAGAATAAGAGTTTTCTATCAGAAAATAGAATAAGAGAAGAAGAGAAGAAGAAAAGAAGAGAATAAGAGAAGAAGAGAAGAAGAGAATAAGAGTTTTCTGTTTTTTGCTGGTCTTCTTGATCTTCTTGATTTATTTATGGCATAAACTTGGTACGTGGCGTTGTATCTAGCAGTGCCGAGTATGGTTAACTCGCTTTGGACCAGTAGCCCGCAACCAGCTAGTTTCCAACCTATATACCAAGTAGCAACCACAAATTTCTTTAAAATCAGTCTTCTTTGACAGAAACGAAATTGGTTCCCCGGCAACGGCGCCAAAATCTGATCGGGGCTGTCGAACACCAATAGATTAGATAGTATGATGATGATGATTTGCAATATAGGTGCAACCCTAAGTCGTCTCCCAACGAACCTCAAACGGATCTGTCAAAATAAGGCTAAACAAGGGGGGAGTTTTTGATGAAAAACAGAAAACAAAATGAACAAGAACACAATAAATCAAGATGCAATCAGTTGCAAACCAATCCTTCTATCACAGTTTTCATTGCCTTCTCAATAAACCATTTGTTTAGTTTTAATCCTCAAATCGAAAATCAGAAAAATCCTTTAACAACCGCCAAAGATTTGGAAGAAAACCAATAAACAGATTTCAGAAACCTCTTAATTCAATCTATCAGTTTTAATTCCCCTTATTGCACAGATTCGAGACTGATTGGATTACCATCCAAACAGGTTGTTCTTGATTCCAGTTAAAGCCTCAACCGAGCACAAAAACCTTGAATTCTCAAACAAAGACAATGCATGCATTCATCCAACCGGTATCAACACATACACAGATTTAAGAGAGAACGGAAACAAGAAAACAACAAAGTTAAAACTAAAACAAACAGATTTCCATTAAATCCAAGACTCAAACCGGGAACAAGGATGGTGTTGCAACTTGATCACAGAAACTTTAGCCCTCCATCTTGACAAGAACAATGGAGAGAAGAGGAAAATCGGCTACTGTTCACGTCCTTCAAGAATCCCCCTTTGATGGCCTCTTAAGGTGTTTAAATAGAGCTTTAGGAGGAAACCCTAGATTACCGCCACTTGACGGCCGATTTCGGAAAGGTTCCAGTGCGAGCTGGGCTTCGGCCTCTTCATAAGAAATTTAGATCAGAAAGAGTAGATGAACTTGGGCTTTTGAATCACTTGATTTGGATGTCGGACGCCCAAGATATGGCCTTTTAAAGAATTAGTATATGTGCAGTTTTCCTAATTTGCCCCCAACTTCTTGGCCCCGACTTTGAAGCGCTGTTTGAAGGCCCAAACGAGCTCGGATTTGGACACACCATACCATTCCAGAAAGCTCAAGAAGTCCCCTTCAATATCTCTGAAGACATCATCTTCATTCTGGAATATTATCTTGGCCAAAATACTGAAGGAAGTGCAGGAGGTCAAATCTGCCAAAATTGCCCTTACTTCTCTATCTCCAATTTCCAAGATATCTCATTGCCATCAAGATGTATCATGCCCCATCTCATGCTCCATGTCCCTAAACCTGGAAAAATAAAATAAAATAGTGTGAAGCCCAATTCCTATAAAATAAAATGAAATAAAATCAAGATGAATGAAATAACACAACTAATGTGCAAAAAGGACTAAATATGAGGGCTAAATAGTATGAAAATATGTGCTCTATCAACCACTTGATTAAAACAACGATATCTCAAAATTGACTTTTTTCCTTTGGACGATTCCGAATCTATGTGAAAGATGACATTTTGATACACTTAGTGCACTAATAGAAGTCTAAATTCGAATTTTGGGAAGTTTTAAAACTTGAGTTTTAGCCATGGGCGCATAGAAGAACACTTGAAATAAGAAACAGACAACTTTATTAAAAAAACGATATCTCAAAATTGACTTATTTGCTTTAAACGATTTCGAATCTTTGTGAAACAAGACATTTTGATACACTTAATGCACTAATAGAAGTCCAAATTAGGATTTTGGAAAGTTTTTAAAACTTGCGTTTTGGTTATGCGTGCATAGTAGAACACTTGAAACAACAAAGAGACAACTTTATTAAAACAACGATATCTGAAAATTGACTTATTTGCTTTAGACGATTCTGAATCTTTGTGAAAGATAACATTTTGATACACATAATGCACTAATGAAAGTCCAAATTCAAATTTCGTGAAGTTTTTAAAACTTTAGTTTTTGCCATGGGTGTATAGTAGAACACTTGAAAGAGGAAGGAGACAACTTCATTAAAACAACGATATCTCAAAATTGACTTATTTGCTTTTGACGATTTCGATTCTATGTGAAAGATGACATTTTGATACACTTAATGCACTAATAGAAGTCCAAATTTTGATTTCGGGAAGTTTTTAAAACTTGTGTTTTAGCCATGGGTACCAAGTAGAACTCTCGAAACAAGAAAGAGACAGCATTATTAAAACAACGATATCTCAAAATTGACTAATTTGCTTGTGATGATTCTGATTTTTTGTGAGAGACCACATTTTGATATACTTAATGCAGTAATAGAAGTCCAAATTCAGATTTCGGGAAGTTTTTAGAACTAAAGGTTTAGCCATAGGTGCATGGTAGAATGCTTGAAACAAGGAAGAGACAACTTTACTAAAAAAACAATATCTCAAAATTGACTTATTTGCTTTAGACGATTCCGAATCTTTGTGAAAGATGACATTTTGATACACTTAATGCACTAATGAAAGTCCAAATTCAATTTCCGGGAAGTTTTGAAAACTTCAGTTTTAGCCATGGGTGAATAGTAGAACACTCCAAAAAAGAAAGAGACAACTTTATTAAAACAACGATATCTTAAAATTGACTTATTTGCTTTTAACGATTCTGAATCTTTGTGAAAGACAACATTTTATATACACTTAATACACTAATGAAAGTCCAAACATGGATTTTTGGAAATTTTTAAAGCTTGAGTTTTAGTTATGGGTGCATAGTAGAACACTTGAAAGAAGAAAGAGACCACTTCATTAAAACAACGATATCTATAAATTGACTTATTTGCTTTTGACGATTCCAAATGTATGTCAAAGACCACATTCTGATGTACTTAATGCACTAATAGAAGTCCAAATTAGTATTTTGGGAAGTTTTGAAAACTTGAGTTTTAGCCATGGGTGCATAGTAGAACACTTGAAACAAGAAAGAGACAACTTTATTAAAACTATAATATCTCAAAATTGACTTATTTGCTTTTCACGATTTAGAATCTATGTGAAAGATGATATTTTGATACACTTAATACACTAAGAAAAGTCCAAATTTGGATTTCGGAAAGTTTTTAAAGCTTGAGTTTTAGCCATCGGTGCATAGTAGAACACTTTAAATAAGAAAAAGACCACTTCATTAAAACAACGATATCACAAAATTGACATATTTGCTTTGGACGATTTCGAATCTATGTGAAAGAGGACATTTTGATACACTTAATGTACTAATAGAAGTCCAAATTCAGATTTCGTGAAGTTTTTAAAACATGAGTTTTAGCCATGGATGCATAGTACAACACTTGAAACAAGAAAGAGACAACTTGATGAAAACAACGATACCTCAAAATTGACTTATTTGCTTTTGACGATACCGAATCTATGTGAAACATGACATTTTGATACACTTAATGCACTAATAGAAGTCCAAATTAGGATTTCATGAAGTTTTTGAAACTTGTTTTTTGGCCATGGGTGCATAGTACAAAACTTGAAACAACAAAGAGACAACTTTATTAAAACAACGATATCTCAAAATTGACTTATTCGCTTTAGACGATTCTGAATCTTTGTGAAAGATGACATTTTGATACACTTAATGCACTAATGAAAGTCCAAATTTAGATATTTTCAAGTTTTTAAAACATGAGTTTTTGCCATGGGTGCATAGTAGAACACTTGAAACACGGAGACAACTTGATTAGAGCAACGATATGTCAAAATTGACTTATTTACTTTTCATCATTCCGAATCTATGTGAAAGATGACATTTTGATACAATTAATGCACTAATAGAAGTCCAAATTTTGATTTTGGGAAGTTTTTAAAACTTGAGTTTTAGCCATGGGTGCCAAGTTGAACTCACGAAATAAGAAAGAGACAACTTTATTAAAATAACGATATCTCAAAATTGACTAATTTGCTTTTGACGATTCCGAATCTATGTGAAACACGACATTTTGATACACTTAATGCACTAATAGAAGTCCAAATTAGGATTTCATGAAGTTTTTGAAACTTACTTTTTGGCCATGGGTGCATAGTACAAAACTTGAAACAACAAAGGTACAACTTTATTAAAACAACGATATCTCAAAATTGACTTATTCGCTTTAGACGATTCTGAATCTTTGCGAAAGATGACATTTTGATACACTTAATGCACTAATGAAAGTCCAAATTCAGATTTTTTGAAGTTTATAAAACATGAGTTTTTGCCATGGGTGCATAGTAGAACACTTGAAACACGGAGACAACTTGATTAGAGCAACGATATGTCAAAATTGACTTATTTGCTTTTCATCATTCCAAATCTATGTGAAAGAAGACATTTTGATACCATTAATGCACTAATAGAAGTCCAAATTTTGATTTCGGGAAGTTTTTAAAACTTGAGTTTTAGCCATGGGTGCCAAGTTGAACTCACGAAATAAGAAAGAGACAACTTTATTAAAACAACGATATCTCAAAATTGACTAATGTGCTTTTGACGAATCCGAATCTATGTGAAAGACCACATTCTAATATACTTAATGCACTAATAGAAGTCCAAATTTAGATTTCGAGAAGTTTTTTAAAACTTGAGTTTTAGCCATGGGCGCATAGTAGAACACTTGAAACAAGAAAGAGACAACTTTATTAAAAAAATGATACCACAAAATTGACTTGTTTGCTTTAGATGATTCCGAATCTTTGTGAAAGATGATATTTTGATACACTTAATGCACTAATAGAAGTCCAAATTCAAATTTCGGGAAGTTTTTAAAACTTGAGTTTTAGCCATGGGCGCATAGTAGAACACTTGAAACAAGAAGGAGACAACTTGATTAAAACAACGATATCTCAAAATTGACTTATTTGCTTTTCACGATTCTGAATCTATGCGAAAGATGACATTTTGATACATTTATTGCTCTAATAATAGAAGTCCAAATTTTGATTTCGGGAAGTTTTTAAAACTTGAGTTTTAGCCATGGGCCCCAAGTAGAACTCTCCAAACACGAAAGAGACAACTTTATTAAAACAATGATATCTCAAAATTAACTAATTTTCTTTTGACGATTCCGAACCTATGAGAAAGGCCACATTCTGATATACTTCATGCACTAATAGAAGTCTAAATTCGAATTTCTAGAAGTTTTTTAAACTTGAGTTTTAGCCATGGGTTTAGGGTTTAGAACACTTGAAACAAGAAAGAGACAACTTTATTAAAACAACGATATCTCAAAATTGACTTATTTGCTTTAGACGATTCTGAATCTTTGTGAAAGACGACATTTGCATACACTTAATGCACATCTGAAAGTCAAAATTCAGATTTTGGGAAGTTTTGAAAACTTGAGGTTTAGCCATCGGTGCATAGTAGAACACTTGAAATAAGAAAGAGACCACTTGATTAAAATAACGATATCTCAAAATTGTCTTTTTTCCTTTTGATGATTCTGAATCTACATGAAAGATGACATTTTGATACATTTAATGCACTAATAGCAGTCCAAATTCGAATTTCGGGAAGTTTTTAAAACATGAGTTTTAGCCATGGGTGCATAGTAGAACACTTGAAACAAGAAAGAGACAACTTGATGAAAACAACGATATCTCAAAATTGACTTATTTGCTTTTGACGATTCTGAATCTATGTGAAACACGACATTTTGATACACTTAATGCACTAATAGAAGTGCAAATTAGGATTTCGGGAAGTTTTTAAAACTTGAGTTTTAGCCATGGGTGCATAGTAGAACACTTGAAATAACAAAGAGACAACTTGATTAGAGCAACGATATCTCAAAATTGACTTATTTGCTTTTCATGATTCCTAATCTATGTGAAAGAAGACATTTTGATACCCTTAATGCACTAATAGAAGTCCAAATTTTGATTTCCAGAAGTTTTAAAACTGGAGTTTTAGCCATGGGTGCCAAGTAGAACTCTCGAAACAAGAAAGAGACAACTTTATTAAAAAAACGGTATCTGAAAATTGACTAATTTGCTTTTGACGATTCCAAATCTATGTGAAAGACCATATTTTGATATACTTAATGCACTAATAATAGAAGCCCAAATTTTGATTTCGGGAAGTTTTTAAAACATGAGTTTTAGCCATGGGTGCCAAGTAGAACTCTCCAAACAAGATAGAGATAACTTTATTAAAACAACGATATCTCAAAATTGACTAATTTGCTTTTGACGATTCTGAATCTATGAGAAAGACCACTTTCTAATATACTTAATGCACTAATACAAGTCCAAATTCAGATTTCAGGAAGTTTTTAAAACTTGAGTTTTAGCCATGGGTGCATAGTACAACACTTGAAACAAGGAGACAACTTGATTAAAACAACGATATCTCAAAATTGACTTATTTGCTTTTCACGATTCCGAATCTATGTTGAAGATGACATTTTGATACACTTAATACACTAAGGAAAGTCCAAACTCAGATTTTGGGAAGTTTTTAAAGCTTGAGTTTTAGCCATCGATGCATATTAGAACACTTGAAATAAGAAAAAGACCACTTGATTAAAACAACGATATGTCAAAATTTACTTTTTTCCTTTTGACGATTCTGAATCTATGTGAAAGATGACATTTTGATACATTTAATGCACTAATAGAAGTCCAAATTCGGATTTCGGAAGTTTTTAAAACTTGAGTTTTAGCCATAGGCGCATAGAAGAACACTTGAAATAAGAAACAGACAACTTTATTAAAAAAACAATATCTCAAAATTAACCTATTTGCTTTAGACGATTCCGAATCTTTGTGAAAGACGATATTTTGATACACTTAAGGCACTAATAGAAGTCCAAATTAGGATTTCAAGATGTTTTTAAAACTTCCGTTTTGGCCATGGGTGCATGGTAAAACACTTGAAACAACAAAGAGACAACTTTATTAAAACAACGATATCTCAAAATTGACTTATTCGCTTTAGACGATTCCGAATCTTTGTGAAAAATGACATTTTGATACACTTAATACACTAATGAAAGTCTAAATTCGATTTTCGGGAAGCTTTGAAAACTTCAGTTTTAGCCATGGGTGAATTGTTGAACACTCTAAACAAGAAAGAGACAACTTTATTAAAACAACGATATCTTAAAATTGACTTATTTGCTTTTAACGATTCTGAATCTTTGTGAAAGACAACATTTTATATACACTTAATATACTAATGAAAGTCCAAACTCAGATTTTTGGAAGTTTTTAAAGCTTGAGTTTTAGTCATGGGTGCATAGTAGAACACTTGAAACAAGAAAGAGACCACTTAATTAAAACAACGATATCTCTAAATTGACTTATTTGCTTTGGACAATTCCAAATCTATGTCAAAGACAACATTCTGATATACTTAATGCACTAATAGAAGTCCAAATTAGTAGTTTGGGAAGTTTTGATAACTTGAGTTTTAGCCATGGGTGCATAGTAGAACACTTCAAACAAGAAAGAGACAACTTTATTAAAACTACGATATCTCAAAATTGACTTATTTGCTTTTCACGATTCAGAATCTATGTGAAAGACGATATTTTGATACACTTAATACACTAAGGAAAGTCAAAATTCAGATTTCGGGAAGTTTTTAAAGCTTGAGTTTTAGCCATCGGTGCATAGTAGAACACGTGAAATAAGAAAAGGACCACTTGATTAAAACAACGATATCTCAAAATTGACTTTTTTGCTTTTGATGATTCCAAATCTATGTGAAAGAGGACATTTTGATACACTTAATGCACTAATAGAAGTCCAAATTCAGATTTCGTGAAGTTTTTAAAACATGTGTTTTAGCCATGGGGGTATAGTAGAACACTTGAAACAAGAAATAGACAACTTGATGAAAACAACGATATCTCAAAATTGACTTATTTGCTTTTGACGATTCCGAGTTTATGTGAAACACGACATTTTGATACACTTAATGCACTAATAGAAGTCCAAATTAGGATTTCAGGAAGTTTTTAAAACTTGCGTTTTGGCCATGGGTAGTAGAGCACTTGAAACAAGAAATAGACAATTTTGGGAAGTTTTTAAAGCCTGAGTTTTAGACATGGGTGCATAGTAGAACAATTGAAATAAGAAATAGACAATTTTATTAAAACAACGATATCTAAAAATTGACTTATTCTCTTTAGACGATTCCGAATCTTTGTGAAATATGACATTTTGATACAATTAATGCACTAATGAAAGTCCAAATTCAGATTTTGTGAAGTTTTTAAAACTTGAGTTTTTGCCATGGGTGCATAGTAGAACACTTGAAACAAGGAGACAACTTGATTAGAACAACGATATCTCAAAATTGACTTATTTGCTTTTCATCATTCCGAATCTATGTGAAAGATGACATTTTGATACCCTTAATGTAGTAATAGAAGTCCAAATTTTGATTTCGGGATGTTTTTAAAACTTGAGTTTTAGCCATGGGTGCCAAGTAGAACTCTCGAAACAAGAAAGAGACAACTTTATTAAAAAAAATGATATCTCAAAATTGACTAAGTTGCTTTTGACGATTCCGAATCTATGTGAAAGACCACATTCTGATATACTTAATGCACTAATAGATGTCCAAATTCGAATTTCGAGAAGTTTTTAAAACTTGAGTTTTAGCCATGGGCGCATAGTAGAACACTTGAAACAAGAAAGAGACAACTTTATTAAAAAAACTATATCTCAAAATTGACTTATTTGCTTTAGATGATTCTGAATCTTCGTGGAAGATGACATTTGGATACACTTAATGCACTAATAGAAGTCCAAATTCAGATTTCGTGAACATTTTTTAAAACTTGCGTTTTAGCTATTGGCGCATTGTAGAACACTTGAAACAAGAAGGAGACAACTTGATTAAAACAACGATATCTCAAAATTGACTTATTTGCTTTTCACGATTCCGAATCTATGTGAAAGATGACATTTTGATACACTTATTGCACTAATAATAGAAGTCCAAATTTTGATTTCAGAAAGTTTTTAAAACTTGAGTTTTAGCCATGGGTGCCGAGTAGAACTCTCCAAACAAGAAAGAGACAACTTTATTAAAACAACGATATCTCAAAATTGAATTATTTGCGTTAGACGATTCTAAGTCTTTTTGAAAGATGACATTTTGATACACTTCATGCACTAATGAAAGTCCAAATTCAGATTTCGTGAAGTTTTTAAAACTTGAGTTTTTGCCATGGGTCATCATTCCAAATCTATGTGAAAGATGACATTTTGATACCCTTAATGCAGTAATAGAAGTCCAAATTTTGATTTCGGGATGTTTTTAAAACTTGAATTTTAGCCATGGGTGCCAAGTTGAACTCTCGAAACAAGAAAGAGACAACTTTATTAAAACAACGATATCTCAAAATTGACTAATTTGCTTTTGACGATTCCGAATCTATGTGAAAGACCACATTCTGATAGTCTTAATGCACTAATAGAAGTCCAAATTCGGATTTCGGGAAGTTTTTAAAACTTGAGTCTTAGCCATGGGCACATAGTAGTGTTGGAATTTTAGCAAATACTTGTGTACGCACAAGTCAAACTTGATCAGATGGATCATGAATTGAAGCTTAGCAGCTATGTGCTCATGAGATAGCTCGAGAGAGCTCAACGTGAGTTTTGAATAGCTCACAGTAGCTTAAGCTAACTCACTCCAGCTCAACTCCAGCTCACCTAGCTCACTCTAGCTCAAGTCAACTCAAGGTAGTTGGACCCAGCTCGGGGTAGTGACACTAGCTGAGTGATAGTGAGGTGGCAGTGACATGTCATCGGGTGATGACATGGCAGCTTACATGGACTACTAGCCAATGGACATGTGACTTAACCACGTGCTGACACATGGCAACACATAAATCTCTCTCTCTTCTTTATGGATGAAAGGCCACCATTATGGGTAGTTACACCAAGTTGGTTAAGGGTGGTTACTTGGAAGGTTCCAAGCACCCTTTCTCCAAAGACAAGTCCTTTGGGAAGGGGTGGCACTCAATTATAAATAGACCACCACCCATTTCATCCAATGCATGAATTTGAGAGCCTTTATTTGTATATTACAAAAGTAAAGGTAAGAGAAGAGGATTGAAAGATATTTTTCTAGAGAGAAGAATAAGAGACTAGCAAAGAGAAGGCACATTGGGTTGTGAAAGTATTTTGGTTGCTCCTTCTTTAAGTTGGTAATCAAATTACCCTTGGTGTGGAGTTGTGTTTTACATCAAATCGATCCTAGCAAAGTAAGATTTCTATTCCGCTATTTTACCATAAGAAATCTTTCAGTGGTATCAAAGCCAAGTTTTTGTGCCTTTTGCTCTATCTTCTATTTTTCTTTTATTTCATCTTATTTGGCCATGACTAAAGCAATATTCTAAATTGTTTCAGTTTTATGATACATGTTATTTTGTTATGATGTATCATATATATTTGGTTCCTTTTAAGATGAAAATCCATGCTTAAAGAAAATGGACTCAAGAACGGGCTAGGCTGATCTTTGTATCGGTAAGACCCGACTTGAGTGAATTGGCTGATTATCCTTGGTATTGATCTACAGTTACGACTGATTATCATACCTTGGATCTACAGCAAGTTATGATTGACCCTAGAGTCAATAGGCTGATTATCCTTGGTATTGATCTATAGTTGCTACTGATTATCATATCTTGGATCTACTGCTTGAGTCAATAGGCTGATTATCCTCGGTATTGATCTACAGTTATAACTGATTATCATACCTTGGATCTACAGCAAATATAAAAGAAAAAGATTGTATTGTCATTCACAGATTATATTAAACACGTTGATCACATGCATGCATATGAAGTTTTGATTGTATGATAAAAACATAGTTTTGGATTAAGTATGTATGTTATTTGATTGGTTGTTTAGTATAATGCTTTGAATGAAAAGTTATGGACAAGTTGCTAATGGGTGCATGTGCATGTGCATGTAGATGGCTAATGCTGATGATCACAATTATGCTATATGGCCTAAACAAGAAACCCTTGAAATGATCACCGAAACCATGATAGATCCCAAGAAGGGAAATGATCCCAAGAAAATCAAGTGCTTCAATTGTGGCCAAATGGGTCATTGTGCACGTGATTGCACTATACCAAACGCACACTCTACTCCTTTTACGTTTGATGCATTAGTTGCATGTACTTTCATGGTTGATTCTAACTCAGGATGGGTTCTGGATTCAGGAGCAACCAGTTACATCGTAAAAGATCGTGAGTTGTTCATGCATTTCAGGAAGATTCCACCAAGTACCAAGTGGGTATATGTTGGAAATAATGCACGACTTGAAGTACAAGGAATCGGGATTTGTGAAATTTCGATAAAGGATGGACATTGTCTCCATTTAGTAGATGTACTTTATGTACCACAAATTAGAAGAAACTTGATTTCTGTATCTTGTCTTTTGGATCTTGGTTTTGAATTAACATTTCATGGAAATAAAGTTGATTTATTTTCCAAGAAGAAGTTTATTGGTTCTGGTTTCTTACATGATGGTTTCTTTGTTCTGAATTCTACAAATGAAAAGTCAAACACTCATTGTCTTATAGCTGAATGGCAAGATGAATGTTTATGGCATTCAAGATTAGGGCATGTAGGAGAATCAAGAATGAAAAGGTTAGCCAAAGAAGGCTTACTTGGTTCTTTGAGAAATGTATCTCTTCCTACATGTGAATATTGCCTTACTGGAAAGATGAGTAGGAAACCATTTGGGAAAGGGTCCCGAGTTCAGTTTCCATTAGCTTTAGTACATTCTGACATATGTGGTCCCTTGAATGTGATATCTAGACAAAGGTTTAGATATTTCCTCACATTCACTGATGACTATACTCGTTATACACATGTGTACTTGTTAAAGTTTAAAAGTGAAGCAATGAGTTGCTTCTTGGCATATGTGCAATTGGTTGAGAATCAACTTAATACTATGGTCAAATGTCTAAGGACAGATCGTGGAGGTGAGTATATGTCCAATTTGTTTAAGGGGTTCTGTGAGCAAAAAGGAATAGAAAGGCATCTTACTATTCCTAATACACCCCAACAAAATGGAGTGAGCGAAAGGAAGAATCGCACACTCTTAGACATGGTGAGATCTATGATGGCTCAAGCCAACTTAGATATGTCTTATTGGGGAGATGCGTTGCTAACAACAACATATGTGCTCAATTGAATGCCCTCCAAATTAGTATCTTCTACTCCTTATGAGTTATGGACTAAAAGGAGGCCAAATTTGAGCAATTTAAGGCCTTGGGGCTTTGCAGCCTATGTCCATAACACCAAATCTGAATTTGGAAAGTTAGGACCAATAGGAAAGAAATGTGTTTTCCTTAGGTACTGTGAACACTCTAAAGGCTATGTATTTGCTGATTTAGAGGAAGGGAGTAAAAGACCTGAATTTGATTCAAGGGATGTAGTATTTTTGGAAAATGTGTTTCCAAGAAAAGGGAATGTTTCTACAGGAGTTTCCTTTTATGAAATGTCTGAATCACAAGTTGATACTCACAATGTATCAACTATACCTACACCACAAGGAGTGTTTGGGAATGTTGGGTTGAGTGGGAGCGTTGAGCATCCAACTGAAGTTGGTCAAGATGTGACTAACAATGATCAAAATATTGATCAAGATATGCCCACACAAGAAAGTGATCAAATAGATCAACATCAAGAATTGGTCGAAGATGATCAACCTCCTGAACAACATGATGATGATGTGCATCATGATGCTTCTCCTAGTGTGCGTAGGTCTTCAAGAATATTTAGAAGACCAAAGAAGTGGTGGATTCGAAATGATGAAGTGAACATGGTTTCACCTGAGGTTGATGATGAACCTCGCACTATTAAGGATGCACTTAACAGTCTTGATTCAGATAAGTGGAAAATAGCTATGGAAGAAGAACTAAATTCTATGAGGGATAACCATGTCTGGGACTTAGTTGATCTTCCACAAGGGAGGAAAGCAAATGGGTTTTTCGAATCAAGCGAAAAGCAGATGGTTCCATTGATAGGTACAAGGCACGATTGGTTGCCAAAGGGTACACACAGGTAGAAGATGTTGATTATCAAGAAACTTTCTCACCTGTTGTCAGGTTTAACTCCATTAGGATAATACTTGCAATAGTAGCCTATATGGACTTGGAATTACATCAAATGGATGTTAAGACAACCTTCCTCAATGGTGATTTGAGTGAAGAAATCTATATGACACAACCAGCGGGTTATGTCAAAAATGGTCAAGAACAAAAGGTATGTCACCTAATGAAGTCGATATACGGCCTGAAGCAAGCTTCTAGGCAGTGGTATCTAAAATTCCATCAATCAATTTTGAGCTATGGTTTCAAAATGATGGATGAAGATCATTGCGTATATGTCTTGCATTCCAAGGATAAATTTGTGATCATGTCACTATATGTAGATGACATTCTATTAGCAAGTAATAATAAAGGGTTTTTGAAAGTCATCAAAGGATGGTTATCATCAACCTTTGAAATGAAAGATATGGGAGAAGCTGCATACATCCTTGGAGTTCAGATTCTAAGGAATCGGGCTACAAAGTTGCTAGCTCTATCTAAAGAAACTTATATAGATAAGATTCTTGAACGCTTCCATATGAAGGATGCTAAACCAATGAATACCCCGATTGCCCATAATGCCAAAATTAGTGAGGCAATGTGTCCACAAAACCCTCAAGAGAAACATGAAATGGAGCCTAATGTATGCCATGATGTGTACACGGCCTAATATAAGTCAAGCTGTTGGGTTATTAGCCAGGTATCAATCCAACCCTGGAAGTCAGCATTGGAAGTGTATCAAAAGGATTTTTCGTTACCTCAAAGGTACGAACGATTATTGTTTATGCTACCAAGGTGGTAGTTTATAGTTTGTTAGATACACGGATGCTGATTGGGGAGGTGATAAGGATAGATGCAAATCTACATCGGGTTATATTTTTCTACTAAACAGTGGAGCTATTTCTTGGAGTAGCAAGAAGCAAACTTGTACGGCTTTATCCACCATGGAGGCTGAGTTTGTGGCGAGTGCTGCTGCAGTACAAGAAGCCATATGGCTTGGTCGTTTTATTTCCCATTTAAGTACAATGCCTTGCAAGAATGAGCCTATCACAATATGCTGTGATAGTCAAGCAGCTTTGGCTTATACAAAGGATCCCAAGTATCATGGGAAAACCAAGCATATTGGGATAAAATATAATTTTGTGAGAGATGCACTTGAGTCCAAGGAAGTTTGTTTGAAATATATACCTACGACGGCTATGGTGGCAGATCCTTTAACTAAGCCTATACCACCTGATTTATTTGTCCATCATGTTCAAGCAATGGGGTTGCGTAGGATATGATTGTACTTCCTTGTAACATGCAAACCATATTGTATTCAAGGTTGATTTATTAATGAAATGAGTAGATGTATTCTTTTCATTACCATTAGTATATTCCATAACACTTAAAGGATATGTCAAGTATAGGTTGAGGATTGGCTCTCTCACACGGGCAATCCGCCCTTAGTTTGTGAACTAAGGATGAGACTTACTCAAATACCAACATAATCATGAGATGATTGTTCGAGGTAGTCACATTATTTTGTGGATGTGATCTTGAGTATGATAGTCGCCTTGATGAGTTCTTTGTGTTAGAACCTCAAGATGAGGTGATGTGTGATTCACCGAGCATATATGTACCCCACATCTGTTGCTCAACCTATGAACCAGATAGGACTTCCTAAAGAAGTTCAGCCAAAACATGTGTGTTTTGGTCAGTGTCTGCACGGTATTTATCATTCAAATCTTGACATACACTCCAAGTTGAACGAGGCCATTTCTTTGAGTGGGTACACTTGGTAGAATTCCACTATACATGATTTAAGTGGGAGAATTTGGGTGGTTCTTGTAGTAAATCATTTAGGTGGCTTGTAATACCGTGGCACATGTCTCATACCATGTGTGTATATTTAATATAATGACCGCCGAGAAGTAACCAAGAGTGATCCCTATCTCTTATGTTGTGTGAACTTCTCATTTTTGTATGCCTTTAGTGACTATTGACTACTATTTTGTGATTATGAGTTATTTATGTTGCTTTGATGGGTAACCTATGACCATGAGAATAGCGGTCTGTCGGTTTCTTTGTTGGGCAATTAAATAACTTGTAGTTGTAAGATAGTGAGTTCAAAAGGAAAGACTTTGTTTGAATACGCTGTCGCTTGTATGTGGAATCAATCCGGATCATATGTTTCTCAGCGAAACAAGACTTCACTGCACAGCGGTTTAAAGCATGAGTACTCGTTGTTTGGTACGGTTCATGAGTTTGAATTAGTTTCAACTCACAAAAGGGATTGAAAGTAGCCAAACATTGCGTAACAACAAGTCTTAGGTATCAGGCGAACTTAATGGTTATAACCATTAATGCTAATGACAGTGGGAGTCATTTTGACGACTATCTATTTAGGTAGGTAGGTCACATCGATTTGAGAAGATCTGCTATGTCTAACTTAACAGTTGCATAGTAAGAAAAACTCAACTTTCGCCAAAGGGTCACGGCCCATATGCCTTGTATGAGTCTGCATTTACTTTTATGTGTTCTTGATGTGTTAGTGAGGATTGGTTCAAGTTTACCATGTGCGAGTGGGATCTGTTGGAATTTTAGCAAATACTTGTGTACGCACAAGTCAAACTTGATCAGATGGATCATGAATTGAAGCTTAGCAGCTATGTGCTCATGAGATAGCTTGAGAGAGCTCAACATGAGTTTTGAATAGCTCACAGTAGCTTAAGCTAACTCACTCCAGCTCAACTCCAGCTCACCTAGCTCACTCTAGCTCAAGTCAACTCAAGGTAGTTGGACCTAGCTCGGGGTAGTGACACTAGCTGAGTGATAGTGAGGTGGCAGTGACATGTCATCAGGTGATGACATGGCAGCTTACATGGACTACTAGCCAATGGACATGTGACTTAACCACGTGCTGACACATGGCAACACATAAATCTCTCTCTCTTCCTTATGGATGAAAGGCCACCATTATGGGTAGTTACACCAAGTTGGTTAAGGGTGGTTACTTGGAAGGTTCCAAGCACCCTTTCTCCAAAGACAAGTCCTTTGGGAAGGGGTGGGACTCAATTATAAATAGACCACCACCCATTTCATCCAATGCATGAATTTGAGAGCCTTTATTTGTATATTACAAAAGAGGTAAGAGAAGAGGATTGAAAGATATTTTTCTAGAGAGAAGAATAAGAGACTAGCAAAGAGAAGGCACATTGGGTTGTGAAAGTATTTTGGTTGCTGCTTCTTTAAGTTGGTAATCAAATTACCCTTGGTGTGGAGTTGTGTTTTACATCAAATCGATCCTAGCAAAGTAAGATTTCTATTCCGCTATTTTACCATAAGAAATCTTTCAAGTAGAACACTTGAAACAAGAAGGAGACAACTTGATTAAAAGAACGATATCTCAAAATTGACTTATTTCTTTTTCACGATTCCGAATCTATGTGAAAGATGACATTTTGATACACTTATTGCACTAATAACAGAAGTCCAAATTTTGATTTCGGGAAGTTTTTAAAACTTGAGTTTTAGCCATGGGTGCCAAGTAGAACTCTCCAAACAAGAAAGAGACAAGTCTATTAAAACAATGATATCTCAAAATTGACTAATTTGCTTTTGACGATTTCGAACATATGAGAAAGACCACATTCTGATATACTTAATGCACTAATAGATGTGCAAATTCAGATTTCAAGAAGTTTTCTAAACTTGAGTTTTAGCCATGGGTGAGTAGTAGAACACTTGAAACAAGAAAGAGACAACTTTATTAAAACAACAATATCTCAAAATTGACTTATTTTCTTTAGACGATTCTGAATCTTTGTGAAATATGACATTTTGATACACTTAATGCACTTCTGAAATTCCAAATTCGGATTTCGAGAAGTTTTGAAGACTTGAGTTTTAGCCATGGGTGCATAGTAGAACACTTGAAACAAGAACGAGACAACTTTATTAAAACTACGATATCTCAAAATTGACTTATTTGCATTTCACGATTCAGAATCTATTTGAAAGATGACATTTTGATACACTTAATACACTAAGGAAAGTCCAAACTCGGATTTCGAGAAGCTTTTAAAGCTTGAGGTTTAGCCATCGGTGCATAGTAGAACACTTGAAATAAGGAAGAGACCACTTGATTAAAACAACGATATCTAAAAATTGACTTTTTTCCTTTTAACGATTCTGAATCTACGTGAAAGATGACATTTAGATACATTTAATGCACTAATAGAAGTCCAAATTCGAATTTTGGGAAGTTTTTAAAACATGAGTTTTAGCCATGGGTGCATAGTAGAACACTTGAAATATGAAAGAGACAAGTTGATGAAAACAACGATATCTCAAAATTAACCTATTTGCTTCTGACAATTCTAAATCTATGTGAAACATGACATTTTGATACACTTAATGCACTAATAGAAGTCCAAATTAGGATTTCTGAAAGTTTTTAAAACTTGAGTTTTAGCCATGGGTACATAGTAGAACACTTGAAACAAGAAAGAGACAACTTGATGAAAACAACGATATATCAAAATTGAGTTATTTGCTTTTGACGATTCCGAATCTATGTGAAACATGACATTTTGATACACTTAATGCACTAATAGAAGTCCAAATTAGGATTTTGGGAAGTTTTTGAAACTTGAGTTTTAGCCATGGGTGCATAGTACAACACTTGAAACAACAAGGAGACAACTTTATTAAAACAACGATATCTCAAAATTGACTTATTTGCTTTAGACGATTCCGAATGTTTGTGAAAGATGACATTTTGATACACTTAATGCACTAATGAAAGTCCAAATTCAGATTTCCTGAAGTTTTAAAACTTGAGTTTTGATAGAGCACATATTTTCATATTATTTAGCCCTCATATTTAGTCTTTTTGCACATTAGTTGTGTCATTTTATTCATTTTGATTTTATTTCATTTTATTTTATAGGAATTGGGCTTCACACTATTTTATTTTATTTTGCCAGGTTTAGGGCTATGGGAGCATGAGATGGGGCATGAGACGTCTTGATGGCAATGAGATATCTTGGAAATTGGAGATAGAGAAGTAAGGGTAATTTTAGCAGATTTGACCTCCTGTACTTCCTTCAGTATTTTGGCTAAGATAAAATTTCAGAATGAAGATGATTTCTTCAGAGATACTGTAGAGGACTTCTTGCGCTTTCTGGAATGGTATGGTTTGTCCAAATCCGAGTTCGTTTGGGCCTTAAAACAGTGCTTCAAAGTCGAGGCTAGGAAGTTGAGTCGAATTAGGAAAGCTGCACAGATGCTGATTCTTTAAAAGGCCATATCTTGGGCGTCCGATATCCAAATCAAGTGATTCAAAATCCCAAATTAATCTAATCTTTCTGATCTATAATTCTTATGAAGAGGATGAAGCCCAGAACGCAAGTGAACCTATCCGAAATCGGCTGTGAAGTTGCAGTAACCTAGGGTTTCCTCCTTAAGCTCTACTTAAGCACCTTAAGAGGCGATAAAAAAAGGGGGATTCTTTTGGAAGGGCATGAACAGTAGCCGACTTTCCTTCTCTTCTCTCCATTGTTCTTGGGAAGATGGAAGGCTAAGGATTCTGTAATCAGTTGCAATACCATCCTTGTTCCCGGTTTGAGTCTTTGGTTTTAATGGAAATCTATTTTTTTGTTTTGTTTTAACTTTGTTGTTCTCTTGTTTCCGTTCTCTCTTAAATCTATGTATGTGTTGATACCGGTTGGATGAATGCATGCATTGTCTTTGTTTGAGAATCCAAGGTTTTTGTGCTCGGTTGAGGCTTTAACTGGAAGCAAGAGCAACCTGTTTGGATGGTATTTCAATCAGTCTTGAATCTGTGCAATAAGGGGAATCAAAACTGATAGATTGAACTAAGAGGTTTCTGAAATCTGTTTATTGGTTTTCTTTCCAATCTTTGGCGGTTGTTAAAGGATTTTTCTGATTTTTGATTTGAGGATTAAAACTAAACAGATTGTTTATTGAGAAGGTGATGAAAACTAGTATAGAAGGTTGGTTTGCAACTGATTGCATCTCGATTTATTGTGTTCTTACTTATTTTGTTTTCTGTTTTTTATCAAAAACTTTCCCTCCCGTTTAGCGTTGTTTTGACAGATCCGTTTGAGGTTCGTTGGGAGACGACTTTGGATTGCACCCCTATCGCAAATCCAAATCATCATTCATCTAATCTATCGGTGTTCGACAGCCCCGATCAAGTTTTTGCCATGAGTGCATAGTAGAACACTTGAAACAAGGAGACAACTTGATTAAAACAACGATATCTCAAAATTGACTTATTTGCTTTTTATGATTCCAAATCTATGTGAAAGGTGAAATTTTGATACCCTTAATGCACTAATAGAAGTCCAAATTTGATTTCGGAAAGTTTTTAAAACTTGAGTGTTAGCCATGGGTGCCAAGTAGAACTCTCGAAACAAGAAAGAGACAACTTTATTAAAACAACAATATCTCAAAATTGCCTAATTTGCTTTTGACGATTCCGAATCTATGTGAAAGACCACATTTTGATATACTTAATGCACTAATAGAAGTCTAAATTCAGAATTTGTGAAGTTTTTAAAACTTGAGTTTTAGCCATGGGTGCATAGTAGAACACCTGAAACAAGAAAGAGACAACTTTATTAAAAAAATGATATCTCAAAATTGACTTATTTGCTTTAGACGATTCCGAATCATTGTGAAAGATGACATTATGATACACTTAATGCACTAATGAAAGTCCAAATTTGGATTTCGGGAAGTTTTGAAAACTTGAGTTTTAGCCATGGGTGCATAGTAGAACACTTGAAACAAAAAAGAGACAACTTTATTAAAACAACGATATCTAAAAATTGACATATTTGCTTTTAACGATTCTGAATCTATGTGAAAGACGACATTTTGATACACTTAATACACTATTCAAAGTCCAAACTTGGATTTTGGGAAGTTTATAAAGCTTGAGTTTTAGTTATGCGTGCATAGTAGAACACTTCAACCAAGAAAGAGACCACTTGATTAAAACAACGATATCTTTAAATTGACTTATTTGCTTTTGATGATTCCGAATCCATGTAAAAGACGACATTTTGATACACTTAATGCACAAATAGAAGTCCAAATTAGAATTTCGGGAAGTTTTTAAAACTTGAGTTTTAGCCATGGGTGCATAGTAGAACACTTGAAACCTAGGTTGCACGGAAACAGAAACGGGAGACGTTTCCGATAGGAAACGGAAATGTGGAAACGACGTTTTTATAAAAAGCTAGGAAACAGAAACGCGGGGTAAACTGTAAATTTAAAAAATATAGGGGTTTTTTTGTAAATATAATTTTTAATATAGAAAAAATAAAAAAAATCAAATATAAACAATAAACATAAGTTTTATAATGTATTCAAACAAACATAAACATAAAGTGCACAATGCATTCAAATAACCATAAACATAAAGTCCGCAATATATTCAAACAACCATCAACAATATTTAGAAAGTTCTATTATCCTTACATGACTTAGTAATTAAAAACAAATACTGAATTTAAATAACAAAATCAAACATAATACAATTTATAAAAGTTCATTCAGTTCATCATTCTCTATCTCTATAGACTGGTTGTGGCTAATATCTTCACCAAAGAGTACAGACTCTAATTCTGGTTCTTCTAAGGAGAGATTAGCAAATTCGAGAACACCCGTATCTTCCATACTCCCAAATTCATCTCCACCTACATCCCACATCTTTGTCTTCTCGTCATAATATTGGGAGGTGTTTCTCGATAAAAGACGAAGATTGTTATGAACAAAGACCAAATCCTCTGCACGTTTTGGAGTTAATTTATTCCTTCTAAATGAATGAACGAAAGAATAAGTACTCCAATTCCTTTCAGAACAAGAAGAAGAAGTAGGTTGTCCAAGCCCCTTAAAAGCTAACCTTTGAAGCAAAGGAGCACGTGAACCATAACATGCCCACCACTTCCTAGATTCTCTGTCATAACTATTCAATATAGCATCGGGTCTCCAAATGGCCCACTTTTGAGAGAAAAATTGGCAAACTCATCATCAACAATAGTACGCTCATCTGGATTAGGAAAAAGTCTCCTAAAACACTTCATTCTTTGTTTGGAGACATCTCCATCCATATGTGGAGGCATTCTACCTTCTTTTTCTTGAAGCCATTTATCACTATAATACCTTCAGAAGACAAAATCAATAAAAATTTAAAAATAAAAAAAAAATACATAGAGTATTGAATTAGTAAGAAATAGAGATTGAATTTCAAAATTACCTCGGGTTCAAAGAATGACTAGGCAGTGTAATGGAGTGCTATGTTTTGTCCAACGAGCAAAAAGAATCTGATGAATGACATGAAAAAATGATGAAAAATCACTTGGCAACTTGCTTTCATGATCAAAAATAACCTTCTTCATGTTAAAAATCATAGAATCCCACATCTCATAGACCAAATGAAGGCATGGTTTGTTTGTATCACAAACTCTAATCATATCATAAATAGGTGCTGTGAAAGTGAGAATATAATTAATTTTTTCCCAAAAATCCTCATTCACAATCAATTCACGAACAAATCGAGCTTTTCCTTGGTCATCATCTCGATATTGTGCCCATTCATCACTCATAACCATTGCTTCAAGTGCACGTCTAAGAAGTTTAAATCTTTTAAGCATAACAACAATAAAAGCAAATCGAGTGTCAGCAACTGTAAGCAACTTCAAAGAACTAAACCGATTGAACATGGCCAATCTCATTGAATGATTCATTATAAAATGTTTTATGACCAAAGCATCTCCATGCACTTCAGTGATCCAATGACACTCATCATATGTTTCTTGATTGCTTTCTAAATTTCTAGTTGCACATATATTCTTCAAAGCAAGATTAAGTGTATGAACAATACAAGGAGTCCAATAAATATGTGGAAACATACCCTCAATGATTTCCCCAGCTCCCTTGCAATTAGCAGCATTATCAGTAATTATTTGTACAACTTTTTGGTCACCAACTTCATCTATTACCTCTTTCATCAAATTAGCAATAAATTGTTTATCCTTTACTTCACCTGAACAATTCACAGATTTGATAAACATTGGACCATTTTCAGAAATAACCAAAAAATTAATCAAGGGTCTTCTTTGTGGGTCACTCCAATCATCAGTAACAATGCTAACACCTTTTCCCAACCAAGTGCTTTTAATAGGTTCTAGCAATTTTTCAACATTTTCCTTTTCTTGCTGAAGTAATGTGGTCCTCAACTTATTATAACCCGGAGGCACATAACCACCTAATGGATGATTAGCAGCAAATGAATAAGAACTCAGATAATATGGGTTTCTAGCAAGATTAAAAGGCAAACCCCCAGTATAGAACATCCTAGCAATCTCAGCATCTAACAGTGCTCTAGTTTGCATGTCAAAAGCTTTAGCAATAGGTGAATCCATGGATTTTCTTTTCTTTAAATGTTCTAAAACTCTCGGTTCATGTAAAGACAAAGAAGGTCCCAAAGAAACATTATTAGTCGGTAATGGCACTTGCTTATGTTGTAAACTTGATAATCTTTCTGCAACTTCTCTTTCAACTTTTTTCATCTCAACTATAATTTTAGGACTTACCTTTTCTCAACAAGCAATTCCTTTCCCACTCATACTTAATAGATGAGCCCTAACTCTTGTGTATGTCCCAAATTTTTGCAAACCACAAAAATTGCAAGTCCTTTTCCAACTACCCCCTCCTTCTCCCATTTTCTCCATTCTGGTCACATATTTCCATAATGGACTATTTTCCTCATCCTTATTATTTGATGAAATATTGTTACTAGATCCTGAACTTGAAGTTGAATGAGCCATATGACCTATGAGTTAAATTAATAAATCAGTAGATGATCAAATATAGGGTTCATACTTCATAATATAAGATCAAATTTCACCAAATTTATAATCCATGTAATAAGCAAACTTTGATTTTGGATAATTTTCACAAACTTGGCATGTCTAGATGTTTTTGGATTGATTTTTTAACAAATTTGATGCGTCAGGCATGTAATGTTTTAGATAAAACATATTACACAGCATGTTAGGACTTAAACATTTCATTTGCATTGGAAGAAGACTTAAAATTTTAGCACAAAGTGAAAACATGACAACCACTACCAGCAACTTCCATAGGATCTGTTGAGGTAAATCTTAACTATTTATTGTACTGGGAAGAATTTTGAAACATGATCAACATTGTTATGTCCAAAGATGCTATTACATTAAGTTGTGTATTTACACAGCATTGAAATACAACGCTTCATATTACAAAGCATATTACACATTGAAACACGATCAAAGGATTTCCCCCAAAGGTGTTGAGAAGGGTGCCAAATCAGAAGTGTTAACTCCAGAAAAATGCAGCTTCACCACAGCATTATGAGTAACACAGAGTGAACAATAGGAGAAGGATAAAAAAAAATAATAGCCATCAAAATTTGAACACTTGTGCAAGGATTATGCAGCATTATAGTAAATCCATGTTTTGAAATCAAGTAGTTATCCAAAAAAAAAATCCATAACTCAGCCCAAAAAAAAACTCTCGTGATATTTTTCTTTGTAGTCCCCTTCTCTTAAATATTTCCCTAACATTTGTTTATCTAGCCAGAAAAATGGAACTGATCTACTAGCCACAAGTCATGTCTCGGATGTAGCATAATATAGTAAAGCAGCCAAAAATATACTATCTGAAAGAATATATAACCCTAACTCAAGCAAACATCATTAGCATTTACCGGGCCATCCATGATTGAACTGTGTTCAGGTACAACAATAGTTAGGGGCATGTTTGAGAGAGTTATCAATTTTTCAGTTTTTGTTTTCAGTTTTCTACATTCAGTTTCATTTTCTGTTAAAATGAGCATTATTCTTTCAAGCTCATGAGCTGCCAGATTGGCCCGACCTATCAATCTATGGGCTGTTCCTGCTCGAGCTAAGCTATCTCATTTGACATTTCTAGAGATGAGCAAATCGGTGGAGGTTGTTGAACATCAATGTGAGTGAAACGTCATTGACTGAAATTGAAAGTTGAAAGTGAAAACAAGTTTTTTGTGTGTTCAAAATATTTGAAAACAAATATAGGTAATGAAACAGAATTTTCTGTTTTTATTTACTATTACACAGCATTCGCACAAGGGACAAATAGTAAGGATTTGAAAAATTAAAAACACAATGCTTCATAAATCAACCAAGATTAGAAATCAAGAATCAGAGCACGCGATACAATGTTCAAGACATAAAAAATGTCTATTTTTATTAGTGCACATATTACAGATTACACAACCTTCATATACCCAATTGTTTATTTCATTTACATGCATTCATATACACATTAGGAAATTTTATACGCATTCATATACTCACATATAAATAATTTTACTAGTACCCATTACACAACCTTCAAAATCTTCCATTTTTTGTTTATTCCCTAAAAATCTTTCATGACAGGAAGATAGATCAACTATGGTTACAGTAAAACAAAGCATCAATTAATTAGAAATAAATTGTTTTATACATTACAGTAAAACAAAGCATCAATTAATCAGAAACACATTACATGCATTCAGATACCCATCAACAAATTGTTCTATACAAACAAATAATCAGAAAAACAACTGCAAAGTGCGTTACTTACAGTCTGTTAACAAAAGGGCTCTAGAAATACAGCCTACTAACAAAGGGGCCAGGGAACACCAGAGTAGATCGGGGTGATCCGAACTAAGGGAGCACCGAAGCGAGGGGCTTTGGCAGTAGACGACGATAAAGCAATCCGATTGGAACCAGATGGCAGCGACGAGGGAGATCAAACTGGAAGAAGAAGAAGAAGAAGAAGAAGAAGAAGAAGAAGAAGAAGAAGAAGAGAGGAAGAAGAGAAGGAAGGAGCCAGATCTGATCCAAGCAGCTGTGCAGCAACCTAGGTTGTAAATTGTAATCGAGCGCTGGAAACGCGTTTCTGGCTGGAAATGCGTTTCCAGCCAATTTTTTAAAAATAAGAAACGGCCCAAAACTTTCTAAATATTACACAAACGGCCCGAAAAACATTTCGGGCCGTTTTTCCCATTTCCAAAATGGGAAACAGTTCGGAAATGCCGAAACAGCGCCTCCGAGCCGTTTTCATGCTTCACAGCTTGAAACAATAGAGAGACAACTTTACTAAAACAACGATATCTCAAAATTGACTTATTTGCTTTAGACGATTCCGAATCTTTGTGAAAGATGACATTTTGAAACACTTAATGCACTAAAGAAAGTCCAAATTCATATCTCATGAAGTTTTTAAAACTTCAATTTTTGCCATGGGTGCATAGTAGAACACTTGAAACAAGGAGACAACTTGATTAAAACAACGATATCTCAAAATTGACTTATTTGCTTTTCATGATTCCAAATCTATGTGAAAGCTGACATTTTGATACCCTTAATGCACTAATAGAAGTCCATATTTTGATTTCGGGAAGTTTTTAAAACTTGAGTTTTAGCCATGGGTACCAAGTAGAACTCTCGAAACAAGAAAGAGACAGCATTATTAAAACAACGATATCTCAAAATTGATAAATTTGCTTTTGATGATTCTGATTTTATGTGAGAGACCACATTTTGATATACTTAATGAAAGATTTCTTATAGAACAAATAGCGGAATAGAAATCTTACTTTGAAAACTCCAAGATAGATAAGTCTACCTTTTCTTGCTAGGATCGATTTGATGTAAAACACAACTCCACACCAAGGGTAATTTGATTACCAACTTAAAGAAGCAGCAACCAAATACTTTCACAACCCAATGTGCCTTCTTTGCTAGTCTCTTATTCTTCTCTCTAGAAGAATATCTTTCAATCCTCTTCTCTTACCTTTACTTTGTAATATACAAATAAAAGGCTCTCAAATTCATGCCTTGGATGAAATGGGTGGTGGTCTATTTATATTTGAGTGCCACCCCTTCCCAAAGGACTTGTCTTTGGAGAAAGGGTGCTTGGAACCTTCCAAGTAACTATCGATAACCACCCTTAACCAACTTGGTGTAACCACCCATAATGGTGAACTTTCATCCATAAGGAAGAGAGAGAGATTTATATGTTGCCATGTGTCAGCACATGGTTAAGTCACATGTCAATTGGCTAGTAGTTCATGTAAGCTGCCATGTTATCACCCGATGACATGTCACTGCCACCACACTATCACTCAGCTAGTGTCACTACCTCGAGCTGGGTCCAACTACCTTGAGTTAACTTGAGCTAGAGTGAGCTAGGTGAGCTGGAGTGAGTTAGCTTAAGCTACTGTGAGCTATTCAAAACTCACGTTGAGCTATCTCTAGCTATCTCATGAGCACATTGCTGCTAAGCTTCAATTCATGATCCATCTGATCAAGTTTAACTTGTGCGTACACAAGTATTCGCTCAAATTCCAACAGGTCCCGCATATGGTAAACTTGAACCAATCATCAGTAACACATCAAGAACACATAAAAAAAAATGCAGACTCATACAAGGCATATGGGTCGTGACCCTTTGGTGAAAATTGAGTTTTTCTTACTATGCAACTGTTAAGTTAGACATAGCAAATTTTCTCAAATCAATGTGACCTACGTACCTAAATAGATAGTCGTCAAAATGACTCCCACTGTCATTAGCATTAATGGTTATAACCATTAAGTTCGCCTGATACCTAAGACTTGTTGTTACACAATGTTTGGCTACTTTCAATCCCTTTTGTGAGTTGAAACTAATTCAAACTCATGAACCGTACCAAACAACGAGTACTCATGCTTTAAACCGCTGTGTAGTGGAGTCTTACTTCGCTGAGAAACATATGATCTGGATCAATTCCACATACAACCGACAGCGTATTCAAACAAAGTCTTTCCTTTTGAACTCACTATCTTACAACTACAAGTTATTTAATTGCCCAACAAAGAAACCGACATACCGCATATTCTCATGGTCATAGGTTACCCATCAAAATAACATAAATAACTCATAATCACAAAATAGTAGTCAATAGTCACTAAAGCCATACAAAAATGAGAAGCTCACACAACGTAAGAAATAGGGATCACTCTTAGTTGCTTCGCAGCGGTCACTATATTAAATATACACACATGGTATGAGACATGTGCCACGGTATCACAAGCCACGTAAATGATTTACTACAAGAACCACCTAAATTCTCCCACTTAAATCATGTATAGTGTTATTCCAACTTGGAGCGTATGTCAAGATTTGAATTATAAATACCATGCAAACACTGACCAAAACACACATGTTTTGGATGAACTTCTTCAGGAAGTCATGTCTGGTTCATAGGTTGAGCAACAAATGTGGGGTACATATATGCTCGGTGAATAACACATCACTGAAAGATTTCTTATTGAACAAATAGCGGAATAGAAATCTTACTTTGAAAACTCCAAGATGGATAACTCTACCCTTTCTTGCTAGGATCGATTTGATGTAAAACACAACTCCACACCAAGGGTAATTTGATTACCAACTTAAAGAAGCAGCAACCAAAATACTTTCACAACCCAATGTGCCTTCTTTGCTAGTCTCTTATTCGTCTCTCTAGAAGAATAACTTTCAATCCTCTTCTCTTACCTTTACTTTGTAATATACAAATAAAAGGCTCTCAAATTCATGCCTTGGATGAAATGGGTGGTGGTCTATTTATATTTGAGTGCCACCCCTTCCCAAAGGACTTGTCCTTTTGGAGAAAGGGTGCTTGGAACCTTCCAAGTAACTACCCATAACCAACTTGGTGTGAAATGATGTGTGGTGACCTTTGTGTAACCACCCTTAACCAACTTGGTGTAACCACCCATAATGGTGACCTTTCATCCGTAAGGAAGAGAGAGAGATTTATGTGTTGCCATGTGTCAGCACGTGGTTAAGTCACATGTCAATTGGCTAGTAGTCCATGTAAGCTGCCATGTCATCACTCAATGACATGTCACTGCCACCTCACTATCACTCAGCTAGTGTCACTGTCTCGAGCTGGGTCCAACTACCTTGAGTTCCTCAACCTATACTTGACATATCCTTTAAGTGTTATGGAGTATGCTAATGGTAATGAAAAGAATACATCTACTCAGTTCATTAATAAAACAACCTCGAATACAATATGGTTTGCATGTTAGAAGGAAGTACAATCATAACCTACGCAGCCCCATTGCTTGAACATGACGGGCAAATAAATCAGGTGGTATCTGCCACCATAGCCGTCGTAGGTATATATTTCAAACGAACTTCCTTGGACTCAAGTGCATCTCTCACAAAATTATATTTTATCCTAATATGCTTGGTTTTCCCATGATACTTTGGATCCTTTGTATGAGCCAAAGCTGCTTGACTATCACAGCATATATTGTGATAGGCTCATTCTTGAAAGGCATTATACTTAAATGGGAAATAAAATGACCAAGCCATATGGCTTCTTGTACTGTAGCAGTACTCGCCACAAACTCAGCCTCCATAGTGGATAAAGCCGTACAAGTTTGCTTCTTGCTACTCCAAGAAATAACTCCACTGTTTAGCAGCAAAATATAACCCGATGTAGATTTGCATCTATCCTTATCACCTCCCCAATCAGCATCCGTGTATCTAACAAACTGTAAACTACCACATTGGTAGCATAAACAATAATCTTTCGCACCTTTGAGGTAACGAAAAATCCTTTTGACACACTTCCAATGCTGACTTTCAGGGTTGGATTGATACCTGGCTAATAACCCAACAGCTTGACTTATATCAGGCCGTGTACACATCATGGCATACATTAGGCTCCCTATAGCACTTGAATATGGAACTTGTTCCATTTCATGTTTCTCTTGAGGGTTTTGTGGACACATTGTCGCATTATGGGTAATCGGGGTATTCATTGGTTTAGCATCCTTGATATAGAAGCGTTCAAGAATCTTATCTATATAAGTTTCTTGAGATAGAGCTAGCAACTTTGTAGCCTGATTCCTTAGAATATGAACTCCAAGGATATATGCTGCTTCTCCCATATCTTTCATTTCAAAGGCTGATGATAACCATCCTTTGATGACTCTCAAAAACCCTTTGTTATTACTTGCTAATAGAATCTCATCTACATATAGTGACATGATCACAAATTTGTCCTTGGAATGCAAGACATATACACAATGATCTTCATCCATCATTTTCAAACCATAGCTCAAAATTGATTGATAGAATTTTAGGTACCACTGCCTAGAAGCTTGCTTCAGGCCGTATATCGACTTCATTAAGTGACATACCTTTTGTTCTTGACCATTTCCGACATAACCCGCTGGTTGTGTCATATAGATTTCTTCACTCAAATCACCATTGAAGAAGGTTGTCGTAACATCCATTTGATGTAATTCCAAGTCGATATAGGCTACTATTGCAAGTATTATCCTAACGGAGTTAAACCTGACAATAGGTGAGAAAGTGTCTTGATAATCAACACCTTCTACCTGCATGTACCCTTTGGCAACCAATCGTGCCTTGCACCTATCAATGGAACCATCTGCTTTTCGCTTGATTTGAAAAACCCATTTGTTCCCAATTGCTTTCCTCCCTTGTGGAAGATCAACCAAGTCCCAGACATGGTTATCCCTCATAGAATTTAGTTCTTCTTCCATAGCCATTTTCCACTTATTTGAATCAAGACTATTAAGTGCATCCTTAATAGTACGAGGTTCATCATCCACCTCAGGTGAAACCATGTTCACTTCATCATTTAGAATCCACCATTTCCTTGGTCTTCTAAATATTCTTGAAGACCTACGCACACTAGGAGAAGCATCATGATGCACATCATCATCATGTTGTTTAGGAGGTTGATCTTCTTCGACCAATTCTTGATGTTGATCTATTTGATCACTTTCTTGTGTGGGCATTGATAGAGCACATATTTTCATACTATTTAGCCCTCATATTTAGTCCTTTCTGCACATTAGTTGTGTTATTTCATTCATCTTGATTTTATTTCATTTTATTCTATAGGAATTGGGCTTCACACTATTTTATTTTATTTTTCCAGGTTTAGGGATATGTGGGAGCATGAGATGGGGCATGAGACATCTTGATGGCAATGAGATATCTTGGAGATTGGAGATAGAGAAGTAAGGGCAATTCTGGTAGATTTGACCTCCTGCACTTCCTTCAGTATTTTGGCTAAGATAAAATTCCAGAATGAAGATGATGTCTTCAGAGGTACTGTAGGGGACTTCTTGACCTTTCTGGAATGGTATGGTTTGTCCAAATCCTAGTTCGTTTGGGCCTTCAAACAGCGCTTCAAAATCGGGGCCAAGAAGTTGGGGGCAAATTAGGAAAGCTGCACAGATACTGATTCTTTAAAAGGCCATATCTTGGGCTTCCGATATCCAAATCAAGTGATTCAAAAGCCCAAGTTCATCTAATCTTTCTGATCTAAAATTCTTATGAAGAGGCCGAAGCCCAGAACGCAATTTAACCTATCCGAAATCGGCCGTCAAGTTGCAGTACCCTAGGGTTTCCTCCTTAAGCTCTACTTAAGCACCTTAAGAGGCCATTAAAGATACATTCCTTGGAGGGCGTGAACAGTAGCCGATTTTCCTTCTCTCCATTGTTCTTGTCAAGATGGAAGGCTAAGGATTCTGTAATCAAGTTGCAACACCATCCTTGTTCCCGGTTTGAGTCTTTGGTTTTAATGGAAATCTGTTTGTTTTAGTTTTAACTTTGTTGTTTTCTTGTTTCCGTTCTCTTAAATCTGTGTATGTGTTGATACCGGTTGGATGAATGCATGCATTGTCTTTGTTTGAGAATCCAAGGTTTTTGTGCTCGGTTGAGGCTTTAACTGGAAACGAGAACAACCTGTTTGGATGGTACTCCAATCAGTCTTGAATCTATGAATCTGTTTATTGGTTTCTCCAAATCTTTGGCGGTTGTTAAAGAATTTTCTGATTTTTGATTTGAGGATTAAAACTAAACAAATTGTTTATTGAGAAGGCGATGAAAACTGGGATATAAGATTGGTTTGCAACTGATTGCATCTCGATTTATTTATTGTGTTCTTGCTTATCTTATTTTCTGTTTTTCATCAAAAACTTCCCCCCCGTTTAGCCTTGTTTTGACAGATCCGTTTGAGGTTCGTTGGGAGACGACTTTGGGTTGCACCCTATTGCAAATTCGCATCATCATTCATCTAATCTATTGGTGTTCGACAGCCCCGATCAAGCATATCTTGATCAATATTTTGATCATTGTTAGTCACATCTTGACCAACTTCAGTTGGATGCTCAACGCTCTCACTCAACCCAACATTCCCAAACACTCCTTGTGGTGTAGGTATAGTTGATACATTGTGAGTATCAACTTGTGATTCAGATATTTCATAAAAGGAAACTCCTGTAGAAACATTCCCTTTTCTTGGAAACTCATTTTCCAAGAATACTACATCCCTTGAATCAAATTCAGGTCTTTTACTCCCTTCCTCTAAATCAGCAAACGCATAGCCTTTAGAGTATTCACAATACCTAAGGAAAACACATTTCTTTCCTTTTGGTCCTAACTTTCCAAATTCAGATTTGGTGTTATGAACATAAGTTCAAAGTAGTTCGTTGAAGAACCAAAGAGAAAACTCTCACAAATAATATTGATCAAAAACTAAATTCCTCTCGGGTTACATTGGCTTATATAGCCGAACTCAAATTCTAAATTAGAAAGAAATAAATCAAATCCTAGGCATAGTAGGAATTGATTACAAGAAGGAAATAGCATAATCTGATAAAGAAACAAGAATTAACTAAAATAGAAAAGATTTAAAACAAAGGAGGAAATAAGGAAAGCTTGGATCAATCTTGTCAATCAATCAATCATCCCCAAATCTTGCAAATCTTGTAAATCAATCAATCAACCAATCAATCTGGCAATCTTGTCAATCAATCAACCAATCAATCAATTAACCCCAAATCTGGCAATCTTGTCAATCAATCAACTAATCAATCAATCAACCCCAAATCTGGCAATCTTGTTAATCAATCAACCAATCAATCAATAAAGCCCAAATCTTGCAATCTTGTCAATCAATCAATCATTCCCAAATCTCGCAATCTTCATAATCAATCAATCATTCCCAAATCTTGCAATCTTATTATTGGGCCTCCATGAATGCTCAACAGATCTTGTGAGGTTTCAACATTAGGCCTTTCATCCTTTCCATTCCAATTCGATTCCCATGTTGAAGAAGAACCTGAATTTTGCCTAATTCATGTGGGCCCCTTTCTCTCCAATTGTCGCTCCACTTTAATGGCCATGTGCACCATGTCATCTAACTCAACGTAATGTTGTAATTCTACCACATCTGCAATATCACGGTTCAATCAAACTAGGAACCTGACCATGGTAGTTTCTTGGTCCTCCTCCACATTGGCTCGAATCATGGCTATTTCCATCTCCTTGTGGTAGTCCTCAACACTTTTAGAACCTTGAGTAAGGCATTGCAACTTTTGAAATAAGTCCCTATAGTAGTGATTTGGAATGAATCGCCTTCTCATAATAGCCTTCATTTCTTTCCATGTCTCAATGGGCCTTTCACGATTCCGTCTCCTGCTCAAAATAAGTTGATCCCACCAAATAATAGCATAATCAATAAATTTGACAGTGGCCAATTTTACGTTTTTCAATTTAGAGTAGTTGTGACAAGCAAACACCATTTCAACCTTTGTCTCCCACTCCAAATAAACTTCTGGATCGTTTTTGCCTTTCAAAGATGGAATCTTCATCTTAATGTTATCCAAATTATTATCAATCCTTTCTCCATGTCTAACTCCTCTATCTCTATCCTCACGCCTAAATCGGCCTCTACTTACATTAGAGGTACGATCATCATCATCTAAGTCATCCCTGTAGTCATTGTCATATGAACCTAGGTGGATGCCTCTCTCTTCGTTGCACGATATCTCAAAATTGACTTATTTGCTTTAGACGATTCCAAATCATTGTGAAAGATGACATTATGATACACTTAATGCACTAATGAAAGTCCAAATTCAGATTTCGGGAAGTTTTGAAAACTTGAGTTTTAGCCATGGGTGCATAGAAGAACACCAGAAACAAGAAAGAGACAACTTTATTAAAACAACAATATCTCAAAATTGACTTATTTGCTTTTAACGATTCTGAATGTATGTGAAAGATGACATTTTGATACACTTAATACACTAATCAAAGTCCAAACTTGGATTTTGGGAAGTTTATAAAGCTTGAGTTTTAGTCATGGGTGCATAGTAGAACACTTCAAACAAGAAAGAGACCACTTGATTAAACAACGATATCTCTAAATTGACTTATTTGCTTTTGATGATTCCGAATCCATGTAAAAGATAACATTTTGATACACTTAATGCACTAATAGAAGTCCAAATTCGAATTTTGAGAAGTTTTTAAAACTTGAGTTTTAGCCATGGGTGCATAGTAGAACATTTGAAACAAGAAAGAGACAACTTTATTAAAACAACGATATCTCAAAATTGACTTATTTGCTTTAGACGATTCTGAATCTTTGTGAAAGATGACATTTTGGTACACTTAATGCACTAATGAAAGTCCAAATTCGGATTTCGGGAAGTTTTTAAAGCATGAGTTTTTGCCATGGGTGCATAGTAGAACACTTGAAAGAAGAAAGAGATAACTTGATTAAAACAACGATATCTCAAAATTGACTTATTTGTTTTTAACGAATCCGAATCTATGTGAAAGACAACATTTTGATACACTTAATAGAAGTCCAAATTAGAATTTCGGGAAGTTTTTAAAACTTGCGTTTTAGCCATGGGTGCATAGTAGAACACTTGAAAGAAGAAAGAAACAACTTGATTAAAACAACGATATCTCAAAATTGACTAATTTGCTTTTGGCGATTCCAAATCTTTGTGATAGATGACATTTTGGTACACTTAATGCACTAATGAAAGTCCAAATTCGGATTTTGGGAAGTTTTTAAAGGATGAGTTTTAGCCATGGGTGCATAGTAGAACACTTGAAACAGGAAAGAGATAACTTGATTAAAACAACGATATCTCAAAATTGACTTATTTGTTTTTAACGAATCCGAATCTATCTGAAATACAACATTTTGATACACTTAATGCACTAATAGATGTCCAAATTAGAATTTTGGAAAGTTTTTAAAACTTGCGTTTTAGCCATGGGTGCATTACTGAACACTTGAAACAAGAAAGAGACAACTTGATTAAAACAATGATATCTCAAAATTGACTAATTTGCTTTTGGCGATTCTGAATCTATGTGAAAGACCACATTTTAACACACTAATAGAAGTCCAAATTAGAATTTCGGGAAGTTTTGAAAACTCTAGTTTTAGCCATGGGTGCATAGTAGAACACTTGAAACAAGAAAGAGACAACTTTATTAAAACTACAATATCTCAAAATTTTACTTATTTGCTTTTCACGATTCAGAATCTATGTGAAATATGGCATTTTTTGTTGGAATTTGAGCGAATACTTGTGTACGCACAAGTTAAACTTGATCAGATGGATCATGAATTGAATCTTAGCAGCAATGTGCTCATGAGATAGCTCAACGTGAGTTTTGAATAGCTCACAGTAGCTTAAGCTAACTCACTCCAGCTCAACTCCATCTCACCTAGCTCACTCTAACTCAAGAAAACTCTAAGTAGTTGGACCCAGCTCGGGGCAGTGACACTAGCTGAGTGATAGTGAGGTGGCAGTGACATGTCATCGGGTGATGACATGGTAGCTTACATGGACTACTAGCCAATTGACATGTGACTTAACCATGTGCTGACACATGGCAACACATAAATCTCTCTCTCTTCCTTATGGATGAAAGGTCACCATTATGGGTGGTTACACCAAGTTGGTTAAGGGTGGTTATGGGTAGTTACTTGGAAGGTTCCAAGCACCCTTTCTCCAAAGACAAGTCCTTTGGGAAGGGGTGGCACTCAAATATAAATAGACCACCACCCATTTCATCCAAGTCATGAATTTGAGAGCCTTTTATTTGTATGTTACAAAGTAAAGGTAAAAGAAAAGAATTGAAAGATATTCTTCTAGAGAGACGAATAAGAGACTTGCAAAGAAGGCACATTGGGTTGTGAAAGTATTTTGGTTGCTGCTTCTTTAAGTTGGTAATCAAATTACCCTTGGTGTGGAGTTGTGTTTTACATCAAATCGATCCTAGCAAAGTAAGATTTCTATTCCGCTATTGTTCTATAAGAAATCTTTCAGTGGTATCAGAGCCAAGGTTTTGTGCCTTTTGCTCTCTCTTCTATTTTTTCCTTTATTTCATCTTATTTGGCCATGACTAAAGCAATATTCTAAATTATTTCAGTTTTATGATACATGTTATTTTGTTATGATGTATCATATATATTTGGTTCCTTTTAAGATGAAAATCCATGCTTAAAGAAGATGGACTCAAGAACGGGCTAGGCTGATCTTTGTATCAGTAAGACCCGACTTGAGTGAATTGGCTGATTATCCTTGATATTGATCTACAGTTACGACTGATTATTATACCTTGGATCTACAGCAAGTTGTGATTGACCCTTGAGTCAATAGGCTGATTATCCTTGGTATTGATCTACGGTTGCCACTAATTATCATACCTTGGATCTACGGCTTGAGTCAATAGGCTGATTATCTTCAGTATTGATTTACAGTTATAACTGATTATCATACCTTGGATCTATAGCAAATATAAAAAGAGAAGGTTGTATTGTCATTCACAGATTTTATTAAACATGCTGATCATATGCATGCATACGAGACTTTGATTGTGTGATAAAAACATACTTTTGGATTGAGTATGCATGTTATTTGATTGGTTGTTTCGTATAATGCTTTGAATGAAAAGTTATGGACAAGTTGCTAATGGGTGCAAGTGCATGTGCATGTAGATGGCTAATGCTGATGATCACAATTATGTTATATGGCCTAAACAAGAAACCCTTGAAATGATCACCGAAACCATGATAGATCCCAAGAAAGGAAATGATCCCAAGAAAATCAAGTGCTTCAACTGTGGCCAAATGGGTCATTGTGCACGTGATTGCACTATACCAAACGTACACTCTACTCCTTTTACGTTTGATGCATTAGTTACATCATGTACTTTCATGGTTGATTCTAACTCAGGATGGGTTCTGGATTCAGGAGCAACCAGTCACATCGTAAAAGATCGTGAGTTGTTCATGCATTTCAGGAAGATTCCACCAAATACCATGTAGGTATATGTTGGAAATAATGCACGACTTGAAGTACAAGGAATCGGGATTTGTGAGATTTCGATAAAGGATAGACATTGTCTCCATTTAGTAGACGTACTCTATATACCTCAAATTAGAAGAAACTTGATTTCTGTATCTTGTCTTTTGTATTTTAGTTATGAATTAATATTTTGTGGAAATAAAGTGGATCTATTTTCCAATAAAAAGTTTGTTGGTTCTGGTTTCTTACATGATGGTTTCTTTGTTTTGAATTCTTCAAATGAAAAGTCAAAGACTCATTGTCTTATACCTGAAAGGCAAGATGAATGTTTATGGCATTCAAGATTAGGGCATGTAGGAGAATCAAGAATGAAAAGGTTAGCCAAAGATGGCTTACTTGGTTCTTTGAGAAATGTATCTCTTCCTACATGTGAATATTGCCTTGCTGGAAAGATGAGTAGGAAACCATTTGGGAAAGGGTCCCGAGTTCAGTTTCCATTAGCTTTAGTTTATTCTGACATATGTGGTCCCTTGAATGTGATATCTAGACAAGGGTTTAGATATTTCCTCACATTCACTGATGACTATACTCGTTATACACTTGTGTACTTGTTAAAGTTTAAAAGTGAAGCAATGAGTTTCTTCTTGGCATATGTGCAAGGTTGAGAATCAACTTAATACTACGATCAAATGTCTAAGGATAGATCGTGGAGGTGAGTATATGTCTAATTTGTTTAAGGGGTTCTGTGACCAAAAAGGAATAGAAAGGCATCTTACTATTCCTGATACACCCCAACAAAATGGAGTGGCCAAAAGGAAGAATCGCACACTCCTAGACATGGTGAGATCTATGATGGCTCAAGCCAACTTAGATATGTCTTATTGGGGAGATGCGTTGCTAACAGCAACATATGTGCTCAATCGAATGCCCTCCAAATCAGTATCTTCTACTCCTTATGAGTTATGGACTAAAAGGAGGCCAAATTTGAGCAATTTAAGGCCTTGGGGCTCTGCAGCCTATGTCCATAACACCAAATCTGAATTTGGAAAGTTAGGACCAAAAGGAAAGAAATGTGTTTTCCTTAGGTACTGCGAACACTCTAAAGGCTATGTGTTTGCTGATTTAGAGGAAGGGGGTAAAAGACCTGAATTTGATTCAAGGGATGTAGTATTCTTGGAAAATGAGTTTCCAAGAAAAGGGAATGTTTCTACAGGAGTTTCCTTTTATGAAATGTCTGAATCACAAGTTGATACTCACAATGTATCAACTATACTTACACCACAAGGAGTGTTTGGGAATGTTGGGTTGAGTGGGAGCGTTGAGCATCCAACTAAAGTTGGTCAAGATGTGACTAACAATGATCAAAATATTGATCAAGATATGCCCACACAAGAAAGTGATCAAATAGATCAACATCAAGAATTGGTCGAAGATGATCAACCTCCTGAACAACATGATGATGATGTGCATCATGATGCTTCTCCTAGTGTGCGTAGGTCTTCAAGAACATTTAGAAGACTAAAGAAGTGGTGGATTTTAAATGATGAAGTGAACATGGTTTCACCTGAGGTGGATGATGAACCTCGTACTATTAAGGATGCACTTAATAGTCTTGATTCAGATAAGTGGAAAATGGCTATGGAAGAAGAACTAAATTCTATGAGGGATAACCATGTATGGGACTTGGTTGATCTTCCACAAGGGAGGAAAGCAATTGGGAACAAATGGGTTTTTCGAATCAAGCAAAAAGCAGATGGTTCCATTGATAGGTACAAGGCACGATTGGTTGCCAAAGGGTACACACAGGTAGAAGGAGTTGATTATCAAGACACTTTCTCACCTGTTGTCAGATTTAACTCCATTAGGATAATACTTGCAATAGTAGCCTATATGGACTTGGAATTACATCAAATGGATGTTAAGACAGCCTTCCTCAATGGTGATTTGAGTGAAGAAATCTATATGACACAACCAGCGGGTTATGTCGAAAATGGTTAAGAACAAAAGGTATGTCACTTAATGAAGTCGATATACGGCCTGAAGCAAGCTTCTAGGCAGTGGTACCTAAAATTCCATCAATCAATTTTGAGCTATGGTTTTAAAATGATGGATGAAGATCATTGTGTATATGTCTTGCATTCCAAGGACAAATTTGTGATCATGTCACTATATGTAGATGACATTCTATTAGCAAGTAATAACAAAGGGTTTGTGAAAGTCATCAAAGGATGGTTATCATCAACCTTTGAAATGAAAGATATGGGAGAAGCTGCATACATCCTTGGAGTTCAGATTCTAAGGAATCAGGCTACAAAGTTGCTAGCTCTATCTCAAGAAACTTATATAGCTAAGATTCTTGAACGCTTCCATATGAAGGATGTTAAACCAATGAATACCCCGATTGCCCATAATTCCAAAATTAGTGAGGCAATGTGTCCACAAAACCCTCAAGAGAAACATGAAATGGAACAAGTTCCATATTCAAGTGCTATAGGGAGCCTAATATATGCCATGATGTGTACACGGCCTGATATAAGTCAAGCTGTTGGGTTATTAGCCAGGTATCAATCCAACCCTGGAAGTCAGCATAGGAAGTGTATCAAAAGGATTTTTTGTTACCTCAAAGGTACGAAAGATTATTGTTTATGCTACCAAGGTGGTAGTTTACAGTTTGTTGGATACACGGATGCTGATTGGGGAGGTGATAAGGATAGATGCAAATCTACATCAGGTTATCTTTTTCTACTAAACAGTGGAGCTATTTCTTGAAGAAGCAAACTTGTACGGCTTTATCCACCATGGAGGCTGAGTTTGTGGCGAGTGCTGCTGTAGTACAAGAAGCCATATGGCTTGGTCGTTTTATTTCCCATTTAAATATAATGCCTTGCAAGAATGAGCCTATCACTATATGCTGTGATAGTCAAGCAGCTTTGGCTTATACAAAAGATCCAAAGTATCATGGGAAAACCAAGCATATTGGGATAAAATATAATTTTGTGAGAGATGCACTTGAGTCTAAGGAAGTTTGTTTGAAATATGTACCTATGACGGCTATGGTGGCAGATCCTTTAACTAAGCCTATACCACCTGATTTATTTGTCTGTCATGTTCAAGCAATGGGGTTGCGTAGGATATGATTGTACTTCCTTGTAACATGCAAACCATATTGTATTCAAGGTTGTTTTATTAATGAAATGAGTAGATGTATTCTTTTCATTACCATTAGTATATTCCATAACACTTAAAGGATATGTCAAGTATAGGTTGAGGATTGGTTCTCTCACACGGGCAATCCGCCCTTAGTTTGTGAACTAAGGATGAAACTTACTCAAATACCAGCATAATCATGAGATGATTGTTCGAGGTAGTCACATTATTTTGTGGATGTGATCTTGAGTATGATAGTCGCCTTGATGAGTTCTTTGTGTTAGAACCTCAAGATGAGGTGATGTGTGATTCACCGAGCATATATGTACCCCACATCTGTTGCTCAACCTATGAACCAGATAGGACTTCCTAAAGAAGTTCAGCCAAAACATGATTTAAGTGGGAGAATTTGGGTGGTTCTTGTAGTAAATCATTTACGTGGCTTGTGATACCGTGGCACATGTCTCATACCATGTGTGTATATTTAATATAGTGACCGCCGAGAAGAAACTAAGAGTGATCCCTATCTCTTATGTTGTGTGAGCTTCTCATTTTTGTATGCCTTTAGTGACTATTGACTACTATTTTGTGATTATGAGTTATTTATGTTGCTTTGATGGGTAACCTATGACCATGAGAATATGCGGTCTGTCGATTTCTTTATTGGGCAATTAAATAACTTGTAGTTGTAAGATAATGAGTTCAAAAGGAAAGACTTTGTTTGAATACGCTGTCGCTTGTATGTGGAATCGATCCGTATCATATGTTTCTCAGCGAAACAAGACTCCACTACACAGCGGTTTAAAGCATGAGTACTCGTTGTTTGGTACGGTTCATGAGTTTGAATTAGTTTCAACTCACAAAAGGGATTGAAAGTAGCCAAACATTGTGCAACAACAAGTCTTAGGTATTAGGCGAACTTAATGGTTATAACCATTAATGCTAATGACAATGGGAGTCATTTTGACGACTATCTATTTAGGTAGGTAGGTCAGATCGATTTGAGAAAATCTGCTGTCTAACTTAATAGTTGCATAGTAAGAAAAACTCAATTTTCTCCAAAGGGTCACGGCCCATATGCCTTGTATAAGTCTGCATTTATTTTTATGTGTTCTTGATGCGTTACTGATGATTGGTTCAAGTTTACCATGTGTGAGTGGGAGATGTTGGAATTTGAGTGAATACTTGTGTATGCACAAGTTAAACTTGATCAGATGGATCATGAATTGAATCTTAGCAGCAATGTGCTCATGAGATAGCTAGATATAGCTCAACATGAGTTTTGAATAGCTCACAGTAGCTTAAGCTAACTCACTCCAGCTCAACAGCTCACCTAGCTCACTCTAACTCAAGTAAACTCAAGGTAGTTAGACCCAGCTCGGGGCAGTGACACTAGCTGAGTGATAGTGAGGTGGCAGTGACATGTCATAGGGTGATGACATGGCAGCTTTCATGGACTACTAGCCAATTGACATGTGACTTAACCATGTGCTGACACATGGCAACACATAAATCTCTCTCTCTTCCTTATGGATGAAAGGTCACCATTATGGGTGGTTACACCAAGTTGGTTAAGGGTGGTTATGGGTAGTTACTTGGAAGGTTCCAAGCACCCTTTCTCCAAAGACAAGTCCTTTGGGAAGGGGTGGCACTCAAATATAAACAGACCACCACCCATTTCATCCAAGTCATGAATTTGAGAGCCTTTTATTTGTATGTTACAAAGTAAAGGTAAGAGAAGAGGATTGAAAGATATTCTTCTAGAGAGAAGAATAAGAGACTTGCAAAAAAGGCACATTGGGTTGTGAAAGTATTTTGGTTTCTTTAAGCTGGTAATCAAATTACCCTTGGTGTGGAGTTGTGTTTTACATCAAATCGATCCTAGCAAAGAAAGATTTCTATTCTGCTATTGCTCTATAAGAAATCTTGCATTTTGATGCACTTAATACACTAAGGAAAGTCCAAACTTGGATTTCGGGAAGTTTTTAAGGCTTGAGTTTTAGCCATCGGTGCATAGTAGAACACTTGAAATAAGAAAGAGATAACTTGATTAAAACAACGATATCTCAAAATTGACTTTTTTGCTTTTGACGATTCCGAATCTATGTGAAAGATGACATTTTGATACACTTAATGGACTAATAGAAGTCCAAATTCAAATTTCGTGAAGTTTTTAAACCTTGAGTTTTTGCCATGGGTGCATAGTAGAACACTTGAAATAAGAGGGAGACAACTTGATTAAAACAACGATATCTCAAAATTAACTTATTTGCTTTTGACGATTCTGAATCTATGTGAAATATGACATTTTGATACACTTAATGCACTAATAGAAGTCCAAATTTTGATTTCGGGAAGTTTTTAATACTTGAGTTTCAGCCATGGGTGCCAAGTAGAACTCTCGAAACAAGAAAAAGATAACTTTATTAAAACAACGTTATCTCAAAATTGACTAATTTGCTTTTGACGATTCCGAGTCTATGTGAAATACCACATTTTGATATACTTAATGCACTAATAGAAGTCCAAATTCGGATTTTGAGAAGTTTTTAAAACTTGAGTTTTAGCCATGGGTGCATAGTAGAACACTTGAAACAAGAAAAAGACAACTTGATGAAAACAACGATATCTCAAAATTGACTTATTTGCTTTTGACGATTCTGAATCTATGTGAAACACGACATTTTGATACAATTAATGCACTAATAGAAGTCAAAATTAGTATTTCGGGAAGTTTTGAGAACTTGAGTTTTAGCCACCGATGCATAGTAGAACACTTGAAACAAGAATGAGACTGTTAAGTGTAGATTTTGATGATTGATGATTGGCATGTGTGAATGTGAATGTGAATGTGCATTTATATTTTATGTTGTAACAAAGCATGAAGCCTTCATAAGGCTTAGAAAGCTATTCTTTAGTGATTTCATGACTCATGTTATATATGGAAACTTCTTATATATATAGATATTTCATTATATGTGGAAACAAGTTTTTAGAGAGCTTTTTAGAAATTTGAGTATTTGAGCTATGCATGGAAAGTTCTTCTTGGAATGGAAAGTCTAGAAGATATATATATATTGAATCTTTGTTCATATATGGGAAGTTCAAAAGATCTATATGGAAGTTTTTGAAGTGATTGGAGTAATCCACTATATGGAGTTGCCATATATGTAACTTGCCGACATGGCATTGTTAATGTGGCATTTTGATGACATGGCAGCCACGTGGAGCACACTCATCAAGGCTACATCATCTCGTTGGTCTAAATATGGATATGGAGATTCAAATCATGGAATCAAGTATCAGACTCATTATGGCTAATTGATATCTTCATTATGGGAGAATATTCTAAGGATATCTTGCATATATTCAGCTACGCAAATTGATTCTCTTCTTGTTGTCAACATTTTTAGTATGGAAACTTGGTCGATTAAGGGCTTTTGAAGTTATGATTGATATCTTCATTGTTGGATAAATTTGCTTCATTATTTGAGAATATTTGGATGGATTTTACACCATTTGGAGGTTTAAATTCAAATTTCAAATTAACTATGCTTGTTATGGAAGCTAAGGGGCCAATTGCACAATCAAAGGTGATTGAAGATCAACTAGAAGTCATAATTGATCATTTCTGATTTATGGACGATTTTGCAAGAATTATGAAGGATTTTGATGATATTTTAATCCTTAAAAACAGTCATGCATTATTGGAATTGATTTGCTCATTCAAGGCTGATTGGAGATCAACAAAAGTCAAAGATCTTGATGATCAATCAAGTTAGCTGATTATGGAAGGTAAATCAAGAATTCAAATGAAGGGCTGAGTTGGCTTGAAGACTTGACACATGGAGGCTTGAGATTGATCAAGGAAAGCCTACTCTAGCACTATATAAAAGGGTCTCTTGAAGGCTTTGGAACAACTTTTGGAAGCCTTATTATTTTCTACATCATTGGCCAAGATTTTCATTCTCTTTAAGTCTTTCTTTTCCTCTATCTTCTTGAGAGAAAACTAAGAGAGTTCTCTATATTTCATTGTATTATTTTTGAGAGAACCCTACTTCTCAATCTCTACTATTCTTGTATCTTGAAAAGAGCGTACAAAATCCAAACTAGTGAGTGTGAGACTCTAGAAATAGTTTGGTGGTGGTGAAGCCAAGTGAAGGCTTTGGTGGTTGTAAGAAAAGTTTCATATAGTGGATTTGATTGAAAATCCTAAGGAAGGGAATCCTTAGATAGTGGATGTAAGCCATAAGGGCTGAACCACTATAAATCGCTGTGTTCTTCTTCTCTTCACTCTTACTTATTCTTATTTGATTATATTCTGATTTGCTTAAATTGATTATTCTTTGTACTAATTCAATATTTCATTTGGTTTATTTAAAGACAAGTTATTGTGTGCATTCAAATCACTCGTTTTCACCAAGTTGTAATTTGAAGAGTATATTGGATCAAAGCACATACTAGCACAGCTGGCGGATATCATATTATCCATCTAGTATTTAAGAGCTCCCGTACTCTCAACTAAAATTTTGGTTTATATTAAATTTGATTTCACAAAATTGACTAAATTGTCTTTTGGTGATTCTGAATGTATGTGAAAGACAACATTTTGATATACTTAATGCATTAACAGAAGTCCAAATTAGAATTTCGGGAAGTCTTGAAATCTTGAGTTTTAGCGATGGGTGCAGTACAACTTTATTAAAACTACGATATCTCAAAATTATCTTATTTGCTTTTCAATATTCAGAATCTATGTGAAAGACGACATTTTGATACACTGAATACACTAAGGAAAGACCAAACTCGGATCTCGAGAGTTTTAGCCATCGATGCATAGTAGAACAGTTGAAATAAGAAAGAGACCACTTGATTAAAACAACGATATCTCAAAATTAACTCATTCACTTTTGAAGATTCTGAATCTATGTGACAGACGACATTTTGATACACTTAATGCCCTAATAGAAGTCCAAATTATGATTTCGGGAAGTTTTTAAAACTTGAGTTTTAGCCATGGGTGCATAGTAGAAGACTTGAAACAAGAAAGAGACAACTTTATTAAAGCAACGATATCTCAAAATTGACTTTTTTGCTTTTGACGATTCCGAATCTATGTGAAAGATAACATTTTGATACACTTAATGCACTAATAGAAGTCCAAATTAGGATTTTGAGAAGTTTTTAAAACTTGAGTTTTAGCCATGGGTGCATAGTAGAAGACTTGAAATAAGAAAGAGACAACATTATTAAAACAATGATATCTCAAAATTAACTTATTTACTTTAGATGATTCCGACTCTTTGCGAAATATGACATTTTGGTACACTTATTCACTAATGAAAGTCCAAATTCAGAATTCGGGATGTTTTGAAAACATGAGTTTTAGCCATGGGTGCATAGTAGAACACTTGAAACAAGAAAGAGACAATTTTATTAAAACAACGATATCTAAATATTGACTTATTTTCTTTTAACGATTTTGAATCTATGTGAAAGATGACATTTTGATACACGTAATACACTAATGAATGTTAAAACTCGGATTTTGGGATGTTTTTAAAGCTTGAGTTTTAGCCATGGGTGCATAGTAGAACACTTGAAACAAGAAAGTGATAACTTGATTAAAAAACTGATATCTGAAAATTGACTTATTTGCCTTAGACGATTCTGAATCTTTGTGTAAGATGAAATTTTGATACACTTAATGCACATTAGAAAGTCCAAATTCGGATTTCTGAAAGTTTTGAAAAGTTGAGTTTTAGCCAAGGGTGCATAGTAGAACTCTCGAAACAAGAAAGAGACAACTTTATTAAAACAACGATATATCAAACTTGACTTATTTGCTTTTGATGATTCCGAATCTATGTGAAAGACCACATTTTGATATACTTAATGCACTAATAGAAGTCCAAATTCGGATCTCACGAAGTTTTAAAACTTGAGTTTTACCCATTGGTGCATTGTAAAACACTTGAAATAAGAAAGAGACAACTTGATTAAAACAACGATATCTCAAAATTGTCTTATTTGCTTTAAACGATTCCAAATCTTTGTGAAAGATGACATTTTGGTACACTTAATGCACAAATGAAAGCCCAAATTCAGATTTCGGGAAGTTTTCAAAGCTTGAGTTTTAGTCATGGGTGCATAGTAGAACACTTGAAACAAGAAAGAGACCACTTGATTAAAACATCGATAACTCAAATTGACTTATTTTCATTTAACATTTCTGAATCTATGTGGAAGAATACATTTTGATACATTTAATACACTAATGAAAGTCCAAACTCGTATTTTGGCAAGTTTTTAAAGCTTGAGTTTTAGCTATGGGTGCATAATAGAACACATTCAAACAAGAAAGACATAACTGGATTAAAACAACGATATCTAAAAATTGACTTATTTGCTTTTGATGATCCTGAATCTATGTGTAAGATGACATTTTGATACACTTAATACACTAATAGAAGTCCAAATTATGATTTCAGGAAGTTTTCGAAGCTTGAGTTTTAGTCATGGGTGCATACTAGAATACTTGATTAAAACAATGATATCTCTAAATTGATTTATTTACTTTTAACGATTCTGAATCTATGTGAAAGATGACATTTTGATACACTTAATACACTAATTAAAGTCCAAACTCGGATTTTGGAAAGTTTTTAAAGCTTGAGTTTTAGCAATGGGCGCATAGTAGAACACATGAAACAAGAAAGAGACAAGTTGAGTAAAACAACGATATCTCAAAATTGACTAATTTGCTTTTGACGATTCTGAACCTATGTGAAAGATCACATTTTGATATACTTAATCAACTAATAGAAGTACAAATTCAGATCTCGAGAAGTTTTTAAAACTTGAGTTTTTGCCATCGGTGCATTGTAGAACACTTGAAATAAAAGAGACAAACTTGATTAAAACAATGATATCTCAAAATTGACTTCTTTGCTTTTGGCGATTCTGAATCTATGTGAAAGACGACATTTTGATACACTTAATGCACTAATAGAAGTCCAAATTAGGATTTCTGGAAGTTTTAAAAACTTGAGTTTTAGTCATGGGTGCATAGTAGCACACTTGGAAAAAGAAAGAGACAACTTTATTAAAACAACGATATCTCAAAATTATCTTATTTGCTTTAAATGATTCCGAATCTTTGTGAAAGTTGACATTTTGGTTCACTTAATGCACGAATGAAAGCCCAAAATCGGATTTCAGGAAGTTTTGAAAACTTGAGTTTTAGCCATGGGTGCATAGTAGAACACTTGAAAAAAGAAAGAGAGAACTTGATTAAAACAACAATATCTCAAAATTGACATATTTGCTTTTGATGATTCCGAATCTATGTGAAAGACGACATTTTGATACACTTAATGCACTAATATAAGTCCAATTTTGGATTTTGGGAAGTTTTTAAAGCTTGAGTTTTTGTCATGGGTACATAGTAGAACACTTGAAACAAGAAAGAGACTAATTGATTAAAACAACGATATCTCTAAATTGACTTATTTGCTTTTAACGATTCTGAATCTATGGGCAAGATGACATTTTGATACACTTAATACACTAATGCAAGTCCAAACTCAGATTTTGGGAAGTTTTTAAAGCTTGAGTTTTAGCCATGGGTGCATAGTAGAATACTTGAAACAAGAAAGAGACAACTTCATTAAAACAACGATATCTCAAAATTGACTTATTTGCTTTTGATGATTCTGAATCTATGTGAAAGACGACATTTTGATACAATTAATGCACTGATAGAAGTCCAAATTAGGATTTCGGTAAGTTTTTAAAGCTTGAGTTTTAGTCATGGGTGCATAGTAGAACACTTGAAACAAGAAAGAGACTACTTGATTAAAACAACGATATCTCTAAATTGACTTATTTGCTTTTAACGATTCTAAATCTATGTGAGAGACGATATTTTGATACACTTAATACACTAATGAAAGTCCAAACTCAGATTTTGGGAAGTTTTTAAAGCTTGAGTTTTAGCCATGGGTGCATAGTAGAACACTTGAAACAAGAAAGAGACAACTTGATTAAAACAACGACATCTCAAAATATACTTATTTGCTTTTGGCGATTCCGAATCTATGTGAAAGACGACATTTTGATACACTTAATGCACTAATAGAAGTCCAAATTAGGATTTTGGGAAGCTTTTAAAACTTGAGTTTTAGCCATGGGTGCATAGTAGAACACTTGAAAAAAGAAAAAGACAACTTTCTTAAAACAACGATATGTCAAAATTGACTTATTTGCTTTTAACGATTTTGAATCTATGTGAAAGACGACATTTTGATACACTTAATACACTAATGAAAGTCCAAACTCGGATTTTGCGAAGTTTTTAAAGCTTGAGTTTTAGCCATGGGTGCATAGTAGAACACTTGAAACAAGAAAGCAACAACTTGATTAAAACAACGATATCACAAGATATACTTATTTGCTTTTGACGATTCCGATAATATGTGAAAGACGACAATTTTATACACTTAATGCACTAATAGAAGTCCAAATTAGGATTTCGGGAAGTTTTTAAAACTTGAGTTTTAGCCATGGGTGCATAGTAGAACACTTGAAACAAGAAAGAGACAACTTTCTTAAAACAAGGATATCTCAAAATTGACTTCTTTGCTTTTGGCGATTCCAAATCTATGTGAAAGACCACATTTTAATGCACTAATAGAAGTCAAAATTAGAATTTCGGGAAGTTTTAAAAACTTGAGTTTTAGCCATGGGTGCTTAGTAGAACACTTGAAACAAGAAAGAGATAACTTTATTAAAACTACGATATCTCAAAATTGACTTATTTGCCTTTCACGTTTCAGAATCAATGTAAAAGACGGCATTTTGATGCACTTAATACACTAAGGAAAGTCCACACTCAGATTTCAGGAAGTTTTTAAGGCTTGAGTTTTAGCCATCGGTGCATAGTAGAACACTTGAAATAAGAAAGAGATAACTTGATTAAAACAATGATATCTCAAAATTTACCTTTTTTCCTTTTCATGATTCCGAATCTTTGTGAAAGACGACATTTTGATACACTTAATGCACTAATAGAAGTCCAAATTATGATTTCGGGAAGTTTTTAAAGCTTGATTTTTAGTCATGGGTGCATAGTAGGACACTTGAAAAAAGAAATAGACCACTTGATTAAAACAACGATATCTCTAAGACGACATTTTGATACACTTAATACACTAATCAAAGTCCAAATTCGGATTTTGGGAAGTTTTTAAAGCTTGAGTTTTAGCCTTGTGTGCATAGTAGAACACTTGAAAGAAGAAAGAGACAAGTTGAGTAAAACAACTATATCTCAAAATTAACTAATTTTCTTTTGACGATTCCGAATCAATGTGAAAGACCACATTTTGATATACTTAATGCACTAATAGAAGTCCAAATTTGGATCTCAGAAAGTTTTTAAAACTTGAGTTTTAGCAATCTGTGCATTGTAGAACACTTGAAATAAGAAAGAGACAACTTGATTAAAACAACGATATCTCAAAATTGATTTATTTGCTTTTGGCGATTCCGAATCTACATGAAAGACGACATTTTGATACACTTAATGCACTAATAGAAGTCCAAATTAGGATTTCTGGAAGTTTTAAAAACTTGAGTTTTAGTCATGGGTGTATAGCAGCACACTTGGAAAAAGAAAGAGACAACTTTATTAAAACAACAATATCTAAAAATTGTCTTATTTGCTTTAAACGATTCCGAATCTTTGTGAAAGATAATATTTTGGTTCACTTAATGCACGAATAAAAGCCCAAATTTAGATTTTGGGCACTTTTGAAAACTTGAGTTTTAGCCATGGGTGCATAGTAGAACACTTGAAACAAGAAAGACACAATTTTATTATAACAAAGATATCTCAAAATTTACTTATTTGCTTTTAACGATTCTGAATCTATGTGAAACACGACATTTTGATTCACGTAATACACTAATGAAAGTTAAAACTCGGATTTTGGGAAGTTTTTAAAGTTTTAGTTTTAGCCGTGGGTGCATAGTAGAACACTTGAAACAAGATAGAGATAACTGTATCAAAACAACGATATCTCAAAATTAACTTATTCGCTTTTAACCATTCCGAATCTATGTGAAAGACGACATTCTGATACACTTAATACACTAATAGAAGTCCAATTTAGAATTTCGGGAGGTTTTTAAAACTTGCGTTTTAGCCATGGGTGCATAGTAGAACACTTGAAACAAGAAAGAGACAACTTGATTAAAACAACGATATCTAAAAATTGACTAATTTGCTTTTCCTGATTCCGAATCTATGTGAAAGATCACATTTTGATATACTTAATGCACTAATAGAAGTCCAAATTAGAATTTCGGGAAGTTTTGAAAACTTGAGTTTTAGCCATGGGTGCATAGTAGAACACTTGAAACAAGAAAGAGACAACTTTATTAAACCTACGATATCTCAAAATTGACTTATTTGCTTTTCATGATTCAAAATCTATGTGAAAGACGACATTTTGATACACTTTATACACTAAGGAAAGACCAAACTAGGAATTCAGGAACTTTTTAAATCTTGAGTTTTAGCCTTCGATGCATAAAAGAACACCTGAAGTAAGAAAGAGACCACTTTATTAACCAACGATATCGCAAAATTGATTTTTTTACTTTTGAAGATTCCGAATCTATGTGAAAGACGACATTTTGATACAATTAATTCTCTAATAGAAGTCCAAATTAGGATTTCGGGAGGTTTTTAAAGCTTGAGTTTTAGTCATGGGTGCATAGTAGAACACTTGAAAGAAGAAAGAGACCACTTAATTAAAACAACGATATCTCTAAATTGACTTGTTTGCATTTAACGATTCTGAATCTATGTGAAAGAATACATTTTGATACACTTAATACACTAATGAAAGTCCAAAATTCGGGTTTTGGCAAGTTTTTAAAGCTTGAGTTTTTGCCATGTGTGCATAGTAGAACACTTGAAAAAAGAAAGAGTGAACTTGATTAAAACAACGATATCTCAAAATTGACTTATTTGCTTTTGATGATTTTGAATCTATGTGAAAGATGACATTTTGATACACTTAATGCACTAATATAAGTCCAAATTAGGATTTAGGTAAGTTTTTAAAGCTTGAGTTTTAGTCATGGGTGCATAGTAGAACACTTGAAAGAAGAAAGAGACCACTTGATTAAAACAACGATATCTCTAAATTGACTTGTTTGCATTTAACGATTCTGAATCTATGTGAAAGAATACATTTTGATACACTTAATACACTAATGAAAGTCCAAAATTCGGGTTTTGGCAAGTTTTTAAAGCTTGAGTTTTTGCCATGTGTGCATAGTAGAACACTTGAAAAAAGAAAGAGTGAACTTGATTAAAATAACGATATCTCAAAATTGACTTATTTGCTTTTGATGATTCTGAATCTATGTGAAAGACGACATTTTGATACACTTAATGCACTAATATAAGTCCAAATTAGGATTTAGGTAAGTTTTTAAAGCTTGAGTTTTAGTTATGGGTGCATAGTAGACCACTTGAAACAAGAAAGAGACCACTTGATTAAAACAACAATATCTCTAAATTGACTTATTTGCTTTTAATGATTCTGAATCTATGTAAAAGACGATATTTTGATACACTTAATACACTAATGAAAGTCCAAACTCAGATTTTGAAAAGTTTTTAAAACTTGAGTTTTAGACATGGGTGCATAGTAGAACACTTGAACCAAGAAAGAGACTACTTGATTAAAACAACGATATCTCTAAATTGACTTATTTGCTTTTAATGATTTTGAATCTATGTAAAAGACGATATTTTGATACACTTAATACACTAATGAAAGTCCAAACTCAGATTTTGGGAAGTTTTTAAAGCTTGAGTTTTAGCCATGGGTGCATAGTAGAACACTTGAAACAAGAAAGAGACAACTTCATTAAAACAACGATATCTCAGAATATACTTATTTGCTTTTGGCGATTCCGAATCTATGTGAAAGACCACATTTTAATGCACTAATAGAAGTCAAAAATAGAATTTCGGGAAGTTTTGAAAACTTGAGTTTTAGCCATGGGTGCATAGTAGAACACTTGAAACAAGAAAGAGACAACTTTATTAAAACTACGATATCTCAAAGTAGACTTATTTGCTTTTCACGATTCAGAATCTATGTGAAAGACGGCATTTTGATGCACTGAATGCACTAAGGAAAGTCCAAACTTGGATTTCAGGAAGTTTTTAAGGCTTGAGTTTTAGCCATCGGTGCATAGTAGAACACTTGAAATAAGAAAGAGATAACTTGATTAAAACAACGATATCTCAAAATTTACTTTTTTTGCTTTTCACGATTCCGATTCTTTGTGAAAGATGACATTTTGATACACTTAATGCACTAATAGAAGTCCAAATTATGATTTCGAGAAATTTTTAAAGCTTGAGTTTTAGTCATGGGTGCATAGTGGGCACTTGAAACAAGAAAAAGACCACTTGATTAAAACAACGATATCTCTAAATTGACTTATTTGCTTTTAACGATTCTGAATCTATGTGAAAGACGACATTTTGATACACTTAATACACTAATCAAAGTCCAAACTCGAATTTTGGGAAGTTTTTAAAGCTTGAGTTTTAGGCATGTGTGCATAGTAGAACACTTGAAAGAAGAAAGAGACAAGTTGAGTAAAACAACTATATCTCAAAATTAACTAATTTTCTTTTGACGATTCCGAATCAATGTGAAAGACCACATTTTGATATACTTAATGCACTAATAGAAGTACAAATTCGAATCTCAGAAAGTTTTTAAAACTTGAGTTTTAGCAATCGGTGCATTGTAGAACACTTGAAATAAGAAAGAGACAACTTGATTAAAACAACGATATCTCAAAATTGATTTATTTGCTTTTGGCGATTCCGAATCTACGTGAAAGACGACATTTTGATACACTTAATGCACTAATAGAAGTCAAAATTAGGATTTCTGGAAGTTTTAAAAACTCAAGTTTTAGTCATGGGTGCATAGCAGCACACTTGGAAAAAGAAAGAGACAACTTTATTAAAACAACGATATCTCAAAATTGTCTTACTTGCTTTAAACGATTCCGAATCTTTGTGAAAGATAATATTTTGGTTCACTTAATGCACGAATAAAAGCCCAAATTCAGATTTTGGGCTCTTTTGAAAACTTGAGTTTTAGCCATGGGTGCATAGTAGAACACTTGAAACAAGAAAGACACAATTTTATTATAACAAAGATATCTCAAAATTTACTTATTTGCTTTCAACGATTCTGAATCTATGTGAAACACGACATTTTGATTCACGTAATACACTAATGAAAGTTAAAACTCGGATTTTGGGAAGTTTTTAAAGTTTTAGTTTTAGCCGTGGGTGCATAGTAGAACACTTGAAACAAGATAGAGATAACTGTATCAAAACAACGATATCTCAAAATTAACTTATTTGCTTTTAACCATTCCGAATCTATGTGAAAGACGACATTCTGATACACTTAATACACTAATAGAAGTCCAATTTAGAATTTCGGGAGGTTTTTAAAACTTGCGTTTTAGCCATGGGTGCATAGTAGAACACTTGAAACAAGAAAGAGACAACTTTATTAAACCTACGATATCTCAAAATTGACTTATTTGCTTTTCATGATTCAAAATCTATGTGAAAGACGACATTTTGATACACTTTATACACTAAGGAAAGACCAAACTAGGATTTCAGGAACTTTTTAAATCTTGAGTTTTAGCCTTCGGTGCATAAAAGAACACCTGAAGTAAGAAAGAGACCACTTTATTAACCAACGATATCGCAAAATTGATTTTTTTACTTTTGAAGATTCCGAATCTATGTGAAAGACGACATTTTGATACAATTAATTCTCTAATAGAAGTCCAAATTAGGATTTCGGGAGGTTTTTAAAGCTTGAGTTTTAGTCATGGGTGCATAGTAGAACACTTGAAAGAAGAAAGAGACCACTTAATTAAAACAACGATATCTCTAAATTGACTTGTTTGCATTTAACGATTCTGAATCTATGTGAAAGAATACATTTTGATACACTTAATACACTAATGAAAGTCCAAAATTCGAGTTTCGGCAAGTTTTTAAAACTTGAGTTTTAGACATGGGTGCATAGTAGAACACTTGAACCAAGAAAGAGACCACTTGATTAAAACAACGATATCTCTAAATTGACTTGTTTGCATTTAACGATTCTGAATCTATGTGAAAGAATACATTTTGATACACTTAATACACTAATGAAAGTCCAAAATTCGGGTTTTGGCAAGTTTTTAAAGCTTGAGTTTTTGCCATGTGTGCATAGTAGAACACTTGAAAAAAGAAAGAGTGAACTTGATTAAAACAACGATATCTCAAAATTGACTTATTTGCTTTTGATGATTCTGAATCTATGTGAAAGATGACATTTTGATACACTTAATGCACTAATATAAGTCCAAATTAGGATTTAGGTAAGTTTTTAAAGCTTGAGTTTTAGTCATGGGTGCATAGTAGAACACTTGAAAGAAGAAAGAGACCACTTGATTAAAACAACGATATCTCTAAATTGACTTGTTTGCATTTAACGATTCTGAATCTATGTGAAAGAATACATTTTGATACACTTAATACACTAATGAAAGTCCAAAATTCGGGTTTTGGCAAGTTTTTAAAGCTTGAGTTTTTGCCATGTGTGCATAGTAGAACACTTGAAAAAAGAAAGAGTGAACTTGATTAAAATAACGATATCTCAAAATTGAATTATTTGCTTTTGATGATTCTGAATCTATGTGAAAGACGACATTTTGATACACTTAATGCACTAATATAAGTCCAAATTAGGATTTAGGTAAGTTTTTAAAGCTTGAGTTTTAGTTATGGGTGCATAGTAGACCACTTGAAACAAGAAAGAGACCACTTGATTAAAACAACGATATCTCTAAATTGACTTATTTGCTTTTAATGATTCTGAATCTATGTAAAAGACGATATTTTGATACACTTAATACACTAATGAAAGTCCAAACTCAGATTTTGAAAAGTTTTTAAAACTTGAGTTTTAGACATGGGTGCATAGTAGAACACTTGAACCAAGAAAGAGACTACTTGATTAAAACAACGATATCTCTAGATTGACTTATTTGCTTTTAATGATTTTGAATCTATGTAAAAGACGATATTTTGATACACTTAATACACTAATGAAAGTCCAAACTCAGATTTTGGGAAGTTTTTAAAGCTTGAGTTTTAGCCATGGGTGCATAGTAGAACACTTGAAACAAGAAAGAGACAACTTCATTAAAACAACGATATCTCAGAATATACTTATTTGCTTTTGGCGATTCCGAATCTATGTGAAAGACCACATTTTAATGCACTAATAGAAGTCAAAAATAGAATTTCGGGAAGTTTTGAAAACTTGAGTTTTAGCCATGGGTGCATAGTAGAACACTTGAAACAAGAAAGAGACAACTTTATTAAAACTACGATATCTCAAAGTAGACTTATTTGCTTTTCACGATTCAGAATCTATGTGAAAGACGGCATTTTGATGCACTGAATGCACTAAGGAAAGTCCAAACTTGGATTTCAGGAAGTTTTTAAGGCTTGAGTTTTAGCCATCGGTGCATAGTAGAACACTTGAAATAAGAAAGAGATAACTTGATTAAAACAACGATATCTCAAAATTTACTTTTTTTGCTTTTCACGATTCCGATTCTTTGTGAAAGATGACATTTTGATACACTTAATGCACTAATAGAAGTCCAAATTATGATTTCGAGAAATTTTTAAAGCTTGAGTTTTAGTCATGGGTGCATAGTGGGCACTTGAAACAAGAAAAAGACCACTTGATTAAAACAACGATATCTCTAAATTGACTTATTTGCTTTTAACGATTCTGAATCTATGTGAAAGACGACATTTTGATACACTTAATACACTAATCAAAGTCCAAACTCGAATTTTGGGAAGTTTTTAAAGCTTGAGTTTTAGGCATGTGTGCATAGTAGAACACTTGAAAGAAGAAAGAGACAAGTTGAGTAAAACAACTATATCTCAAAATTAACTAATTTTCTTTTGACGATTCCGAATCAATGTGAAAGACCACATTTTGATATACTTAATGCACTAATAGAAGTACAAATTCGAATCTCAGAAAGTTTTTAAAACTTGAGTTTTAGCAATCGGTGCATTGTAGAACACTTGAAATAAGAAAGAGACAACTTGATTAAAACAACGATATCTCAAAATTGATTTATTTGCTTTTGGCGATTCCGAATCTACGTGAAAGACGACATTTTGATACACTTAATGCACTAATAGAAGTCAAAATTAGGATTTCTGGAAGTTTTAAAAACTCGAGTTTTAGTCATGGGTGCATAGCAGCACACTTGGAAAAAGAAAGAGACAACTTTATTAAAACAACGATATCTCAAAATTGTCTTACTTGCTTTAAACGATTTCGAATCTTTGTTAAAGATAATATTTTGGTTCACTTAATGCACGAATAAAAGCCCAAATTCAGATTTTGGGCTCTTTTGAAAACTTGAGTTTTAGCCATGGGTGCATAGTAGAACACTTGAAACAAGAAAGACACAATTTTATTATAACAAAGATATCTCAAAATTTACTTATTTGCTTTCAACGATTCTGAATCTATGTGAAACACGACATTTTGATTCACGTAATACACTAAAGAAAGTTAAAACTCGGATTTTGGGAAGTTTTTAAAGTTTTAGTTTTAGCCGTGGGTGCATAGTAGAACACTTGAAACAAGATAGAGATAACTGTATCAAAACAACGATATCTCAAAATTAACTTATTTGCTTTTAACCATTCCGAATCTATGTGAAAGACGACATTCTGATACACTTAATACACTAATAGAAGTCCAATTTAGAATTTCGGGAGGTTTTTAAAACTTGCGTTTTAGCCATGGGTGCATAGTAGAACACTTGAAACAAGAAAGAGACAACTTGATTAAAACAACGATATCTAAAAATTGACTAATTTGCTTTTCCCGATTCCGAATCTATGTGAAAGATCACATTTTGATATACTTAATGCACTAATAGAAGTCCAAATTAGAATTTCGGGAAGTTTTGAAAACTTGAGTTTTAGCCATGGGTGCATAGTAGAACACTTGAAACAAGAAAGAGACAACTTTATTAAACCTACGATATCTCAAAATTGACTTATTTGCTTTTCATGATTCAAAATCTATGTGAAAGACGACATTTTGATACACTTTATACACTAAGGAAAGACCAAACTAGGATTTCAGGAACTTTTTAAATCTTGAGTTTTAGCCTTCGGTGCATAAAAGAACACCTGAAGTAAGAAAGAGACCACTTTATTAACCAACGATATCGCAAAATTGATTTTTTTACTTTTGAAGATTCCGAATCTATGTGAAAGACGACATTTTGATACAATTAATTCTCTAATAGAAGTCCAAATTAGGATTTCGGGAGGTTTTTAAAGCTTGAGTTTTAGTCATGGGTGCATAGTAGAACACTTGAAAGAAGAAAGAGACCACTTAATTAAAACAACGATATCTCTAAATTGACTTGTTTGCATTTAACGATTCTGAATCTATGTGAAAGAATACATTTTGATACACTTAATACACTAATGAAAGTCCAAAATTCGGGTTTTGGCAAGTTTTTAAAACTTGAGTTTTAGACATGGGTGCATAGTAGAACACTTGAACCAAGAAAGAGACCACTTGATTAAAACAACGATATCTCTAAATTGACTTATTTGCTTTTAATGATTTTGAATCTATGTAAAAGATGATATTTTGCTACACTTAATACACTAATGAAAGTCCAAACTCAGATTTTGGGAAGTTTTTAAAGCTTGAGTTTTAGCCATGGGTGCATAGTAGAACACTTGAAACAAGAAAGAGACAACTTCATTAAAACAACGATATCTCAGAATATACTTATTTGCTTTTGGCGATTCCGAATCTATGTGAAAGACCACATTTTAATGCACTAATAGAAGTCAAAAATAGAATTTCGGGAAATTTTGAAAACTTGAGTTTTAGCCATGGGTGCATGATCGGGGCTGTCGAACACCAATAGATTAGATAGTATGATGATGCGGATTTGCAATATAGGTGCAACCCTAAGTCGTCTCCCAACGAACCTCAAACGGATCTGTCAAAACAAGGCTAAACAAGGGGGGAGTTTTTGATGAAAAATAGAAAACAAAATGAGCAAGAACACAATAAATCAAGATGCAATCAGTTGCAAACCAATCCTTCTATCCCAGTTTTCATTGCCTTCTCAATAAACCATTTGTTTAGTTTTAATCCTCAAATCGAAAATCAGAAAAATCCTTTAACAACTGCCAAAGATTTGGAAGAAAACCAATAAACAGATTTCAGAAACCTCTTAATTCAATATATCAGTTTTAATTCCCCTTATTGCACAGATTCGAGACTGATTGGATTACCATCCAAACAGGTTGTTCTTGATTCCAGTTAAAGCCTCAACCGAGCACAAAAACCTTGGATTCTCAAACAAAGACAATGCATGCATTCATCCAACCGGTATCAACACATACACAGATTTAAGAGAGAACGGAAACAAGAAAACAACAAAGTTAAAACTAAAACAAACATATTTCCATTAAATCCAAGACTCAAACCGGGAACAAGGATGGTGTTGCAACTTGATTACAGAATCCTTAGCCCTCCATCTTGACAAGAACAATGGAGAGAAGAGGAAAATTGGCTACTGTTCACGTCCTTCAAGAATCCCCCTTTGATGGCCTCTTAAGGTGTTTAAATAGAGCTTTAGGAGGAAACCCTAGATTACCGCCACTTGACGGCCGATTTCGGAAAGGTTATCGTGCGATCTGGGCTTCGGCCTCTTCATAAGAAATTTAGATCAGAACGAGTAGATGAACTTGGGCTTTTGAATCACTTGATTTGGATGTCGGACGCCCAAGATATGGCCTTTTAAAGAATTAGTATATGTGCAGTTTTCCTAATTTGCCCCCAACTTCTTGGCCCCGAGTTTGAAGCGCTGTTTGAAGGCCCAAACGAGCTCGGATTTGGACACACCATACCATTCCAGAAAGCTCAAGAAGTTCCCTTCAATATCTCTGAAGACATCATCTTCATTCTGGAATTTTATCTTGGCCAAAATACTGAAGGAAGTGCAGGAGGTCAAATCTGCCAAAATTGCTCTTACTTCTCTATCTCCAATTTCCAAGATATCTCATTGCCATCAAGATGTATCATGCCCCATCTCATGCTCCATGTCCCTAAACCTGGAAAAATAAAATAAAATAGTGTGAAGCCCAATTCCTATAAAATAAAATGAAATAAAATCAAGATGAATGAAATAACACAACTAATGTGCAAAAAGGACTAAATATGAGGGCTAAATAGTATGAAAATATGTGCTCTATCAAATTCCCCCACACTTGGACTTTTGCACTCCTGGGCAAAACACTAAACACTAACAAAAAGGATGGCAAAGAATGCAAAATGAGAGGCATGGCAAGTTTTATAGGAATTCAACATTTCAAAGATCATCTTTCTTACACTTCCCAAACAAACAAGTAGCATGGCAATTTCACTTGGCAAGGCGAGTCAAAATAAGCAGACCATGATAGAATAAGAACATGCTCTCAAGTTCCTCAAATGCTATGCCCAAATCCACCCAATCATAATTCCACTACCAGATATGCTCATCTTCTAAATCTCCACTCTCAGTGCTTTATGCATGCAAATCAAAAGGACTTTTATTCATGGCTCAAACATGGTAAGGTGGGAGGGATAGGAAGATAACAATGAAAAGTAAACTTTAGGAGGAAAGAAAACATTCAAGACAATCCCAAGATCAATGAAGAACTATTAAGCAAGCAGAAAATAGAACCCTTCTTTTTTTTTTTTTTTTTCTTTTTTTTTTTTCGCATGGTGGGTGCGTTTTACGCTCCATCCCACCTTGGTGAGTGCGTTTTACGCTCCATCTCACCTTGGCCTTTGGCCTTTCTATCTTTTTTTTTTTTTTTTGATTCCAAAGGACTTGCTTAATTTTTTTTTTTTTTTTTTAATCAAGGGATGCAATGAATGTTCTTCAACCTAAAGAAGGGAAAAGATCACTCTTTTTTTTTTTTTAGGTATAAAATGAAAGAATGCCTTAATCATCTTTTCACATGCATGAGCACTGATAGCTTCAATAAAGGATCAAAACAAGTTCTGGAATGATACCCATAATTCAGTGGATGCAGGCATAGCATAAGAAAGGACAAGAACATGCACAAATATCCCCACAAAGACTACCTCAATCAACTCACCAAGCCAAACTCATTTCCAATTTACTTGAAAGCCCAAAAAGATAAGATCAACTTTCTAATCATGCTAAATTCTTTCAAACTCAATTTGCCTCATTTTGCAATTTGTTTTTTTTTTTTTTTGTTTTTTTTTTTGTTTTGTTTTTTTTTTTTTTTTGGTAAATGCAATTTTCTAAAACTCCTCCCCCCACACTTAAACATTACATTGTCCTCAATGTAAGCATGCAGCAAGAATCAAGTATAGGACAAGTAAATAATGAAGAAAATACGGAGAGAGGAACAGCCTGATGTTGTCAATTGTAGGCGGCGTTGAGGAGATGCAGCTCCTCCATGGTATGCTCCTGAAAGCTCTCGTAGAATGGCTTAAGCCGCTGCCCGTTGACTGTGAATCGCCTTGTGGTTGACTTATCCATAAGCTCAACTGCACCATAAGGAAAAACATGAGTAACCACAAAAGGACCAATCCAACGAGAACGCAACTTACCTGGCATTAGTTTCAGACGGGAGTTGTATAGGAGGACTTTCTGGCCAACTTCGAACTCTTTCTTGTTGATCAATTTGTCATGAGCAGCCTTAGTTTTTTCCTTGTAAATTCTGGAGTTCTCGTATGCTTCCAATCTCAATTCCTCAAGCTCTTGCAATTGAAGCTTTCGTTGGGATCCAGCCTCTGTCATATCCATGTTGCATTGCTTTACCGCCCAATAGGCCTTATGCTCGATCTCTACCGGCAGATGACATGTTTTTCCAAAGACCAATCGATATGGGGACATGCCAATAGGAGTCTTGTAGGCCGTGCGGTAGGCCCAAAGTGCATCTTCCAACCTTTTGCTCCAGTCTTTCCTATTGGGCTGGACTGTCTTCTCTAGAATGTGCTTGATCTCTCTGTTTGAAACCTCAGCCTGCCCGTTGGTCTGTGGATGGTAGGGCGTCGCCACTTTATGTAAGACTCCATACTTTCGGAGCATGGATTGCATCGTTCTATTGCAGAAGTGGGATCCTTGATCACTGATGATGGCCTTGGGAATGCCAAACCTGCAGAAAATATGAGATCTAACAAAATCTGCAACCACAGAAGAATCATCAGTCCTGGTGGCTTTAGCTTCCACCCATTTCGAAACATAATCCACAGCCAAAAGAATGTACAGAAAGCCAAAAGAGACAGGAAAAGGACCCATGAAATCAATGCCCCAAACATCAAAGATCTCACAAAATAGTAGGGGTTGCTGAGGCATTTCATTCCTACGTGATATTGATCCTGTGTGCTGGCAACGTGTGCAATTCTTACAAAATGTATGAGCATCTCGAAAAAGGGATGGCCAATATAAACCTGAGTCTAGGACCTTCCTAGCTGTGCGTTGAGGACCAAAGTGACCACCACATGCAAGTGAATGACAGAAATGCAAGACTGAAGCAAACTCAATATCGGGCACACATCTCCTAAGGACTTGGTCACTACACATGCGCCATAGATATGGATCATCCCATACATAGTACTTGGCCTGACTTTTAAATTTACTTAGCTGATCTCTCTTAAGATGGGCAGGGATATCAGATGCAGCTAGAAAATTAACAATGTCAGCATACCAGGGCTCAGTACCATGTAAGTGATAGAGTAACTCATCTGGGAAGTCATCTTTGATAGGCTGACAGTCCATGGTAGTGGCATCTGAAAAGGAAGGAAGCCTGCTCAAATGATCAGCCACAAGATTCTCAGCTCCACTCTTGTCCTTAATCTCAACATTGAACTCTTGAAGTAGGAGCATCCACCGTATCAACCTGGGTTTGGCATCGTGCTTCTTCAAGAGATATTTCAAAGCTTCACTAACACATCCTCTAATACTCCCTCAGGGTATGCTGTGCTCCTATTTGCCAACTGGATCACCACTCCTGTAGATGTCAATGTGCCTGCACCTGCCTGCAAAGAAGAATACACAGATTTAGGCATCACATTAATAGAGGCTCCTAAATCCAACATAGCATTATGAAATTGCAAATTTCCAATAGTGCAAGGAATGGTGAAAGTCCCTGGATCTTTGCATTTCTGAGGCATGGCAGGTTGAATCAATGCTGATACATTTCTTCCCAAATTGATCTTTTCATTTCCTTTCAGTTTCCTTTTGTGGGTGCACAAGTCTTTGAGAAATTTGGCATACTTTGGAATCTGTCTGATGGCCTCCAAGAGTGGTATGTTCACCTCAACTTTTTTGAAAGTTTCCATGATCTCCTTGTCTAACTCAGCTTCTGCTCTCTTTTTATTTTGAGTGGCTCGATGAGGAAATGGCAGTGGATGGTTGTAAGAAGTCTCTCCTCTATCTTGATCAATGGTGGGCTGCTTGTCCTTTTGAATGGGAGGAGGCTGATCTTCCTTTTGGCTTTCTTGTTGCTGCTCAAATTCTGATTGTGGAGAGGGTGGGCTGCTCAACTCCTTGCCACTGCGGAGAACGATAGCACTTACATTGCCCCTTGGATTTGAAACTGGTTGTGAAGGCAACTGACCCGAACCCTGACTCCGTAGCTCACTAATGTTGGTTGCAAGCTGTCCAATCTGTGTCTCCAAATTTTGTATGGCAATGTCGGTCCTTTGCTGAAACTGGAGATTGTTGGCAACGAGCTGCTTCATGATATCTTCCAAGCTTGATTCGGATTTAGGGGCTGGTTGTTGTTGTTGCATTGGTTGACTTGGTCTTTGTGCATTGAATCTGTGCTGCTGAGGTTGCTGCTGCTGTGGCTGGAATGGCTGGTTGGAAGGACCTCCATACCTCAAGTTTGGATGATCTCTCCACCCTGGATTATAGGTGGCAGCATATGGATCATATCTGTGTTGCTGTGGCTGCTGATGTTGTTGATGGAAGGGTCTTCCTGGAAAAATGCCAGCACAAGCTTCTGTATTCTCCTGCAATTGAGGACATTGGTCAGTAACATGGGAAGATAATGAACAAATACCACATACCTGCTGAGATTGGGACTGTCCTTTATCAAGGGCTAGCTGTCTGACCATGGAAGCCAATTCCTCCAATTTGTTCTCTATCCTCTGTTGGTCATTGATGGAAGCAACACCAATCTCATTGGCCTGTCTCATGGGAATGGCTGACCTGGTACCAAACTGTTGGGCATTCTGTGCCATCTTGGAGATTAGCTCTTGAGCAGCTGCTGGTGTCTTTTCAGAGAGGGCTCCTCCACTAGCTGCATCCACCAAATACCTATCCATTGGAATAAGACCTTCATAGAAGTATTGGATCAGCAGCTGGTCACTGATTTGATGGTGTGGACAACTAGAACACAGTTTCTTGAATCGCTCCCAATACTCATGTAATGTCTCCCCATGATTCTGCCTTATGCCACAAATTTCTTTCCGAATGGCGGCTGTTCGAGATGCTGGAAAGAACTTCTCCAAAAAGATCCTTTTTAGCCCATCCCAACTTGTGATGGCAGCAGGTGGTAGGTAGTATAACCAATCCTTTGCAGCTCCATCCAAAGAAAATGGAAAGGCCCTAAGCTTTATCTGCTCCTCATCAACTCCTTGTGGCCTCATTGTGGAGCAAACAACATGGAATTCTTTGAGGTGCTTGTGTGGATCTTCACCTGCAAGGCCATGAAACTTGGGAAGCAAATGGATTAGCCCAGATTTCAATTCAAAGGTTGCATCCAATTGGGGATATTGAATGCATAAAGACTGATAGTGCACATCAGGGGCAGCCAATTCTCTAATGGTTCTACCATCCAAATGACCAAGATTTATATTATTTCCATTATTTCCATTCCCATTACCAGCCATTGTGTTTAAGTCAGGGATAGGTATAGAAACAGAAATAGAAAGAATATCAGATGCAACAGAAGGAATATCAGATGCAATGGCAGAAGAGGTAGGAGGATTATCAGCTATCCGAAGCTCTAACTCTCTAGCCTTCCTTTGCTTCCTAAGGGTCCTTTCTATTTCAAGGTCTAGGTCAATTGGTATGCCCTTAGAGGATCTGGTCATGCACAAAATTTCAACACAAAAACACTGAGGGACCTAAAAACACTAAAAGCCACACAAAATCAACCACTGAGAAACACAAAATGGCCCAAAAAGTGGTCTAAACGTTGGAATTTGGCCAAAAAAAGGTCTCCTCACTGCATAGCAGTGACATTGATTCCTCACACCCCCATTTCTTTGGATACCAAAAATCAGCCCAATCGGAGCAAGTGAAAAAATGTGAACAGTAACTATTTGCCTCAAAATCGTTTTTTTTTTTTTTTTTAAAACTGGCTCCTATTTTGCCTCAAAAACCACTCTAAATGCAAGAAAACATCAAGGGAAGCATATAGACATGAAATAACATCAAGTAAGGATGAGAAAGGAAGAGGATAGAACCAGTTTCTTGATCTCAATCCTTAAATATTGCTATCTGTCATGGAGGCTGTCAAATCTGCTGAATAGGAGTCTTCTGTTTTGCACTTGCTGATTTTTGTTGCTATCTCTTGCACTTGGATGCAGCTTGCTGGTCTCCTACAAAACAGAGAATAAGAGTTTTCTATCAGAAAATAGAATAAGAGAAAAAGAGAAGAAGAAAAGAAGAGAATAAGAGAAGAAGAGAAGAAGAGAATAAGAGTTTTCTGTTTTTTGCTGGTCTTCTTGATCTTCTTGATTTATTTATGGCATAAACTTGGTACGTGGCGTTGTATCTAGCAGTGCCGAGTATGGTTAACTCGCTTTGGACCAGTAGCCCGCAACCAGCTAGTTTCCAACCTATATACCAAGTAGCAACCACAATTTTTCTTTTTAAATCAGTCTTCTTTGACAGAAACGAAATTGGTTCCCCGGCAACGGCGCCAAAATCTGATCGGGGCTGTCGAACACCAATAGATTAGATAGTATGATGATGCGGATTTGCAATATAGGTGCAACCCTAAGTCGTCTCCCAACGAACCTCAAACGGATCTGTCAAAACAAGGCTAAACAAGGGGGGAGTTTTTGATGAAAAATAGAAAACAAAATGAGCAAGAACACAATAAATCAAGATGCAATCAGTTGCAAACCAATCCTTCTATCCCAGTTTTCATTGCCTTCTCAATAAACCATTTGTTTAGTTTTAATCCTCAAATCGAAAATCAGAAAAATCCTTTAACAACTGCCAAAGATTTGGAAGAAAACCAATAAACAGATTTCAGAAACCTCTTAATTCAATATATCAGTTTTAATTCCCCTTATTGCACAGATTCGAGACTGATTGGATTACCATCCAAACAGGTTGTTCTTGATTCCAGTTAAAGCCTCAACCGAGCACAAAAACCTTGGATTCTCAAACAAAGACAATGCATGCATTCATCCAACCGGTATCAACACATACACAGATTTAAGAGAGAACGGAAACAAGAAAACAACAAAGTTAAAACTAAAACAAACATATTTCCATTAAATCCAAGACTCAAACCGGGAACAAGGATGGTGTTGCAACTTGATTACAGAATCCTTAGCCCTCCATCTTGACAAGAACAATGGAGAGAAGAGGAAAATTGGCTACTGTTCACGTCCTTCAAGAATCCCCCTTTGATGGCCTCTTAAGGTGTTTAAATAGAGCTTTAGGAGGAAACCCTAGATTACCGCCACTTGACGGCCGATTTCGGAAAGGTTATCGTGCGATCTGGGCTTCGGCCTCTTCATAAGAAATTTAGATCAGAACGAGTAGATGAACTTGGGCTTTTGAATCACTTGATTTGGATGTCGGACGCCCAAGATATGGCCTTTTAAAGAATTAGTATATGTGCAGTTTTCCTAATTTGCCCCCAACTTCTTGGCCCCGAGTTTGAAGCGCTGTTTGAAGGCCCAAACGAGCTCGGATTTGGACACACCATACCATTCCAGAAAGCTCAAGAAGTTCCCTTCAATATCTCTGAAGACATCATCTTCATTCTGGAATTTTATCTTGGCCAAAATACTGAAGGAAGTGCAGGAGGTCAAATCTGCCAAAATTGCTCTTACTTCTCTATCTCCAATTTCCAAGATATCTCATTGCCATCAAGATGTATCATGCCCCATCTCATGCTCCATGTCCCTAAACCTGGAAAAATAAAATAAAATAGTGTGAAGCCCAATTCCTATAAAATAAAATGAAATAAAATCAAGATGAATGAAATAACACAACTAATGTGCAAAAAGGACTAAATATGAGGGCTAAATAGTATGAAAATATGTGCTCTATCAGTGCATAGTAGAACACTTGAAACAAGAAAGAGACAACTTTATTAAAACTACGATATCTCAAAGTAGACTTATTTGCTTTTCACGATTCAGAATCTATGTGAAAGACGGCATTTTGATGCACTGAATGCACTAAGGAAAGTCCAAACTTGGATTTCAGGAAGTTTTTAAGGCTTGAGTTTTAGCCATCGGTGCATAGTAGAACACTTGAAATAAGAAAGAGATAACTTGATTAAAACAACGATATCTCAAAATTTACTTTTTTTGCTTTTCACGATTCCGATTCTTTGTGAAAGATGACATTTTGATACACTTAATGCACTAATAGAAGTCCAAATTATGATTTCGAGAAGTTTTTAAAGCTTGAGTTTTAGTCATGGGTGCATAGTAGAACACTTGAAAGAAGAAAGAGACCACTTGATTAAAACAACGATATCTCTAAATTGACTTGTTTGCATTTAACGATTCTGAATCTATGTGAAAGAATACATTTTGATACACTTAATACACTAATGAAAGTCCAAAATTCGGGTTTTTGCAAGTTTTTAAAGCTTCAGTTTTTGCCATGTGTGCATAGTAGAACACTTGAAAAAAGAAAGAGTGAACTTGATTAAAACAACGATATCTCAAAATTGACTTATTTGCTTTTGATGATTCTGAATCTATGTGAAAGATGACATTTTGATACACTTAATGCACTAATATAAGTCCAAATTAGGATTTAGGTAAGTTTTTAAAGCTTGAGTTTTAGTCATGGGTGCATAGTAGAACACTTGAAAGAAGAAAGAGACCACTTGATTAAAACAACGATATCTCTAAATTGACTTGTTTGCATTTAACGATTCTGAATCTATGTGAAAGAATACATTTTGATACACTTAATACACTAATGAAAGTCCAAAATTCGGGTTTCGGCAAGTTTTTAAAACTTGAGTTTTAGACATGGGTGCATAGTAGAACACTTGAACCAAGAAAGAGACCACTTGATTAAAACAACGATATCTCTAAATTGACTTATTTGCTTTTAATGATTTTGAATCTATGTAAAAGATGATATTTTGCTACACTTAATACACTAATGAAAGTCCAAACTCAGATTTTGGGAAGTTTTTAAAGCTTGAGTTTTAGCCATGGGTGCATAGTAGAACACTTGAAACAAGAAAGAGACAACTTCATTAAAACAACGATATCTCAGAATATACTTATTTGCTTTTGGCGATTCCGAATCTATGTGAAAGACCACATTTTAATGCACTAATAGAAGTCAAAAATAGAATTTCGGGAAATTTTGAAAACTTGAGTTTTAGCCATGGGTGCATAGTAGAACACTTGAAACAAGAAAGAGACAACTTTATTAAAACTACGATATCTCAAAGTAGACTTATTTGCTTTTCACGATTCAGAATCTATGTGAAAGACGGCATTTTGATGCACTGAATGCACTAAGGAAAGTCCAAACTTGGATTTCAGGAAGTTTTTAAGGCTTGAGTTTTAGCCATCGGTGCATAGTAGAACACTTGAAATAAGAAAGAGATAACTTGATTAAAACAACGATATCTCAAAATTTACTTTTTTTGCTTTTCACGATTCCGATTCTTTGTGAAAGATGACATTTTGATACACTTAATGCACTAATAGAAGTCCAAATTATGATTTCGAGAAGTTTTTAAAGCTTGAGTTTTAGTCATGGGTGCATAGTAGAACACTTGAAAGAAGAAAGAGACCACTTGATTAAAACAACGATATCTCTAAATTGACTTGTTTGCATTTAACGATTCTGAATCTATGTGAAAGAATACATTTTGATACACTTAATACACTAATGAAAGTCCAAAATTCGGGTTTTTGCAAGTTTTTAAAGCTTCAGTTTTTGCCATGTGTGCATAGTAGAACACTTGAAAAAAGAAAGAGTGAACTTGATTAAAACAACGATATCTCAAAATTGACTTATTTGCTTTTGATGATTCTGAATCTATGTGAAAGATGACATTTTGATACACTTAATGCACTAATAGAAGTCCAAATTATGATTTCGAGAAGTTTTTAAAGCTTGAGTTTTAGTCATGGGTGCATAGTAGGGCACTTGAAACAAGAAAAAGACCACTTGATTAAAACAACGATATCTCTAAATTGACTTATTTGCTTTTAACGATTCTGAATCTATGTGAAAGACGACATTTTGATACACTTAATACACTAATCAAAGTCCAAACTCGAATTTTGGGAAGTTTTTAAAGCTTGAGTTTTAGCCATGTGTGCATAGTAGAACACTTGAAAGAAGAAAGAGACAAGTTGAGTAAAACAACTATATCTCAAAATTAACTAATTTTCTTTTGACGATTCCGAATCAATGTGAAAGACCACATTTTGATATACTTAATGCACTAATAGAAGTCCAAATTCGAATCTCAGAAAGTTTTTAAAACTTGAGTTTTAGCAATCGGTGCATTGTAGAACACTTGAAATAAGAAAGAGACAACTTGATTAAAACAACGATATCTCAAAATTGATTTATTTGCTTTTGGCGATTCCGAATCTACGTGAAAGACGACATTTTGATACACTTAATGCACTAATAGAAGTCAAAATTAGGATTTCTGGAAGTTTTAAAAACTCGAGTTTTAGTCATGGGTGCATAGCAGCACACTTGGAAAAAGAAAGAGACAACTTTATTAAAACAACGATATCTCAAAATTGTCTTACTTGCTTTAAACGATTCCGAATCTTTGTGAAAGATAATATTTTGGTTCACTTAATGCACGAATAAAAGCCCAAATTCAGATTTTGGGCACTTTTGAAAACTTGAGTTTTAGCCATGGGTGCATAGTAGAACACTTGAAACAAGAAAGACACAATTTTATTATAACAAAGATATCTCAAAATTTACTTATTTGCTTTCAACGATTCTGAATCTATGTGAAACACGACATTTTGATTCACGTAATACACTAATGAAAGTTAAAACTCGGATTTTGGGAAGTTTTTAAAGTTTTAGTTTTAGCCGTGGGTGCATAGTAGAACACTTGAAACAAGATAGAGATAACTGTATCAAAACAACGATATCTCAAAATTAACTTATTTGCTTTTAACCATTCCGAATCTATGTGAAAGATGACATTCTGATACACTTAATACACTAATAGAAGTCCAATTTAGAATTTCGGGAGGTTTTTAAAACTTGCGTTTTAGCCATGGGTGCATAGTATAACACTTGAAACAAGAAAGAGACAACTTGATTAAAACAACGATATCTAAAAATTGACTAATTTGCTTTTCCCGATTCCGAATCTATGTGAAAGATCACATTTTGATATACTTAATGCACTAATAGAAGTCCAAATTAGAATTTCGGGAAGTTTTGAAAACTTGAGTTTTAGCCATGGGTGCATAGTAGAACACTTGAAACAAGAAAGAGACAACTTTATTAAACCTACGATATCTCAAAATTGACTTATTTGCTTTTCATGATTCAAAATCTATGTGAAAGACGACATTTTGATACACTTTATACACTAAGGACAGACCAAACTAGGATTTCAGGAACTTTTTAAATCTTGAGTTTTAGCCTTCGGTGCATAAAAGAACACCTGAAGTAAGAAAGAGACCACTTTATTAACCAACGATATCGCAAAATTGATTTTTTTACTTTTGAAGATTCCGAATCTATGTGAAAGACGACATTTTGATACAATTAATTCTCTAATAGAAGTCCAAATTAGGATTTCGGGAGGTTTTTAAAGCTTGAGTTTTAGTCATGGGTGCATAGTAGAACACTTGAAAGAAGAAAGAGACCACTTAATTAAAACAACGATATCTCTAAATTGACTTGTTTGCATTTAACGATTCTGAATCTATGTGAAAGAATACATTTTGATACACTTAATACACTAATGAAAGTCCAAAATTCGGGTTTCGGCAAGTTTTTAAAACTTGAGTTTTAGACATGGGTGCATAGTAGAACACTTGAACCAAGAAAGAGACCACTTGATTAAAACAACGATATCTCTAAATTGACTTATTTGCTTTTAATGATTTTGAATCTATGTAAAAGATGATATTTTGCTACACTTAATACACTAATGAAAGTCCAAACTCAGATTTTGGGAAGTTTTTAAAGCTTGAGTTTTAGCCATGGGTGCATAGTAGAACACTTGAAACAAGAAAGAGACAACTTCATTAAAACAACGATATCTCAGAATATACTTATTTGCTTTTGGCGATTCCGAATCTATGTGAAAGACCACATTTTAATGCACTAATAGAAGTCAAAAATAGAATTTCGGGAAATTTTGAAAACTTGAGTTTTAGCCATGGGTGCATAGTAGAACACTTGAAACAAGAAAGAGACAACTTTATTAAAACTACGATATCTCAAAGTAGACTTATTTGCTTTTCACGATTCAGAATCTATGTGAAAGACGGCATTTTGATGCACTGAATGCACTAAGGAAAGTCCAAACTTGGATTTCAGGAAGTTTTTAAGGCTTGAGTTTTAGCCATCGGTGCATAGTAGAACACTTGAAATAAGAAAGAGATAACTTGATTAAAACAACGATATCTCAAAATTTACTTTTTTTGCTTTTCACGATTCCGATTCTTTGTGAAAGATGACATTTTGATACACTTAATGCACTAATAGAAGTCCAAATTATGATTTCGAGAAGTTTTTAAAGCTTGAGTTTTAGTCATGGGTGCATAGTAGGGCACTTGAAACAAGAAAAAGACCACTTGATTAAAACAACGATATCTCTAAATTGACTTATTTGCTTTTAACGATTCTGAATCTATATGAAAGACGACATTTTGATACACTTAATACACTAATCAAAGTCCAAACTCGAATTTTGGGAAGTTTTTAAAGCTTGAGTTTTAGCCATGTGTGCATAGTAGAACACTTGAAAGAAGAAAGAGACAAGTTGAGTAAAACAACTATATCTCAAAATTAACTAATTTTCTTTTGACGATTCCGAATCAATGTGAAAGACCACATTTTGATATACTTAATGCACTAATAGAAGTCCAAATTCGAATCTCAGAAAGTTTTTAAAACTTGAGTTTTAGCAATCGGTGCATTGTAGAACACTTGAAATAAGAAAGAGACAACTTGATTAAAACAACGATATCTCAAAATTGATTTATTTGCTTTTGGCGATTCCGAATCTACGTGAAAGATGACATTTTGATACACTTAATGCACTAATAGAAGTCAAAATTAGGATTTCTGGAAGTTTTAAAAACTCGAGTTTTAGTCATGGGTGCATAGCAGCACACTTGGAAAAAGAAAGAGACAACTTTATTAAAACAACGATATCTCAAAATTGTCTTACTTGCTTTAAACGATTCCGAATCTTTGTGAAAGATAATATTTTGGTTCACTTAATGCACGAATAAAAGCCCAAATTCAGATTTTGGGCACTTTTGAAAACTTGAGTTTTAGCCATGGGTGCATAGTAGAACACTTGAAACAAGAAAGACAATTTTATTATAACAAAGATATCTCAAAATTTACTTATTTGCTTTTAACGATTCTGAACCTATGTGAAACACGACATTTTGATTCACGTAATACACTAATGAAAGTTAAAACTCGGATTTTGGGAAGTTTTTAAAGTTTTAGTTTTAGCCGTGGGTGCATAGTAGAACACTTGAAACAAGATAGAGATAACTGTATCAAAACAACGATATCTCAAAATTAACTTATTTGCTTTTAACCATTCCGAATCTATGTGAAAGACGACATTCTGATACACTTAATACACTAATAGAAGTCCAATTTAGAATTTCGGGAGGTTTTTAAAACTTGCGTTTTAGCCATGGGTGCATAGTAGAACACTTGAAACAAGAAAGAGACAACTTGATTAAAACAACGATATCTAAAAATTGACTAATTTGCTTTTCCCGATTCCGAATCTATGTGAAAGATCACATTTTGATATACTTAATGCACTAATAGAAGTCCAAATTAGAATTTCGGGAAGTTTTGAAAACTTGAGTTTTCGCCATGGGTGCATAGTATAACACTTGAAACAAGAAAGAGACAACTTTATTAAACCTACGATATCTCAAAATTGACTTATTTGCTTTTCATGATTCAAAATCTATGTGAAAGACGACATTTTGATACACATTATACACTAAGGAAAGACCAAACTAGGATTTCAGGAACTTTTTAAATCTTGAGTTTTAGCCTTCGGTGCATAAAAGAACACCTGAAGTAAGAAAGAGACCACTTTATTAACCAACGATATCGCAAAATTGATTTTTTTACTTTTGAAGATTCCGAATCTATGTGAAAGACGACATTTTGATACAATTAATTCTCTAATAGAAGTCCAAATTAGGATTTTGGGAGGTTTTTAAAGCTTGAGTTTTAGTCATGGGTGCATAGTAGAACACTTGAAAGAAGAAAGAGACCACTTAATTAAAACAACGATATCTCTAAATTGACTTGTTTGCATTTAACGATTCTGAATCTATGTGAAAGAATACATTTTGATACACTTAATACACTAATGAAAGTCCAAAATTCGGGTTTTGGCAAGTTTTTAAAACTTGAGTTTTAGACATGGGTGCATAGTAGAACACTTGAACCAAGAAAGAGACCACTTGATTAAAACAACGATATCTCTAAATTGACTTATTTGCTTTTAATGATTTTGAATCTATGTAAAAGATGATATTTTGATACACTTAATACACTAATGAAAGTCCAAACTCAGATTTTGGGAAGTTTTTAAAGCTTGAGTTTTAGCCATGGGTGCATAGTAGAACACTTGAAACAAGAAAGAGACAACTTCATTAAAACAACGATATCTCAGAATATACTTATTTGCTTTTGGCGATTCCGAATCTATGTGAAAGACCACATTTTAATGCACTAATAGAAGTCAAAAATAGAATTTCGGGAAATTTTGAAAACTTGAGTTTTAGCCATGGGTGCATAGTAGAACACTTGAAACAAGAAAGAGACAACTTTATTAAAACTACGATATCTCAAAGTAGACTTATTTGCTTTTCACGATTCAGAATCTATGTGAAAGACGGCATTTTGATGCACTGAATGCACTAAGGAAAGTCCAAACTTGGATTTCAGGAAGTTTTTAAGGCTTGAGTTTTAGCCATCGGTGCATAGTAGAACACTTGAAATAAGAAAGAGATAACTTGATTAAAACAACGATATCTCAAAATTTACTTTTTTTGCTTTTCACGATTCCGATTCTTTGTGAAAGATGACATTTTGATACACTTAATGCACTAATAGAAGTCCAAATTATGATTTCGAGAAATTTTTAAAGCTTGAGTTTTAGTCATGGGTGCATAGTAGGGCACTTGAAACAAGAAAAAGACCACTTGATTAAAACAACGATATCTCTAAATTGACTTATTTGCTTTTAACGATTCTGAATCTATGTGAAAGACGACATTTTGATACACTTAATACACTAATCAAAGTCCAAACTCGAATTTTGGGAAGTTTTTAAAGCTTGAGTTTTAGGCATGTGTGCATAGTAGAACACTTGAAAGAAGAAAGAGACAAGTTGAGTAAAACAACTATATCTCAAAATTAACTAATTTTCTTTTGACGATTCCGAATCAATGTGAAAGACCACATTTTGATATACTTAATGCACTAATAGAAGTCCAAATTCGAATCTCAGAAAGTTTTTAAAACTTGAGTTTTAGCAATCGGTGCATTGTAGAACACTTGAAATAAGAAAGAGACAACTTGATTAAAACAACGATATCTCAAAATTGATTTATTTGCTTTTGGCGATTCCGAATCTACGTGAAAGACGACATTTTGATACACTTAATGCACTAATAGAAGTCAAAATTAGGATTTCTGGAAGTTTTAAAAACTCGAGTTTTAGTCATGGGTGCATAGCAGCACACTTGGAAAAAGAAAGAGACAACTTTATTAAAACAACGATATCTCAAAATTGTCTTACTTGCTTTAAACGATTCCGAATCTTTGTGAAAGATAATATTTTGGTTCACTTAATGCACGAATAAAAGCCCAAATTCAGATTTTGGGCACTTTTGAAAACTTGAGTTTTAGCCATGGGTGCATAGTAGAACACTTGAAACAAGAAAGACACAATTTTATTATAACAAAGATATCTCAAAATTTACTTATTTGCTTTCAACGATTCTGAATCTATGTGAAACACGACATTTTGATTCACGTAATACACTAATGAAAGTTAAAACTCGGATTTTGGGAAGTTTTTAAAGTTTTAGTTTTAGCCGTGGGTGCATAGTAGAACACTTGAAACAAGATAGAGATAACTGTATCAAAACAACGATATCTCAAAATTAACTTATTTGCTTTTAACCATTCTGAATCTATGTGAAAGACGACATTCTGATACACTTAATACACTAATAGAAGTCCAATTTAGAATTTCGAGAGGTTTTTAAAACTTGCGTTTTAGCCATGGGTGCATAGTAGAACACTTGAAACAAGAAAGAGACAACTTGATTAAAACAACGATATCTAAAAATTGACTAATTTGCTTTTCCCGATTCCGAATCTATGTGAAAGATCACATTTTGATATACTTAATGCACTAATAGAAGTCCAAATTAGAATTTCGGGAAGTTTTGAAAACTTGAGTTTTCGCCATGGGTGCATAGTATAACACTTGAAACAAGAAAGAGACAACTTTATTAAACCTACGATATCTCAAAATTGACTTATTTGCTTTTCATGATTCAAAATCTATGTGAAAGACGACATTTTGATACACATTATACACTAAGGAAAGACCAAACTAGGATTTCAGGAACTTTTTAAATCTTGAGTTTTAGCCTTCGGTGCATAAAAGAACACCTGAAGTAAGAAAGAGACCACTTTATTAACCAACGATATCGCAAAATTGATTTTTTTACTTTTGAAGATTCCGAATCTATGTGAAAGACGACATTTTGATACAATTAATTCTCTAATAGAAGTCCAAATTAGGATTTTGGGAGGTTTTTAAAGCTTGAGTTTTAGTCATGGGTGCATAGTAGAACACTTGAAAGAAGAAAGAGACCACTTAATTAAAACAACGATATCTCTAAATTGACTTGTTTGCATTTAACGATTCTGAATCTATGTGAAAGAATACATTTTGATACACTTAATACACTAATGAAAGTCCAAAATTCGGGTTTTGGCAAGTTTTTAAAACTTGAGTTTTAGACATGGGTGCATAGTAGAACACTTGAACCAAGAAAGAGACCACTTGATTAAAACAACGATATCTCTAAATTGACTTATTTGCTTTTAATGATTTTGAATCTATGTAAAAGATGATATTTTGATACACTTAATACACTAATGAAAGTCCAAACTCAGATTTTGGGAAGTTTTTAAAGCTTGAGTTTTAGCCATGGGTGCATAGTAGAACACTTGAAACAAGAAAGAGACAACTTCATTAAAACAACGATATCTCAGAATATACTTATTTGCTTTTGGCGATTCCGAATCTATGTGAAAGACCACATTTTAATGCACTAATAGAAGTCAAAAATAGAATTTCGGGAAATTTTGAAAACTTGAGTTTTAGCCATGGGTGCATAGTAGAACACTTGAAACAAGAAAGAGACAACTTTATTAAAACTACGATATCTCAAAGTAGACTTATTTGCTTTTCACGATTCAGAATCTATGTGAAAGACGGCATTTTGATGCACTGAATGCACTAAGGAAAGTCCAAACTTGGATTTCAGGAAGTTTTTAAGGCTTGAGTTTTAGCCATCGGTGCATAGTAGAACACTTGAAATAAGAAAGAGATAACTTGATTAAAACAACGATATCTCAAAATTTACTTTTTTTGCTTTTCACGATTCCGATTCTTTGTGAAAGATGACATTTTGATACACTTAATGCACTAATAGAAGTCTAAATTATGATTTCGAGAAATTTTTAAAGCTTGAGTTTTAGTCATGGGTGCATAGTAGGGCACTTGAAACAAGAAAAAGACCACTTGATTAAAACAACGATATCTCTAAATTGACTTATTTGCTTTTAACGATTCTGAATCTATGTGAAAGACGACATTTTGATACACTTAATACACTAATCAAAGTCCAAACTCGAATTTTGGGAAGTTTTTAAAGCTTGAGTTTTAGGCATGTGTGCATAGTAGAACACTTGAAAGAAGAAAGAGACAAGTTGAGTAAAACAACTATATCTCAAAATTAACTAATTTTCTTTTGACGATTCCGAATCAATGTGAAAGACCACATTTTGATATACTTAATGCACTAATAGAAGTCCAAATTCGAATCTCAGAAAGTTTTTAAAACTTGAGTTTTAGCAATCGGTGCATTGTAGAACACTTGAAATAAGAAAGAGACAACTTGATTAAAACAACGATATCTCAAAATTGATTTATTTGCTTTTGGCGATTCCGAATCTACGTGAAAGACGACATTTTGATACACTTAATGCACTAATAGAAGTCAAAATTAGGATTTCTGGAAGTTTTAAAAACTCGAGTTTTAGTCATGGGTGCATAGCAGCACACTTGGAAAAAGAAAGAGACAACTTTATTAAAACAACGATATCTCAAAATTGTCTTACTTGCTTTAAATGATTCCGAATCTTTGTGAAAGATAATATTTTGGTTCACTTAATGCACGAATAAAAGCCCAAATTCAGATTTTGGGCACTTTTGAAAACTTGAGTTTTAGCCATGGGTGCATAGTAGAACACTTGAAACAAGAAAGACACAATTTTATTATAACAAAGATATCTCAAAATTTACTTATTTGCTTTCAACGATTCTGAATCTATGTGAAACACGACATTTTGATTCACGTAATACACTAATGAAAGTTAAAACTCGGATTTTGGGAAGTTTTTAAAGTTTTAGTTTTAGCCGTGGGTGCATAGTAGAACACTTGAAACAAGATAGAGATAACTGTATCAAAACAACGATATCTCAAAATTAACTTATTTGCTTTTAACCATTCTGAATCTATGTGAAAGACGACATTCTGATACACTTAATACACTAATAGAAGTCCAATTTAGAATTTCGAGAGGTTTTTAAAACTTGCGTTTTAGCCATGGGTGCATAGTAGAACACTTGAAACAAGAAAGAGACAACTTGATTAAAACAACGATATCTAAAAATTGACTAATTTGCTTTTCCCGATTCCGAATCTATGTGAAAGATCACATTTTGATATACTTAATGCACTAATAGAAGTCCAAATTAGAATTTCGGGAAGTTTTGAAAACTTGAGTTTTCGCCATGGGTGCATAGTATAACACTTGAAACAAGAAAGAGACAACTTTATTAAACCTACGATATCTCAAAATTGACTTATTTGCTTTTCATGATTCAAAATCTATGTGAAAGACGACATTTTGATACACATTATACACTAAGGAAAGACCAAACTAGGATTTCAGGAACTTTTTAAATCTTGAGTTTTAGCCTTCGGTGCATAAAAGAACACCTGAAGTAAGAAAGAGACCACTTTATTAACCAACGATATCGCAAAATTGATTTTTTTACTTTTGAAGATTCCGAATCTATGTGAAAGACGACATTTTGATACAATTAATTCTCTAATAGAAGTCCAAATTAGGATTTTGGGAGGTTTTTAAAGCTTGAGTTTTAGTCATGGGTGCATAGTAGAACACTTGAAAGAAGAAAGAGACCACTTAATTAAAACAACGATATCTCTAAATTGACTTGTTTGCATTTAACGATTCTGAATCTATGTGAAAGAATACATTTTGATACACTTAATACACTAATGAAAGTCCAAAATTCGGGTTTTGGCAAGTTTTTAAAACTTGAGTTTTAGACATGGGTGCATAGTAGAACACTTGAACCAAGAAAGAGACCACTTGATTAAAACAACGATATCTCTAAATTGACTTATTTGCTTTTAATGATTTTGAATCTATGTAAAAGATGATATTTTGATACACTTAATACACTAATGAAAGTCCAAACTCAGATTTTGGGAAGTTTTTAAAGCTTGAGTTTTAGCCATGGGTGCATAGTAGAACACTTGAAACAAGAAAGAGACAACTTCATTAAAACAACGATATCTCAGAATATACTTATTTGCTTTTGGCGATTCCGAATCTATGTGAAAGACCACATTTTAATGCACTAATAGAAGTCAAAAATAGAATTTCGGGAAATTTTGAAAACTTGAGTTTTAGCCATGGGTGCATAGTAGAACACTTGAAACAAGAAAGAGACAACTTTATTAAAACTACGATATCTCAAAGTAGACTTATTTGCTTTTCACGATTCAGAATCTATGTGAAAGACGGCATTTTGATGCACTGAATGCACTAAGGAAAGTCCAAACTTGGATTTCAGGAAGTTTTTAAGGCTTGAGTTTTAGCCATCGGTGCATAGTAGAACACTTGAAATAAGAAAGAGATAACTTGATTAAAACAACGATATCTCAAAATTTACTTTTTTTGCTTTTCACGATTCCGATTCTTTGTGAAAGATGACATTTTGATACACTTAATGCACTAATAGAAGTCCAAATTATGATTTCGAGAAATTTTTAAAGCTTGAGTTTTAGTCATGGGTGCATAGTAGGGCACTTGAAACAAGAAAAAGACCACTTGATTAAAACAACGATATCTCTAAATTGACTTATTTGCTTTTAACGATTCTGAATCTATGTGAAAGACAACATTTTGATACACTTAATACACTAATCAAAGTCCAAACTCGAATTTTGGGAAGTTTTTAAAGCTTGAGTTTTAGGCATGTGTGCATAGTAGAACACTTGAAAGAAGAAAGAGACAAGTTGAGTAAAACAACTATATCTCAAAATTAACTAATTTTCTTTTGACGATTCCGAATCAATGTGAAAGACCACATTTTGATATACTTAATGCACTAATAGAAGTCCAAATTCGAATCTCAGAAAGTTTTTAAAACTTGAGTTTTAGCAATCGGTGCATTGTAGAACACTTGAAATAAGAAAGAGACAACTTGATTAAAACAACGATATCTCAAAATTGATTTATTTGCTTTTGGCGATTCCGAATCTACGTGAAAGACGACATTTTGATACACTTAATGCACTAATAGAAGTCAAAATTAGGATTTCTGGAAGTTTTAAAAACTCGAGTTTTAGTCATGGGTGCATAGCAGCACACTTGGAAAAAGAAAGAGACAACTTTATTAAAACAACGATATCTCAAAATTGTCTTACTTGCTTTAAACGATTCCGAATCTTTGTGAAAGATAATATTTTGGTTCACTTAATGCACGAATAAAAGCCCAAATTCAGATTTTGGGCACTTTTGAAAACTTGAGTTTTAGCCATGGGTGCATAGTAGAACACTTGAAACAAGAAAGACACAATTTTATTATAACAAAGATATCTCAAAATTTACTTATTTGCTTTCAACGATTCTGAATCTATGTGAAACACGACATTTTGATTCACGTAATACACTAATGAAAGTTAAAACTCGGATTTTGGGAAGTTTTTAAAGTTTTAGTTTTAGCCGTGGGTGCATAGTAGAACACTTGAAACAAGATAGAGATAACTGTATCAAAACAACGATATCTCAAAATTAACTTATTTGCTTTTAACCATTCTGAATCTATGTGAAAGACGACATTCTGATACACTTAATACACTAATAGAAGTCCAATTTAGAATTTCGAGAGGTTTTTAAAACTTACGTTTTAGCCATGGGTGCATAGTAGAACACTTGAAACAAGAAAGAGACAACTTGATTAAAACAACGATATCTAAAAATTGACTAATTTGCTTTTCCCGATTCCGAATCTATGTGAAAGATCACATTTTGATATACTTAATGCACTAATAGAAGTCCAAATTAGAATTTCGGGAAGTTTTGAAAACTTGAGTTTTCGCCATGGGTGCATAGTATAACACTTGAAACAAGAAAGAGACAACTTTATTAAACCTACGATATCTCAAAATTGACTTATTTGCTTTTCATGATTCAAAATCTATGTGAAAGACGACATTTTGATACACATTATACACTAAGGAAAGACCAAACTAGGATTTCAGGAACTTTTTAAATCTTGAGTTTTAGCCTTCGGTGCATAAAAGAACACCTGAAGTAAGAAAGAGACCACTTTATTAACCAACGATATCGCAAAATTGATTTTTTTACTTTTGAAGATTCCGAATCTATGTGAAAGACGACATTTTGATACAATTAATTCTCTAATAGAAGTCCAAATTAGGATTTTGGGAGGTTTTTAAAGCTTGAGTTTTAGTCATGGGTGCATAGTAGAACACTTGAAAGAAGAAAGAGACCACTTAATTAAAACAACGATATCTCTAAATTGACTTGTTTGCATTTAACGATTCTGAATCTATGTGAAAGAATACATTTTGATACACTTAATACACTAATGAAAGTCCAAAATTCGGGTTTTGGCAAGTTTTTAAAACTTGAGTTTTAGACATGGGTGCATAGTAGAACACTTGAACCAAGAAAGAGACCACTTGATTAAAACAACGATATCTCTAAATTGACTTATTTGCTTTTAATGATTTTGAATCTATGTAAAAGATGATATTTTGATACACTTAATACACTAATGAAAGTCCAAACTCAGATTTTGGGAAGTTTTTAAAGCTTGAGTTTTAGCCATGGGTGCATAGTAGAACACTTGAAACAAGAAAGAGACAACTTCATTAAAACAACGATATCTCAGAATATACTTATTTGCTTTTGGCGATTCCGAATCTATGTGAAAGACCACATTTTAATGCACTAATAGAAGTCAAAAATAGAATTTCGGGAAATTTTGAAAACTTGAGTTTTAGCCATGGGTGCATAGTAGAACACTTGAAACAAGAAAGAGACAACTTTATTAAAACTACGATATCTCAAAGTAGACTTATTTGCTTTTCACGATTCAGAATCTATGTGAAAGACGGCATTTTGATGCACTGAATGCACTAAGGAAAGTCCAAACTTGGATTTCAGGAAGTTTTTAAGGCTTGAGTTTTAGCCATCGGTGCATAGTAGAACACTTGAAATAAGAAAGAGATAACTTGATTAAAACAACGATATCTCAAAATTTACTTTTTTTGCTTTTCACGATTCCGATTCTTTGTGAAAGATGACATTTTGATACACTTAATGCACTAATAGAAGTCCAAATTATGATTTCGAGAAATTTTTAAAGCTTGAGTTTTAGTCATGGGTGCATAGTAGGGCACTTGAAACAAGAAAAAGACCACTTGATTAAAACAACGATATCTCTAAATTGACTTATTTGCTTTTAACGATTCTGAATCTATGTGAAAGACGACATTTTGATACACTTAATACACTAATCAAAGTCCAAACTCGAATTTTGGGAAGTTTTTAAAGCTTGAGTTTTAGGCATGTGTGCATAGTAGAACACTTGAAAGAAGAAAGAGACAAGTTGAGTAAAACAACTATATCTCAAAATTAACTAATTTTCTTTTGACGATTCCGAATCAATGTGAAAGACCACATTTTGATATACTTAATGCACTAATAGAAGTCCAAATTCGAATCTCAGAAAGTTTTTAAAACTTGAGTTTTAGCAATCGGTGCATTGTAGAACACTTGAAATAAGAAAGAGACAACTTGATTAAAACAACGATATCTCAAAATTGATTTATTTGCTTTTGGCGATTCCGAATCTACGTGAAAGACGACATTTTGATACACTTAATGCACTAATAGAAGTCAAAATTAGGATTTCTGGAAGTTTTAAAAACTCGAGTTTTAGTCATGGGTGCATAGCAGCACACTTGGAAAAAGAAAGAGACAACTTTATTAAAACAACGATATCTCAAAATTGTCTTACTTGCTTTAAACGATTCCGAATCTTTGTGAAAGATAATATTTTGGTTCACTTAATGCACGAATAAAAGCCCAAATTCAGATTTTGGGCACTTTTGAAAACTTGAGTTTTAGCCATGGGTGCATAGTAGAACACTTGAAACAAGAAAGACACAATTTTATTATAACAAAGATATCTCAAAATTTACTTATTTGCTTTCAACGATTCTGAATCTATGTGAAACACGACATTTTGATTCACGTAATACACTAATGAAAGTTAAAACTCGGATTTTGGGAAGTTTTTAAAGTTTTAGTTTTAGCCGTGGGTGCATAGTAGAACACTTGAAACAAGATAGAGATAACTGTATCAAAACAACGATATCTCAAAATTAACTTATTTGCTTTTAACCATTCTGAATCTATGTGAAAGACGACATTCTGATACACTTAATACACTAATAGAAGTCCAATTTAGAATTTCGAGAGGTTTTTAAAACTTGCGTTTTAGCCATGGGTGCATAGTAGAACACTTGAAACAAGAAAGAGACAACTTGATTAAAACAACGATATCTAAAAATTGACTAATTTGCTTTTCCCGATTCCGAATCTATGTGAAAGATCACATTTTGATATACTTAATGCACTAATAGAAGTCCAAATTAGAATTTCGGGAAGTTTTGAAAACTTGAGTTTTCGCCATGGGTGCATAGTATAACACTTGAAACAAGAAAGAGACAACTTTATTAAACCTACGATATCTCAAAATTGACTTATTTGCTTTTCATGATTCAAAATCTATGTGAAAGACGACATTTTGATACACATTATACACTAAGGAAAGACCAAACTAGGATTTCAGGAACTTTTTAAATCTTGAGTTTTAGCCTTCGGTGCATAAAAGAACACCTGAAGTAAGAAAGAGACCACTTTATTAACCAACGATATCGCAAAATTGATTTTTTTACTTTTGAAGATTCCGAATCTATGTGAAAGACGACATTTTGATACAATTAATTCTCTAATAGAAGTCCAAATTAGGATTTTGGGAGGTTTTTAAAGCTTGAGTTTTAGTCATGGGTGCATAGTAGAACACTTGAAAGAAGAAAGAGACCACTTAATTAAAACAACGATATCTCTAAATTGACTTGTTTGCATTTAACGATTCTGAATCTATGTGAAAGAATACATTTTGATACACTTAATACACTAATGAAAGTCCAAAATTCGGGTTTTGGCAAGTTTTTAAAACTTGAGTTTTAGACATGGGTGCATAGTAGAACACTTGAACCAAGAAAGAGACCACTTGATTAAAACAACGATATCTCTAAATTGACTTATTTGCTTTTAATGATTTTGAATCTATGTAAAAGATGATATTTTGATACACTTAATACACTAATGAAAGTCCAAACTCAGATTTTGGGAAGTTTTTAAAGCTTGAGTTTTAGCCATGGGTGCATAGTAGAACACTTGAAACAAGAAAGAGACAACTTCATTAAAACAACGATATCTCAGAATATACTTATTTGCTTTTGGCGATTCCGAATCTATGTGAAAGACCACATTTTAATGCACTAATAGAAGTCAAAAATAGAATTTCGGGAAATTTTGAAAACTTGAGTTTTAGCCATGGGTGCATAGTAGAACACTTGAAACAAGAAAGAGACAACTTTATTAAAACTACGATATCTCAAAGTAGACTTATTTGCTTTTCACGATTCAGAATCTATGTGAAAGACGGCATTTTGATGCACTGAATGCACTAAGGAAAGTCCAAACTTGGATTTCAGGAAGTTTTTAAGGCTTGAGTTTTAGCCATCGGTGCATAGTAGAACACTTGAAATAAGAAAGAGATAACTTGATTAAAACAACGATATCTCAAAATTTACTTTTTTTGCTTTTCACGATTCCGATTCTTTGTGAAAGATGACATTTTGATACACTTAATGCACTAATAGAAGTCCAAATTATGATTTCGAGAAATTTTTAAAGCTTGAGTTTTAGTCATGGGTGCATAGTAGGGCACTTGAAACAAGAAAAAGACCACTTGATTAAAACAACGATATCTCTAAATTGACTTATTTGCTTTTAACGATTCTGAATCTATGTGAAAGACGACATTTTGATACACTTAATACACTAATCAAAGTCCAAACTCGAATTTTGGGAAGTTTTTAAAGCTTGAGTTTTAGGCATGTGTGCATAGTAGAACACTTGAAAGAAGAAAGAGACAAGTTGAGTAAAACAACTATATCTCAAAATTAACTAATTTTCTTTTGACGATTCCGAATCAATGTGAAAGACCACATTTTGATATACTTAATGCACTAATAGAAGTCCAAATTCGAATCTCAGAAAGTTTTTAAAACTTGAGTTTTAGCAATCGGTGCATTGTAGAACACTTGAAATAAGAAAGAGACAACTTGATTAAAACAACGATATCTCAAAATTGATTTATTTGCTTTTGGCGATTCCGAATCTACGTGAAAGACGACATTTTGATACACTTAATGCACTAATAGAAGTCAAAATTAGGATTTCTGGAAGTTTTAAAAACTCGAGTTTTAGTCATGGGTGCATAGCAGCACACTTGGAAAAAGAAAGAGACAACTTTATTAAAACAACGATATCTCAAAATTGTCTTACTTGCTTTAAACGATTCCGAATCTTTGTGAAAGATAATATTTTGGTTCACTTAATGCACGAATAAAAGCCCAAATTCAGATTTTGGGCACTTTTGAAAACTTGAGTTTTAGCCATGGGTGCATAGTAGAACACTTGAAACAAGAAAGACACAATTTTATTATAACAAAGATATCTCAAAATTTACTTATTTGCTTTCAACGATTCTGAATCTATGTGAAACACGACATTTTGATTCACGTAATACACTAATGAAAGTTAAAACTCGGATTTTGGGAAGTTTTTAAAGTTTTAGTTTTAGCCGTGGGTGCATAGTAGAACACTTGAAACAAGATAGAGATAACTGTATCAAAACAACGATATCTCAAAATTAACTTATTTGCTTTTAACCATTCTGAATCTATGTGAAAGACGACATTCTGATACACTTAATACACTAATAGAAGTCCAATTTAGAATTTCGAGAGGTTTTTAAAACTTGCGTTTTAGCCATGGGTGCATAGTAGAACACTTGAAACAAGAAAGAGACAACTTGATTAAAACAACGATATCTAAAAATTGACTAATTTGCTTTTCCCGATTCCGAATCTATGTGAAAGATCACATTTTGATATACTTAATGCACTAATAGAAGTCCAAATTAGAATTTCGGGAAGTTTTGAAAACTTGAGTTTTCGCCATGGGTGCATAGTATAACACTTGAAACAAGAAAGAGACAACTTTATTAAACCTACGATATCTCAAAATTGACTTATTTGCTTTTCATGATTCAAAATCTATGTGAAAGACGACATTTTGATACACATTATACACTAAGGAAAGACCAAACTAGGATTTCAGGAACTTTTTAAATCTTGAGTTTTAGCCTTCGGTGCATAAAAGAACACCTGAAGTAAGAAAGAGACCACTTTATTAACCAACGATATCGCAAAATTGATTTTTTTACTTTTGAAGATTCCGAATCTATGTGAAAGACGACATTTTGATACAATTAATTCTCTAATAGAAGTCCAAATTAGGATTTTGGGAGGTTTTTAAAGCTTGAGTTTTAGTCATGGGTGCATAGTAGAACACTTGAAAGAAGAAAGAGACCACTTAATTAAAACAACGATATCTCTAAATTGACTTGTTTGCATTTAACGATTCTGAATCTATGTGAAAGAATACATTTTGATACACTTAATACACTAATGAAAGTCCAAAATTCGGGTTTTGGCAAGTTTTTAAAACTTGAGTTTTAGACATGGGTGCATAGTAGAACACTTGAACCAAGAAAGAGACCACTTGATTAAAACAACGATATCTCTAAATTGACTTATTTGCTTTTAATGATTTTGAATCTATGTAAAAGATGATATTTTGATACACTTAATACACTAATGAAAGTCCAAACTCAGATTTTGGGAAGTTTTTAAAGCTTGAGTTTTAGCCATGGGTGCATAGTAGAACACTTGAAACAAGAAAGAGACAACTTCATTAAAACAACGATATCTCAGAATATACTTATTTGCTTTTGGCGATTCCGAATCTATGTGAAAGACCACATTTTAATGCACTAATAGAAGTCAAAAATAGAATTTCGGGAAATTTTGAAAACTTGAGTTTTAGCCATGGGTGCATAGTAGAACACTTGAAACAAGAAAGAGACAACTTTATTAAAACTACGATATCTCAAAGTAGACTTATTTGCTTTTCACGATTCAGAATCTATGTGAAAGACGGCATTTTGATGCACTGAATGCACTAAGGAAAGTCCAAACTTGGATTTCAGGAAGTTTTTAAGGCTTGAGTTTTAGCCATCGGTGCATAGTAGAACACTTGAAATAAGAAAGAGATAACTTGATTAAAACAACGATATCTCAAAATTTACTTTTTTTGCTTTTCACGATTCCGATTCTTTGTGAAAGATGACATTTTGATACACTTAATGCACTAATAGAAGTCCAAATTATGATTTCGAGAAATTTTTAAAGCTTGAGTTTTAGTCATGGGTGCATAGTAGGGCACTTGAAACAAGAAAAAGACCACTTGATTAAAACAACGATATCTCTAAATTGACTTATTTGCTTTTAACGATTCTGAATCTATGTGAAAGACGACATTTTGATACACTTAATACACTAATCAAAGTCCAAACTCGAATTTTGGGAAGTTTTTAAAGCTTGAGTTTTAGGCATGTGTGCATAGTAGAACACTTGAAAGAAGAAAGAGACAAGTTGAGTAAAACAACTATATCTCAAAATTAACTAATTTTCTTTTGACGATTCCGAATCAATGTGAAAGACCACATTTTGATATACTTAATGCACTAATAGAAGTCCAAATTCGAATCTCAGAAAGTTTTTAAAACTTGAGTTTTAGCAATCGGTGCATTGTAGAACACTTGAAATAAGAAAGAGACAACTTGATTAAAACAACGATATCTCAAAATTGATTTATTTGCTTTTGGCGATTCCGAATCTACGTGAAAGACGACATTTTGATACACTTAATGCACTAATAGAAGTCAAAATTAGGATTTCTGGAAGTTTTAAAAACTCGAGTTTTAGTCATGGGTGCATAGCAGCACACTTGGAAAAAGAAAGAGACAACTTTATTAAAACAACGATATCTCAAAATTGTCTTACTTGCTTTAAACGATTCCGAATCTTTGTGAAAGATAATATTTTGGTTCACTTAATGCACGAATAAAAGCCCAAATTCAGATTTTGGGCACTTTTGAAAACTTGAGTTTTAGCCATGGGTGCATAGTAGAACACTTGAAACAAGAAAGACACAATTTTATTATAACAAAGATATCTCAAAATTTACTTATTTGCTTTCAACGATTCTGAATCTATGTGAAACACGACATTTTGATTCACGTAATACACTAATGAAAGTTAAAACTCGGATTTTGGGAAGTTTTTAAAGTTTTAGTTTTAGCCGTGGGTGCATAGTAGAACACTTGAAACAAGATAGAGATAACTGTATCAAAACAACGATATCTCAAAATTAACTTATTTGCTTTTAACCATTCTGAATCTATGTGAAAGACGACATTCTGATACACTTAATACACTAATAGAAGTCCAATTTAGAATTTCGAGAGGTTTTTAAAACTTGCGTTTTAGCCATGGGTGCATAGTAGAACACTTGAAACAAGAAAGAGACAACTTGATTAAAACAACGATATCTAAAAATTGACTAATTTGCTTTTCCCGATTCCGAATCTATGTGAAAGATCACATTTTGATATACTTAATGCACTAATAGAAGTCCAAATTAGAATTTCGGGAAGTTTTGAAAACTTGAGTTTTCGCCATGGGTGCATAGTATAACACTTGAAACAAGAAAGAGACAACTTTATTAAACCTACGATATCTCAAAATTGACTTATTTGCTTTTCATGATTCAAAATCTATGTGAAAGACGACATTTTGATACACATTATACACTAAGGAAAGACCAAACTAGGATTTCAGGAACTTTTTAAATCTTGAGTTTTAGCCTTCGGTGCATAAAAGAACACCTGAAGTAAGAAAGAGACCACTTTATTAACCAACGATATCGCAAAATTGATTTTTTTACTTTTGAAGATTCCGAATCTATGTGAAAGACGACATTTTGATACAATTAATTCTCTAATAGAAGTCCAAATTAGGATTTTGGGAGGTTTTTAAAGCTTGAGTTTTAGTCATGGGTGCATAGTAGAACACTTGAAAGAAGAAAGAGACCACTTAATTAAAACAACGATATCTCTAAATTGACTTGTTTGCATTTAACGATTCTGAATCTATGTGAAAGAATACATTTTGATACACTTAATACACTAATGAAAGTCCAAAATTCGGGTTTTGGCAAGTTTTTAAAACTTGAGTTTTAGACATGGGTGCATAGTAGAACACTTGAACCAAGAAAGAGACCACTTGATTAAAACAACGATATCTCTAAATTGACTTATTTGCTTTTAATGATTTTGAATCTATGTAAAAGATGATATTTTGATACACTTAATACACTAATGAAAGTCCAAACTCAGATTTTGGGAAGTTTTTAAAGCTTGAGTTTTAGCCATGGGTGCATAGTAGAACACTTGAAACAAGAAAGAGACAACTTCATTAAAACAACGATATCTCAGAATATACTTATTTGCTTTTGGCGATTCCGAATCTATGTGAAAGACCACATTTTAATGCACTAATAGAAGTCAAAAATAGAATTTCGGGAAATTTTGAAAACTTGAGTTTTAGCCATGGGTGCATAGTAGAACACTTGAAACAAGAAAGAGACAACTTTATTAAAACTACGATATCTCAAAGTAGACTTATTTGCTTTTCACGATTCAGAATCTATGTGAAAGACGGCATTTTGATGCACTGAATGCACTAAGGAAAGTCCAAACTTGGATTTCAGGAAGTTTTTAAGGCTTGAGTTTTAGCCATCGGTGCATAGTAGAACACTTGAAATAAGAAAGAGATAACTTGATTAAAACAACGATATCTCAAAATTTACTTTTTTTGCTTTTCACGATTCCGATTCTTTGTGAAAGATGACATTTTGATACACTTAATGCACTAATAGAAGTCCAAATTATGATTTCGAGAAATTTTTAAAGCTTGAGTTTTAGTCATGGGTGCATAGTAGGGCACTTGAAACAAGAAAAAGACCACTTGATTAAAACAACGATATCTCTAAATTGACTTATTTGCTTTTAACGATTCTGAATCTATGTAAAAGACGACATTTTGATACACTTAATACACTAATCAAAGTCCAAACTCGAATTTTGGGAAGTTTTTAAAGCTTGAGTTTTAGCCATGTGTGCATAGTAGAACACTTGAAAGAAGAAAGAGACAAGTTGAGTAAAACAACTATATCTCAAAATTAACTAATTTTCTTTTGACGATTCCGAATCAATGTGAAAGACCACATTTTGATATACTTAATGCACTAATAGAAGTCCAAATTCGAATCTCAGAAAGTTTTTAAAACTTGAGTTTTAGCAATCGGTGCATTGTAGAACACTTGAAATAAGAAAGAGACAACTTGATTAAAACAACGATATCTCAAAATTGATTTATTTGCTTTTGGCGATTCCGAATCTACGTGAAAGACGACATTTTGATACACTTAATGCACTAATAGAAGTCAAAATTAGGATTTCTGGAAGTTTTAAAAACTCGAGTTTTAGTCATGGGTGCATAGCAGCACACTTGGAAAAAGAAAGAGACAACTTTATTAAAACAACGATATCTCAAAATTGTCTTACTTGCTTTAAACGATTCCGAATCTTTGTGAAAGATAATATTTTGGTTCACTTAATGCACGAATAAAAGCCCAAATTCAGATTTTGGGCACTTTTGAAAACTTGAGTTTTAGCCATGGGTGCATAGTAGAACACTTGAAACAAGAAAGACACAATTTTATTATAACAAAGATATCTCAAAATTTACTTATTTGCTTTCAACGATTCTGAATCTATGTGAAACACGACATTTTGATTCACGTAATACACTAATGAAAGTTAAAACTCGGATTTTGGGAAGTTTTTAAAGTTTTAGTTTTAGCCGTGGGTGCATAGTAGAACACTTGAAACAAGATAGAGATAACTGTATCAAAACAACGATATCTCAAAATTAACTTATTTGCTTTTAACCATTCCGAATCTATGTGAAAGACGACATTCTGATACACTTAATACACTAATAGAAGTCCAATTTAGAATTTCGGGAGGTTTTTAAAACTTGCGTTTTAGCCATGGGTGCATAGTAGAACACTTGAAACAAGAAAGAGACAACTTGATTAAAACAACGATATCTAAAAATTGACTAATTTGCTTTTCCCGATTCCGAATCTATGTGAAAGATCACATTTTGATATACTTAATGCACTAATAGAAGTCCAAATTAGAATTTCGGGAAGTTTTGAAAACTTGAGTTTTCGCCATGGGTGCATAGTATAACACTTGAAACAAGAAAGAGACAACTTTATTAAACCTACGATATCTCAAAATTGACTTATTTGCTTTTCATGATTCAAAATCTATGTGAAAGACGACATTTTGATACACATTATACACTAAGGAAAGACCAAACTAGGATTTCAGGAACTTTTTAAATCTTGAGTTTTAGCCTTCGGTGCATAAAAGAACACCTGAAGTAAGAAAGAGACCACTTTATTAACCAACGATATCGCAAAATTGATTTTTTTACTTTTGAAGATTCCGAATCTATGTGAAAGACGACATTTTGATACAATTAATTCTCTAATAGAAGTCCAAATTAGGATTTTGGGAGGTTTTTAAAGCTTGAGTTTTAGTCATTGGTGCATAGTAGAACACTTGAAAGAAGAAAGAGACCACTTAATTAAAACAACGATATCTCTAAATTGACTTGTTTGCATTTAACGATTCTGAATCTATGTGAAAGAATACATTTTGATACACTTAATACACTAATGAAAGTCCAAAATTCGGGTTTTGGCAAGTTTTTAAAACTTGAGTTTTAGACATGGGTGCATAGTAGAACACTTGAACCAAGAAAGAGACCACTTGATTAAAACAACGATATCTCTAAATTGACTTATTTGCTTTTAATGATTTTGAATCTATGTAAAAGATGATATTTTGATACACTTAATACACTAATGAAAGTCCAAACTCAGATTTTGGGAAGTTTTTAAAGCTTGAGTTTTAGCCATGGGTGCATAGTAGAACACTTGAAACAAGAAAGAGACAACTTCATTAAAACAACGATATCTCAGAATATACTTATTTGCTTTTGGCGATTCCGAATCTATGTGAAAGACCACATTTTAATGCACTAATAGAAGTCAAAAATAGAATTTCGGGAAATTTTGAAAACTTGAGTTTTAGCCATGGGTGCATAGTAGAACACTTGAAACAAGAAAGAGACAACTTTATTAAAACTACGATATCTCAAAGTAGACTTATTTGCTTTTCACGATTCAGAATCTATGTGAAAGACGGCATTTTGATGCACTGAATGCACTAAGGAAAGTCCAAACTTGGATTTCAGGAAGTTTTTAAGGCTTGAGTTTTAGCCATCGGTGCATAGTAGAACACTTGAAATAAGAAAGAGATAACTTGATTAAAACAACGATATCTCAAAATTTACTTTTTTTGCTTTTCACGATTCCGATTCTTTGTGAAAGATGACATTTTGATACACTTAATGCACTAATAGAAGTCCAAATTATGATTTCGAGAAATTTTTAAAGCTTGAGTTTTAGTCATGGGTGCATAGTAGGGCACTTGAAACAAGAAAAAGACCACTTGATTAAAACAACGATATCTCTAAATTGACTTATTTGCTTTTAACGATTCTGAATCTATGTAAAAGACGACATTTTGATACACTTAATACACTAATCAAAGTCCAAACTCGAATTTTGGGAAGTTTTTAAAGCTTGAGTTTTAGCCATGTGTGCATAGTAGAACACTTGAAAGAAGAAAGAGACAAGTTGAGTAAAACAACTATATCTCAAAATTAACTAATTTTCTTTTGACGATTCCGAATCAATGTGAAAGACCACATTTTGATATACTTAATGCACTAATAGAAGTCCAAATTCGAATCTCAGAAAGTTTTTAAAACTTGAGTTTTAGCAATCGGTGCATTGTAGAACACTTGAAATAAGAAAGAGACAACTTGATTAAAACAACGATATCTCAAAATTGATTTATTTGCTTTTGGCGATTCCGAATCTACGTGAAAGACGACATTTTGATACACTTAATGCACTAATAGAAGTCAAAATTAGGATTTCTGGAAGTTTTAAAAACTCGAGTTTTAGTCATGGGTGCATAGCAGCACACTTGGAAAAAGAAAGAGACAACTTTATTAAAACAACGATATCTCAAAATTGTCTTACTTGCTTTAAACGATTCCGAATCTTTGTGAAAGATAATATTTTGGTTCACTTAATGCACGAATAAAAGCCCAAATTCAGATTTTGGGCACTTTTGAAAACTTGAGTTTTAGCCATGGGTGCATAGTAGAACACTTGAAACAAGAAAGACACAATTTTATTATAACAAAGATATCTCAAAATTTACTTATTTGCTTTCAACGATTCTGAATCTATGTGAAACACGACATTTTGATTCACGTAATACACTAATGAAAGTTAAAACTCGGATTTTGGGAAGTTTTTAAAGTTTTAGTTTTAGCCGTGGGTGCATAGTAGAACACTTGAAACAAGATAGAGATAACTGTATCAAAACAACGATATCTCAAAATTAACTTATTTGCTTTTAACCATTCCGAATCTATGTGAAAGACGACATTCTGATACACTTAATACACTAATAGAAGTCCAATTTAGAATTTCGGGAGGTTTTTAAAACTTGCGTTTTAGCCATGGGTGCATAGTAGAACACTTGAAACAAGAAAGAGACAACTTGATTAAAACAACGATATCTAAAAATTGACTAATTTGCTTTTCCCGATTCCGAATCTATGTGAAAGATCACATTTTGATATACTTAATGCACTAATAGAAGTCCAAATTAGAATTTCGGGAAGTTTTGAAAACTTGAGTTTTAGCCATGGGTGCATAGTATAACACTTGAAACAAGAAAGAGATAACTTTATTAAACCTACGATATCTCAAAATTGACTTATTTGCTTTTCATGATTCAAAATCTATGTGAAAGACGACATTTTGATACACATTATACACTAAGGAAAGACCAAACTAGGATTTCAGGAACTTTTTAAATCTTGAGTTTTAGCCTTCGGTGCATAAAAGAACACCTGAAGTAAGAAAGAGACCACTTTATTAACCAACGATATCGCAAAATTGATTTTTTTACTTTTGAAGATTCCGAATCTATGTGAAAGACGACATTTTGATACAATTAATTCTCTAATAGAAGTCCAAATTAGGATTTTGGGAGGTTTTTAAAGCTTGAGTTTTAGTCATGGGTGCATAGTAGAACACTTGAAAGAAGAAAGAGACCACTTAATTAAAACAACGATATCTCTAAATTGACTTGTTTGCATTTAACGATTCTGAATCTATGTGAAAGAATACATTTTGATACACTTAATACACTAATGAAAGTCCAAAATTCGGGTTTTGGCAAGTTTTTAAAACTTGAGTTTTAGACATGGGTGCATAGTAGAACACTTGAACCAAGAAAGAGACCACTTGATTAAAACAACGATATCTCTAAATTGACTTATTTGCTTTTAATGATTTTGAATCTATGTAAAAGATGATATTTTGATACACTTAATACACTAATGAAAGTCCAAACTCAGATTTTGGGAAGTTTTTAAAGCTTGAGTTTTAGCCATGGGTGCATAGTAGAACACTTGAAACAAGAAAGAGACAACTTCATTAAAACAACGATATCTCAGAATATACTTATTTGCTTTTGGCGATTCCGAATCTATGTGAAAGACCACATTTTAATGCACTAATAGAAGTCAAAAATAGAATTTCGGGAAATTTTGAAAACTTGAGTTTTAGCCATGGGTGCATAGTAGAACACTTGAAACAAGAAAGAGACAACTTTATTAAAACTACGATATCTCAAAGTAGACTTATTTGCTTTTCACGATTCAGAATCTATGTGAAAGACGGCATTTTGATGCACTGAATGCACTAAGGAAAGTCCAAACTTGGATTTCAGGAAGTTTTTAAGGCTTGAGTTTTAGCCATCGGTGCATAGTAGAACACTTGAAATAAGAAAGAGATAACTTGATTAAAACAACGATATCTCAAAATTTACTTTTTTTGCTTTTCACGATTCCGATTCTTTGTGAAAGATGACATTTTGATACACTTAATGCACTAATAGAAGTCCAAATTATGATTTCGAGAAATTTTTAAAGCTTGAGTTTTAGTCATGGGTGCATAGTAGGGCACTTGAAACAAGAAAAAGACCACTTGATTAAAACAACGATATCTCTAAATTGACTTATTTGCTTTTAACGATTCTGAATCTATGTAAAAGACGACATTTTGATACACTTAATACACTAATCAAAGTCCAAACTCGAATTTTGGGAAGTTTTTAAAGCTTGAGTTTTAGCCATGTGTGCATAGTAGAACACTTGAAAGAAGAAAGAGACAAGTTGAGTAAAACAACTATATCTCAAAATTAACTAATTTTCTTTTGACGATTCCGAATCAATGTGAAAGACCACATTTTGATATACTTAATGCACTAATAGAAGTCCAAATTCGAATCTCAGAAAGTTTTTAAAACTTGAGTTTTAGCAATCGGTGCATTGTAGAACACTTGAAATAAGAAAGAGACAACTTGATTAAAACAACGATATCTCAAAATTGATTTATTTGCTTTTGGCGATTCCGAATCTACGTGAAAGACGACATTTTGATACACTTAATGCACTAATAGAAGTCAAAATTAGGATTTCTGGAAGTTTTAAAAACTCGAGTTTTAGTCATGGGTGCATAGCAGCACACTTGGAAAAAGAAAGAGACAACTTTATTAAAACAACGATATCTCAAAATTGTCTTACTTGCTTTAAACGATTCCGAATCTTTGTGAAAGATAATATTTTGGTTCACTTAATGCACGAATAAAAGCCCAAATTCAGATTTTGGGCACTTTTGAAAACTTGAGTTTTAGCCATGGGTGCATAGTAGAACACTTGAAACAAGAAAGACACAATTTTATTATAACAAAGATATCTCAAAATTTACTTATTTGCTTTCAACGATTCTAAATCTATGTGAAACACGACATTTTGATTCACGTAATACACTAATGAAAGTTAAAACTCGGATTTTGGGAAGTTTTTAAAGTTTTAGTTTTAGCCGTGGGTGCATAGTAGAACACTTGAAACAAGATAGAGATAACTGTATCAAAACAACGATATCTCAAAATTAACTTATTTGCTTTTAACCATTCCGAATCTATGTGAAAGACGACATTCTGATACACTTAATACACTAATAGAAGTCCAATTTAGAATTTCGGGAGGTTTTTAAAACTTGCGTTTTAGCCATGGGTGCATAGTAGAACACTTGAAACAAGAAAGAGACAACTTGATTAAAACAACGATATCTAAAAATTGACTAATTTGCTTTTCCCGATTCCGAATCTATGTGAAAGATCACATTTTGATATACTTAATGCACTAATAGAAGTCCAAATTAGAATTTCGGGAAGTTTTGAAAACTTGAGTTTTAGCCATGGGTGCATAGTATAACACTTGAAACAAGAAAGAGATAACTTTATTAAACCTACGATATCTCAAAATTGACTTATTTGCTTTTCATGATTCAAAATCTATGTGAAAGACGACATTTTGATACACATTATACACTAAGGAAAGACCAAACTAGGATTTCAGGAACTTTTTAAATCTTGAGTTTTAGCCTTCGGTGCATAAAAGAACACCTGAAGTAAGAAAGAGACCACTTTATTAACCAACGATATCGCAAAATTGATTTTTTTACTTTTGAAGATTCCGAATCTATGTGAAAGACGACATTTTGATACAATTAATTCTCTAATAGAAGTCCAAATTAGGATTTTGGGAGGTTTTTAAAGCTTGAGTTTTAGTCATGGGTGCATAGTAGAACACTTGAAAGAAGAAAGAGACCACTTAATTAAAACAACGATATCTCTAAATTGACTTGTTTGCATTTAACGATTCTGAATCTATGTGAAAGAATACATTTTGATACACTTAATACACTAATGAAAGTCCAAAATTCGAGTTTTGGCAAGTTTTTAAAACTTGAGTTTTAGACATGGGTGCATAGTAGAACACTTGAACCAAGAAAGAGACCACTTGATTAAAACAACGATATCTCTAAATTGACTTATTTTCTTTTAATGATTTTGAATCTATGTAAAAGATGATATTTTGCTACACTTAATACACTAATGAAAGTCCAAACTCAGATTTTGGGAAGTTTTTAAAGCTTGAGTTTTAGCCATGGGTGCATAGTAGAACACTTGAAACAAGAAAGAGACAACTTCATTAAAACAACGATATCTCAGAATATACTTATTTGCTTTTGGCGATTCCGAATCTATGTGAAAGACCACATTTTAATGCACTAATAGAAGTCAAAAATAGAATTTCGAGAAATTTTGAAAACTTGAGTTTTAGCCATGGGTGCATAGTAGAACACTTGAAACAAGCAAGAGACAACTTTATTAAAACTACGATATCTCAAAGTAGACTTATTTTCTTTTCACGATTCAGAATCTATGTGAAAGACGGCATTTTGTTGCACTGAATGCACTAAGGAAAGTCCAAACTTGGATTTCAGGAAGTTTTTAAGGCTTGAGTTTTAGCCATCGGTGCATAGTAGAACACTTGAAATAAGAAAGAGATAACTTGATTAAAACAACGATATCTCAAAATTTACTTTTTTTGCTTTTCACGATTCCGATTCTTTGTGAAAGATGACATTTTGATACACTTAATGCACTAATAGATGTCCAAATTATGATTTCGAGAAATTTTTAAAGCTTGAGTTTTAGTCATGGGTGCATAGTAGGGCACTTGAAACAAGAAAAAGACCACTTGATTAAAACAACGATATCTCTAAATTGACTTATTTGCTTTTAACGATTCTGAATCTATGTAAAAGACGACATTTTGATACACTTAATACACTAATCAAAGTCCAAACTCGAATTTTGGGAAGTTTTTAAAGCTTGAGTTTTAGCCATGTGTGCATAGTAGAACACTTGAAAGAAGAAAGAGACAAGTTGAGTAAAACAACTATATCTCAAAATTAACTAATTTTCTTTTGACGATTCCGAATCAATGTGAAAGACCACATTTTGATATACTTAATGCACTAATAGAAGTCCAAATTCGAATCTCAGAAAGTTTTTAAAACTTGAGTTTTAGCAATCGGTGCATTGTAGAACACTTGAAATAAGAAAGAGACAACTTGATTAAAACAACGATATCTCAAAATTGATTTATTTGCTTTTGGCGATTCCGAATCTACGTGAAAGACGACATTTTGATACACTTAATGCACTAATAGAAGTCAAAATTAGGATTTCTGGAAGTTTTAAAAACTCGAGTTTTAGTCATGGGTGCATAGCAGCACACTTGGAAAAAGAAAGAGACAACTTTATTAAAACAACGATATCTCAAAATTGTCTTACTTGCTTTAAACGATTCCGAATCTTTGTGAAAGATAATATTTTGGTTCACTTAATGCACGAATAAAAGCCCAAATTCAGATTTTGGGCACTTTTGAAAACTTGAGTTTTAGCCATGGGTGCATAGTAGAACACTTGAAACAAGAAAGACACAATTTTATTATAACAAAGATATCTCAAAATTTACTTATTTGCTTTCAACGATTCTGAATCTATGTGAAACACGACATTTTGATTCACGTAATACACTAATGAAAGTTAAAACTCGGATTTTGGGAAGTTTTTAAAGTTTTAGTTTTAGCCGTGGGTGCATAGTAGAACACTTGAAACAAGATAGAGATAACTGTATCAAAACAACGATATCTCAAAATTAACTTATTTGCTTTTAACCATTCCGAATCTATGTGAAAGACGACATTCTGATACACTTAATACACTAATAGAAGTCCAATTTAGAATTTCGGGAGGTTTTTAAAACTTGCGTTTTAGCCATGGGTGCATAGTAGAACACTTGAAACAAGAAAGAGACAACTTGATTAAAACAACGATATCTAAAAATTGACTAATTTGCTTTTCCCGATTCCGAATCTATGTGAAAGATCACATTTTGATATACTTAATGCACTAATAGAAGTCCAAATTAGAATTTCGGGAAGTTTTGAAAACTTGAGTTTTAGCCATGGGTGCATAGTATAACACTTGAAACAAGAAAGAGATAACTTTATTAAACCTACGATATCTCAAAATTGACTTATTTGCTTTTCATGATTCAAAATCTATGTGAAAGACGACATTTTGATACACATTATACACTAAGGAAAGACCAAACTAGGATTTCTGGAACTTTTTAAATCTTGAGTTTTAGCCTTCGGTGCATAAAAGAACACCTGAAGTAAGAAAGAGACCACTTTATTAACCAACGATATCGCAAAATTGATTTTTTTACTTTTGAAGATTCCGAATCTACGTGAAAGACGACATTTTGATACTATTAATTCTCTAATAGAAGTCCAAATTAGGATTTTGGGAGGTTTTTAAAGCTTGAGTTTTAGTCATGGGTGCATAGTAGAACACTTGAAAGAAGAAAGAGACCACTTAATTAAAACAACGATATCTCTAAATTGACTTGTTTGCATTTAACGATTCTGAATCTATGTGAAAGAATACATTTTGATACACTTAATACACTAATGAAAGTCCAAAATTCGGGTTTTGGCAAGTTTTTAAAACTTGAGTTTTAGACATGGGTGCATAGTAGAACACTTGAACCAAGAAAGAGACCACTTGATTAAAACAACGATATCTCTAAATTGACTTATTTTCTTTTAATGATTTTGAATCTATGTAAAAGATGATATTTTGCTACACTTAATACACTAATGAAAGTCCAAACTCAGATTTTGGGAAGTTTTTAAAGCTTGAGTTTTAGCCATGGGTGCATAGTAGAACACTTGAAACAAGAAAGAGACAACTTCATTAAAACAACGATATCTCAGAATATACTTATTTGCTTTTGGCGATTCCGAATCTATGTGAAAGACCACATTTTAATGCACTAATAGAAGTCAAAAATAGAATTTCGAGAAATTTTGAAAACTTGAGTTTTAGCCATGGGTGCATAGTAGAACACTTGAAACAAGCAAGAGACAACTTTATTAAAACTACGATATCTCAAAGTAGACTTATTTTCTTTTCACGATTCAGAATCTATGTGAAAGACGGCATTTTGTTGCACTGAATGCACTAAGGAAAGTCCAAACTTGGATTTCAGGAAGTTTTTAAGGCTTGAGTTTTAGCCATCGGTGCATAGTAGAACACTTGAAATAAGAAAGAGATAACTAGATTAAAACAACGATATCTCAAAATTTACTTTTTTTGCTTTTCACGATTCCGATTCTTTGTGAAAGATGACATTTTGATACACTTAATGCACTAATAGAAGTCCAAATTATGATTTCGAGAAATTTTTAAAGCTTGAGTTTTAGTCATGGGTGCATAGTAGGGCACTTGAAACAAGAAAAAGACCACTTGATTAAAACAACGATATCTCTAAATTGACTTATTTGCTTTTAACGATTCTGAATCTATGTGAAAGACGACATTTTGATACACTTAATACACTAATCAAAGTCCAAACTCGAATTTTGGGAAGTTTTTAAAGCTTGAGTTTTAGCCATGTGTGCATAGTAGAACACTTGAAAGAAGAAAGAGACAAGTTGAGTAAAACAACTATATCTCAAAATTAACTAATTTTCTTTTGACGATTCCGAATCAATGTGAAAGACCACATTTTGATATACTTAATGCACTAATAGAAGTCCAAATTCGAATCTCAAAAAGTTTTTAAAACTTGAGTTTTAGCAATCGGTGCATTGTAGAACACTTGAAATAAGAAAGAGACAACTTGATTAAAACAACGATATCTCAAAATTGATTTATTTGCTTTTGGCGATTCCGAATCTACGTGAAAGACGACATTTTGATACACTTAATGCACTAATAGAAGTCAAAATTAGGATTTCTGGAAGTTTTAAAAACTCGAGTTTTAGTCATGGGTGCATAGCAGCACACTTGGAAAAAGAAAGAGACAACTTTATTAAAACAACGATATCTCAAAATTGTCTTACTTGCTTTAAACGATTCCGAATCTTTGTGAAAGATAATATTTTGGTTCACTTAATGCACGAATAAAAGCCCAAATTCAGATTTTGGGCACTTTTGAAAACTTGAGTTTTAGCCATGGGTGCATAGTAGAACACTTGAAACAAGAAAGACACAATTTTATTATAACAAAGATATCTCAAAATTTACTTATTTGCTTTCAACGATTCTGAATCTATGTGAAACACGACATTTTGATTCACGTAATACACTAATGAAAGTTAAAACTCGGATTTTGGGAAGTTTTTAAAGTTTTAGTTTTAGCCGTGGGTGCATAGTAGAACACTTGAAACAAGATAGAGATAACTGTATCAAAACAACGATATCTCAAAATTAACTTATTTGCTTTTAACCATTCCGAATCTATGTGAAAGATGACATTCTGATACACTTAATACACTAATAGAAGTCCAATTTAGAATTTCGGGAGGTTTTTAAAACTTGCGTTTTAGCCATGGGTGCATAGTAGAACACTTGAAACAAGAAAGAGACAACTTGATTAAAACAACGATATCTAAAAATTGACTAATTTGCTTTTCCCGATTCCGAATCTATGTGAAAGATCACATTTTGATATACTTAATGCACTAATAGAAGTCCAAATTAGAATTTCGGGAAGCTTTGAAAACTTGAGTTTTAGCCATGGGTGCATAGTATAACACTTGAAACAAGAAAGAGATAACTTTATTAAACCTACGATATCTCAAAATTGACTTATTTGCTTTTCATGATTCAAAATCTATGTGAAAGACGACATTTTGATACACATTATACACTAAGGAAAGACCAAACTAGGATTTTAGGAACTTTTTAAATCTTGAGTTTTAGCCTTCGGTGCATAAAAGAACACCTGAAGTAAGAAAGAGACCACTTTATTAACCAACGATATCGCAAAATTGATTTTTTTACTTTTGAAGATTCCGAATCTACGTGAAAGACGACATTTTGATACAATTAATTCTCTAATAGAAGTCCAAATTAGGATTTTGGGAGGTTTTTAAAGCTTGAGTTTTAGTCATGGGTGCATAGTAGAACACTTGAAAGAAGAAAGAGACCACTTAATTAAAACAACGATATCTCTAAATTGACTTGTTTGCATTTAACGATTCTGAATCTATGTGAAAGAATACATTTTGATACACTTAATACACTAATGAAAGTCCAAAATTCGGGTTTTGGCAAGTTTTTAAAACTTGAGTTTTAGACATGGGTGCATAGTAGAACACTTGAACCAAGAAAGAGACCACTTGATTAAAACAACGATATCTCTAAATTGACTTATTTTCTTTTAATGATTTTGAATCTATGTAAAAGATGATATTTTGCTACACTTAATACACTAATGAAAGTCCAAACTCAGATTTTGGGAAGTTTTTAAAGCTTGAGTTTTAGCCATGGGTGCATAGTAGAACACTTGAAACAAGAAAGAGACAACTTCATTAAAACAACGATATCTCAGAATATACTTATTTGCTTTTGGCGATTCCGAATCTATGTGAAAGACCACATTTTAATGCACTAATAGAAGTCAAAAATAGAATTTCGAGAAATTTTGAAAACTTGAGTTTTAGCCATGGGTGCATAGTAGAACACTTGAAACAAGCAAGAGACAACTTTATTAAAACTACGATATCTCAAAGTAGACTTATTTTCTTTTCACGATTCAGAATCTATGTGAAAGACGGCATTTTGATGCACTGAATGCACTAAGGAAAGTCCAAACTTGGATTTCAGGAAGTTTTTAAGGCTTGAGTTTTAGCCATCGGTGCATAGTAGAACACTTGAAATAAGAAAGAGATAACTTGATTAAAACAACGATATCTCAAAATTTACTTTTTTTGCTTTTCACGATTCCGATTCTTTGTGAAAGATGACATTTTGATACACTTAATGCACTAATAGAAGTCCAAATTATGATTTCGAGAAATTTTTAAAGCTTGAGTTTTAGTCATGGGTGCATAGTAGGGCACTTGAAACAAGAAAAAGACCACTTGATTAAAACAACGATATCTCTAAATTGACTTATTTGCTTTTAACGATTCTGAATCTATGTAAAAGACGACATTTTGATACACTTAATACACTAATCAAAGTCCAAACTCGAATTTTGGGAAGTTTTTAAAGCTTGAGTTTTAGCCATGTGTGCATAGTAGAACACTTGAAAGAAGAAAGAGACAAGTTGAGTAAAACAACTATATCTCAAAATTAACTAATTTTCTTTTGACGATTCCGAATCAATGTGAAAGACCACATTTTGATATACTTAATGCACTAATAGAAGTCCAAATTCGAATCTCAGAAAGTTTTTAAAACTTGAGTTTTAGCAATCGGTGCATTGTAGAACACTTGAAATAAGAAAGAGACAACTTGATTAAAACAACGATATCTCAAAATTGATTTATTTGCTTTTGGCGATTCCGAATCTACGTGAAAGACGACATTTTGATACACTTAATGCACTAATAGAAGTCAAAATTAGGATTTCTGGAAGTTTTAAAAACTCGAGTTTTAGTCATGGGTGCATAGCAGCACACTTGGAAAAAGAAAGAGACAACTTTATTAAAACAACGATATCTCAAAATTGTCTTACTTGCTTTAAACGATTCCGAATCTTTGTGAAAGATAATATTTTGGTTCACTTAATGCACGAATAAAAGCCCAAATTCAGATTTTGGGCACTTTTGAAAACTTGAGTTTTAGCCATGGGTGCATAGTAGAACACTTGAAACAAGAAAGACACAATTTTATTATAACAAAGATATCTCAAAATTTACTTATTTGCTTTCAACGATTCTGAATCTATGTGAAACACGACATTTTGATTCACGTAATACACTAATGAAAGTTAAAACTCGGATTTTGGGAAGTTTTTAAAGTTTTAGTTTTAGCCGTGGGTGCATAGTAGAACACTTGAAACAAGATAGAGATAACTGTATCAAAACAACGATATCTCAAAATTAACTTATTTGCTTTTAACCATTCCGAATCTATGTGAAAGACGACATTCTGATACACTTAATACACTAATAGAAGTCCAATTTAGAATTTCGGGAGGTTTTTAAAACTTGCGTTTTAGCCATGGGTGCATAGTAGAACACTTGAAACAAGAAAGAGACAACTTGATTAAAACAACGATATCTAAAAATTGACTAATTTGCTTTTCCCGATTCCGAATCTATGTGAAAGATCACATTTTGATATACTTAATGCACTAATAGAAGTCCAAATTAGAATTTCGGGAAGTTTTGAAAACTTGAGTTTTAGCCATGGGTGCATAGTATAACACTTGAAACAAGAAAGAGATAACTTTATTAAACCTACGATATCTCAAAATTGACTTATTTGCTTTTCATGATTCAAAATCTATGTGAAAGACGACATTTTGATACACATTATACACTAAGGAAAGACCAAACTAGGATTTCTGGAACTTTTTAAATCTTGAGTTTTAGCCTTCGGTGCATAAAAGAACACCTGAAGTAAGAAAGAGACCACTTTATTAACCAACGATATCGCAAAATTGATTTTTTTACTTTTGAAGATTCCGAATCTACGTGAAAGACGACATTTTGATACAATTAATTCTCTAATAGAAGTCCAAATTAGGATTTTGGGAGGTTTTTAAAGCTTGAGTTTTAGTCATGGGTGCATAGTAGAACACTTGAAAGAAGAAAGAGACCACTTAATTAAAACAACGATATCTCTAAATTGACTTGTTTGCATTTAACGATTCTGAATCTATGTGAAAGAATACATTTTGATACACTTAATACACTAATGAAAGTCCAAAATTCGGGTTTTGGCAAGTTTTTAAAACTTGAGTTTTAGACATGGGTGCATAGTAGAACACTTGAACCAAGAAAGAGACCACTTGATTAAAACAACGATATCTCTAAATTGACTTATTTTCTTTTAATGATTTTGAATCTATGTAAAAGATGATATTTTGCTACACTTAATACACTAATGAAAGTCCAAACTCAGATTTTGGGAAGTTTTTAAAGCTTGAGTTTTAGCCATGGGTGCATAGTAGAACACTTGAAACAAGAAAGAGACAACTTCATTAAAACAACGATATCTCAGAATATACTTATTTGCTTTTGGCGATTCCGAATCTATGTGAAAGACCACATTTTAATGCACTAATAGAAGTCAAAAATAGAATTTCGAGAAATTTTGAAAACTTGAGTTTTAGCCATGGGTGCATAGTAGAACACTTGAAACAAGCAAGAGACAACTTTATTAAAACTACGATATCTCAAAGTAGACTTATTTTCTTTTCACGATTCAGAATCTATGTGAAAGACGGCATTTTGATGCACTGAATGCACTAAGGAAAGTCCAAACTTGGATTTCAGGAAGTTTTTAAGGCTTGAGTTTTAGCCATCGGTGCATAGTAGAACACTTGAAATAAGAAAGAGATAACTTGATTAAAACAACGATATCTCAAAATTTACTTTTTTTGCTTTTCACGATTCCGATTCTTTGTGAAAGATGACATTTTGATACACTTAATGCACTAATAGAAGTCCAAATTATGATTTCGAGAAATTTTTAAAGCTTGAGTTTTAGTCATGGGTGCATAGTAGGGCACTTGAAACAAGAAAAAGACCACTTGATTAAAACAACGATATCTCTAAATTGACTTATTTGCTTTTAACGATTCTGAATCTATGTAAAAGACGACATTTTGATACACTTAATACACTAATCAAAGTCCAAACTCGAATTTTGGGAAGTTTTTAAAGCTTGAGTTTTAGCCATGTGTGCATAGTAGAACACTTGAAAGAAGAAAGAGACAAGTTGAGTAAAACAACTATATCTCAAAATTAACTAATTTTCTTTTGACGATTCCGAATCAATGTGAAAGACCACATTTTGATATACTTAATGCACTAATAGAAGTCCAAATTCGAATCTCAGAAAGTTTTTAAAACTTGAGTTTTAGCAATCGGTGCATTGTAGAACACTTGAAATAAGAAAGAGACAACTTGATTAAAACAACGATATCTCAAAATTGATTTATTTGCTTTTGGCGATTCCGAATCTACGTGAAAGACGACATTTTGATACACTTAATGCACTAATAGAAGTCAAAATTAGGATTTCTGGAAGTTTTAAAAACTCGAGTTTTAGTCATGGGTGCATAGCAGCACACTTGGAAAAAGAAAGAGACAACTTTATTAAAACAACGATATCTCAAAATTGTCTTACTTGCTTTAAACGATTCCGAATCTTTGTGAAAGATAATATTTTGGTTCACTTAATGCACGAATAAAAGCCCAAATTCAGATTTTGGGCACTTTTGAAAACTTGAGTTTTAGCCATGGGTGCATAGTAGAACACTTGAAACAAGAAAGACACAATTTTATTATAACAAAGATATCTCAAAATTTACTTATTTGCTTTCAACGATTCTGAATCTATGTGAAACACGACATTTTGATTCACGTAATACACTAATGAAAGTTAAAACTCGGATTTTGGGAAGTTTTTAAAGTTTTAGTTTTAGCCGTGGGTGCATAGTAGAACACTTGAAACAAGATAGAGATAACTGTATCAAAACAACGATATCTCAAAATTAACTTATTTGCTTTTAACCATTCCGAATCTATGTGAAAGACGACATTCTGATACACTTAATACACTAATAGAAGTCCAATTTAGAATTTCGGGAGGTTTTTAAAACTTGCGTTTTAGCCATGGGTGCATAGTAGAACACTTGAAACAAGAAAGAGACAACTTGATTAAAACAACGATATCTAAAAATTGACTAATTTGCTTTTCCCGATTCCGAATCTATGTGAAAGATCACATTTTGATATACTTAATGCACTAATAGAAGTCCAAATTAGAATTTCGGGAAGTTTTGAAAACTTGAGTTTTAGCCATGGGTGCATAGTATAACACTTGAAACAAGAAAGAGATAACTTTATTAAACCTACGATATCTCAAAATTGACTTATTTGCTTTTCATGATTCAAAATCTATGTGAAAGACGACATTTTGATACACATTATACACTAAGGAAAGACCAAACTAGGATTTCAGGAACTTTTTAAATCTTGAGTTTTAGCCTTCGGTGCATAAAAGAACACCTGAAGTAAGAAAGAGACCACTTTATTAACCAACGATATCGCAAAATTGATTTTTTTACTTTTGAAGATTCCGAATCTACGTGAAAGACGACATTTTGATACAATTAATTCTCTAATAGAAGTCCAAATTAGGATTTTGGGAGGTTTTTAAAGCTTGAGTTTTAGTCATGGGTGCATAGTAGAACACTTGAAAGAAGAAAGAGACCACTTAATTAAAACAACGATATCTCTAAATTGACTTGTTTGCATTTAACGATTCTGAATCTATGTGAAAGAATACATTTTGATACACTTAATACACTAATGAAAGTCCAAAATTCGAGTTTTGGCAAGTTTTTAAAACTTGAGTTTTAGACATGGGTGCATAGTAGAACACTTGAACCAAGAAAGAGACCACTTGATTAAAACAACGATATCTCTAAATTGACTTATTTTCTTTTAATGATTTTGAATCTATGTAAAAGATGATATTTTGATACACTTAATACACTAATGAAAGTCCAAACTCAGATTTTGGGAAGTTTTTAAAGCTTGAGTTTTAGCCATGGGTGCATAGTAGAACACTTGAAACAAGAAAGAGACAACTTCATTAAAACAACGATATCTCAGAATATACTTATTTGCTTTTGGCGATTCCGAATCTATGTGAAAGACCACATTTTAATGCACTAATAGAAGTCAAAAATAGAATTTTGGGAAATTTTGAAAACTTGAGTTTTAGCCATGGGTGCATAGTAGAACACTTGAAACAAGCAAGAGACAACTTTATTAAAACTACGATATCTCAAAGTAGACTTATTTTCTTTTCACGATTCAGAATCTATGTGAAAGACGGCATTTTGTTGCACTGAATGCACTAAGGAAAGTCCAAACTTGGATTTCAGGAAGTTTTTAAGGCTTGAGTTTTAGCCATCGGTGCATAGTAGAACACTTGAAATAAGAAAGAGATAACTAGATTAAAACAACGATATCTCAAAATTTACTTTTTTTGCTTTTCACGATTCCGATTCTTTGTGAAAGATGACATTTTGATACACTTAATGCACTAATAGAAGTCCAAATTATGATTTCGAGAAGTTTTTAAAGCTTGAGTTTTAGTCATGGGTGCATAGTAGGGCACTTGAAACAAGAAAAAGACCACTTGATTAAAACAACGATATCTCTAAATTGACTTATTTGCTTTTAACGATTCTGAATCTATGTGAAAGACGACATTTTGATACACTTAATACACTAATCAAAGTCCAAACTCGAATTTTGGGAAGTTTTTAAAGCTTGAGTTTTAGCCATGTGTGCATAGTAGAACACTTGAAAGAAGAAAGAGACAAGTTGAGTAAAACAACTATATCTCAAAATTAACTAATTTTCTTTTGACGATTCCGAATCAATGTGAAAGACCACATTTTGATATACTTAATGCACTAATAGAAGTCCAAATTCGAATCTCAAAAAGTTTTTAAAACTTGAGTTTTAGCAATCGGTGCATTGTAGAACACTTGAAATAAGAAAGAGACAACTTGATTAAAACAACGATATCTCAAAATTGATTTATTTGCTTTTGGCGATTCCGAATCTACGTGAAAGACGACATTTTGATACACTTAATGCACTAATAGAAGTCAAAATTAGGATTTCTGGAAGTTTTAAAAACTCGAGTTTTAGTCATGGGTGCATAGCAGCACACTTGGAAAAAGAAAGAGACAACTTTATTAAAACAACGATATCTCAAAATTGTCTTACTTGCTTTAAACGATTCCGAATCTTTGTGAAAGATAATATTTTGGTTCACTTAATGCACGAATAAAAGTCCAAATTCAGATTTTGGGCACTTTTGAAAACTTGAGTTTTAGCCATGGGTGCATAGTAGAACACTTGAAACAAGAAAGACACAATTTTATTATAACAAAGATATCTCAAAATTTACTTATTTGCTTTCAACGATTCTGAATCTATGTGAAACACGACATTTTGATTCACGTAATACACTAATGAAAGTTAAAACTCGGATTTTGGGAAGTTTTTGAAGTTTTAGTTTTAGCCGTGGGTGCATAGTAGAACACTTGAAACAAGATAGAGATAACTGTATCAAAACAACGATATCTCAAAATTAACTTATTTGCTTTTAACCATTCCGAATCTATGTGAAAGACGACATTCTGATACACTTAATACACTAATAGAAGTCCAATTTAGAATTTCGGGAGGTTTTTAAAACTTGCGTTTTAGCCATGGGTGCATAGTAGAACACTTGAAACAAGAAAGAGACAACTTGATTAAAACAACGATATCTAAAAATTGACTAATTTGCTTTTCCCGATTCCGAATCTATGTGAAAGATCACATTTTGATATACTTAATGCACTAATAGAAGTCCAAATTAGAATTTCGGGAAGTTTTGAAAACTTGAGTTTTCGCCATGGGTGCATAGTATAACACTTGAAACAAGAAAGAGACAACTTTATTAAACCTACGATATCTCAAAATTGACTTATTTGCTTTTCATGATTCAAAATCTATGTGAAAGACGACATTTTGATACACATTATACACTAAGGAAAGACCAAACTAGGATTTCAGGAACTTTTTAAATCTTGAGTTTTAGCCTTCGGTGCATAAAAGAACACCTGAAGTAAGAAAGAGACCACTTTATTAACCAACGATATCGCAAAATTGATTTTTTTACTTTTGAAGATTCCGAATCTATGTGAAAGACGACATTTTGATACAATTAATTCTCTAATAGAAGTCCAAATTAGGATTTTGGGAGGTTTTTAAAGCTTGAGTTTTAGTCATGGGTGCATAGTAGAACACTTGAAAGAAGAAAGAGACCACTTAATTAAAACAACGATATCTCTAAATTGACTTGTTTGCATTTAACGATTCTGAATCTATGTGAAAGAATACATTTTGATACACTTAATACACTAATGAAAGTCCAAAATTCGGGTTTTGGCAAGTTTTTAAAACTTGAGTTTTAGACATGGGTGCATAGTAGAACACTTGAACCAAGAAAGAGACCACTTGATTAAAACAACGATATCTCTAAATTGACTTATTTGCTTTTAATGATTTTGAATCTATGTAAAAGATGATATTTTGATACACTTAATACACTAATGAAAGTCCAAACTCAGATTTTGGGAAGTTTTTAAAGCTTGAGTTTTAGCCATGGGTGCATAGTAGAACACTTGAAACAAGAAAGAGACAACTTCATTAAAACAACGATATCTCAGAATATACTTATTTGCTTTTGGCGATTCCGAATCTATGTGAAAGACCACATTTTAATGCACTAATAGAAGTCAAAAATAGAATTTCGGGAAATTTTGAAAACTTGAGTTTTAGCCATGGGTGCATAGTAGAACACTTGAAACAAGAAAGAGACAACTTTATTAAAACTACGATATCTCAAAGTAGACTTATTTGCTTTTCACGATTCAGAATCTATGTGAAAGACGGCATTTTGATGCACTGAATGCACTAAGGAAAGTCCAAACTTGGATTTCAGGAAGTTTTTAAGGCTTGAGTTTTAGCCATCGGTGCATAGTAGAACACTTGAAATAAGAAAGAGATAACTTGATTAAAACAACGATATCTCAAAATTTACTTTTTTTGCTTTTCACGATTCCGATTCTTTGTGAAAGATGACATTTTGATACACTTAATGCACTAATAGAAGTCCAAATTATGATTTCGAGAAGTTTTTAAAGCTTGAGTTTTAGTCATGGGTGCATAGTAGGGCACTTGAAACAAGAAAAAGACCACTTGATTAAAACAACGATATCTCTAAATTGACTTATTTGCTTTTAACGATTCTGAATCTATGTGAAAGATGACATTTTGATACACTTAATACACTAATCAAAGTCCAAACTCGAATTTTGGGAAGTTTTTAAAGCTTGAGTTTTAGCCATGTGTGCATAGTAGAACACTTGAAAGAAGAAAGAGACAAGTTGAGTAAAACAACTATATCTCAAAATTAACTAATTTTCTTTTGACGATTCCGAATCAATGTGAAAGACCACATTTTGATATACTTAATGCACTAATAGAAGTCCAAATTCGAATCTCAAAAAGTTTTTAAAACTTGAGTTTTAGCAATCGGTGCATTGTAGAACACTTGAAATAAGAAAGAGACAACTTGATTAAAACAACGATATCTCAAAATTGATTTATTTGCTTTTGGCGATTCCGAATCTACGTGAAAGACGACATTTTGATACACTTAATGCACTAATAGAAGTCAAAATTAGGATTTCTGGAAGTTTTAAAAACTCGAGTTTTAGTCATGGGTGCATAGCAGCACACTTGGAAAAAGAAAGAGACAACTTTATTAAAACAACGATATCTCAAAATTGTCTTACTTGCTTTAAACGATTTCGAATCTTTGTGAAAGATAATATTTTGGTTCACTTAATGCACGAATAAAAGCCCAAATTCAGATTTTGGGCACTTTTGAAAACTTGAGTTTTAGCCATGGGTGCATAGTAGAACACTTGAAACAAGAAAGACACAATTTTATTATAACAAAGATATCTCAAAATTTACTTATTTGCTTTCAACGATTCTGAATCTATGTGAAACACGACATTTTGATTCACGTAATACACTAATGAAAGTTAAAACTCGGATTTTGGGAAGTTTTTGAAGTTTTAGTTTTAGCCGTGGGTGCATAGTAGAACACTTGAAACAAGATAGAGATAACTGTATCAAAACAACGATATCTCAAAATTAACTTATTTGCTTTTAACCATTCCGAATCTATGTGAAAGACGACATTCTGATACACTTAATACACTAATAGAAGTCCAATTTAGAATTTCGGGAGGTTTTTAAAACTTGCGTTTTAGCCATGGGTGCATAGTAGAACACTTGAAACAAGAAAGAGACAACTTGATTAAAACAACGATATCTAAAAATTGACTAATTTGCTTTTCCCGATTCCGAATCTATGTGAAAGATCACATTTTGATATACTTAATGCACTAATAGAAGTCCAAATTAGAATTTCGGGAAGTTTTGAAAACTTGAGTTTTAGCCATGGGTGCATAGTATAACACTTGAAACAAGAAAGAGATAACTTTATTAAACCTACGATATCTCAAAATTGACTTATTTGCTTTTCATGATTCAAAATCTATGTGAAAGACGACATTTTGATACACATTATACACTAAGGAAAGACCAAACTAGGATTTCAGGAACTTTTTAAATCTTGAGTTTTAGCCTTCGGTGCATAAAAGAACACCTGAAGTAAGAAAGAGACCACTTTATTAACCAACGATATCGCAAAATTGATTTTTTTACTTTTGAAGATTCCAAATCTATGTGAAAGACGACATTTTGATACAATTAATTCTCTAATAGAAGTCCAAATTAGGATTTTGGGAGGTTTTTAAAGCTTGAGTTTTAGTCATGGGTGCATAGTAGAACACTTGAAAGAAGAAAGAGACCACTTAATTAAAACAACGATATCTCTAAATTGACTTGTTTGCATTTAACGATTCTGAATCTATGTGAAAGAATACATTTTGATACACTTAATACACTAATGAAAGTCCAAAATTCGGGTTTTGGCAAGTTTTTAAAACTTGAGTTTTAGACATGGGTGCATAGTAGAACACTTGAACCAAGAAAGAGACCACTTGATTAAAACAACGATATCTCTAAATTGACTTATTTGCTTTTAATGATTTTGAATCTATGTAAAAGATGATATTTTGATACACTTAATACACTAATGAAAGTCCAAACTCAGATTTTGGGAAGTTTTTAAAGCTTGAGTTTTAGCCATGGGTGCATAGTAGAACACTTGAAACAAGAAAGAGACAACTTCATTAAAACAACGATATCTCAGAATATACTTATTTGCTTTTGGCGATTCCGAATCTATGTGAAAGACCACATTTTAATGCACTAATAGAAGTCAAAAATAGAATTTCGGGAAATTTTGAAAACTTGAGTTTTAGCCATGGGTGCATAGTAGAACACTTGAAACAAGAAAGAGACAACTTTATTAAAACTACGATATCTCAAAGTAGACTTATTTTCTTTTCACGATTCAGAATCTATGTGAAAGACGGCATTTTGATGCACTGAATGCACTAAGGAAAGTCCAAACTTGGATTTCAGGAAGTTTTTAAGGCTTGAGTTTTAGCCATCGGTGCATAGTAGAACACTTGAAATAAGAAAGAGATAACTTGATTAAAACAACGATATCTCAAAATTTACTTTTTTTGCTTTTCACGATTCCGATTCTTTGTGAAAGATGACATTTTGATACACTTAATGCACTAATAGAAGTCCAAATTATGATTTCGAGAAATTTTTAAAGCTTGAGTTTTAGTCATGGGTGCATAGTAGGGCACTTGAAACAAGAAAAAGACCACTTGATTAAAACAACGATATCTCTAAATTGACTTATTTGCTTTTAACGATTCTGAATCTATGTGAAAGAATACATTTTGATACACTTAATACACTAATGAAAGTCCAAAATTCGGGTTTTGGCAAGTTTTTAAAACTTGAGTTTTAGACATGGGTGCATAGTAGAACACTTGAACCAAGAAAGAGACCACTTGATTAAAACAACGATATCTCTAAATTGACTTATTTGCTTTTAATGATTTTGAATCTATGTAAAAGATGATATTTTGATACACTTAATACACTAATGAAAGTCCAAACTCAGATTTTGGGAAGTTTTTAAAGCTTGAGTTTTAGCCATGGGTGCATAGTAGAACACTTGAAACAAGAAAGAGACAACTTCATTAAAACAACGATATCTCAGAATATACTTATTTGCTTTTGGCGATTCCGAATCTATGTGAAAGACCACATTTTAATGCACTAATAGAAGTCAAAAATAGAATTTCGGGAAATTTTGAAAACTTGAGTTTTAGCCATGGGTGCATAGTAGAACACTTGAAACAAGAAAGAGACAACTTTATTAAAACTACGATATCTCAAAGTAGACTTATTTGCTTTTCACGATTCAGAATCTATGTGAAAGACGGCATTTTGATGCACTGAATGCACTAAGGAAAGTCCAAACTTGGATTTCAGGAAGTTTTTAAGGCTTGAGTTTTAGCCATCGGTGCATAGTAGAACACTTGAAATAAGAAAGAGATAACTTGATTAAAACAACGATATCTCAAAATTTACTTTTTTTGCTTTTCACGATTCCGATTCTTTGTGAAAGATGACATTTTGATACACTTAATGCACTAATAGAAGTCCAAATTATGATTTCGAGAAGTTTTTAAAGCTTGAGTTTTAGTCATGGGTGCATAGTAGGGCACTTGAAACAAGAAAAAGACCACTTGATTAAAACAACGATATCTCTAAATTGACTTATTTGCTTTTAACGATTCTGAATCTATGTGAAAGATGACATTTTGATACACTTAATACACTAATCAAAGTCCAAACTCGAATTTTGGGAAGTTTTTAAAGCTTGAGTTTTAGCCATGTGTGCATAGTAGAACACTTGAAAGAAGAAAGAGACAAGTTGAGTAAAACAACTATATCTCAAAATTAACTAATTTTCTTTTGACGATTCCGAATCAATGTGAAAGACCACATTTTGATATACTTAATGCACTAATAGAAGTCCAAATTCGAATCTCAAAAAGTTTTTAAAACTTGAGTTTTAGCAATCGGTGCATTGTAGAACACTTGAAATAAGAAAGAGACAACTTGATTAAAACAACGATATCTCAAAATTGATTTATTTGCTTTTGGCGATTCCGAATCTACGTGAAAGACGACATTTTGATACACTTAATGCACTAATAGAAGTCAAAATTAGGATTTCTGGAAGTTTTAAAAACTCGAGTTTTAGTCATGGGTGCATAGCAGCACACTTGGAAAAAGAAAGAGACAACTTTATTAAAACAACGATATCTCAAAATTGTCTTACTTGCTTTAAACGATTTCGAATCTTTGTGAAAGATAATATTTTGGTTCACTTAATGCACGAATAAAAGCCCAAATTCAGATTTTGGGCACTTTTGAAAACTTGAGTTTTAGCCATGGGTGCATAGTAGAACACTTGAAACAAGAAAGACACAATTTTATTATAACAAAGATATCTCAAAATTTACTTATTTGCTTTCAACGATTCTGAATCTATGTGAAACACGACATTTTGATTCACGTAATACACTAATGAAAGTTAAAACTCGGATTTTGGGAAGTTTTTGAAGTTTTAGTTTTAGCCGTGGGTGCATAGTAGAACACTTGAAACAAGATAGAGATAACTGTATCAAAACAACGATATCTCAAAATTAACTTATTTGCTTTTAACCATTCCGAATCTATGTGAAAGACGACATTCTGATACACTTAATACACTAATAGAAGTCCAATTTAGAATTTCGGGAGGTTTTTAAAACTTGCGTTTTAGCCATGGGTGCATAGTAGAACACTTGAAACAAGAAAGAGACAACTTGATTAAAACAACGATATCTAAAAATTGACTAATTTGCTTTTCCCGATTCCGAATCTATGTGAAAGATCACATTTTGATATACTTAATGCACTAATAGAAGTCCAAATTAGAATTTCGGGAAGTTTTGAAAACTTGAGTTTTAGCCATGGGTGCATAGTATAACACTTGAAACAAGAAAGAGACAACTTTATTAAACCTACGATATCTCAAAATTGACTTATTTGCTTTTCATGATTCAAAATCTATGTGAAAGACGACATTTTGATACACATTATACACTAAGGAAAGACCAAACTAGGATTTCAGGAACTTTTTAAATCTTGAGTTTTAGCCTTCGGTGCATAAAAGAACACCTGAAGTAAGAAAGAGACCACTTTATTAACCAACGATATCGCAAAATTGATTTTTTTACTTTTGAAGATTCCAAATCTATGTGAAAGACGACATTTTGATACAATTAATTCTCTAATAGAAGTCCAAATTAGGATTTTGGGAGGTTTTTAAAGCTTGAGTTTTAGTCATGGGTGCATAGTAGAACACTTGAAAGAAGAAAGAGACCACTTAATTAAAACAACGATATCTCTAAATTGACTTGTTTGCATTTAACGATTCTGAATCTATGTGAAAGAATACATTTTGATACACTTAATACACTAATGAAAGTCCAAAATTCGGGTTTTGGCAAGTTTTTAAAACTTGAGTTTTAGACATGGGTGCATAGTAGAACACTTGAACCAAGAAAGAGACCACTTGATTAAAACAACGATATCTCTAAATTGACTTATTTGCTTTTAATGATTTTGAATCTATGTAAAAGATGATATTTTGATACACTTAATATACTAATGAAAGTCCAAACTCAGATTTTGGGAAGTTTTTAAAGCTTGAGTTTTAGCCATGGGTGCATAGTAGAACACTTGAAACAAGAAAGAGACAACTTCATTAAAACAACGATATCTCAGAATATACTTATTTGCTTTTGGCGATTCCGAATCTATGTGAAAGACCACATTTTAATGCACTAATAGAAGTCAAAAATAGAATTTCGGGAAATTTTGAAAACTTGAGTTTTAGCCATGGGTGCATAGTAGAACACTTGAAACAAGAAAGAGACAACTTTATTAAAACTACGATATCTCAAAGTAGACTTATTTTCTTTTCACGATTCAGAATCTATGTGAAAGACGGCATTTTGATGCACTGAATGCACTAAGGAAAGTCCAAACTTGGATTTCAGGAAGTTTTTAAGGCTTGAGTTTTAGCCATCGGTGCATAGTAGAACACTTGAAATAAGAAAGAGATAACTTGATTAAAACAACGATATCTCAAAATTTACTTTTTTTGCTTTTCACGATTCCGATTCTTTGTGAAAGATGACATTTTGATACACTTAATGCACTAATAGAAGTCCAAATTATGATTTCGAGAAATTTTTAAAGCTTGAGTTTTAGTCATGGGTGCATAGTAGGGCACTTGAAACAAGAAAAAGACCACTTGATTAAAACAACGATATCTCTAAATTGACTTATTTGCTTTTAACGATTCTGAATCTATGTGAAAGACGACATTTTGATACACTTAATACACTAATCAAAGTCCAAACTCGAATTTTGGGAAGTTTTTAAAGCTTGAGTTTTAGCCATGTGTGCATAGTAGAACACTTGAAAGAAGAAAGAGACAAGTTGAGTAAAACAACTATATCTCAAAATTAACTAATTTTCTTTTGACGATTCCGAATCAATGTGAAAGACCACATTTTGATATACTTAATGCACTAATAGAAGTCCAAATTCGAATCTCAAAAAGTTTTTAAAACTTGAGTTTTAGCAATCGGTGCATTGTAGAACACTTGAAATAAGAAAGAGACAACTTGATTAAAACAACGATATCTCAAAATTGATTTATTTGCTTTTGGCGATTCCGAATCTACGTGAAAGACGACATTTTGATACACTTAATGCACTAATAGAAGTCAAAATTAGGATTTCTGGAAGTTTTAAAAACTCGAGTTTTAGTCATGGGTGCATAGCAGCACACTTGGAAAAAGAAAGAGACAACTTTATTAAAACAACGATATCTCAAAATTGTCTTACTTGCTTTAAACGATTCTGAATCTTTGTGAAAGATAATATTTTGGTTCACTTAATGCACGAATAAAAGCCCAAATTCAGATTTTGGGCACTTTTGAAAACTTGAGTTTTAGCCATGGGTGCATAGTAGAACACTTGAAACAAGAAAGACACAATTTTATTATAACAAAGATATCTCAAAATTTACTTATTTGCTTTCAACGATTCTGAATCTATGTGAAACACGACATTTTGATTCACGTAATACACTAATGAAAGTTAAAACTCGGATTTTGGGAAGTTTTTAAAGTTTTAGTTTTAGCCGTGGGTGCATAGTAGAACACTTGAAACAAGATAGAGATAACTGTATCAAAACAACGATATCTCAAAATTAACTTATTTGCTTTTAACCATTCCGAATCTATGTGAAAGATGACATTCTGATACACTTAATACACTAATAGAAGTCCAATTTAGAATTTCGGGAGGTTTTTAAAACTTGCGTTTTAGCCATGGGTGCATAGTAGAACACTTGAAACAAGAAAGAGACAACTTGATTAAAACAACGATATCTAAAAATTGACTAATTTGCTTTTCCCGATTCCGAATCTATGTGAAAGATCACATTTTGATATACTTAATGCACTAATAGAAGTCCAAATTAGAATTTCGGGAAGTTTTGAAAACTTGAGTTTTCGCCATGGGTGCATAGTATAACACTTGAAACAAGAAAGAGACAACTTTATTAAACCTACGATATCTCAAAATTGACTTATTTGCTTTTCATGATTCAAAATCTATGTGAAAGACGACATTTTGATACACATTATACACTAAGGAAAGACCAAACTAGGATTTCAGGAACTTTTTAAATCTTGAGTTTTAGCCTTCGGTGCATAAAAGAACACCTGAAGTAAGAAAGAGACCACTTTATTAACCAACGATATCGCAAAATTGATTTTTTTACTTTTGAAGATTCCGAATCTATGTGAAAGACGACATTTTGATACAATTAATTCTCTAATAGAAGTCCAAATTAGGATTTCGGGAGGTTTTTAAAGCTTGAGTTTTAGTCATGGGTGCATAGTAGAACACTTGAAAGAAGAAAGAGACCACTTAATTAAAACAACGATATCTCTAAATTGACTTGTTTGCATTTAACGATTCTGAATCTATGTGAAAGAATACATTTTGATACACTTAATACACTAATGAAAGTCCAAAATTCGGGTTTTGGCAAGTTTTTAAAGCTTGAGTTTTTGCCATGTGTGCATAGTAGAACACTTGAAAAAAGAAAGAGTGAACTTGATTAAAACAACGATATCTCAAAATTGACTTATTTGCTTTTGATGATTCTGAATCTATGTGAAAGATGACATTTTGATACACTTAATGCACTAATATAAGTCCAAATTAGGATTTAGGTAAGTTTTTAAAGCTTGAGTTTTAGTCATGGGTGCATAGTAGAACACTTGAAAGAAGAAAGAGACCACTTGATTAAAACAACGATATCTCTAAATTGACTTGTTTGCATTTAACGATTCTGAATCTATGTGAAAGAATACATTTTGATACACTTAATACACTAATGAAAGTCCAAAATTCGGGTTTTGGCAAGTTTTTAAAGCTTGAGTTTTTGCCATGTGTGCATAGTAGAACACTTGAAAAAAGAAAGAGTGAACTTGATTAAAATAACGATATCTCAAAATTGACTTATTTGCTTTTGATGATTCTGAATCTATGTGAAAGACGACATTTTGATACACTTAATGCACTAATATAAGTCCAAATTAGGATTTAGGTAAGTTTTTAAAGCTTGAGTTTTAGTTATGGGTGCATAGTAGACCACTTGAAACAAGAAAGAGACCACTTGATTAAAACAACGATATCTCTAAATTGACTTATTTGCTTTTAATGATTCTGAATCTATGTAAAAGACGATATTTTGATACACTTAATACACTAATGAAAGTCCAAACTCAGATTTTGAAAAGTTTTTAAAACTTGAGTTTTAGACATGGGTGCATAGTAGAACACTTGAACCAAGAAAGAGACTACTTGATTAAAACAACGATATCTCTAAATTGACTTATTTGCTTTTAATGATTTTGAATCTATGTAAAAGACGATATTTTGATACACTTAATACACTAATGAATGTCCAAACTCAGATTTTGGGAAGTTTTTAAAGCTTGAGTTTTAGCCATGGGTGCATAGTAGAACACTTGAAACAAGAAAGAGACAACTTCATTAAAACAACGATATCTCAGAATATACTTATTTGCTTTTGGCGATTCCGAATCTATGTGAAAGACCACATTTTAATGCGCTGATAGAAGTCAAAAATAGAATTTCGGGAAATTTTGAAAACTTGAGTTTTAGCCATGGGTGCATAGTAGAACACTTGAAACAAGAAAGAGACAACTTTATTAAAACTACGATATCTCAAAGTAGACTTATTTTCTTTTCACGATTCAGAATCTATGTGAAAGACGGCATTTTGATGCACTGAATGCACTAAGGAAAGTCCAAACTTGGATTTCAGGAAGTTTTTAAGGCTTGAGTTTTAGCCATCGGTGCATAGTAGAACACTTGAAATAAGAAAGAGATAACTTGATTAAAACAACGATATCTCAAAATTTACTTTTTTTGCTTTTCACGATTCCGATTCTTTGTGAAAGATGACATTTTGATACACTTAATGCACTAATAGAAGTCCAAATTATGATTTCGAGAAATTTTTAAAGCTTGAGTTTTAGTCATGGGTGCATAGTAGGGCACTTGAAACAAGAAAAAGACCACTTGATTAAAACAACGATATCTCTAAATTGACTTATTTGCTTTTAACGATTCTGAATCTATGTGAAAGACGACATTTTGATACACTTAATACACTAATCAAAGTCCAAACTCGAATTTTGGGAAGTTTTTAAAGCTTGAGTTTTAGCCATGTGTGCATAGTAGAACACTTGAAAGAAGAAAGAGACAAGTTGAGTAAAACAACTATATCTCAAAATTAACTAATTTTCTTTTGACGATTCCGAATCAATGTGAAAGACCACATTTTGATATACTTAATGCACTAATAGAAGTCCAAATTCGAATCTCAGAAAGTTTTTAAAACTTGAGTTTTAGCAATCGGTGCATTGTAGAACACTTGAAATAAGAAAGAGACAACTTGATTAAAACAACGATATCTCAAAATTGATTTATTTGCTTTTGGCGATTCCGAATCTACGTGAAAGACGACATTTTGATACACTTAATGCACTAATAGAAGTCAAAATTAGGATTTCTGGAAGTTTTAAAAACTCGAGTTTTAGTCATGGGTGCATAGCAGCACACTTGGAAAAAGAAAGAGACAACTTTATTAAAACAACGATATCTCAAAATTGTCTTACTTGCTTTAAACGATTCCGAATCTTTGTGAAAGATAATATTTTGGTTCACTTAATGCACGAATAAAAGCCCAAATTCAGATTTTGGGCACTTTTGAAAACTTGAGTTTTAGCCATGGGTGCATAGTAGAACACTTGAAACAAGAAAGACACAATTTTATTATAACAAAGATATCTCAAAATTTACTTATTTGCTTTCAACGATTCTGAATCTATGTGAAACACGACATTTTGATTCACATAATACACTAATGAAAGTTAAAACTCGGATTTTGGGAAGTTTTTGAAGTTTTAGTTTTAGCCGTGGGTGCATAGTAGAACACTTGAAACAAGATAGAGATAACTGTATCAAAACAACGATATCTCAAAATTAACTTATTTGCTTTTAACCATTCCGAATCTATGTGAAAGACGACATTCTGATACACTTAATACACTAATAGAAGTCCAATTTAGAATTTCGGGAGGTTTTTAAAACTTGCGTTTTAGCCATGGGTGCATAGTAGAACACTTGAAACAAGAAAGAGACAACTTGATTAAAACAACGATATCTAAAAATTGACTAATTTGCTTTTCCCGATTCCGAATCTATGTGAAAGATCAAATTTTGATATACTTAATGCACTAATAGAAGTCCAAATTAGAATTTCGGGAAGTTTTGAAAACTTGAGTTTTAGCCATGGGTGCATAGTATAACACTTGAAACAAGAAAGAGACAACTTTATTAAACCTACGATATCTCAAAATTGACTTATTTGCTTTTCATGATTCAAAATCTATGTGAAAGACGACATTTTGATACACATTATACACTAAGGAAAGACCAAACTAGGATTTCAGGAACTTTTTAAATCTTGAGTTTTAGCCTTCGGTGCATAAAAGAACACCTGAAGTAAGAAAGAGACCACTTTATTAACCAACGATATCGCAAAATTGATTTTTTTACTTTTGAAGATTCCGAATCTATGTGAAAGACGACATTTTGATACAATTAATTCTCTAATAGAAGTCCAAATTAGGATTTTGGGAGGTTTTTAAAGCTTGAGTTTTAGTCATGGGTGCATAGTAGAACACTTGAAAGAAGAAAGAGACCACTTAATTAAAACAACGATATCTCTAAATTGACTTGTTTGCATTTAACGATTCTGAATCTATGTGAAAGAATACATTTTGATACACTTAATACACTAATGAAAGTCCAAAATTCGGGTTTTGGCAAGTTTTTAAAACTTGAGTTTTAGACATGGGTGCATAGTAGAACACTTGAACCAAGAAAGAGACCACTTGATTAAAACAACGATATCTCTAAATTGACTTATTTGCTTTTAATGATTTTGAATCTATGTAAAAGATGATATTTTGATACACTTAATACACTAATGAAAGTCCAAACTCAGATTTTGGGAAGTTTTTAAAGCTTGAGTTTTAGCCATGGGTGCATAGTAGAACACTTGAAACAAGAAAGAGACAACTTCATTAAAACAACGATATCTCAGAATATACTTATTTGCTTTTGGCGATTCCGAATCTATGTGAAAGACCACATTTTAATGCACTAATAGAAGTCAAAAATAGAATTTCGGGAAATTTTGAAAACTTGAGTTTTAGCCATGGGTGCATAGTAGAACACTTGAAACAAGAAAGAGACAACTTTATTAAAACTACGATATCTCAAAGTAGACTTATTTGCTTTTCACGATTCAGAATCTATGTGAAAGACGGCATTTTGATGCACTGAATGCACTAAGGAAAGTCCAAACTTGGATTTCAGGAAGTTTTTAAGGCTTGAGTTTTAGCCATCGGTGCATAGTAGAACACTTGAAATAAGAAAGAGATAACTTGATTAAAACAACGATATCTCAAAATTTACTTTTTTTGCTTTTCACGATTCCGATTCTTTGTGAAAGATGACATTTTGATACACTTAATGCACTAATAGAAGTCCAAATTATGATTTCGAGAAGTTTTTAAAGCTTGAGTTTTAGTCATGGGTGCATAGTAGGGCACTTGAAACATGAAAAATACCACTTGATTAAAACAACGATATCTCTAAATTGACTTATTTGCTTTTAACGATTCTGAATCTATGTGAAAGACGACATTTTGATACACTTAATACACTAATCAAAGTCCAAACTCGAATTTTGGGAAGTTTTTAAAGCTTGAGTTTTAGCCATGTGTGCATAGTAGAACACTTGAAAGAAGAAAGAGACAAGTTGAGTAAAACAACTATATCTCAAAATTAACTAATTTTCTTTTGACGATTCCGAATCAATGTGAAAGACCACATTTTGATATACTTAATGCACTAATAGAAGTCCAAATTCGAATCTCAGAAAGTTTTTAAAACTTGAGTTTTAGCAATCGGTGCATTGTAGAACACTTGAAATAAGAAAGAGACAACTTGATTAAAACAACGATATCTCAAAATTGATTTATTTGCTTTTGGCGATTCCGAATCTACGTGAAAGACGACATTTTGATACACTTAATGCACTAATAGAAGTCAAAATTAGGATTTCTGGAAGTTTTAAAAACTCGAGTTTTAGTCATGGGTGCATAGCAGCACACTTGGAAAAAGAAAGAGACAACTTTATTAAAACAACGATATCTCAAAATTGTCTTACTTGCTTTAAACGATTCCGAATCTTTGTGAAAGATAATATTTTGGTTCACTTAATGCACGAATAAAAGCCCAAATTCAGATTTTGGGCACTTTTGAAAACTTGAGTTTTAGCCATGGGTGCATAGTAGAACACTTGAAACAAGAAAGACACAATTTTATTATAACAAAGATATCTCAAAATTTACTTATTTGCTTTTAACGATTCTGAATCTATGTGAAACACGACATTTTGATTCACGTAATACACTAATGAAAGTTAAAACTCGGATTTTGGGAAGTTTTTAAAGTTTTAGTTTTAGCCGTGGGTGCATAGTAGAACACTTGAAACAAGATAGAGATAACTGTATCAAAACAACGATATCTCAAAATTAACTTATTTGCTTTTAACCATTCCGAATCTATGTGAAAGACGACATTCTGATACACTTAATACACTAATAGAAGTCCAATTTAGAATTTCGGGAGGTTTTTAAAACTTGCGTTTTAGCCATGGGTGCATAGTAGAACACTAGAAACAAGAAAGAGACAACTTGATTAAAACAACGATATCTAAAAATTGACTAATTTGCTTTTCCCGATTCCGAATCTATGTGAAAGATCACATTTTGATTTACTTAATGCACTAATAGAAGTCCAAATTAGAATTTCGGGAAGTTTTGAAAACTTGAGTTTTAGCCATGGGTGCATAGTAGAACACTTGAAACAAGAAAGAGACAACTTTATTAAACCTACGATATCTCAAAATTGACTTATTTGCTTTTAATGATTCTGAATCTATGTAAAAGACGATATTTTGATACACTTAATACACTAATGAAAGTCCAAACTCAGATTTTGAAAAGTTTTTAAAACTTGAGTTTTAGACATGGGTGCATAGTAGAACACTTGAACCAAGAAAGAGACTACTTGATTAAAACAACGATATCTCTAAATTGACTTATTTGCTTTTAATGATTTTGAATCTATGTAAAAGACGATATTTTGATACACTTAATACACTAATGAAAGTCCAAACTCAGATTTTGGGAAGTTTTTAAAGCTTGAGTTTTAGCCATGGGTGCATAGTAGAACACTTGAAACAAGAAAGAGACCACTTGATTAAAACAACGATATCTCTAAATTGACTTGTTTGCATTTAACGATTCTGAATCTATGTGAAAGAATACATTTTGATACACTTAATACACTAATGAAAGTCCAAAATTCGGGTTTTGGCAAGTTTTTAAAGCTTGAGTTTTTGCCATGTGTGCATAGTAGAACACTTGAAAAAAGAAAGAGTGAACTTGATTAAAATAACGATATCTCAAAATTGACTTATTTGCTTTTGATGATTCTGAATCTATGTGAAAGACGACATTTTGATACACTTAATGCACTAATATAAGTCCAAATTAGGATTTAGGTAAGTTTTTAAAGCTTGAGTTTTAGTCATGGGTGCATAGTAGAACACTTGAAAGAAGAAAGAGACCACTTGATTAAAACAACGATATCTCTAAATTGACTTGTTTGCATTTAACGATTCTGAATCTATGTGAAAGAATACATTTTGATACACTTAATACACTAATGAAAGTCCAAAATTCGGGTTTTGGCAAGTTTTTAAAGCTTGAGTTTTTGCCATGTGTGCATAGTAGAACACTTGAAAAAAGAAAGAGTGAACTTGATTAAAATAACGATATCTCAAAATTGACTTATTTGCTTTTGATGATTCTGAATCTATGTGAAAGACGACATTTTGATACACTTAATGCACTAATATAAGTCCAAATTAGGATTTAGGTAAGTTTTTAAAGCTTGAGTTTTAGTTATGGGTGCATAGTAGACCACTTGAAACAAGAAAGAGACCACTTGATTAAAACAACGATATCTCTAAATTGACTTATTTGCTTTTAATGATTCTGAATCTATGTAAAAGACGATATTTTGATACACTTAATACACTAATGAAAGTCCAAACTCAGATTTTGAAAAGTTTTTAAAACTTGAGTTTTAGACATGGGTGCATAGTAGAACACTTGAACCAAGAAAGAGACTACTTGATTAAAACAACGATATCTCTAAATTGACTTATTTGCTTTTAATGATTTTGAATCTATGTAAAAGATGATATTTTGATACACTTAATACACTAATGAAAGTCCAAACTCAGATTTTGGGAAGTTTTTAAAGCTTGAGTTTTAGCCATGGGTGCATAGTAGAACACTTGAAACAAGAAAGAGACAACTTCATTAAAACAACGATATCTCAGAATATACTTATTTGCTTTTGGCGATTCCGAATCTATGTGAAAGACCACATTTTAATGCGCTAATAGAAGTCAAAAATAGAATTTCGGGAAGTTTTGAAAACTTGAGTTTTAGCCATGGGTGCATAGTAGAACACTTGAAACAAGAAAGAGACAACTTTATTAAAACTACGATATCTCAAAGTAGACTTATTTGCTTTTCACGATTCAGAATCTATGTGAAAGACGGCATTTTGATGCACTGAATGCACTAAGGAAAGTCCAAACTTGGATTTCAGGAAGTTTTTAAGGCTTGAGTTTTAGCCATCGGTGCATAGTAGAACACTTGAAATAAGAAAGAGAAAACTTGATTAAAACAACGATATCTCAAAATTTACTTTTTTTGCTTTTCACGATTCCGATTCTTTGTGAAAGATGACATTTTGATACACTTAATGCACTAATAGAGTCCAAATTATGATTTCGAGAAGTTTTTAAAGCTTTAGTTTTAGTCATGGGTGCATAGTAGAACACTTGAAAGAAGAAAGAGACCACTTGATTAAAACAACGATATCTCTAAATTGACTTGTTTGCATTTAACGATTCTGAATCTATGTGAAAGAATACATTTTGATACACTTAATACACTAATGAAAGTCCAAAATTCGGGTTTTTGCAAGTTTTTAAAGCTTCAGTTTTTGCCATGTGTGCATAGTAGAACACTTGAAAAAAGAAAGAGTGAACTTGATTAAAACAACGATATCTCAAAATTGACTTATTTCCTTTTGATGATTCTGAATCTATGTGAAAGATGACATTTTGATACACTTAATGCACTAATATAAGTCCAAATTAGGATTTAGATAAGTTTTTAAAGCTTGAGTTTTAGTCATGGGTGCATAGTAGAACACTTGAAAGAAGAAAGAGACCACTTGATTAAAACAACGATATCTCTAAATTGACTTGTTTGCATTTAACGATTCTGAATCTATGTGAAAGAATACATTTTGATACACTTAATACACTAATGAAAGTCCAAAATTCGGGTTTTGGCAAGTTTTTAAAGCTTGAGTTTTTGCCATGTGTGCATAGTAGAACACTTGAAAAAAGAAAGAGTGAACTTGATTAAAATAACGATATCTCAAAATTGACTTATTTGCTTTTGATGATTCTGAATCTATGTGAAAGACGACATTTTGATACACTTAATGCACTAATATAAGTCCAAATTAGGATTTAGGTAAGTTTTTAAAGCTTGAGTTTTAGTTATGGGTGCATAGTAGACCACTTGAAACAAGAAAGAGACCACTTGATTAAAACAACGATATCTCTAAATTGACTTATTTGCTTTTAATGATTCTGAATCTATGTAAAAGACGATATTTTGATACACTTAATACACTAATGAAAGTCCAAACTCAGATTTTGAAAAGTTTTTAAAACTTGAGTTTTAGACATGGGTGCATAGTAGAACACTTGAACCAAGAAAGAGACTACTTGATTAAAAAAACGATATCTCTAAATTGACTTATTTGCTTTTAATGATTTTGAATCTATGTAAAAGACGATATTTTGATACACTTAATACACTAATGAAAGTCCAAACTCAGATTTTGGGAAGTTTTTAAAGCTTGAGTTTTAGCCATGGGTGCATAGTAGAACACTTGAAACAAGAAAGAGACAACTTCATTAAAACAACGATATCTCAGAATATACTTATTTGCTTTTGGCGATTCCGAATCTATGTGAAAGACCACATTTTAATGCGCTAATAGAAGTCAAAAATAGAATTTCAGGAAGTTTTGAAAACTTGAGTTTTAGCCATGGGTGCATAGTAGAACACTTGAAACAAGAAAGAGACAACTTTATTAAAACTACGATATCTCAAAGTAGACTTATTTGCTTTTCACGATTCAGAATCTATGTGAAAGACGGCATTTTGATGCACTGAATGCACTAAGGAAAGTCCAAACTTGGATTTCAGGAAGTTTTTAAGGCTTGAGTTTTAGCCATCGGTGCATAGTAGAACACTTGAAATAAGAAAGAGATAACTTGATTAAAACAACGATATCTCAAAATTTACTTTTTTTGCTTTTCACGATTCCGATTCTTTGTGAAAGATGACATTTTGATACACTTAATGCACTAATAGAGTCCAAATTATGATTTCGAGAAGTTTTTAAAGCTTGAGTTTTAGTCATGGGTGCATAGTAGGGCACTTGAAACAAGAAAAAGACCACTTGATTAAAACAACGATATCTCTAAATTGACTTATTTGCTTTTAACAATTCTGAATCTATGTGAAAGACGACATTTTGATACACTTAATACACTAATCAAAGTCCAAACTCGAATTTTGGGAAGTTTTTAAAGCTTGAGTTTTAGCCATGTGTGCATAGTAGAACACTTGAAAGAAGAAAGAGACAAGTTGAGTAAAACAACTATATCTCAAAATTAACTAATTTTCTTTTGACGATTCCGAATCAATGTGAAAGACCACATTTTGATATACTTAATGCACTAATAGAAGTTTAAATTCGAATCTCAGAAAGTTTTTAAAACTTGAGTTTTAGCAATCGGTGCATTGTAGAACACTTGAAATAAGAAAGAGACAACTTGATTAAAACAACGATATCTCAAAATTGATTTATTTGCTTTTGGCGATTCCGAATCTACGTGAAAGACGACATTTTGATACACTTAATGCACTAATAGAAGTCAAAATTAGGATTTCTGGAAGTTTTAAAAACTCGAGTTTTAGTCATGGGTGCATAGCAGCACACTTGGAAAAAGAAAGAGACAACTTTATTAAAACAACGATATCTCAAAATTGTCTTACTTGCTTTAAACGATTCCGAATCTTTGTGAAAGATAATATTTTGGTTCACTTAATGCACGAATAAAAGCCCAAATTCAGATTTTGGGCACTTTTGAAAACTTGAGTTTTAGCCATGGGTGCATAGTAGAACACTTGAAACAAGAAAGACACAATTTTATTATAACAAAGATATCTCAAAATTTACTTATTTGCTTTTAACGATTCAGAATCTATGTGAAACACGACATTTTGATTCACGTAATACACTAATGAAAGTTAAAACTCGGATTTTGGGAAGTTTTTAAAGTTTTAGTTTTAGCCGTGGGTGCATAGTAGAACACTTGAAACAAGATAGAGATAACTGTATCAAAACAACGATATCTCAAAATTAACTTATTTGCTTTTAACCATTCCGAATCTATGTGAAAGACGACATTCTGATACACTTAATACACTAATAGAAGTCCAATTTAGAATTTCGGGAGGTTTTTAAAACTTGCGTTTTAGCCATGGGTGCATAGTAGAACACTTGAAACAAGAAAGAGACAACTTGATTAAAACAACGATATCTAAAAATTGACTAATTTGCTTTTCCCGATTCCGAATCTATGTGAAAGATCACATTTTGATATACTTAATGCACTAATAGAAGTCCAAATTAGAATTTCGGGAAGTTTTGAAAACTTGAGTTTTAGCCATGGGTGCATAGTAGAACACTTGAAACAAGAAAGAGACAACTTTATTAAACCTACGATATCTCAAAATTGACTTATTTGCTTTTCATGATTCAAAATCTATGTGAAAGACGACATTTTGATACACTTTATACACTAAGGAAAGACCAAACTAGGATTTCAGGAACTTTTTAAATCTTGAGTTTTAGCCTTCGGTGCATAAAAGAACACCTGAAGTAAGAAAGAGACCACTTTATTAACCAACGATATCGCAAAATTGATTTTTTTACTTTTGAAGATTCCGAATCTATGTGAAAGACGACATTTTGATACAATTAATTCTCTAATAGAAGTCCAAATTAGGATTTTGGGAGGTTTTTAAAGCTTGAGTTTTAGTCATGGGTGCATAGTAGAACACTTGAAAGAAGAAAGAGACCACTTAATTAAAACAACGATATCTCTAAATTGACTTGTTTGCATTTAACGATTCTGAATCTATGTGAAAGAATACATTTTGATACACTTAATACACTAATGAAAGTCCAAAATTCGGGTTTTGGCAAGTTTTTAAAACTTGAGTTTTAGACATGGGTGCATAGTAGAACACTTGAACCAAGAAAGAGACCACTTGATTAAAACAACGATATCTCTAGATTGACTTATTTGCTTTTAATGATTTTGAATCTATGTAAAAGATGATATTTTGATACACTTAATACACTAATGAAAGTCCAAACTCAGATTTTGGGAAGTTTTTAAAGCTTGAGTTTTAGCCATGGGTGCATAGTAGAACACTTGAAACAAGAAAGAGACAACTTCATTAAAACAACGATATCTCAGAATATACTTATTTGCTTTTGGCGATTCCGAATCTATGTGAAAGACCACATTTTAATGCGCTAATAGAAGTCAAAAATAGAATTTTGGGAAATTTTGAAAACTTGAGTTTTAGCCATGGGTGCATAGTAGAACACTTGAAACAAGAAAGAGACAACTTTATTAAAACTACGATATCTCAAAGTAGACTTATTTGCTTTTCACGATTCAGAATCTATGTGAAAGACGGCATTTTGATGCACTAAATGCACTAAGGAAAGTCCAAACTTGGATTTCAGGAAGTTTTTAAGGCTTGAGTTTTAGCCATCGGTGCATAGTAGAACACTTGAAATAAGAAAGAGATAACTTGATTAAAACAACGATATCTCAAAATTTACTTTTTTTGCTTTTCACGATTCCGATTCTTTGTGAAAGATGACATTTTGATACACTTAATGCACTAATAGAAGTCCAAATTATGATTTCGAGAAGTTTTTAAAGCTTGAGTTTTAGTCATGGGTGCATAGTAGGGCACTTGAAACAAGAAAAAGACCACTTGATTAAAACAACGATATCTCTAAATTGACTTATTTGCTTTTAACGATTCTGAATCTATGTGAAAGACGACATTTTGATACACTTAATACACTAATCAAAGTCCAAACTCGAATTTTGGGAAGTTTTTATAGCTTGAGTTTTAGCCATGTGTGCATAGTAGAACACTTGAAAGAAGAAAGAGACAAGTTGAGTAAAACAACTATATCTCAAAATTAACTAATTTTCTTTTGACGATTCCGAATCAATGTGAAAGACCACATTTTGATATACTTAATGCACTAATAGAAGTCCAAATTCGAATCTCAGAAAGTTTTTAAAACTTGAGTTTTAGCAATCGGTGCATTGTAGAACACTTGAAATAAGAAAGAGACAACTTGATTAAAACAACGATATCTCAAAATTGATTTATTTGCTTTTGGCGATTCCGAATCTACGTGAAAGACGACATTTTGATACACTTAATGCACTAATAGAAGTCAAAATTAGGATTTCTGGAAGTTTTAAAAACTCGAGTTTTAGTCATGGGTGCATAGCAGCACACTTGGAAAAAGAAAGAGACAACTTTATTAAAACAACGATATCTCAAAATTGTCTTACTTGCTTTAAACGATTTCGAATCTTTGTGAAAGATAATATTTTGGTTCACTTAATGCACGAATAAAAGCCCAAATTCAGATTTTGGGCACTTTTGAAAACTTGAGTTTTAGCCATGGGTGCATAGTAGAACACTTGAAACAAGAAAGACACAATTTTATTATAACAAAGATATCTCAAAATTTACTTATTTGCTTTTAACGATTCTGAATCTATGTGAAACACGACATTTTGATTCACGTAATACACTAATGAAAGTTAAAACTCGGATTTTGGGAAGTTTTTAAAGTTTTAGTTTTCGCCGTGGGTGCATAGTAGAACACTTGAAACAAGATAGAGATAACTGTATCAAAACAACGATATCTCAAAATTAAATTATTTGCTTTTAACCATTCCGAATCTATGTGAAAGGCGACATTCTGATACACTTAATACACTAATAGAAGTCCAATTTAGAATTTCGGGAGGTTTTTAAAACTTGCGTTTTAGCCATGGGTGCATAGTAGAACACTTGAAACAAGAAAGAGACAACTTGATTAAAACAACGATATCTAAAAATTGACTAATTTGCTTTTCCCGATTCCGAATCTATGTGAAAGATCACATTTTGATATACTTAATGCACTAATAGAAGTCCAAATTACAATTTCGGGAAGTTTTGAAAACTTGAGTTTTAGCCATGGGTGCATAGTAGAACACTTGAAACAAGAAGGAGACAACTTTATTAAACCTACGATATCTCAAAATTGACTTATTTGCTTTTCATGATTCAAAATCTATGTGAAAGACGACATTTTGATACACTTTATACACTAAGGAAAGACCAAACTAGGATTTCAGGAACTTTTTAAATCTTGAGTTTTAGCCTTCGGTGCATAAAAGAACACCTGAAGTAAGAAAGAGACCACTTTATTAACCAACGATATCGCAAAATTGATTTTTTTACTTTTGAAGATTCCGAATCTATGTGAAAGACGACATTTTGATACAATTAATTCTCTAATAGAAGTCCAAATTAGGATTTCGGGAGGTTTTTAAAGCTTGAGTTTTAGTCATGGGTGCATAGTAGAACACTTGAAAGAAGAAAGAGACCACTTAATTAAAACAACGATATCTCTAAATTGACTTGTTTGCATTTAACGATTCTGAATCTATGTGAAAGAATACATTTTGATACACTTAATACACTAATGAAAGTCCAAAATTCGGGTTTTGGCAAGTTTTTAAAGCTTGAGTTTTTGCCATGTGTGCATAGTAGAACACTTGAAAAAAGAAAGAGTGAACTTGATTAAAACAACGATATCTCAAAATTGACTTATTTGCTTTTGATGATTCTGAATCTATGTGAAAGATGACATTTTGATACACTTAATGCACTAATATAAGTCCAAATTAGGATTTAGGTAAGTTTTTAAAGCTTGAGTTTTAGTCATGGGTGCATAGTAGAACACTTGAAAGAAGAAAGAGACCACTTGATTAAAACAACGATATCTCTAAATTGACTTGTTTGCATTTAACGATTCTGAATCTATGTGAAAGAATACATTTTGATACACTTAATACACTAATGAAAGTCCAAAATTTGGGTTTTGGCAAGTTTTTAAAGCTTGAGTTTTTGCCATGTGTGCATAGTAGAACACTCGAAAAAAGAAAGAATGAACTTGATTAAAATAACGATATCTCAAAATTGACTTATTTGCTTTTGATGATTCTGAATCTATGTGAAAGACGACATTTTGATACACTTAATGCACTAATATAAGTCCAAATTAGGATTTAGGTAAGTTTTTAAAGCTTGAGTTTTAGTTATGGGTGCATAGTAGACCACTTGAAACAAGAAAGAGACCACTTGATTAAAACAACGATATCTCTAAATTGACTTATTTGCTTTTAATGATTCTGAATCTATGTAAAAGACGATATTTTGATACACTTAATACACTAATGAAAGTCCAAACTCAGATTTTGAAAAGTTTTTAAAACTTGAGTTTTAGACATGGGTGCATAGTAGAACACTTGAACCAAGAAAGAGACTACTTGATTAAAACAACGATATCTCTAAATTGACTTATTTGCTTTTAATGATTTTGAATCTATGTAAAAGACGATATTTTGATACACTTAATACACTAATGAAAGTCCAAACTCAGATTTTGGGAAGTTTTTAAAGCTTGAGTTTTAGCCATGGGTGCATAGTAGAACACTTGAAACAAGAAAGAGACAACTTTATTAAAACTACGATATCTCAAAGTAGACTTATTTGCTTTTCACGATTCAGAATCTATGTGAAAGACGGCATTTTGATGCACTGAATGCGCTAAGGAAAGTCCAAACTTGGATTTCAGGAAGTTTTTAAGGCTTGAGTTTTAGCCATCGGTGCATAGTAGAACACTTGAAATAAGAAAGAGATAACTTGATTAAAACAACGATATCTCAAAATTTACTTTTTTTGCTTTTCACGATTCCGATTCTTTGTGAAAGATGACATTTTGATACACTTAATGCACTAATAGAAGTCCAAATTATGATTTCGAGAAATTTTTAAAGCTTGAGTTTTAGTCATGGGTGCATAGTAGGGCACTTGAAACAAGAAAAAGGCCACTTGATTAAAACAACGATATCTCTAAATTGACTTATTTGCTTTTAACGATTCTGAATCTATGTGAAAGACGACATTTTGATACACTTAATACACTAATCAAAGTCCAAACTCGAATTTTGGGAAGTTTTTAAAGCTTGAGTTTTAGCCATGTGTGCATAGTAGAACACTTGAAAGAAGAAAGAGACAAGTTGAGTAAAACAACTATATCTCAAAATTAACTAATTTTCTTTTGACGATTCCGAATCAATGTGAAAGACCACATTTTGATATACTTAATGCACTAATAGAAGTCCAAATTCGAATCTCAGAAAGTTTTTAAAACTTGAGTTTTAGCAATCGGTGCATTGTAGAACACTTGAAATAAGAAAGAGACAACTTGATTAAAACAACGATATCTCAAAATTGATTTATTTGCTTTTGGCGATTCCGAATCTACGTGAAAGACGACATTTTGATACACTTAATGCACTAATAGAAGTCAAAATTAGGATTTCTGGAAGTTTTAAAAACTCGAGTTTTAGTCATGGGTGCATAGCAGCACACTTGGAAAAAGAAAGAGACAACTTTATTAAAACAACGATATCTCAAAATTGTCTTACTTGCTTTAAACGATTCCGAATCTTTGTGAAAGATAATATTTTGGTTCACTTAATGCACGAATAAAAGCCCAAATTCAGATTTTGGGCACTTTTGAAAACTTGAGTTTTAGCCATGGGTGCATAGTAGAACACTTGAAACAAGAAAGACACAATTTTATTATAACAAAGATATCTCAAAATTTACTTATTTGCTTTCAACGATTCTGAATCTATGTGAAACACGACATTTTGGTTCACGTAATACACTAATGAAAGTTAAAACTCGGATTTTGGGAAGTTTTTAAAGTTTTAGTTTTAGCCGTGGGTGCATAGTAGAACACTTGAAACAAGATAGAGATAACTGTATCAAAACAACGATATCTCAAAATTAACTTATTTGCTTTTAACCATTCCGAATCTATGTGAAAGACGACATTCTGATACACTTAATACACTAATAGAAGTCCAATTTAGAATTTCGGGAGGTTTTTAAAACTTGCGTTTTAGCCATGGGTGCATAGTAGAACACTTGAAACAAGAAAGAGACAACTTGATAAAAACAACGATATCTAAAAATTGACTAATTTGCTTTTCCCGATTCCGAATCTATGTGAAAGATCACATTTTGATATACTTAATGCACTAATAGAAGTCCAAATTAGAATTTCGGGAAGTTTTGAAAACTTGAGTTTTAGCCATGGGTGCATAGTATAACACTTGAAACAAGAAAGAGACAACTTTATTAAACCTACGATATCTCAAAATTGACTTATTTGCTTTTCATGATTCAAAATCTATGTGAAAGACGACATTTTGATACACTTTATACACTAAGGAAAGACCAAACTAGGATTTCAGGAACTTTTTAAATCTTGAGTTTTAGCCTTCGGTGCATAAAAGAACACCTGAAGTAAGAAAGAGACCACTTTATTAACCAACGATATCGCAAAATTGATTTTTTTACTTTTGAAGATTCCGAATCTATGTGAAAGACGACTTTTTGATACAATTAATTCTCTAATAGAAGTCCAAATTAGGATTTTGGGAGGTTTTTAAAGCTTGAGTTTTAGTCATGGGTGCATAGTAGAACACTTGAAAGAAGAAAGAGACCACTTAATTAAAACAACGATATCTCTAAATTGACTTGTTTGCATTTAACGATTCTGAATCTATGTGAAAGAATACATTTTGATACACTTAATACACTAATGAAAGTCCAAAATTCGGGTTTTGGCAAGTTTTTAAAACTTGAGTTTTAGACATGGGTGCATAGTAGAACACTTGAACCAAGAAAGAACCACTTGATTAAAACAACGATATCTCTAAATTGACTTATTTGCTTTTAATGATTTTGAATCTATGTAAAAGATGATATTTTGATACACTTAATACACTAATGAAAGTCCAAACTCAGATTTTGGGAAGTTTTTAAAGCTTGAGTTTTAGCCATGGGTGCATAGTAGAACACTTGAAACAAGAAAGAGACAACTTCATTAAAACAACGATATCTCAGAATATACTTATTTGCTTTTGGCGATTCCGAATCTATGTGAAAGACCAAATTTTAATGCACTAATAGAAGTCAAAAATAGAATTTCAGGAAATTTTGAAAACTTGAGTTTTAGCCATGGGTGCATAGTAGAACACTTGAAACAAGAAAGAGACAACTTTATTAAAACTACGATATCTCAAAGTAGACTTATTTGCTTTTCACGATTCAGAATCTATGTGAAAGACGGCATTTTGATGCACTGAATGCACTAAGGAAAGTCCAAACTTGGATTTCAGGAAGTTTTTAAGGCTTGAGTTTTAGCCATCGGTGCATAGTAGAACACTTGAAATAAGAAAGAGATAACTTGATTAAAACAACGATATCTCAAAATTTACTTTTTTTGCTTTTCACGATTCCGATTCTTTGTGAAAGATGACATTTTGATACACTTAATGCACTAATAGAAGTCCAAATTATGATTTCGAGAAGTTTTTAAAGCTTGAGTTTTAGTCATGGGTGCATAGTAGGGCACTTGAAACAAGAAAAAGACCGCTTGATTAAAACAACGATATCTCTAAATTGACTTATTTGCTTTTAACGATTCTGAATCTATGTGAAAGACAACATTTTGATACACTTAATACACTAATCAAAGTCCAAACTTGAATTTTGGGAAGTTTTTAAAGCTTGAGTTTTAGCCATGTGTGCATAGTAGAACACTTGAAAGAAGAAAGAGACAAGTTGAGTAAAACAACTATATCTCAAAATTAACTAATTTTCTTTTGACGATTCCGAATCAATGTGAAAGACCACATTTTGATATACTTAATGCACTAATAGAAGTCCAAATTCGAATCTCAGAAAGTTTTTAAAACTTGAGTTTTAGCAATCAGTGCATTGTAGAACACTTGAAATAAGAAAGAGACAACTTGATTAAAACAACGATATCTCAAAATTGATTTATTTGCTTTTGGCGATTCCGAATCTACGTGAAAGATGACATTTTGATACACTTAATGCACTAATAGAATTCAAAATTAGGATTTCTGGAAGTTTTAAAAACTCGAGTTTTAGTCATGGGTGCATAGCAGCACACTTGGAAAAAGAAAGAGACAACTTTATTAAAACAACGATATCTCAAAATTGTCTTACTTGCTTTAAACGATTCCGAATCTTTGTGAAAGATAATATTTTGGTTCACTTAATGCACGAATAAAAGCCCAAATTCAGATTTTGGGCACTTTTGAAAACTTGAGTTTTAGCCATGGGTGCATAGTAGAACACTTGAAACAAGAAAGACACAATTTTATTATAACAAAGATATCTCAAAATTTACTTATTTGCTTTTAACGATTCTGAATCTATGTGAAACACGACATTTTGATTCACGTAATACACTAATGAAAGTTAAAACTCGGATTTTGGGAAGTTTTTAAAGTTTTAGTTTTAGCCGTGGGTGCATAGTAGAACACTTGAAACAAGATAGAGATAACTGTATCAAAACAACGATATCTCAAAATTAACTTATTTGCTTTTAACCATTCCGAATCTATGTGAAAGGCGACATTCTGATACACTTAATACACTAATAGAAGTCCAATTTAGAATTTCGGGAGGTTTTTAAAACTTGCGTTTTAGCCATGGGTGCATAGTAGAACACTTGAAACAAGAAAGAGACAACTTGATTAAAACAACGATATCTAAAAATTGACTAATTTGCTTTTCCCGATTCCGAATCTATGTGAAAGATCACATTTTGATATACTTAATGCACTAATAGAAGTCCAAATTACAATTTCGGGAAGTTTTGAAAACTTGAGTTTTAGCCATGGGTGCATAGTAGAACACTTGAAACAAGAAGGAGACAACTTTATTAAACCTACGATATCTCAAAATTGACTTATTTGCTTTTCATGATTCAAAATCTATGTGAAAGACGACATTTTGATACACTTTATACACTAAGGAAAGACCAAACTAGGATTTCAGGAACTTTTTAAATCTTGAGTTTTAGCCTTCGGTGCATAAAAGAACACCTGAAGTAAGAAAGAGACCACTTTATTAACCAACGATATCGCAAAATTGATTTTTTTACTTTTGAAGATTCCGAATCTATGTGAAAGACGACATTTTGATACAATTAATTCTCTAATAGAAGTCCAAATTAGGATTTCGGGAGGTTTTTAAAGCTTGAGTTTTAGTCATGGGTGCATAGTAGAACACTTGAAAGAAGAAAGAGACCACTTAATTAAAACAACGATATCTCTAAATTGACTTGTTTGCATTTAACGATTCTGAATCTATGTGAAAGAATACATTTTGATACACTTAATACACTAATGAAAGTCCAAAATTCGGGTTTTTGCAAGTTTTTAAAGCTTCAGTTTTTGCCATGTGTGCATAGTAGAACACTTGAAAAAAGAAAGAGTGAACTTGATTAAAACAACGATATCTCAAAATTGACTTATTTGCTTTTGATGATTCTGAATCTATGTGAAAGATGACATTTTGATACACTTAATGCACTAATATAAGTCCAAATTAGGATTTAGGTAAGTTTTTAAAGCTTGAGTTTTAGTCATGGGTGCATAGTAGAACACTTGAAAGAAGAAAGAGACCACTTGATTAAAACAACGATATCTCTAAATTGACTTGTTTGCATTTAACGATTCTGAATCTATGTGAAAGAATACATTTTGATACACTTAATACACTAATGAAAGTCCAAAATTTGGGTTTTGGCAAGTTTTTAAAGCTTGAGTTTTTGCCATGTGTGCATAGTAGAACACTCGAAAAAAGAAAGAGTGAACTTGATTAAAATAACGATATCTCAAAATTGACTTATTTGCTTTTGATGATTCTGAATCTATGTGAAAGACGACATTTTGATACACTTAATGCACTAATATAAGTCCAAATTAGGATTTAGGTAAGTTTTTAAAGCTTGAGTTTTAGTTATGGGTGCATAGTAGACCACTTGAAACAAGAAAGAGACCACTTGATTAAAACAACGATATCTCTAAATTGACTTATTTGCTTTTAATGATTCTGAATCTATGTAAAAGACGATATTTTGATACACTTAATACACTAATGAAAGTCCAAACTCAGATTTTGAAAAGTTTTTAAAACTTGAGTTTTAGACATGGGTGCATAGTAGAACACTTGAACCAAGAAAGAGACTACTTGATTAAAACAACGATATCTCTAAATTGACTTATTTGCTTTTAATGATTTTGAATCTATGTAAAAGACGATATTTTGATACACTTAATACACTAATGAAAGTCCAAACTCAGATTTTGGGAAGTTTTTAAAGCTTGAGTTTTACCCATGGGTGCATAGTAGAACACTTGAAACAAGAAAGAGACAACTTTATTAAAACTACGATATCTCAAAGTAGACTTATTTGCTTTTCACGATTCAGAATCTATGTGAAAGACGGCATTTTGATGCACTGAATGCGCTAAGGAAAGTCCAAACTTGGATTTCAGGAAGTTTTTAAGGCTTGAGTTTTAGCCATCGGTGCATAGTAGAACACTTGAAATAAGAAAGAGATAACTTGATTAAAACAACGATATCTCAAAATTTACTTGTTTTGCTTTTCACGATTCCGATTCTTTGTGAAAGATGACATTTTGATACACTTAATGCACTAATAGAAGTCCAAATTATGATTTCGAGAAATTTTTAAAGCTTGAGTTTTAGTCATGGGTGCATAGTAGGGCACTTGAAACAAGAAAAAGGCCACTTGATTAAAACAACGATATCTCTAAATTGACTTATTTGCTTTTAACGATTCTGAATCTATGTGAAAGACGACATTTTGATACACTTAATACACTAATCAAAGTCCAAACTCGAATTTTGGGAAGTTTTTAAAGCTTGAGTTTTAGCCATGTGTGCATAGTAGAACACTTGAAAGAAGAAAGAGACAAGTTGAGTAAAACAACTATATCTCAAAATTAACTAATTTTCTTTTGACGATTCCGAATCAATGTGAAAGACCACATTTTGATATACTTAATGCACTAATAGAAGTCCAAATTCGAATCTCAGAAAGTTTTTAAAACTTGAGTTTTAGCAATCGGTGCATTGTAGAACACTTGAAATAAGAAAGAGACAACTTGATTAAAACAACGATATCTCAAAATTGATTTATTTGCTTTTGGCGATTCCGAATCTACGTGAAAGACGACATTTTGATACACTTAATGCACTAATAGAAGTCAAAATTAGGATTTCTGGAAGTTTTAAAAACTCGAGTTTTAGTCATGGGTGCATAGCAGCACACTTGGAAAAAGAAAGAGACAACTTTATTAAAACAACGATATCTCAAAATTGTCTTACTTGCTTTAAACGATTCCGAATCTTTGTGAAAGATAATATTTTGGTTCACTTAATGCACGAATAAAAGCCCAAATTCAGATTTTGGGCACTTTTGAAAACTTGAGTTTTAGCCATGGGTGCATAGTAGAACACTTGAAACAAGAAAGACACAATTTTATTATAACAAAGATATCTCAAAATTTACTTATTTGCTTTCAACGATTCTGAATCTATGTGAAACACGACATTTTGGTTCACGTAATACACTAATGAAAGTTAAAACTCGGATTTTGGGAAGTTTTTAAAGTTTTAGTTTTAGCCGTGGGTGCATAGTAGAACACTTGAAACAAGATAGAGATAACTGTATCAAAACAACGATATCTCAAAATTAACTTATTTGCTTTTAACCATTCCGAATCTATGTGAAAGACGACATTCTGATACACTTAATACACTAATAGAAGTCCAATTTAGAATTTCGGGAGGTTTTTAAAACTTGCGTTTTAGCCATGGGTGCATAGTAGAACACTTGAAACAAGAAAGAGACAACTTGATTAAAACAACGATATCTAAAAATTGACTAATTTGCTTTTCCCGATTCCGAATCTATGTGAAAGATCACATTTTGATATACTTAATGCACTAATAGAAGTCCAAATTAGAATTTCGGGAAGTTTTGAAAACTTGAGTTTTAGCCATGGGTGCATAGTATAACACTTGAAACAAGAAAGAGACAACTTTATTAAACCTACGATATCTCAAAATTGACTTATTTGCTTTTCATGATTCAAAATCTATGTGAAAGACGACATTTTGATACACATTATACACTAAGGAAAGACCAAACTAGGATTTCAGGAACTTTTTAAATCTTGAGTTTTAGCCTTCGGTGCATAAAAGAACACCTGAAGTAAGAAAGAGACCACTTTATTAACCAACGATATCGCAAAATTGATTTTTTTACTTTTGAAGATTCCGAATCTATGTGAAAGACGACTTTTTGATACAATTAATTCTCTAATAGAAGTCCAAATTAGGATTTTGGGAGGTTTTTAAAGCTTGAGTTTTAGTCATGGGTGCATAGTAGAACACTTGAAAGAAGAAAGAGACCACTTAATTAAAACAACGATATCTCTAAATTGACTTGTTTGCATTTAACGATTCTGAATCTATGTGAAAGAATACATTTTGATACACTTAATACACTAATGAAAGTCCAAAATTCGGGTTTTGGCAAGTTTTTAAAACTTGAGTTTTAGACATGGGTGCATAGTAGAACACTTGAACCAAGAAAGAACCACTTGATTAAAACAACGATATCTCTAAATTGACTTATTTGCTTTTAATGATTTTGAATCTATGTAAAAGATGATATTTTGATACACTTAATACACTAATGAAAGTCCAAACTCAGATTTTGGGAAGTTTTTAAAGCTTGAGTTTTAGCCATGGGTGCATAGTAGAACACTTGAAACAAGAAAGAGACAACTTCATTAAAACAACGATATCTCAAAATATACTTATTTGCTTTTGGCGATTCCGAATCTATGTGAAAGACCAAATTTTAATGCACTAATAGAAGTCAAAAATAGAATTTCAGGAAATTTTGAAAACTTGAGTTTTAGCCATGGGTGCATAGTAGAACACTTGAAACAAGAAAGAGACAACTTTATTAAAACTACGATATCTCAAAGTAGACTTATTTGCTTTTCACGATTCAGAATCTATGTGAAAGACGGCATTTTGATGCACTGAATGCACTAAGGAAAGTCCAAACTTGGATTTCAGGAAGTTTTTAAGGCTTGAGTTTTAGCCATCGGTGCATAGTAGAACACTTGAAATAAGAAAGAGATAACTTGATTAAAACAACGATATCTCAAAATTTACTTTTTTTGCTTTTCACGATTCCGATTCTTTGTGAAAGATGACATTTTGATACACTTAATGCACTAATAGAAGTCCAAATTATGATTTCGAGAAGTTTTTAAAGCTTGAGTTTTAGTCATGGGTGCATAGTAGGGCACTTGAAACAAGAAAAAGACCGCTTGATTAAAACAACGATATCTCTAAATTGACTTATTTGCTTTTAACGATTCTGAATCTATGTGAAAGACAACATTTTGATACACTTAATACACTAATCAAAGTCCAAACTCGAATTTTGGGAAGTTTTTAAAGCTTGAGTTTTAGCCATGTGTGCATAGTAGAACACTTGAAAGAAGAAAGAGACAAGTTGAGTAAAACAACTATATCTCAAAATTAACTAATTTTCTTTTGACGATTCCGAATCAATGTGAAAGACCACATTTTGATATACTTAATGCACTAATAGAAGTCCAAATTCGAATCTCAGAAAGTTTTTAAAACTTGAGTTTTAGCAATCAGTGCATTGTAGAACACTTGAAATAAGAAAGAGACAACTTGATTAAAACAACGATATCTCAAAATTGATTTATTTGCTTTTGGCGATTCCGAATCTACGTGAAAGATGACATTTTGATACACTTAATGCACTAATAGAATTCAAAATTAGGATTTCTGGAAGTTTTAAAAACTCGAGTTTTAGTCATGGGTGCATAGCAGCACACTTGGAAAAAGAAAGAGACAACTTTATTAAAACAACGATATCTCAAAATTGTCTTACTTGCTTTAAACGATTCCGAATCTTTGTGAAAGATAATATTTTGGTTCACTTAATGCACGAATAAAAGCCCAAATTCAGATTTTGGGCACTTTTGAAAACTTGAGTTTTAGCCATGGGTGCATAGTAGAACACTTGAAACAAGAAAGACACAATTTTATTATAACAAAGATATCTCAAAATTTACTTATTTGCTTTTAACGATTCTGAATCTATGTGAAACACGACATTTTGATTCACGTAATACACTAATGAAAGTTAAAACTCGGATTTTGGGAAGTTTTTAAAGTTTTAGTTTTAGCCGTGGGTGCATAGTAGAACACTTGAAACAAGATAGAGATAACTGTATCAAAACAACGATATCTCAAAATTAACTTATTTGCTTTTAACCATTCCGAATCTATGTGAAAGGCGACATTCTGATACACTTAATACACTAATAGAAGTCCAATTTAGAATTTCGGGAGGTTTTTAAAACTTGCGTTTTAGCCATGGGTGCATAGTAGAACACTTGAAACAAGAAAGAGACAACTTGATTAAAACAACGATATCTAAAAATTGACTAATTTGCTTTTCCCGATTCCGAATCTATGTGAAAGATCACATTTTGATATACTTAATGCACTAATAGAAGTCCAAATTACAATTTCGGGAAGTTTTGAAAACTTGAGTTTTAGCCATGGGTGCATAGTAGAACACTTGAAACAAGAAGGAGACAACTTTATTAAACCTACGATATCTCAAAATTGACTTATTTGCTTTTCATGATTCAAAATCTATGTGAAAGACGACATTTTGATACACTTTATACACTAAGGAAAGACCAAACTAGGATTTCAGGAACTTTTTAAATCTTGAGTTTTAGCCTTCGGTGCATAAAAGAACACCTGAAGTAAGAAAGAGACCACTTTATTAACCAACGATATCGCAAAATTGATTTTTTTACTTTTGAAGATTCCGAATCTATGTGAAAGACGACATTTTGATACAATTAATTCTCTAATAGAAGTCCAAATTAGGATTTCGGGAGGTTTTTAAAGCTTGAGTTTTAGTCATGGGTGCATAGTAGAACACTTGAAAGAAGAAAGAGACCACTTAATTAAAACAACGATATCTCTAAATTGACTTGTTTGCATTTAACGATTCTGAATCTATGTGAAAGAATACATTTTGATACACTTAATACACTAATGAAAGTCCAAAATTCGGGTTTTTGCAAGTTTTTAAAGCTTCAGTTTTTGCCATGTGTGCATAGTAGAACACTTGAAAAAAGAAAGAGTGAACTTGATTAAAACAACGATATCTCAAAATTGACTTATTTGCTTTTGATGATTCTGAATCTATGTGAAAGATGACATTTTGATACACTTAATGCACTAATATAAGTCCAAATTAGGATTTAGGTAAGTTTTTAAAGCTTGAGTTTTAGTCATGGGTGCATAGTAGAACACTTGAAAGAAGAAAGAGACCACTTGATTAAAACAACGATATCTCTAAATTGACTTGTTTGCATTTAACGATTCTGAATCTATGTGAAAGAATACATTTTGATACACTTAATACACTAATGAAAGTCCAAAATTTGGGTTTTGGCAAGTTTTTAAAGCTTGAGTTTTTGCCATGTGTGCATAGTAGAACACTCGAAAAAAGAAAGAGTGAACTTGATTAAAATAACGATATCTCAAAATTGACTTATTTGCTTTTGATGATTCTGAATCTATGTGAAAGACGACATTTTGATACACTTAATGCACTAATATAAGTCCAAATTAGGATTTAGGTAAGTTTTTAAAGCTTGAGTTTTAGTTATGGGTGCATAGTAGACCACTTGAAACAAGAAAGAGACCACTTGATTAAAACAACGATATCTCTAAATTGACTTATTTGCTTTTAATGATTCTGAATCTATGTAAAAGACGATATTTTGATACACTTAATACACTAATGAAAGTCCAAACTCAGATTTTGAAAAGTTTTTAAAACTTGAGTTTTAGACATGGGTGCATAGTAGAACACTTGAACCAAGAAAGAGACTACTTGATTAAAACAACGATATCTCTAAATTGACTTATTTGCTTTTAATGATTTTGAATCTATGTAAAAGACGATATTTTGATACACTTAATACACTAATGAAAGTCCAAACTCAGATTTTGGGAAGTTTTTAAAGCTTGAGTTTTAGCCATGGGTGCATAGTAGAACACTTGAAACAAGAAAGAGACAACTTTATTAAAACTACGATATCTCAAAGTAGACTTATTTGCTTTTCACGATTCAGAATCTATGTGAAAGACGGCATTTTGATGCACTGAATGCGCTAAGGAAAGTCCAAACTTGGATTTCAGGAAGTTTTTAAGGCTTGAGTTTTAGCCATCGGTGCATAGTAGAACACTTGAAATAAGAAAGAGATAACTTGATTAAAACAACGATATCTCAAAATTTACTTGTTTTGCTTTTCACGATTCCGATTCTTTGTGAAAGATGACATTTTGATACACTTAATGCACTAATAGAAGTCCAAATTATGATTTCGAGAAATTTTTAAAGCTTGAGTTTTAGTCATGGGTGCATAGTAGGGCACTTGAAACAAGAAAAAGGCCACTTGATTAAAACAACGATATCTCTAAATTGACTTATTTGCTTTTAACGATTCTGAATCTATGTGAAAGACGACATTTTGATACACTTAATACACTAATCAAAGTCCAAACTCGAATTTTGGGAAGTTTTTAAAGCTTGAGTTTTAGCCATGTGTGCATAGTAGAACACTTGAAAGAAGAAAGAGACAAGTTGAGTAAAACAACTATATCTCAAAATTAACTAATTTTCTTTTGACGATTCCGAATCAATGTGAAAGACCACATTTTGATATACTTAATGCACTAATAGAAGTCCAAATTCGAATCTCAGAAAGTTTTTAAAACTTGAGTTTTAGCAATCGGTGCATTGTAGAACACTTGAAATAAGAAAGAGACAACTTGATTAAAACAACGATATCTCAAAATTGATTTATTTGCTTTTGGCGATTCCGAATCTACGTGAAAGACGACATTTTGATACACTTAATGCACTAATAGAAGTCAAAATTAGGATTTCTGGAAGTTTTAAAAACTCGAGTTTTAGTCATGGGTGCATAGCAGCACACTTGGAAAAAGAAAGAGACAACTTTATTAAAACAACGATATCTCAAAATTGTCTTACTTGCTTTAAACGATTCCGAATCTTTGTGAAAGATAATATTTTGGTTCACTTAATGCACGAATAAAAGCCCAAATTCAGATTTTGGGCACTTTTGAAAACTTGAGTTTTAGCCATGGGTGCATAGTAGAACACTTGAAACAAGAAAGACACAATTTTATTATAACAAAGATATCTCAAAATTTACTTATTTGCTTTCAACGATTCTGAATCTATGTGAAACACGACATTTTGGTTCACGTAATACACTAATGAAAGTTAAAACTCGGATTTTGGGAAGTTTTTAAAGTTTTAGTTTTAGCCGTGGGTGCATAGTAGAACACTTGAAACAAGATAGAGATAACTGTATCAAAACAACGATATCTCAAAATTAACTTATTTGCTTTTAACCATTCCGAATCTATGTGAAAGACGACATTCTGATACACTTAATACACTAATAGAAGTCCAATTTAGAATTTCGGGAGGTTTTTAAAACTTGCGTTTTAGCCATGGGTGCATAGTAGAACACTTGAAACAAGAAAGAGACAACTTGATTAAAACAACGATATCTAAAAATTGACTAATTTGCTTTTCCCGATTCCGAATCTATGTGAAAGATCACATTTTGATATACTTAATGCACTAATAGAAGTCCAAATTAGAATTTCGGGAAGTTTTGAAAACTTGAGTTTTAGCCATGGGTGCATAGTATAACACTTGAAACAAGAAAGAGACAACTTTATTAAACCTACGATATCTCAAAATTGACTTATTTGCTTTTCATGATTCAAAATCTATGTGAAAGACGACATTTTGATACACATTATACACTAAGGAAAGACCAAACTAGGATTTCAGGAACTTTTTAAATCTTGAGTTTTAGCCTTCGGTGCATAAAAGAACACCTGAAGTAAGAAAGAGACCACTTTATTAACCAACGATATCGCAAAATTGATTTTTTTACTTTTGAAGATTCCGAATCTATGTGAAAGACGACTTTTTGATACAATTAATTCTCTAATAGAAGTCCAAATTAGGATTTTGGGAGGTTTTTAAAGCTTGAGTTTTAGTCATGGGTGCATAGTAGAACACTTGAAAGAAGAAAGAGACCACTTAATTAAAACAACGATATCTCTAAATTGACTTGTTTGCATTTAACGATTCTGAATCTATGTGAAAGAATACATTTTGATACACTTAATACACTAATGAAAGTCCAAAATTCGGGTTTTGGCAAGTTTTTAAAACTTGAGTTTTAGACATGGGTGCATAGTAGAACACTTGAACCAAGAAAGAACCACTTGATTAAAACAACGATATCTCTAAATTGACTTATTTGCTTTTAATGATTTTGAATCTATGTAAAAGATGATATTTTGATACACTTAATACACTAATGAAAGTCCAAACTCAGATTTTGGGAAGTTTTTAAAGCTTGAGTTTTAGCCATGGGTGCATAGTAGAACACTTGAAACAAGAAAGAGACAACTTCATTAAAACAACGATATCTCAAAATATACTTATTTGCTTTTGGCGATTCCGAATCTATGTGAAAGACCAAATTTTAATGCACTAATAGAAGTCAAAAATAGAATTTCAGGAAATTTTGAAAACTTGAGTTTTAGCCATGGGTGCATAGTAGAACACTTGAAACAAGAAAGAGACAACTTTATTAAAACTACGATATCTCAAAGTAGACTTATTTGCTTTTCACGATTCAGAATCTATGTGAAAGACGGCATTTTGATGCACTGAATGCACTAAGGAAAGTCCAAACTTGGATTTCAGGAAGTTTTTAAGGCTTGAGTTTTAGCCATCGGTGCATAGTAGAACACTTGAAATAAGAAAGAGATAACTTGATTAAAACAACGATATCTCAAAATTTACTTTTTTTGCTTTTCACGATTCCGATTCTTTGTGAAAGATGACATTTTGATACACTTAATGCACTAATAGAAGTCCAAATTATGATTTCGAGAAGTTTTTAAAGCTTGAGTTTTAGTCATGGGTGCATAGTAGGGCACTTGAAACAAGAAAAAGACCGCTTGATTAAAACAACGATATCTCTAAATTGACTTATTTGCTTTTAACGATTCTGAATCTATGTGAAAGACAACATTTTGATACACTTAATACACTAATCAAAGTCCAAACTCGAATTTTGGGAAGTTTTTAAAGCTTGAGTTTTAGCCATGTGTGCATAGTAGAACACTTGAAAGAAGAAAGAGACAAGTTGAGTAAAACAACTATATCTCAAAATTAACTAATTTTCTTTTGACGATTCCGAATCAATGTGAAAGACCACATTTTGATATACTTAATGCACTAATAGAAGTCCAAATTCGAATCTCAGAAAGTTTTTAAAACTTGAGTTTTAGCAATCAGTGCATTGTAGAACACTTGAAATAAGAAAGAGACAACTTGATTAAAACAACGATATCTCAAAATTGATTTATTTGCTTTTGGCGATTCCGAATCTACGTGAAAGATGACATTTTGATACACTTAATGCACTAATAGAAGTCAAAATTAGGATTTCTGGAAGTTTTAAAAACTCGAGTTTTAGTCATGGGTGCATAGCAGCACACTTGGAAAAAGAAAGAGACAACTTTATTAAAACAACGATATCTCAAAATTGTCTTACTTGCTTTAAACGATTCCGAATCTTTGTGAAAGATAATATTTTGGTTCACTTAATGCACGAATAAAAGCCCAAATTCAGATTTTGGGCACTTTTGAAAACTTGAGTTTTAGCCATGGGTGCATAGTAGAACACTTGAAACAAGAAAGACACAATTTTATTATAACAAAGATATCTCAAAATTTACTTATTTGCTTTTAACGATTCTGAATCTATGTGAAACACGACATTTTGATTCACGTAATACACTAATGAAAGTTAAAACTCGGATTTTGGGAAGTTTTTAAAGTTTTAGTTTTAGCCGTGGGTGCATAGTAGAACACTTGAAACAAGATAGAGATAACTGTATCAAAACAACGATATCTCAAAATTAACTTATTTGCTTTTAACCATTCCGAATCTATGTGAAAGGCGACATTCTGATACACTTAATACACTAATAGAAGTCCAATTTAGAATTTCGGGAGGTTTTTAAAACTTGCGTTTTAGCCATGGGTGCATAGTAGAACACTTGAAACAAGAAAGAGACAACTTGATTAAAACAACGATATCTAAAAATTGACTAATTAGCTTTTCCCGATTCCGAATCTATGTGAAAGATCACATTTTGATATACTTAATGCACTAATAGAAGTCCAAATTACAATTTCGGGAAGTTTTGAAAACTTGAGTTTTAGCCATGGGTGCATAGTAGAACACTTGAAACAAGAAGGAGACAACTTTATTAAACCTACGATATCTCAAAATTGACTTATTTGCTTTTCATGATTCAAAATCTATGTGAAAGACGACATTTTGATACACTTTATACACTAAGGAAAGACCAAACTAGGATTTCAGGAACTTTTTAAATCTTGAGTTTTAGCCTTCGGTGCATAAAAGAACACCTGAAGTAAGAAAGAGACCACTTTATTAACCAACGATATCGCAAAATTGATTTTTTTACTTTTGAAGATTCCGAATCTATGTGAAAGACGACATTTTGATACAATTAATTCTCTAATAGAAGTCCAAATTAGGATTTCGGGAGGTTTTTAAAGCTTGAGTTTTAGTCATGGGTGCATAGTAGAACACTTGAAAGAAGAAAGAGACCACTTAATTAAAACAACGATATCTCTAAATTGACTTGTTTGCATTTAACGATTCTGAATCTATGTGAAAGAATACATTTTGATACACTTAATACACTAATGAAAGTCCAAAATTCGGGTTTTGGCAAGTTTTTAAAGCTTGAGTTTTTGCCATGTGTGCATAGTAGAACACTTGAAAAAAGAAAGAGTGAACTTGATTAAAACAACGATATCTCAAAATTGACTTATTTGCTTTTGATGATTCTGAATCTATGTGAAAGACGACATTTTGATACACTTAATGCACTAATATAAGTCCAAATTAGGATTTAGGTAAGTTTTTAAAGCTTGAGTTTTAGTCATGGGTGCATAGTAGAACACTTGAAAGAAGAAAGAGACCACTTGATTAAAACAACGATATCTCTAAATTGACTTGTTTGCATTTAACGATTCTGAATCTATGTGAAAGAATACATTTTGATACACTTAATACACTAATGAAAGTCCAAAATTCGGGTTTTGGCAAGTTTTTAAAGCTTGAGTTTTTGCCATGTGTGCATAGTAGAACACTTGAAAAAAGAAAGAGTGAACTTGATTAAAATAACGATATCTCAAAATTGACTTATTTGCTTTTGATGATTCTGAATCTATGTGAAAGACGACATTTTGATACACTTAATGCACTAATATAAGTCCAAATTAGGATTTAGGTAAGTTTTTAAAGCTTGAGTTTTAGTTATGGGTGCATAGTAGACCACTTGAAACAAGAAAGAGACCACTTGATTAAAACAACGATATCTCTAAATTGACTTATTTGCTTTTAATGATTCTGAATCTATGTAAAAGACGATATTTTGATACACTTAATACACTAATGAAAGTCCAAACTCAGATTTTGAAAAGTTTTTAAAACTTGAGTTTTAGACATGGGTGCATAGTAGAACAGTTGAACCAAGAAAGAGACTACTTGATTAAAACAACGATATCTCTAAATTGACTTATTTGCTTTTAATGATTTTGAATCTATGTAAAAGACGATATTTTGATACACTTAATACACTAATGAAAGTCCAAACTCAGATTTTGGGAAGTTTTTAAAGCTTGAGTTTTACCCATGGGTGCATAGTAGAACACTTGAAACAAGAAAGAGACAACTTTATTAAAACTACGATATCTCAAAGTAGACTTATTTGCTTTTCACGATTCAGAATCTATGTGAAAGACGGCATTTTGATGCACTGAATGCGCTAAGGAAAGTCCAAACTTGGATTTCAAGAAGTTTTTAAGGCTTGAGTTTTAGCCATCGGTGCATAGTAGAACACTTGAAATAAGAAAGAGATAACTTGATTAAAACAACGATATCTCAAAATTTACTTTTTTTGCTTTTCACGATTCCGATTCTTTGTGAAAGATGACATTTTGATACACTTAATGCACTAATAGAAGTCCAAATTATGATTTCGAGAAATTTTTAAAGCTTGAGTTTTAGTCATGGGTGCATAGTAGGGCACTTGAAACAAGAAAAAGGCCACTTGATTAAAACAACGATATCTCTAAATTGACTTATTTGCTTTTAACGATTCTGAATCTATGTGAAAGACGACATTTTGATACACTTAATACACTAATCAAAGTCCAAACTCGAATTTTGGGAAGTTTTTAAAGCTTGAGTTTTAGCCATGTGTGCATAGTAGAACACTTGAAAGAAGAAAGAGACAAGTTGAGTAAAACAACTATATCTCAAAATTAACTAATTTTCTTTTGACGATTCCGAATCAATGTGAAAGACCACATTTTGATATACTTAATGCACTAATAGAAGTCCAAATTCGAATCTCAGAAAGTTTTTAAAACTTGAGTTTTAGCAATCGGTGCATTGTAGAACACTTGAAATAAGAAAGAGACAACTTGATTAAAACAACGATATCTCAAAATTGATTTATTTGCTTTTGGCGATTCCGAATCTACGTGAAAGACGACATTTTGATACACTTAATGCACTAATAGAAGTCAAAATTAGGATTTCTGGAAGTTTTAAAAACTCGAGTTTTAGTCATGGGTGCATAGCAGCACACTTGGAAAAAGAAAGAGACAACTTTATCAAAACAACGATATCTCAAAATTGTCTTACTTGCTTTAAACGATTCCGAATCTTTGTGAAAGATAATATTTTGGTTCACTTAATGCACGAATAAAAGCCCAAATTCAGATTTTGGGCACTTTTGAAAACTTGAGTTTTAGCCATGGGTGCATAGTAGAACACTTGAAACAAGAAAGACACAATTTTATTATAACAAAGATATCTCAAAATTTACTTATTTGCTTTCAACGATTCTGAATCTATGTGAAACACGACATTTTGGTTCACGTAATACACTAATGAAAGTTAAAACTCGGATTTTGGGAAGTTTTTAAAGTTTTAGTTTTAGCCGTGGGTGCATAGTAGAACACTTGAAACAAGATAGAGATAACTGTATCAAAACAACGATATCTCAAAATTAACTTATTTGCTTTTAACCATTCCGAATCTATGTGAAAGACGACATTCTGATACACTTAATACACTAATAGAAGTCCAATTTAGAATTTCGGGAGGTTTTTAAAACTTGCGTTTTAGCCATGGGTGCATAGTAGAACACTTGAAACAAGAAAGAGACAACTTGATTAAAACAACGATATCTAAAAATTGACTAATTTGCTTTTCCCGATTCCGAATCTATGTGAAAGATCACATTTTGATATACTTAATGCACTAATAGAAGTCCAAATTAGAATTTCGGGAAGTTTTGAAAACTTGAGTTTTAGCCATGGGTGCATAGTATAACACTTGAAACAAGAAAGAGACAACTTTATTAAACCTACGATATCTCAAAATTGACTTATTTGCTTTTCATGATTCAAAATCTACGTGAAAGACGACATTTTGATACACATTATACACTAAGGAAAGACCAAACTAGGATTTCAGGAACTTTTTAAATCTTGAGTTTTAGCCTTCGGTGCATAAAAGAACACCTGAAGTAAGAAAGAGACCACTTTATTAACCAACGATATCGCAAAATTGATTTTTTTACTTTTGAAGATTCCGAATCTATGTGAAAGACGACTTTTTGATACAATTAATTCTCTAATAGAAGTCCAAATTAGGATTTTGGGAGGTTTTTAAAGCTTGAGTTTTAGTCATGGGTGCATAGTAGAACACTTGAAAGAAGAAAGAGACCACTTAATTAAAACAACGATATCTCTAAATTGACTTGTTTGCATTTAACGATTCTGAATCTATGTGAAAGAATACATTTTGATACACTTAATACACTAATGAAAGTCCAAAATTCGGGTTTTGGCAAGTTTTTAAAGCTTGAGTTTTTGCCATGTGTGCATAGTAGAACACTTGAAAAAAGAAAGAGTGAACTTGATTAAAACAACGATATCTCAAAATTGACTTATTTGCTTTTGATGATTCTGAATCTATGTGAAAGATGACATTTTGATACACTTAATGCACTAATATAAGTCCAAATTAGGATTTAGGTAAGTTTTTAAAGCTTGAGTTTTAGTCATGGGTGCATAGTAGAACACTTGAAAGAAGAAAGAGACCACTTGATTAAAACAACGATATCTCTAAATTGACTTGTTTGCATTTAACGATTCTGAATCTATGTGAAAGAATACATTTTGATACACTTAATACACTAATGAAAGTCCAAAATTCGGGTTTTCGCAAGTTTTTAAAGCTTGAGTTTTTGCCATGTGTGCATAGTAGAACACTCGAAAAAAGAAAGAGTGAACTTGATTAAAATAACGATATCTCAAAATTGACTTATTTGCTTTTGATGATTCTGAATCTATGTGAAAGACGACATTTTGATACACTTAATGCACTAATATAAGTCCAAATTAGGATTTAGGTAAGTTTTTAAAGCTTGAGTTTTAGTCATGGGTGCATAGTAGAACACTTGAAAGAAGAAAGAGACCACTTGATTAAAACAACGATATCTCTAAATTGACTTGTTTGCATTTAACGATTCTGAATCTATGTGAAAGAATACATTTTGATACACTTAATACACTAATGAAAGTCCAAAATTTGGGTTTTGGCAAGTTTTTAAAGCTTGAGTTTTTGCCATGTGTGCATAGTAGAACACTCGAAAAAAGAAAGAGTGAACTTGATTAAAATAACGATATCTCAAAATTGACTTATTTGCTTTTGATGATTCTGAATCTATGTGAAAGACGACATTTTGATACACTTAATGCACTAATATAAGTCCAAATTAGGATTTAGGTAAGTTTTTAAAGCTTGAGTTTTAGTTATGGGTGCATAGTAGACCACTTGAAACAAGAAAGAGACCACTTGATTAAAACAACGATATCTCTAAATTGACTTATTTGCTTTTAATGATTCTGAATCTATGTAAAAGACGATATTTTGATACACTTAATACACTAATGAAAGTCCAAACTCAGATTTTGAAAAGTTTTTAAAACTTGAGTTTTAGACATGGGTGCATAGTAGAACACTTGAACCAAGAAAGAGACTACTTGATTAAAACAACGATATCTCTAAATTGACTTATTTGCTTTTAATGATTCTGAATCTATGGGAAAGAGGACATTTTGATACACTTAATACACTAATAAAAGTCCAAACTTAGATTTTGGGAAGTTTTTAAAGCTTGAGTTTTAGCCATGGGTGCATAGTAGAACACTTGAAACAAGAAAGAGACAACTTCATTAAAAAAACGATATCTCAAAATTGACTTATTTGCTTTTGATGATTCCGAATCTATGTGAAAGACGACATTTTGATACACTTAATGCACTAATAGAAGTCCAAATTAGGATTTCGATAAGTTTTTAAAGCTTGAGTTTTAGTCATGGGTGCATGGTAGAACACTTGAAACAAGAAATAGACCACTTGATTAAAACAACGATATCTCTAAATTGACTTATTTGCTTTTAATGATTTTGAATCTATGTAAAAGACGATATTTTGATACACTTAATACACTAATGAAAGTCCAAACTCAGATTTTGGGAAGTTTTTAAAGCTTGAGTTTTAGCCATGGGTGCATAGTAGAACACTTGAAACAAGAAAGAGACAACTTGATTAAAACAACGATATCTCAAAATTAACTTATTTGCTTTTAACCATTCCGAATCTATGTGAAAGACGACATTCTGATACACTTAATACACTAATAGAAGTCCAATTTAGAATTTCGAGAGGTTTTTAAAACTTGCGTTTTAGCCATGGGTGCATAGTAGAACACTTGAAACAAGAAAGAGACAACTTGATTAAAACAACGATATCTAAAAATTGACTAATTTGCTTTTCCCGATTCCGAATCTATGTGAAAGATCACATTTTGATATACTTAATGCACTAATAGAAGTCCAAATTAGAATTTCGGGAAGTTTTGAAAACTTGAGTTTTAGCCATGGGTGCATAGTATAACACTTGAAACAAGAAAGAGACAACTTTATTAAACCTACGATATCTCAAAATTGACTTATTTGCTTTTCATGATTCAAAATCTATGTGAAAGACGACATTTTGATACACATTATACACTAAGGAAAGACCAAACTAGGATTTCAGGAACTTTTTAAATCTTGAGTTTTAGCCTTCGGTGCATAAAAGAACACCTGAAGTAAGAAAGAGACCACTTTATTAACCAACGATATCGCAAAATTGATTTTTTTACTTTTGAAGATTCCGAATCTATGTGAAAGACGACATTTTGATACAATTAGTTCTCTAATAGAAGTCCAAATTAGGATTTTGGGAGGTTTTTAAAGCTTGAGTTTTAGTCATGGGTGCATAGTAGAACACTTGAAAGAAGAAAGAGACCACTTAATTAAAACAACGATATCTCTAAATTGACTTGTTTGCATTTAACGATTCTGAATCTATGTGAAAGAATACATTTTGATACACTTAATACACTAATGAAAGTCCAAAATTCGGGTTTTGGCAAGTTTTTAAAGCTTGAGTTTTTGCCATGTGTGCATAGTAGAACACTTGAAAAAAGAAAGAGTGAACTTGATTAAAACAACGATATCTCAAAATTGACTTATTTGCTTTTGATGATTCTGAATCTATGTGAAAGACGACATTTTGATACACTTAATGCACTAATATAAGTCCAAATTAGGATTTAGGTAAGTTTTTAAAGCTTGAGTTTTAGTTATGGGTGCATAGTAGAACACTTGAAACAAGAAAGAGACCACTTGATTAAAACAACGATATCTCTAAATTGACTTATTTGCTTTTAATGATTCTGAATCTATGTGAAAGACGACATTTTGATACACTTAATGCACTAATAGAAGTCCAAATTAGGATTTCGATAAGTTTTTAAAGCTTGAGTTTTAGTCATGGGTGCATGGTAGAACACTTGAAACAAGAAATAGACCACTTGATTAAAACAACGATATCTCTAAATTGACTTATTTGATTTTAATGATTTTGAATCTATGTAAAAGACGATATTTTGATACACTTAATACACTAATGAAAGTCCAAACTCAGATTTTGGGAAGTTTTTAAAGCTTGAGTTTTAGCCATGGGTGCATAGTAGAACACTTGAAACAAGAAAGAGACAACTTGATTAAAACAATGATATCTCAGAATATACTTATTTGCTTTTGGCGATTCTGAATCTATGTGAAAGACGACATTTTGATACGCTTAATGCACTAATAGAAGTCCAAATTAGGATTTTGGGAAGTTTTTGAAACTTGAGTTTTAGCCATGGGTGCATAGTAAAACACTTGAAACAAGAAAGAGACAACTTTCTTAAAACAACGATATCTCAAAATTGAGTTATTTGCTTTTAATGATTCTAAATCTATGTGAAAGATGACATTTTGATACACTTAATACACTAATGAAAGTCCAAACTCGGATTTTGGGAAGTTTTTAAAGCTTGAGTTTTAGCCATGGGTGGATAGTAGAACACTTGAAACAAGAAAGAAACAAGTTGATTAAAACAACGATATCTCAAAATATACTTATTTGCTTTTGAAGATTTCGAATCTATGTGAAAGACGACATTTTTATACACTTAATGCACTAATAGAAGTCCAAATTAGGATTTTTGGAAGTTTTTAAAACTTGAGTTTTAGACATGGGTGCATAGTAGAACACTTGAAATAAGAAAGAGACAACTTTCTTAAAACAAGGATATCTCAAAATTGACTTATTTGCTTTAGACGGTTCCGAATCTTTATTGAAGATGAGATTTTGGTACACTTAATGCACTAATAAAAGTCCAAATTTGGATTTCAGAAAGTTTTCAAAGGATGAGTTTTAGCCATGGGTGCATAGTAGAACACTTGAAACAGGAAAGAGATAAATTGATTAAAACAACGATATCTCAAAATTGACTTATTTGTATTAAACAAATCTGAATCTATGTGAAAGACAACATTTTGATACACTTAATGAACTAATAGATTTTCAAATTAGAATTTTGGGAAGTTTTTAAAACTTGCGTTCTAGCCATGGGTGCATAGTAGAACACTTGAAACAAGAAAGATACAACTTGATTAAAATAACGATATCTCAAAATTGACAAATTTGCTTTTGGCGATTCCAAATCTATGTGAAAGACCACATTTTAATGCACTAATAGAAGTCAAAAATAGAAATTCGGGAAGTTTTTAAAACTTGAGTTTTAGCCATGGGTGCATAGTAGAACACTTGAAACAAGAAAGAGACAACTTTATTAAAACTACGATATCTCAAAGTAGACTTATTTGCTTTTCACGATTCAGAATCTATGTGAAACACGACATTTTTGATGCACTTAATGCACTAAGGAAAGTCCAAACTTGGATTTCAGGAAGTTTTTAAGGCTTGAGTTTTAGCCATCGGTGCATAGTAGAACACTTGAAATAAGAAAGAGATAACTTGATTAAAACAACGATATCTCAAAATTTACTTTTTTTGCTTTTCACGATTCCGATTCTTTGTGAAAGACGACATTTTGATACACTTAATGCACTAATAGAAGTCCAAATTATGATTTCGAGAAGTTTTTAAAGCTTGAGTTTTAGTCATGGGTGCATAGTAGGGCACTTGAAACAAGAAAAAGACCACTTGATTAAAACAACGATATCTCTAAATTGACTTATTTGCTTTTAACGATTCTGAATCTATGTGAAAGACGACATTTTGATACACTTAATACACTAATCAAAGTCCAAACTCGAATTTTGGGAAGTTTTTAAAGCTTGAGTTTTAGCCATGTGTGCATAGTAGAACACTTGAAAGAAGAAAGAGACAAGTTGAGTAAAACAACTATATCTCAAAATTAACTAATTTTCTTTTGACGATTCCGAATCAATGTGAAAGACCACATTTTGATATACTTAATGCACTAATAGAAGTCCAAATTCGAATCTCAGAAAGTTTTTAAAACTTGAGTTTTAGCAATCGGTGCATTGTAGAACACTTGAAATAAGAAAGAGACAACTTGATTAGAACAACGATATCTCAAAATTGATTTATTTGCTTTTGGCGATTCCGAATCTACGTGAAAGACGACATTTTGATACACTTAATGCACTAATAGAAGTCAAAATTAGGATTTCTGGAAGTTTTAAAAACTCGAGTTTTAGTCATGGGTGCATAGCAGCACACTTGGAAAAAGAAAGAGACAACTTTATTAAAACAACGATATCTCAAAATTGTCTTACATGCTTTAAACGATTCCGAATCTTTGTGAAAGATAATATTTTGGTTCACTTAATGCACGAATAAAAGCCCAAATTCAGATTTTGGGCACTTTTGAAAACTTGAGTTTTAGCCATGGGTGCATAGTAGAACACTTGAAACAAGAAAGACACAATTTTATTATAACAAAGATATCTCAAAATTTACTTATTTGCTTTCAACGATTCTGAATCTATGTGAAACACGACATTTTGATTCACGTAATACACTAATGAAAGTTAAAACTCGGATTTTGGGAAGTTTTTAAAGTTTTAGTTTTGGCCGTGGGTGCATAGTAGAACACTTGAAACAAGATAGAGATAATTGTATCAAAACAACGATATCTCAAAATTAACTTATTTGCTTTTAACCATTCCGAATCTATGTGAAAGACGACATTCTGATACACTTAATACACTAATAGAAGTCCAATTTAGAATTTCGGGAGGTTTTTAAAACTTGCGTTTTAGCCATGGGTGCATAGTAGAACACTTGAAACAAGAAAGAGACAACTTGATTAAAACAACGATATCTAAAAATTGACTAATTTGCCTTTCCCGATTCCGAATCTATGTGAAAGATCACATTTTGATATACTTAATGCTCTAATAGAAGTCCAAATTAGAATTTCGGGAAGTTTTGAAAACTTGAGTTTTAGCCATGGGTGCATAGTATAACACTTGAAACAAGAAAGAGACAACTTTATTAAACCTACGATATCTCAAAATTGACTTATTTGCTTTCATGATTCAAAATCTATGTGAAAGACGACATTTTGATACACATTATACACTAAGGAAAGACCAAACTAGGATTTCAGGAACTTTTTAAATCTTGAGTTTTAGCCTTCGGTGCATAAAAGAACACCTGAAGTAAGAAAGAGACCACTTTATTAACCAACGATATCGCAAAATTGATTTTTTTACTTTTGAAGATTCCAAATCTATGTGAAAGACGACATTTTGATACAATTAGTTCTCTAATAGAAGTCCAAATTAGGATTTTGGGAGGTTTTTAAAGCTTGAGTTTTAGTCATGGGTGCATAGTAGAACACTTGAAAGAAGAAAGAGACCACTTAATTAAAACAACGATATCTCTAAATTGACTTGTTTGCATTTAACGATTCTGAATCTATGTGAAAGAATACATTTTGATACACTTAATACACTAATGAAAGTCCAAAATTCGGGTTTTGGCAAGTTTTTAAAGCTTGAGTTTTTGCCATGTGTGCATAGTAGAACACTTGAAAAAAGAAAGAGTGAACTTGATTAAAACAACGATATCTCAAAATTGACTTATTTGCTTTTGATGATTCTGAATCTATGTGAAAGACGACATTTTGATACACTTAATGCACTAATATAAGTCCAAATTAGGATTTAGGTAAGTTTTTAAAGCTTGAGTTTTAGTTATGGGTGCATAGTAGAACACTTGAAACAAGAAAGAGACCACTTGATTAAAACAACGATATCTCTAAATTGACTTATTTGCTTTTAATGATTCTGAATCTATGTACAAGACGATATTTTGATACACTTAATACACTAATGAAAGTCCAAACTCAGATTTTGGAAAGTTTTTAAAACTTGAGTTTTAGACATGGGTGCATAGTAGAACACTTCAACCAAGAAAGAGACTACTTGATTAAAACAACGATATCTCTAAATTGACTTATTTGCTTTTAACGATTCTGAATCTATGGGAAAGAGGACATTTTGATACACTTAATACACTAATAAAAGTCCAAACTTAGATTTTGGGAAGTTTTTAAAGCTTGAGTTTTAGCCATGGGTGCATAGTAGAACACTTGAAACAAGAAAGAGACAACTTCATTAAAAAAACGATATCTCAAAATTGACTTATTTGCTTTTGATGATTCCGAATCTATGTGAAAGACGACATTTTGATACACTTAATGCACTAATAGAAGTCCAAATTAGGATTTCGATAAGTTTTTAAAGCTTGAGTTTTAGTCATGGGTGCATGGTAGAACACTTGAAACAAGAAATAGACAACTTGATTAAAACAACGATATCTCTAAATTGACTTATTTGCTTTTAATGATTTTGAATCTATGTAAAAGACGATATTTTGATACACTTAATACACTAATGAAAGTCCAAACTCAGATTTTGGGAAGTTTTTAAAGCTTGAGTTTTAGCCATGGGTGCATAGTAGAACACTTGAAACAAGAAAGAGACAACTTGATTAAAACAACGATATCTCAGAATATACTTATTTGCTTTTGGCGATTCTGAATCTATGTGAAAGATGACATTTTGATACGCTTAATGCACTAATAGAAGTCCAAATTTGGATTTTGGGAAGTTTTTGAAACTTGAGTTTTAGCCATGGGTGCATAGTAAAACACTTGAAACAAGAAAGAGACAACTTTCTTAAAACAACGATATCTCAAAATTGAGTTATTTGCTTTTAATGATTCTAAATCTATGTGAAAGATGACATTTTGATACACTTAATACACTAATGAAAGTCCAAACTCGGATTTTGGGAAGTTTTTAAAGCTTGAGTTTTAGCCATGGGTGCATAGTAGAACACTTGAAACAAGAAAGAAACAAGTTGATTAAAACAACGATATCTCAAAATATACTTATTTGCTTTTGAAGATTTCGAATCTATGTGAAAGATGACATTTTTATACACTTAATGCACTAATAGAAGTCCAAATTAAGATTTTTGGAAGTTTTTAAAACTTGAGTTTTAGACATGCGTGCATAGTAGAACACTTGAAATAAGAAAGAGACAACTTTCTTAAAACAAGGATATCTCAAAATTGACTTATTTGCTTTAGACGGTTCCGAATCTTTATTGAAGATGAGATTTTGGTACACTTAATGCACTAATAAAAGTCCAAATTTGGATTTCAGAAAGTTTTCAAAGGATGAGTTTTAGCCATGGGTGCATAGTAGAACACTTGAAACAGGAAAGAGATAAATTGATTAAAACAACGATATCTCAAAATTGACTTATTTGTTTTAAACAAATCTGAATCTATGTGAAAGACAACATTTGGATACACTTAATGAACTAATAGATTTTCAAATTAGAATTTTGGGAAGTTTTTAAAACTTGCGTTCTAGCCATGGGTGCATAGTAGAACACTTGAAACAAGAAAGATACAACTTGATTAAAATAACGATATCTCAAAATTGACAAATTTGCTTTTGGCGATTCCAAATCTATGTGAAAGACCACATTTTAATGCACTAATAGAAGTCAAAAATAGAAATTCGGGAAGTTTTTAAAACTTGAGTTTTAGCCATGGGTGCATAGTAGAACACTTGAAACAAGAAAGAGACAACTTTATTAAAACTACGATATCTCAAAGTAGACTTATTTGCTTTTCACGATTTAGAATCTATGTGAAACACGGCATTTTTGATGCACTTAATGCACTAAGGAAAGTCCAAACTTGGATTTCAGGAAGTTTTTAAGGCTTGAGTTTTAGCCATCGGTGCATAGTAGAACACTTGAAATAAGAAAGAGATAACTTGATTAAAACAACGATATCTCAAAATTTACTTTTTTTGCTTTTCACGATTCCGATTCTTTGTGAAAGACGACATTTTGATACACTTAATGCACTAATAGAAGTCCAAATTATGATTTCGAGAAGTTTTTAAAGCTTGAGTTTTAGTCATGGGTGCATAGTAGGCACTTGAAACAAGAAAAAGACCACTTGATTAAAACAACGATATCTCTAAATTGACTTATTTGCTTTTAACGATTCTGAATCTATGTGAAAGACGACATTTTGATACACTTAATACACTAATCAAAGTCCAAACTCGAATTTTGGGAAGTTTTTAAAGCTTGAGTTTTAGCCATGTGTGCATAGTAGAACACTTGAAAGAAGAAAGAGACAAGTTGAGTAAAACAACTATATCTCAAAATTAACTAATTTTCTTTTGACGATTCCGAATCAATGTGAAAGAGCACATTTTGATATACTTAATGCACTAATAGAAGTCCAAATTCGGATATCAGAAAGTTTTTAAAACTTGAGTTTTAGCAATCGGTGCATTGTAGAACACTTGAAATAAGAAAGAGACAACTTAATTAAAATAACGATATCTCAAAATTGATTTATTTGCTTTTGGCGATTCCGAATCTACGTGAAAGACGACATTTTGATACACTTAATGCACTAATCGAAGTCCAAATTAGGATTTCTGGAAGTTTTAAAATCTCGAGTTTTAGTCATGGGTGCATAGCAGCACACTTGGAAAAAGAAAGAGACAACTTTATTAAAAAAACGATATCTCAAAATTGCCTTACTTGCTTTAACCGATTCCGAATCTTTGTGAAAGATGACATTTTGGTTCACTTAATGCACGAATAAAAGCCCAAATTCAGATTTTGGGCAGTTTTGAAAACTTGAGTTTTAGCCATGGGTGCATAGTAGAACACTTGAAACAAGAAAGACACAATTTTATTATAACAAAGATATCTCAAAATTGACTTATTTGCTTTTGATGATTCTGAATCTATGTGAAAGACGACATTTTGATACACTTAATGCACTAATAGAAGTCCAAATTAGAATTTAGGTAAGTTTTTAAAGCTTGAGTTTTAGTTATGGGTGCATAGTAGACCACTTGAAACAAGAAAGAGACCACTTGATTAAAACAACAATATCTCTAAATTGACTTATTTGCTTTTAATGATTCTGAATCTATGTAAAAGACGATATTTGGATACACTTAATACACTAATAAAAGTCCAAACTCAGATTTTGAAAAGTTTTTAAAACTTGAGTTTTAGACATGGGTGCATAGTAGAACAATTGAACCAAGAAAGAGACTACTTTATTAAAACAACGATATCTCTAAATTGACTTATTTGCTTTTAACGATTCTGAATCTATGGGAAAGAGGACATTTTGATACACTTAATACACTAATGAAAGTCCAAACCTAGATTTTGGGAAGTTTTTAAAGCTTGAGTTTTAGCCATGGGTGCATAGTAGAACACTTGAAACAAGAAAGAGACAACTTCATTAAAAACACGATATCTCAAAATTGACTTATTTGCTTTTGATGATTCCGAATCTATGTGAAAGACGACATTTTGATACACTTAATGCACTAATAGAAGTCCAAATTAGGATTTCGATAAGTTTTTAAAGCTTGAGTTTTAGTCATGGGTGCATGGTAGAACACTTGAAACAAGAAATAGACCACTTGATTAAAACAACGATATCTCTAAATTGACTTATTTGCTTTTAATGATTTTGAATCTATGTAAAAGACGATATTTTGATACACTTAATACACTAATGAAAGTCCAAACTCAGATTTTGGGAAGTTTTTAAAGCTTGAGTTTTAGCCATGGGTGCATAGTAGAACACTTGAAACAAGAAAGAGACAACTTGATTAAAACAACGATATCTCAGAATATACTTATTTTCTTTTGGCGATTCTGAATCTATGTGAAAGACGACATTTTGATACGCTTAATGCACTAATAGATGTCCAAATTAGGATTTTGGGAAGTTTTTGAAACTTGAGTTTTAGCCATGGGTGCATAGTAGAACACTTGAAACAAGAAAGAGACAACTTTCTTAAAACAATGATATCTCAAAATTGAGTTATTTGCTTTTAATGATTCTAAATCTATGTGAAAGATGACATTTTGATACACTTAATACACTAATGAAAGTCCAAACTCGGATTTTGGGAAGTTTTTAAAGCTTGAGTTTTAGCCATGGGTGCATAGTAGAACACTTGAAACAAGAAAGAAACAAGTTGATTAAAACAACGATATCTCAAAATATACTTATTTGCTTTTGAAGATTCCGAATCTATGTGAAAGACGACATTTTTATACACTTAATGCACTAATAGAAGTCCAAATTAGGATTTTTGGAAGTTTTTAAAACTTGAGTTTTAGCCATGGGTGCATAGTAGAACACTTGAAATAAGAAAGAGACAACTTTCTTAAAACAAGGATATCTCAAAATTGACTTATTTGCTTTAGACGGTTCGGAATCTTTATTGAAGATGAGATTTTGGTACACTTAATGCACTAATAAAAGTCCAAATTTGGATTTCGGAAAGTTTTCAAAGGATGAGTTTTAGCCATGGGTGCATAGTAGAACACTTGAAACAGGAAAGAGATAAATTGATTAAAACAACGATATCTCAAAATTGACTTATTTGTTTTAAACGAATCTGAATCTATGTGAAAGACAACATTTTGATACACTTAATGAACTAATAGATTTTCAAATTATAATTTTGGGAAGTTTTTAAAACTTGCGTTCTAGCCATGGGTGCATAGTAGAACACTTGAAACAAGAAAGATACAACTTGATTAAAATAACGATATCTCAAAATTGACAAATTTGCTTTTGGCGATTCCAAATCTATGTGAAAGACCACATTTTAATGCACTAATAGAAGTCAAAAATAGAATTTCGGGAAGTTTTGAAAACTTGAGTTTTAGCCATGGGTGCATAGTAGAACACTTGAAACAAGAAAGAGACAACTTTATTAAAACTACGATATCTCAAAGTAGACTTATTTGCTTTTCACGATTCAGAATCTATGTGAAACACGGCATTTTTGATGCACTTAATGCACTAAGGAAAGTCCAAACTTGGATTTCAGGAAGTTTTTAAAGCTTGAGTTTTAGCCATCGGTGCATAGTAGAACACTTGAAATAAGAAAGAGATAACTTGATTAAAACAACGATATCTCAAAATTTACTTTTTTTGCTTTTCACGATTCCGATTCTTTGTGAAAGACGACATTTTGATACACTTAATGCACTAATAGAAGTCCAAATTATGATTTCGAGAAGTTTTTAAAGCTTGAGTTTTAGTCATGGGTGCATAGTAGGGCACTTGAAACAAGAAAAAGACCACTTGATTAAAACAACGATATCTCTAAATTGACTTATTTGCTTTTAACGATTCTGAATCTATGTGAAAGACGACATTTTGATACACTTAATACACTAATCAAAGTCCAAACTCGAATTTTGGGAAGTTTTTAAAGCTTGAGTTTTAGCCATGTGTGCATAGTAGAACACTTGAAAGAAGAAAAAGACAAGTTGAGTAAAACAACTATATCTCAAAATTAACTAATTTTCTATTGACGATTCCGAATCAATGTGAAAGACCACATTTTGATATACTTAATGCACTAATAGAAGTACAAATTCGGATCTCAGAAAGTTTTTAAAACTTGAGTTTTAGCAATCGGTGCATTGTAGAACACTTGAAATAAGAAAGAGACAACTTGATTAAAACAACGATATCTCAAAATTGATTTATTTGCTTTTGGCGATTCCGAATCTACGTGAAAGACGACATTTTGATACACTTAATGCACTAATCGAAGTCCAAATTAGGATTTCTGGAAGTTTTAAAAACTCGAGTTTTAGTCATGGGTGCATAGCAGCACACTTGGAAAAAGAAAGAGACAACTTTATTAAAACAACGATATCTCAAAATTGCCTTACTTGCTTTAACCGATTCCGAATCTTTGTGAAAGATGACATTTTGGTTCACTTAATGCACGAATAAAAGCCCAAATTTAGATTTTGGGCACTTTTGAAAACTTGAGTTTTAGCCATGGGTGCATAGTAGAACACTTGAAACAAGAAAGACACAATTTTATTATAACAAAGATATCTCAAAATTGACTTATTTGCTTTTGATGATTCTGAATCTATGTGAAAGACGACATTTTGATACACTTAATGCACTAATAGAAGTCCAAATTAGGATTTAGGTAAGTTTTTAAAGCTTGAGTTTTAGTTATGGGTGCATAGTAGACCACTTGAAATAAGAAAGAGACCACTTGATTAAAACAACGATATCTCTAAATTGACCTATTTGCCTTTAATGATTCTGAATCTATGTAAAAGACGATATTTGGATACACTTAATACACTAATGAAAGTCCAAACTCAGATTTTGAAAAGTTTTTAAAACTTGAGTTTTAGACATGGGTGCATAGTAGAACACTTGAACCAAGAAAGAGACTACTTGATTAAAACAACGATATCTCTAAATTGACTTATTTGCTTTTAACGATTCTGAATCTATGGGAAAGAGGACTTTTTGATACACTTAATACACTAATGAAAGTCCAAACCTAGATTTTGGGAAGTTTTTAAAGCTTGAGTTTTAGCCATGGGTGCATAGTAGAACACTTGAAACAAGAAAGAGACAACTTCATTAAAAAAACGATATCTCAAAATTGATTTATTTGCTTTTCATGATTCCGAATCTATGTGAAAGACGACATTTTGATACACTTAATGCACTAATAGAAGTCCAAATTAGGATTTCGATAAGTTTTTAAAGCTTGAGTTTTAGTCATGGGTGCATGGTAGAACACTTGATACAAGAAATAGACCACTTGATTAAAACAACGATATCTCTAAATTGACTTATTTGCTTTTAATGATTTTGAATCTATGTAAAAGACGAAATTTTGATACACTTAATACACTAATGAAAGTCCAAACTCAGATTTTGGGAAGTTTTTAAAGCTTGAGTTTTAGCCATGGGTGCATAGTAGAACACTTGAAACAAGAAAGAGACAACTTGATTAAAACAACGATATCTCAGAATATACTTATTTGCTTTTGGCGATTCCGAATCTATGTGAAAGACGACATTTTGATACGCTTAATGCACTAATAGAAGTCCAAATTAGGATTTTGGGAAGTTTTTGAAACTTGAGTTTTAGCCATGGGTGCATAGTAGAACACTTGAAACAAGAAAGAGACAACTTTCTTAAAACAATGATATCTCAAAATTGAGTTATTTGCTTTTAATGATTCTAAATCTATGTGAAAGATGACATTTTGATACACTTAATACACTAATGAAAGTCCAAACTCGGATTTTGGGAAGTTTTTAAAGCTTGAGTTTTAGCCATGGGTGCATAGTAGAACACTTGAAACAAGAAAGAAACAAGTTGATTAAAACAACGATATCTCAAAATATACTTATTTGCTTTTGAAGATTCCGAATCTATGTGAAAGACGACATTTTTATACACTTAATGCACTAATAGAAGTCCAAATTAGGATTTTTGGAAGTTTTTAAAACTTGAGTTTTAGCCATGGGTGCATAGTAGAACACTTGAAATAAGAAAGAGACAACTTTCTTAAAACAAGGATATCTCAAAATTGACTTATTTGCTTTAGACGGTTCGGAATCTTTATTGAAGATGAGATTTTGGTACACTTAATGCACTAATAAAAGTCCAAATCTGGATTTCGAAAAGTTTTCAAAGGATGAGTTTTAGCCATGGGTGCATAGTAGAACACTTGAAACAGGAAAGAGATAAATTGATTAAAACAACGATATCTCAAAATTGACTTATTTGTTTTAAACGAATCTGAATCTATGTGAAAGACAACATTTTGATACACTTAATGAACTAATAGATTTTCAAATTAGAATTTTGGGAAGTTTTTAAAACTTGCGTTCAAGCCATGGGTGCATAGTAGAACACTTGAAACAAGAAAGATACAACTTGATTAAAATAACGATATCTCAAAATTGACAAATTTGCTTTTCGCGATTCCAAATCTATGTGAAAGACCACATTTTAATGCACTAATAGAAGTCAAAAATAGAATTTCGGGAAGTTTTGAAAACTTGAGTTTTAGCCATGGGTGCATAGTAGAACACTTGAAACAAGAAAGAGACAACTTTATTAAAACTACGATATCTCAAAGTAGACTTATTTGCTTTTCACGATTCAGAATCTATGTGAAAGACGGCATTTTTGATGCACTTAATGCACTAAGGAAAGTCCAAACTTGGATTTCAGGAAGTTTTTAAGGCTTGAGTTTTAGCCATCGGTGCATAGTAGAACACTTGAAATAAGAAAGAGATAACTTGATTAAAACAACGATATCTCAAAATTTACTTTTTTTGCTTTTCACGATTCCGATTCTTTGTGAAAGATGACATTTTGATACACTTAATGCACTAATAGAAGTCCAAATTATGATTTCGAGAAGTTTTTAAAGCTTGAGTTTTAGTCATGGGTGCATAGTAGGGCACTTGAAACAAGAAAAAGACCACTTGATTAAAACAACGATATCTCTAAATTGACTTATTTGCTTTTAACGATTCTGAATCTATGTGAAAGACGACATTTTGATACACTTAATACACTAATCAAAGTCCAAACTCGAATTTTGGGAAGTTTTTAAAGCTTGAGTTTTAGCCATGTGTGCATAGTAGAACACTTGAAACAAGAAAGAGACAAGTTGAGTAAAACAACTATATCTCAAAATTAACTAATTTTCTTTTGACGATTCCGAATCAATGTGAAAGACCACATTTTGATATACTTAATGCACTAATAGAAGTCCAAATTCGGATCTCAGAAAGTTTTTAAAACTTGAGTTTTAGCAATCGGTGCATTGTAGAACACTTGAAATAAGAAAGAGACAACTTGATTAAAACAACGATATCTCAAAATTGATTTATTTGCTTTTGGCGATTCCGAATCTACGTGAAAGACGACATTTTGATACACTTAATGCACTAATCGAAGTCCAAATTAGGATTTCTGGAAGTTTTAAAAACTCGAGTTTTAGTCATGGGTGCATAGCAGCACACTTGGAAAAAGAAAGAGACAACTTTATTAAAACAACGATATCTCAAAATTGCCTTACTTGCTTTAACCGATTCCGAATCTTTGTGAAAGATGACATTTTGGTTCACTTAATGCACGAATAAAAGCCCAAATTTAGATTTTGGGCACTTTTGAAAACTTGAGTTTTAGCCATGGGTGCATAGTAGAACACTTGAAACAAGAAAGACACAATTTTATTATAACAAAGATATCTCAAAATTGACTTATTTGCTTTTGATGATTCTGAATCTATGTGAAAGACGACATTTTGATACACTTAATGCACTAATATAAGTCCAAATTAGGATTTAGGTAAGTTTTTAAAGCTTGAGTTTTAGTTATGGGTGCATAGTAGACCACTTGAAACAAGAAAGAGACCACTTGATTAAAACAACGATATCTCTAAATTGACCTATTTGCCTTTAATGATTCTGAATCTATGTAAAAGACGATATTTGGATACACTTAATACACTAATGAAAGTCCAAACTCAGATTTTGAAAAGTTTTTAAAACTTGAGTTTTAGACATGGGTGCATAGTAGAACACTTGAACCAAGAAAGAGACTACTTGATTAAAACAACGATATCTCTAAATTGACTTATTTGCTTTTAACGATTCTGAATCTATGGGAAAGAGGACTTTTTGATACACTTAATACACTAATGAAAGTCCAAACCTAGATTTTGGGAAGTTTTTAAAGCTTGAATTTTAGCCATGGGTGCATAGTAGAACACTTGAAACAAGAAAGAGACAACTTCATTAAAAAAACGATATCTCAAAATTGATTTATTTGCTTTTCATGATTCCGAATCTATGTGAAAGACGACATTTTGATACACTTAATGCACTAATAGAAGTCCAAATTAGGATTTCGATAAGTTTTTAAAGCTTGAGTTTTAGTCATGGGTGCATGGTAGAACACTTGATACAAGAAATAGACCACTTGATTAAAACAACGATATCTCTAAATTGACTTATTTGCTTTTAATGATTTTGAATCTATGTAAAAGACGAAATTTTGATACACTTAATACACTAATGAAAGTCCAAACTCAGATTTTGGGAAGTTTTTAAAGCTTGAGTTTTAGCCATGGGTGCATAGTAGAACACTTGAAACAAGAAAGAGACAACTTGATTAAAACAACGATATCTCAGAATATACTTATTTGCTTTTGGCGATTCCGAATCTATGTGAAAGACGACATTTTGATACGCTTAATGCACTAATAGAAGTCCAAATTAGGATTTTGGGAAGTTTTTGAAACTTGAGTTTTAGCCATGGGTGCATAGTAGAACACTTGAAACAAGAAAGAGACAACTTTCTTAAAACAATGATATCTCAAAATTGAGTTATTTGCTTTTAATGATTCTAAATCTATGTGAAAGATGACATTTTGATACACTTAATACACTAATGAAAGTCCAAACTCGGATTTTGGGAAGTTTTTAAAGCTTGAGTTTTAGCCATGGGTGCATAGTAGAACACTTGAAACAAGAAAGAAACAAGTTGATTAAAACAACGATATCTCAAAATATACTTTTTTGCTTTTGAAGATTCCGAATCTATGTGAAAGACGACATTTTTATACACTTAATGCACTAATAGAAGTCCAAATTAGGATTTTTGGAAGTTTTTAAAACTTGAGTTTTAGCCATGGGTGCATAGTAGAACACTTGAAATAAGAAAGAGACAACTTTCTTAAAACAAGGATATCTCAAAATTGACTTATTTGCTTTAGACGGTTCGGAATCTTTATTGAAGATGAGATTTTGGTACACTTAATGCACTAATAAAAGTCCAAATCTGGATTTCGAAAAGTTTTCAAAGGATGAGTTTTAGCCATGGGTGCATAGTAGAACACTTGAAACAGGAAAGAGATAAATTGATTAAAACAACGATATCTCAAAATTGACTTATTTGTTTTAAACGAATCTGAATCTATGTGAAAGACAACATTTTGATACACTTAATGAACTAATAGATTTTCAAATTAGAATTTTGGGAAGTTTTTAAAACTTGCGTTCAAGCCATGGGTGCATAGTAGAACACTTGAAACAAGAAAGATACAACTTGATTAAAATAACGATATCTCAAAATTGACAAATTTGCTTTTCGCGATTCCAAATCTATGTGAAAGACCACATTTTAATGCACTAATAGAAGTCAAAAATAGAATTTCGGGAAGTTTTGAAAACTTGAGTTTTAGCCATGGGTGCATAGTAGAACACTTGAAACAAGAAAGAGACAACTTTATTAAAACTACGATATCTCAAAGTAGACTTATTTGCTTTTCACGATTCAGAATCTATGTGAAAGACGGCATTTTTGATGCACTTAATGCACTAAGGAAAGTCCAAACTTGGATTTCAGGAAGTTTTTAAGGCTTGAGTTTTAGCCATCGGTGCATAGTAGAACACTTGAAATAAGAAAGAGATAACTTGATTAAAACAACGATATCTCAAAATTTACTTTTTTTGCTTTTCACGATTCCGATTCTTTGTGAAAGATGACATTTTGATACACTTAATGCACTAATAGAAGTCCAAATTATGATTTCGAGAAGTTTTTAAAGCTTGAGTTTTAGTCATGGGTGCATAGTAGGGCACTTGAAACAAGAAAAAGACCACTTGATTAAAACAACGATATCTCTAAATTGACTTATTTGCTTTTAACGATTCTGAATCTATGTGAAAGACGACATTTTGATACACTTAATACACTAATCAAAGTCCAAACTCGAATTTTGGGAAGTTTTTAAAGCTTGAGTTTTAGCCATGTGTGCATAGTAGAACACTTGAAACAAGAAAGAGACAAGTTGAGTAAAACAACTATATCTCAAAATTAACTAATTTTCTTTTGACGATTCCGAATCAATGTGAAAGACCACATTTTGATATACTTAATGCACTAATAGAAGTCCAAATTCGGATCTCAGAAAGTTTTTAAAACTTGAGTTTTAGCAATCGGTGCATTGTAGAACACTTGAAATAAGAAAGAGACAACTTGATTAAAACAACGATATCTCAAAATTGATTTATTTGCTTTTGGCGATTCCGAATCTAAGTGAAAGATGACATTTTGATACACTTAATGCACTAATAGAAGTCCAAATTAGGATTTTTGGAAGTTTTAAAAACTCGAGTTTTAGTCATGGGTGCATAGCAGCACATTTGGAAAAAGAAAGAGACAACTTTATTAAAACAACGATATCTCAAAATTGTCTTACTTGCTTTAAACGATTCCGAATCTTTGTGAAAGATGACATTTTGGTTCACTTAATGCACGAATAATAGCCCAAATTCAGATTTTGGGCACTTTTGAAAACTTGAGTTTTAGCCATGGGTGCATAGTAGAACACTTGAAACAAGAAAGACACAATTTTATTATAACAAAGATATCTCAAAATTGACTTATTTGCTTTTGATGATTCTGAATCTATGTGAAAGACGACATTTTGATACACTTAATGCACTAATATAAGTCCAAATTAGGATTTAGGTAAGTTTTTATAGCTTGAGTTTTAGTTATGGGTGCATAGTAGACCACTTGAAACAAGAAAGAGACCACTTGATTAAAACAACGATATCTCTAAATTGACTTATTTGCTTTTAATGATTCTGAATCTATGTAAAAGACGATATTTTGATACACTGAATACACTAATGAAAGTCCAAACTCAGATTTTGAAAAGTTTATAAAACTTGAGTTTTAGACATGGGTGCATAGTAGAACACTTAAACCAAGAATGAGACTACTTGATTAAAACAACGATATCTCTAAATTGACTTATTTGCTTTTAACGATTCTGAATCTATGGGAAAGAGGACATTTTGATACACTTAATACACTAATAAAAGTCCAAACCTAGATTTTGGGAAGTTTTTAAAGCTTGAGTTTTAGCCATGGGTGCATAGTAGAACACTTGAAACAAGAAAGAGACAACTTCATTAAAAACACGATATCTCAAAATTGACTTATTTGCTTTTGATGATTCCGAATCTATGTGAAAGACGACATTTTGATACACTTAATGCACTAATAGAAGTCCAAATTAGGATTTCGATAAGTTTTTAAAGCTTGAGTTTTAGTCATGGGTGCATGGTAGAACACTTGAAACAAGAAATAGACCACTTGATTAAAACAACGATATCTCTAAATTGACTTATTTGCTTTTAATGATTTTGAATCTATGTAAAAGACGATATTTTGATACACTTAATACACTAATGAAAGTCCAAACTCAGATTTTGGGAAGTTTTTAAAGCTTGAGTTTTAGCCATGGGTGCATAGTAGAACACTTGAAACAAGAAAGAGACAACTTGATTAAAACAACGATATCTCAGAATATACTTATTTTCTTTTGGCGATTCTGAATCTATGTGAAAGACGACATTTTGATACGCTTAATGCACTAATAGATGTCCAAATTAGGATTTTGGGAAGTTTTTGAAACTTGAGTTTTAGCCATGGGTGCATAGTAGAACACTTGAAACAAGAAAGAGACAACTTTCTTAAAACAATGATATCTCAAAATTGAGTTATTTGCTTTTAATGATTCTAAATCTATGTGAAAGATGACATTTTGATACACTTAATACACTAATGAAAGTTCAAACTCGGATTTTGGGAAGTTTTTAAAGCTTGAGTTTTAGCCATGGGTGCATAGTAGAACACTTGAAACAAGAAAGAAACAAGTTGATTAAAACAACGATATCTCAAAATATACTTATTTGCTTTTGAAGATTCCGAATCTATGTGAAAGACGACATTTTTATACACTTAATGCACTAATAGAAGTCCAAATTAGGATTTTTGGAAGTTTTTAAAACTTGAGTTTTAGCCATGGGTGCATAGTAGAACACTTGAAATAAGAAAGAGACAACTTTCTTAAAACAAGGATATCTCAAAATTGACTTATTTGCTTTAGACGGTTCGGAATCTTTATTGAAGATGAGATTTTGGTACACTTAATGCACTAATAAAAGTCCAAATTTGGATTTCGGAAAGTTTTCAAAGGATGAGTTTTAGCCATGGGTGCATAGTAGAACACTTGAAACAGGAAAGAGATAAATTGATTAAAACAACGATATCTCAAAATTGACTTATTTGTTTTAAACGAATCTGAATCTATGTGAAAGACAACATTTTGATACACTTAATGAACTAATAGATTTTCAAATTATAATTTTGGGAAGTTTTTAAAACTTGCGTTCTAGCCATGGGTGCATAGTAGAACACTTGAAACAAGAAAGATACAACTTGATTAAAATAACGATATCTCAAAATTGACAAATTTGCTTTTGGCGATTCCAAATCTATGTGAAAGACCACATTTTAATGCACTAATAGAAGTCAAAAATAGAATTTTGGGAAGTTTTGAAAACTTGAGTTTTAGCCATGGGTGCATAGTAGAACACTTGAAACAAGAAAGAGACAACTTTATTAAAACTACGATATCTCAAAGTAGACTTATTTGCTTTTCACGATTCAGAATCTATGTGAAACACGGCATTTTTGATGCACTTAATGCACTAAGGAAAGTCCAAACTTGGATTTCAGGAAGTTTTTAAAGCTTGAGTTTTAGCCATCGGTGCATAGTAGAACACTTGAAATAAGAAAGAGATAACTTGATTAAAACAACGATATCTCAAAATTTACTTTTTTTGCTTTTCACGATTCCGATTCTTTGTGAAAGACGACATTTTGATACACTTAATGCACTAATAGAAGTCCAAATTATGATTTCGAGAAGTTTTTAAAGCTTGAGTTTTAGTCATGGGTGCATAGTAGGGCACTTGAAACAAGAAAAAGACCACTTGATTAAAACAACGATATCTCTAAATTGACTTATTTGCTTTTAACGATTCTGAATCTATGTGAAAGACGACATTTTGATACACTTAATACACTAATCAAAGTCCAAACTCGAATTTTGGGAAGTTTTTAAAGCTTGAGTTTTAGCCATGTGTGCATAGTAGAACACTTGAAAGAAGAAAGAGACAAGTTGAGTAAAACAACTATATCTCAAAATTAACTAATTTTCTATTGACGATTCCGAATCAATGTGAAAGACCACATTTTGATATACTTAATGCACTAATAGAAGTACAAATTCGGATCTCAGAAAGTTTTTAAAACTTGAGTTTTAGCAATCGGTGCATTGTAGAACACTTGAAATAAGAAAGAGACAACTTGATTAAAACAACGATATCTCAAAATTGATTTATTTGCTTTTGGCGATTCCGAATCTACGTGAAAGACGACATTTTGATACACTTAATGCACTAATCGAAGTCCAAATTAGGATTTCTGGAAGTTTTAAAAACTCGAGTTTTAGTCATGGGTGCATAGCAGCACACTTGGAAAAAGAAAGAGACAACTTTATTAAAACAACGATATCTCAAAATTGCCTTACTTGCTTTAACCGATTCCGAATCTTTGTGAAAGATGACATTTTGGTTCACTTAATGCACGAATAAAAGCCCAAATTTAGATTTTGGGCACTTTTGAAAACTTGAGTTTTAGCCATGGGTGCATAGTAGAACACTTGAAACAAGAAAGACACAATTTTATTATAACAAAGATATCTCAAAATTGACTTATTTGCTTTTGATGATTCTGAATCTATGTGAAAGACGACATTTTGATACACTTAATGCACTAATAGAAGTCCAAATTAGGATTTAGGTAAGTTTTTAAAGCTTGAGTTTTAGTTATGGGTGCATAGTAGACCACTTGAAACAAGAAAGAGACCACTTGATTAAAACAACGATATCTCTAAATTGACCTATTTGCCTTTAATGATTCTGAATCTATGTAAAAGACGATATTTGGATACACTTAATACACTAATGAAAGTCCAAACTCAGATTTTGAAAAGTTTTTAAAACTTGAGTTTTAGACATGGGTGCATAGTAGAACACTTGAACCAAGAAAGAGACTACTTGATTAAAACAACGATATCTCTAAATTGACTTATTTGCTTTTAACGATTCTGAATCTATGGGAAAGAGGACTTTTTGATACACTTAATACACTAATGAAAGTCCAAACCTAGATTTTGGGAAGTTTTTAAAGCTTGAGTTTTAGCCATGGGTGCATAGTAGAACACTTGAAACAAGAAAGAGACAACTTCATTAAAAAAACGATATCTCAAAATTGATTTATTTGCTTTTCATGATTCCGAATCTATGTGAAAGACGACATTTTGATACACTTAATGCACTAATAGAAGTCCAAATTAGGATTTCGATAAGTTTTTAAAGCTTGAGTTTTAGTCATGGGTGCATGGTAGAACACTTGATACAAGAAATAGACCACTTGATTAAAACAACGATATCTCTAAATTGACTTATTTGCTTTTAATGATTTTGAATCTATGTAAAAGACGAAATTTTGATACACTTAATACACTAATGAAAGTCCAAACTCAGATTTTGGGAAGTTTTTAAAGCTTGAGTTTTAGCCATGGGTGCATAGTAGAACACTTGAAACAAGAAAGAGACAACTTGATTAAAACAACGATATCTCAGAATATACTTATTTGCTTTTGGCGATTCCGAATCTATGTGAAAGACGACATTTTGATACGCTTAATGCACTAATAGAAGTCCAAATTAGGATTTTGGGAAGTTTTTGAAACTTGAGTTTTAGCCATGGGTGCATAGTAGAACACTTGAAACAAGAAAGAGACAACTTTCTTAAAACAATGATATCTCAAAATTGAGTTATTTGCTTTTAATGATTCTAAATCTATGTGAAAGATGACATTTTGATACACTTAATACACTAATGAAAGTCCAAACTCGGAGTTTGGGAAGTTTTTAAAGCTTGAGTTTTAGCCATGGGTGCATAGTAGAACACTTGAAACAAGAAAGAGACAACTTGATTAAAACAACGATATCTCAGAATATACTTATTTGCTTTTGGCGATTCTGAATCTATGTGAAAGACGACATTTTTATACGCTTAATGCACTAATAGAAGTCCAAATTAGGATTTTGGGAAGTTTTTGAAACTTGAGTTTTAGCCATGGGTGCATAGTAGAACACTTGAAACAAGAAAGAGACAACTTTCTTAAAACAATGATATCTCAAAATTGAGTTATTTGCTTTTAATGATTCTAAATCTATGTGAAAGATGACATTTTGATACACTTAATACACTAATGAAAGTCCAAACTCGGATTTTGGGAAGTTTTTAAAGCTTGAGTTTTAGCCATGGGTGCATAGTAGAACACTTGAAACAAGAAAGAAACAAGTTGATTAAAACAACGATATCTCAAAATATACTTTTTTGCTTTTGAAGATTCCGAATCTATGTGAAAGACGACATTTTTATACACTTAATGCACTAATAGAAGTCCAAATTAGGATTTTGGAAGTTTTTAAAACTTGAGTTTTAGCCATGGGTGCATAGTAGAACACTTGAAATAAGAAAGAGACAACTTTCTTAAAACAAGGATATCTCAAAATTGACTTATTTGCTTTAGACGGTTCGGAATCTTTATTGAAGATGAGATTTTGGTACACTTAATGCACTAATAAAAGTCCAAATCTGGATTTCGAAAAGTTTTCAAAGGATGAGTTTTAGCCATGGGTGCATAGTAGAACACTTGAAACAGGAAAGAGATAAATTGATTAAAACAACGATATCTCAAAATTGACTTATTTGTTTTAAACGAATCTGAATCTATGTGAAAGACAACATTTTGATACACTTAATGAACTAATAGATTTTCAAATTAGAATTTTGGGAAGTTTTTAAAACTTGCGTTCAAGCCATGGGTGCATAGTAGAACACTTGAAACAAGAAAGATACAACTTGATTAAAATAACGATATCTCAAAATTGACAAATTTGCTTTTCGCGATTCCAAATCTATGTGAAAGACCACATTTTAATGCACTAATAGAAGTCAAAAATAGAATTTCGGGAAGTTTTGAAAACTTGAGTTTTAGCCATGGGTGCATAGTAGAACACTTGAAACAAGAAAGAGACAACTTTATTAAAACTACGATATCTCAAAGTAGACTTATTTGCTTTTCACGATTCAGAATCTATGTGAAAGACGGCATTTTTGATGCACTTAATGCACTAAGGAAAGTCCAAACTTGGATTTCAGGAAGTTTTTAAGGCTTGAGTTTTAGCCATCGGTGCATAGTAGAACACTTGAAATAAGAAAGAGATAACTTGATTAAAACAACGATATCTCAAAATTTACTTTTTTTGCTTTTCACGATTCCGATTCTTTGTGAAAGATGACATTTTGATACACTTAATGCACTAATAGAAGTCCAAATTATGATTTCGAGAAGTTTTTAAAGCTTGAGTTTTAGTCATGGGTGCATAGTAGGGCACTTGAAACAAGAAAAAGACCACTTGATTAAAACAACGATATCTCTAAATTGACTTATTTGCTTTTAACGATTCTGAATCTATGTGAAAGACGACATTTTGATACACTTAATACACTAATCAAAGTCCAAACTCGAATTTTGGGAAGTTTTTAAAGCTTGAGTTTTAGCCATGTGTGCATAGTAGAACACTTGAAACAAGAAAGAGACAAGTTGAGTAAAACAACTATATCTCAAAATTAACTAATTTTCTTTTGACGATTCCGAATCAATGTGAAAGACCACATTTTGATATACTTAATGCACTAATAGAAGTCCAAATTCGGATCTCAGAAAGTTTTTAAAACTTGAGTTTTAGCAATCGGTGCATTGTAGAACACTTGAAATAAGAAAGAGACAACTTGATTAAAACAACGATATCTCAAAATTGATTTATTTGCTTTTGGCGATTCCGAATCTACGTGAAAGATGACATTTTGATACACTTAATGCACTAATAGAAGTCCAAATTAGGATTTTTGGAAGTTTTAAAAACTCGAGTTTTAGTCATGGGTGCATAGCAGCACATTTGGAAAAAGAAAGAGACAACTTTATTAAAACAACGATATCTCAAAATTGTCTTACTTGCTTTAAACGATTCCGAATCTTTGTGAAAGATGACATTTTGGTTCACTTAATGCACGAATAACAGCCCAAATTCAGATTTTGGGCACTTTTGAAAACTTGAGTTTTAGCCATGGGTGCATAGTAGAACACTTGAAACAAGAAAGACACAATTTTATTATAACAAAGATATCTCAAAATTGAGTTATTTGCTTTTGATGATTCTGAATCTATGTGAAAGACGACATTTTGATACACTTAATGCACTAATATAAGTCCAAATTAGGATTTAGGTAAGTTTTTATAGCTTGAGTTTTAGTTATGGGTGCATAGTAGACCACTTGAAACAAGAAAGAGACCACTTGATTAAAACAACGATATCTCTAAATTGACTTATTTGCTTTTAATGATTCTGAATCTATGTAAAAGACGATATTTTGATACACTGAATACACTAATGAAAGTCCAAACTCAGATTTTGAAAAGTTTATAAAACTTGAGTTTTAGACATGGGTGCATAGTAGAACACTTAAACCAAGAATGAGACTACTTGATTAAAACAACGATATCTCTAAATTGACTTATTTGCTTTTAACGATTCTGAATCTATGTGAAAGACGACATTTTGATACACTTAATACACTAATCAAATTCCAAACTCGAATTTTGGGAAGTTTTTAAAGCTTGAGTTTTAGCCGTGTGTGCATAGTAGAACACTTGAAAGAAGAAAGAGACAAGTTGAGTAAAACAACTATATCTCAAAATTAACTAATTTTCTTTTGACGATTCCGAATAAATGTGAAAGACCACATTTTGATATACTTAATGCACTAATAGAAGTCCAAATTCGAATCTCAGAAAGTTTTTAAAACTTGAGTTTTAGCAATCGGTGCATTGTAGAACACTTGAAATAAGAAAGAGACAACTTGATTAAAACAACGATATCTCAAAATTGATTTATTTGCTTTTGGCGATTCCGAATCTACGTGAAAGACGACATTTTGATACACTTAATGCACTAATAGAAGTCAAAATTAGGATTTCTGGAAGTTTTAAAAACTCGAGTTTTAGTCATGGGTGCATAGCAGCACACTTGGAAAAAGAAAGAGACAACTTTATTAAAACAACGATATCTCAAAATTGTCTTACTTGCTTTAAACGATTCCGAATCAGTGTGAAAGATGATATTTTGGTTCACTTAATGCACGAATAAAAGCCCAAATTCAGATTTTGGGCACTTTTGAAAACTTGAGTTTTAGCCATGGGTGCATAGTAGAACACTTGAAACAAGAAAGACACAATTTTATTATAACAAAGATATCTCAAAATTTACTTATTTGCTTTTAACGATTCTGAATCTATGTGAAAGACGACATTTTGATTCACGTAATACACTAATGAAAGTCAAAACTCGGATTTTGTGATGTTTTTAAAGTTTTTGTTTTAGCCGTGGGTGCGTAGTAGAACACATGAAACAAGATAGAGATAACTGTATCAAAACAACGATATCTCAAAATTAACTTATTTGCTTTTAACCATTCCGAATCTATGTGAAAGACGACATTCTGATACACTTAATACACTAATAGAAGTCCAATTTAGAATTTCGGGAGGTTTTTAAAACTTGCGTTTTAGCCATGGGTGCATAGTAGAACACTTGAAACAAGAAAGAGACAACTTGATTAAAACAACGATATCTAAAAATTGACTAATTTGCTTTTCTCGATTCCGAATCTATGTGAAAGATCACATTTTGATATACTTAATGCACTAATAGAAGTCCAAATTAGAATTTCGAGAAGTATTGAAAACTTGAGTTTTAGCCATGGGTGCATAGTAGAACACTTGAAACAAGAAAGAGACAACTTTATTAAACCTACGATATCTCAAAATTGACTTATTTGCTTTTCATGATTCAAAATCTATGTGAAAGACGACATTTTGATACACTTTATACACTAAGGAAAGACCAAACTGGGATTTCAGGAACTTTTTAAATCTTGAGTTTTAGCCTTCGGTGCATAAAAGAACACCGGAAGTAAGAAAGTGACCACTTTATTAACCAACGATATCGCAAAATTGATTTTTTTACTTTTGAAGATTTCGAATCTATTTGAAAGACGACATTTTGATACAATTAATTCTCTTATAGAAGTCCAAATTAGGATTTCGGGAGGTTTTTAAAGCTTGAGTTTTAGTCATGGGTGCATAGCAGCACACTTGGAAAAAGAAAGAGACAACTTTATTAAAACAACGATATCTCAAAATTGTCTTACTTGCTTTAAACGATTCCGAATCTTTGTGAAAGATGACATTTTGGTTCACTTAATGCACGAATAAAAGCCCAAATTCAGATTTTGGGCACTTTTGAAAACTTGAGTTTTAGCCATGGGTGCATAGTAGAACACTTGAAACAAGAAAGACACAATTTTATTATAACAAAGATATCTCAAAATTGACTTATTTGCTTTTGATGATTCTGAATCTATGTGAAAGACGACATTTTGATACACTTAATGCACTAATATAAGTCCAAATTAGGATTTAGGTAAGTTTTTAAAGCTTGAGTTTTAGTTATGGGTGCATAGTAGACCACTTGATAAAAGAAAGAGACCACTTGATTAAAACAACGATATCTCTAAATTGACTTATTTGCTTTTAATGATTCTGAATCTATGTAAAAGACGATATTTGGATACACTTAATACACTAATGGAAGTCCAAACTCAGATTTTGAAAAGTTTTTAAAACTTGAGTTTTAGACATGGGTGCATAGTAGAACACTTGAACCAAGAAAGAGACTACTTGATTAAAACAACGATATCTCTAAATTGACTTATTTGCTTTTAACGATTCTGAATCTATGGGAAAGAGGACATTTTGATACACTTAATACACTAATGAAAGTCCAAACTTAGATTTTGGGAAGTTTTTAAAGCTTGAGTTTTAGCCATGGGTGCATAGTAGAACACTTGAAACAAGAAAGAGACAACTTGATTAAAACAACGATATCTCAGAATATACTTATTTGCTTTTGGCGATTCCGAATCTATGTGAAAGATGACATTTTGATACGCTTAATGCACTAATGAAAGTCCAAACTCGGATTTTGGGAAGTTTTTAAAGCTTGAGTTTTAGCCATGGGTGCATAGTAGAACACTTGAAACACGAAAGAAACAAGTTGATTAAAACAACGATATCTCAAAATATACTTATTTGCTTTTGAAGATTCCGAATCTATGTGAAAGACGACATTTTTATACACTTAATGCACTAATAGAAGTCCAAATTAGGATTTTTGGAAGTTTTTAAAACTTGAGATTTAGCCATGGGTGCATAGTAGAACACTTGAAACAAGAAAGAGACAACTTTCTTAAAACAATGATATCTCAAAATTGAGTTATTTGCTTTTAATGATTCTAAATCTATGTGAAAGATGACATTTTGATACACTTAATACACTAATGAAAGTCCAAACTCGGATTTTGGGAAGTTTTTAAAGCTTGAGTTTTAGCCATGGGTGCATAGTAGAACACTTGAAACACGAAAGAAACAAGTTGATTAAAACAACGATATCTCAAAATATACTTATTTGCTTTTGAAGATTCCGAATCTATGTGAAAGACGACATTTTTATACACTTAATGCACTAATAGAAGTCCAAATTAGGATTTTTGGAAGTTTTTAAAACTTGAGATTTAGCCATGGGTGCATAGTAGAACACTTGAAATAAGAAAGAGACAACTTTCTTAAAACAAGGATATCTCAAAATTGACTTATTTGCTTTAGACGGTTCCGAATCTTTATTGAAGATGAGATTTCGGTACACTTAATGCACTAATAAAAGTCCAAATTTGGATTTCGAAAAGTTTTTAAAGGATGAGTTTTAGCCATGGGTGCATAGTAGAACACTTGAAACAGGAAAGAGATAAATTGATTAAAACAACGATATCTCAAAATTGACTTATTTGTTTTAAACGAATCTGAATCTATGTGAAAGACAACATTTTGATACACTTAATGAACTAATAGATTTTCAAATTAGAATTTTGGGAAGTTTTTAAAACTTGCGTTCTAGCCATGGGTGCATAGTAGAACACTTGAAACAAGAAAGATACAACTTGATTAAAATAACGATATCTCAAAATTGACAAATTTGCTTTTCGCGATTCCAAATCTATGTGAAAGACCACATTATAATGCACTAATAGAAGTCAAAAATAGAATTTCGGGAAGTTTTGAAAACTTGAGTTTTAGCCATGGGTGCATAGTAGAACACTTGAAACAAGAAAGAGACAACTTTATTAAAACTACGATATCTCAAAGTAGACTTATTTGCTTTTCACGATTCAGAATCTATGTGAAAGACGGCATTTTGATGCACTTAATGCACTAAGGAAAGTCCAAACTTGGATTTCAGGAAGTTTTTAAGGCTTGAGTTTTAGCCATCGGTGCATAGTAGAACACTTGAAATAAGAAAGAGATAACTTGATTAAAACAACGATATCTCAAAATTTACTTTTTTTGCTTTTCACGATTCCGATTCTTTGTGAAAGACGACATTTTGATACACTTAATGCACTAATAGAAGTCCAAATTATGATTTCGAGAAGTTTTTAAAGCTTGAGTTTTAGTCATGGGTGCATAGTAGGGCACTTGAAACAAGAAAAAGACCACTTGATTAAAACAACGATATCTCTAAATTGACTTATTTGCTTTTAACGATTCTGAATCTATGTGAAAGACGACATTTTGATACACTTAATACACTAATCAAAGTCCAAACTCGAATTTTGGGAAGTTTTTAAAGCTTGAGTTTTAGCCATGTGTGCATAGTAGAACACTTGAAACAAGAAAGAGACAAGTTGAGTAAAACAACTATATCTCAAAATTAACTAATTTTCTTTTAACGATTCCGAATCAATGTGAAAGACCACATTTTGATATACTTAATGCACTAATAGAAGTCCAAATTCGAATCTCAGAAAGTTTTTAAAACTTGAGTTTTAGCAATCGGTGCATTGTAGAACACTTGAAATAAGAAAGAGACAACTTGATTAAAACAACGATATCTCAAAATTGATTTATTTGCTTTTGGCGATTCCGAATCTACGTGAAAGACGACATTTTGATACACTTAATGCACTAATAGAAGTCAAAATTAGGATTTCTGGAAGTTTTAAAAACTCGAGTTTTAGTCATGGGTGCATAGCAGCACACTTGGAAAAAGAAAGAGACAACTTTATTAAAACAACGATATCTCAAAATTGTCTTACTTGCTTTAAACGATTCCGAATCTGTGTGAAAGATGATATTTTGGTTCACTTAATGCACGAATAAAAGCCCAAATTCAGATTTTGGGCACTTTTGAAAACTTGAGTTTTAGCCATGGGTGCATAGTAGAACACTTGAAACAAGAAAGACACAATTTTATTATAACAAAGATATCTAAAAATTTACTTATTTGCTTTTAACGATTCTGAATCTATGTGAAAGATGACATTTTGATTCACGTAATACACTAATGAAAGTCAAAACTCGGATTTTGTGATGTTTTTAAAGTTTTTGTTTTAGCCGTGGGTGCGTAGTAGAACACATGAAACAAGATAGAGATAACTGTATCAAAACAACGATATCTCAAAATTAACTTATTTGCTTTTAACCATTCCGAATCTATGTGAAAGACGACATTCTGATACACTTAATACACTAATAGAAGTCCAATTTAGAATTTCGGGAGGTTTTTAAAACTTGCGTTTTAGCCATGGGTGCATAGTAGAACACTTGAAACAAGAAAGAGACAACTTGATTAAAACAACGATATCTAAAAATTGACTAATTTGCTTTTCTCGATTCCGAATCTATGTGAAAGATCACATTTTGATATACTTAATGCAATAATAGAAGTCCAAATTAGAATTTCGAGAAGTATTGAAAACTTGAGTTTTAGCCATGGGTGCATAGTAGAACACTTGAAACAAGAAAGAGACAACTTTATTAAACCTACGATATCTCAAAATTGACTTATTTGCTTTTCATGATTCAAAATCTATGTGAAAGACGACATTTTGATACACTTTATACACTAAGGAAAGACCAAACTGGGATTTCAGGAACTTTTTAAATCTTGAGTTTTAGCCTTCGGTGCATAAAAGAACACCGGAAGTAAGAAAGAGACCACTTTATTAACCAACGATATCGCAAAATTGATTTTTTTTACTTTTGAAGATTTCGAATCTATTTGAAAGACGACATTTTGATACAATTAATTCTCTTATAGAAGTCCAAATTAGGATTTCGGGAGGTTTTTAAAGCTTGAGTTTTAGTCATGGGTGCATAGCAGCACACTTGGAAAAAGAAAGAGACAACTTTATTAAAACAACGATATCTCAAAATTGTCTTACTTGCTTTAAACGATTCCGAATCTTTGTGAAAGATGACATTTTGGTTCACTTAATGCACGAATAAAAGCCCAAATTCAGATTTTGGGCACTTTTGAAAACTTGAGTTTTAGCCATGGGTGCATAGTAGAACACTTGAAACAAGAAAGACACAATTTTATTATAACAAAGATATCTCAAAATTGACTTATTTGCTTTTGATGATTCTGAATCTATGTGAAAGACGACATTTTGATACACTTAATGCACTAATATAAGTCCAAATTAGGATTTAGGTAAGTTTTTAAAGCTTGAGTTTTAGTTATGGGTGCATAGTAGACCACTTGATAAAAGAAAGAGACCACTTGATTAAAACAACGATACCTCTAAATTGACTTATTTGCTTTTAATGATTCTGAATCTATGTAAAAGACGATATTTGGATACACTTAATACACTAATGAAAGTCCAAACTCAGATTTTGAAAAGTTTTTAAAACTTGAGTTTTAGACATGGGTGCATAGTAGAACACTTGAACCAAGAAAGAGACTACTTGATTAAAACAACGATATCTCTAAATTGACTTATTTGCTTTTAACGATTCTGAATCTATGGGAAAGAGGACATTTTGATACACTTAATACAGTAATGAAAGTCCAAACTTAGATTTTGGGAAGTTTTTAAAGCTTGAGTTTTAGCCATGGGTGCATAGTAGAACACTTGAAACAAGAAAGAGACAACTTGATTAAAACAACGATATTTCAGAATATACTTATTTGCTTTTGGCGATTCCGAATCTATGTGAAAGATGACATTTTGATACGCTTAATGCACTAATAGAAGTCCAAATTAGGATTTTGGGAAGTTTTTAAAACTTGAGTTTTAGCCATGGGTGCATAGTAGAACACTTGAAACAAGAAAGAGACAACTTTCGTAAAACAACGATATCTCAAAATTGAGTTATTTGCTTTTAATGATTCTAAATCTATGTGAAAGATGACATTTTGATACACTTAATACACTAATGAAAGTCCAAACTCGGATTTTGGGAAGTTTTTAAAGCTTGAGTTTTAGCCATGGGTGCATAGTAGAACACTTGAAACACGAAAGAAACAAGTTGATTAAAACAACGATATCTCAAAATATACTTATTTGCTTTTGAAGATTCCGAATCTATGTGAAAGACGACATTTTTATACACTTAATGCACTAATAGAAGTCCAAATTAGGATTTTTGGAAGTTTTTAAAACTTGAGATTTAGCCATGGGTGCATAGTAGAACACTTGAAATAAGAAAGAGACAACTTTCTTAAAACAAGGATATCTCAAAATTGACTTATTTGCTTTAGACGGTTCCGAATCTTTATTGAGGATGAGATTTTGGTACACTTAATGCACTAATAAAAGTCCAAATTTGGATTTCGAAAAGTTTTTAAAGGATGAGTTTTAGCCATGGGTGCATAGTAGAACACTTGAAACAGGAAAGAGATAAATTGATTAAAACAACGATATCTCAAAATTGACTTATTTGTTTTAAACGAATCTGAATCTATGTGAAAGAGAACATTTTGATACACTTAATGAACTAATAGATTTTCAAATTAGAATTTTGGGAAGTTTTTAAAACTTGCGTTCTAGCCATGGGTGCATAGTAGAACACTTGAAACAAGAAAGATACAACTTGATTAAAATAACGATATCTCAAAATTGACAAATTTGCTTTTGGCGATTCCAAATCTATGTGAAAGACCACATTTTAATGCACTAATAGAAGTCAAAAATAGAATTTTGGGACGTTTTGAAAACTTGAGTTTTAGCCATGGGTGCATAGTAGAACACTTGAAACAAGAAAGATACAACTTTATTAAAACTACGATATCTCAAAGTAGACTTATTTGCTTTTCACGATTCAGAATCTATGTGAAAGACGGCATTTTGATGCACTTAATGCACTAAGGAAAGTCCAAACTTGGATTTCAGGAAGTTTTTAAGGCTTGAGTTTTAGCCATCGGTGCATAGTAGAACACTTGAAATAAGAAAGAGATAACTTGATTAAAACAACGATATCTCAAAATTTACTTTTTTTGCTTTTCACGATTCCGATTCTTTGTGAAAGATGACATTTTGATACACTTAATGCACTAATAGAAGTCCAAATTATGATTTCGAGAAGTTTTTAAAGCTTGAGTTTTAGTCATGGGTGCATAGTAGGGCACTTGAAACAAGAAAAAGACCACTTGATTAAAACAACGATATCTCTAAATTGACTTATTTGCTTTTAACGATTCTGAATCTATGTGAAAGACGACATTTTGATACACTTAATACACTAATCAAAGTCCAAACTCGAATTTTGGGAAGTTTTTAAAGCTTGAGTTTTAGCCATGTGTGCATAGTAGAACACTTGAAACAAGAAAGAGACAAGTTGAGTAAAACAACTATATCTCAAAATTAACTAATTTTCTTTTGACGATTCCGAATCAATGTGAAAGACCACATTTTGATATACTTAATGCACTAATAGAAGTCCAAATTTGGATCTCAGAAAGTTTTTAAAACTTGAGTTTTAGCAATCGGTGCATTGTAGAACACTTGAAATAAGAAAGAGACAACTTGATTAAAACAACGATATCTCAAAATTGATTTATTTGCTTTTGGCGATTCCGAATCTACGTGAAAGACGACGTTTTGATACACTTAATGCACTAATAGAAGTCCAGATTAGGATTTCTGGAAGTTTTAAAAACTCGAGTTTTAGTCATGGGTGCATAGCAGCACACTTGGAAAAAGAAAGAGACAACTTTATTAAAACAACGATATCTCAAAATTGTCTTACTTGCTTTAAACGATTCCGAATCTTTGTGAAAGATGATATTTTGGTTCACTTAATGCACGAATAAAAGCCCAAATTCAGATTTTGGGCACTTTTGAAAACTTGAGTTTTAGCCATGGGTGCATAGTAGAACACTTGAAACAAGAAAGACACAATTTTATTATAACAAAGATATCTCAAAATTTACTTATTTGCTTTTAACGATTCTGAATCTATGTGAAAGACGACATTTTGATTCACGTAATACACTAATGAAAGTCAAAACTCGGATTTTGGGAAGTTTTTAAAGTTTTAGTTTTAGCCGTGGGTGCATAGTAGAACACTTGAAACAAGATAGAGATAACTGTATCAAAACAACGATATCTCAAAATTAACTTATTTGCTTTTAACCATTCCGAATCTATGTGAAAGACGACATTCTGATACACTTAATACACTAATAGAAGTCCAATTTAGAATTTCGGGAGGTTTTTAAAACTTGCGTTTTAGCCATGGGTGCATAGTAGAACACTTGAAACAAGAAAGAGACTACTTGATTAAAACAACGATATCTCTAAATTGACTTATTTGCTTTTAACGATTCTGAATCTATGTGAAAGACGACATTTTGATACACTTAATACACTAATCAAATTCCAAACTCGAATTTTGGGAAGTTTTTAAAGCTTGAGTTTTAGCCGTGTGTGCATAGTAGAACACTTGAAAGAAGAAAGAGACAAGTTGAGTAAAACAACTATATCTCAAAATTAACTAATTTTCTTTTGACGATTCCGAATCAATGTGAAAGACCACATTTTGATATACTTAATGCACTAATAGAAGTCCAAATTCGAATCTCAGAAAGTTTTTAAAACTTGAGTTTTAGCAATCGGTGCATTGTAGAACACTTGAAATAAGAAAGAGACAACTTGATTAAAACAACGATATCTCAAAATTGATTTATTTGCTTTTGGCGATTCCGAATCTACGTGAAAGACGACATTTTGATACACTTAATGCACTAATAGAAGTCAAAATTAGGATTTCTGGAAGTTTTAAAAACTCGAGTTTTAGTCATGGGTGCATAGCAGCACACTTGGAAAAAGAAAGAGACAACTTTATTAAAACAACGATATCTCAAAATTGTCTTACTTGCTTTAAACGATTCCGAATCTGTGTGAAAGATGATATTTTGGTTCACTTAATGCACGAATAAAAGCCCAAATTCAGATTTTGGGCACTTTTGAAAACTTGAGTTTTAGCCATGGGTGCATAGTAGAACACTTGAAACAAGAAATACACAATTTTATTATAACAAAGATATCTCAAAATTTACTTATTTGCTTTTAACGATTCTGAATCTATGTGAAAGATGACATTTTGATTCACGTAATACACTAATGAAAGTCAAAACTCGGATTTTGTGATGTTTTTAAAGTTTTTTTTTTAGCCGTGGGTGCGTAGTAGAACACATGAAACAAGATAGAGATAACTGTATCAAAACAACGATATCTCAAAATTAACTTATTTGCTTTTAACCATTCCGAATCTATGTGAAAGACGACATTCTGATACACTTAATACACTAATAGAAGTCCAATTTAGAATTTCGGGAGGTTTTTAAAACTTGCGTTTTAGCCATGGGTGCATAGTAGAACACTTGAAACAAGAAAGAGACAACTTGATTAAAACAACGATATCTAAAAATTGACTAATTTGCTTTTCTCGATTCCGAATCTATGTGAAAGATCACATTTTGATATACTTAATGCACTAATAGAAGTCCAAATTAGAATTTCGGGAAGTTTTGAAAACTTGAGTTTTAGCCATGGGTGCATAGTAGAACACTTGAAACAAGAAAGAGACAACTTTATTAAACCTACGATATCTCAAAATTGACTTATTTGCTTTTCATGATTCAAAATCTATGTGAAAGACGACATTTTGATACACTTTATACACTAAGGAAAGACCAAACTGGGATTTCAGGAACTTTTTAAATCTTGAGTTTTAGCCTTCGGTGCATAAAAGAACACCGGAAGTAAGAAAGAGACCACTTTATTAACCAACGATATCGCAAAATTGATTTTTTTACTTTTGAAGATTTCGAATCTATTTGAAAGACGACATTTTGATACAATTAATTCTCTAATAGAAGTCCAAATTAGGATTTCGGGAGGTTTTTAAAGCTTGAGTGTTAGTCATGGGTGCATAGCAGCACACTTGGAAAAAGAAAGAGACAACTTTATTAAAACAACGATATCTCAAAATTGTCTTACTTGCTTTAAACGATTCCGAATCTTTGTGAAAGATGATATTTTGGTTCACTTAATGCACGAATAAAAGCCCAAATTCAGATTTTGGGCACTTTTGAAAACTTGAGTTTTAGCCATGGGTGCATAGTAGAACACTTGAAACAAGAAAGACACAATTTTATTATAACAAAGATATCTCAAAATTGATTTATTTGCTTTTGATGATTCTGAATCTATGTGAAAGACGACATTTTGATACACTTAATGCACTAATATAAGTCCAAATTAGGATTTAGGTAAGTTTTTAAAGCTTGAGTTTTAGTTATGGGTGCATAGTAGACCACTTGAAACAAGAAAGAGACCACTTGATTAAAACAACGATATCTCTAAATTGACTTATTTGCTTTTAATGATTCTGAATCTATGTAAAAGACGATATTTTGATACACTTAATACACTTATGAAAGTCCAAACTCAGATTTTGAAAAGTTTTTAAAACTTGAGTTTTAGACATGGGTGCATAGTTGAACACTTGAACCAAGAAAGAGACTACTTGATTAAAACAACGATATCTCTAAATTGACTTATTTGCTTTTAACGATTCTGAATCTATGTGAAAGAGGACATTTTGATACACTTAATACACTAATCAAATTCCAAACTCGAATTTTGGGAAGTTTTTAAAGCTTGAGTTTTAGCCGTGTGTGCATAGTAGAACACTTGAAAGAAGAAAGAGACAAGTTGAGTAAAACAACTATATCTCAAAATTAACTAATTTTCTTTTGACGATTCCGAATCAATGTGAAAGACCACATTTTGATATACTTAATGCACTAATAGAAGTCCAAATTCGAATCTCAGAAAGTTTTTAAAACTTGAGTTTTAGCAATCGGTGCATTGTAGAACACTTGAAATAAGAAAGAGACAACTTGATTAAAACAACGATATCTCAAAATTGATTTATTTGCTTTTGGCGATTCCGAATCTACGTGAAAGACGACATTTTGATACACTTAATGCACTAATAGAAGTCAAAATTAGGATTTCGGGAAGTTTTGAAAACTTGAGTTTTAGCCATGGGTGCATAGTAGAACACTTGAAACAAGAAAGAGACAACTTTATTAAACCTACGATATCTCAAAATTGACTTATTTGCATTTCATGATTCAAAATCTATGTGAAAGACGACATTTTTATACACTTTATACACTAAGGAAAGACCAAACTGGGATTTCAGGAACTTTTTAAATCTTGAGTTTTAGCCTTCGGTGCATAAAAGAACACCTAAAGTAAGAAAGAGACCACTTTATTAACCAACGATATCGCAAAATTGATTTTTTTACTTTTGAAGATTCCGAATCTATGTGAAAGACGACATTTTGATACAATTAATTCTCTAATAGAAGTCCAAATTAGGATTTCGGGAGGTTTTTAAAGCTTGAGTTTTAGTCATGGGTGCATAGTAGAACACTTGAAAGAAGAAAGAGACCACTTGATTAAAACAACGATATCTCTAAATCGACTTGTTTGCATTTAACGATTCTGAATCTATGTGAAAGAATACATTTTGATACACTTAATACACTAATGAAAGTCCAAAATTCGGGTTTTGGCAAGTTTTTAAAGCTTGAGTTTTTGCCATGTGTGCATAGTAGAACACTTGAAAAAAGAAAGAGTGAACTTGATTAAAACAACGATATCTCAAAATTGACTTATTTGCTTTTGATGATTCTGAATCTATGTGAAAGACGACATTTTGATACACTTAATGCACTAATAGAAGTCCAAATTAGGATTTAGGTAAGTTTTTAAAGCTTGAGTTTTAGTTATGGGTGCATAGTAGAACACTTGAAACAAGAAAGAGACCACTTGATTAAAACAACGATATCTCTAAATTGACTTTTTTGCTTTTAATGATTCTGAATCTATGTAAAAGACAATATTTTGATACACTTAATACACTAATGAAACTCCAAACTCAGATTTTGAAAAGTTTTTAAAACTTGAGTTTTAGACATGGGTGCATAGTAGAACACTTGAACCAAGAGACTACTTGATTAAAACAACGATATCTCTAAATTGACTTATTTGCTTTTAACGATTATGAATCTATGGGAAAGAGGACATTTTGATACACTTAATACACTAATGAAAGTCCAAACTTAGATTTTGGGAAGTTTTTAAAGCTTGAGTTTTAGCCATGGGTGCATAGTAGAACACTTGAAACAAGAAAGAGACAACTTCATTAAAAAAACGATATCTCAAAATTGACTTATTTGCTTTTGATGATTCTGAATCTATGTGAAAGATGACATTTTGATACACTTACTGCACTAATAGAAGTCCAAATTAGGATTTCGGTAAGTTTTTAAAGCTTGAGTTTTAGTCATGGGTGCATGGTAGAACACTTGAAACAAGAAAGAGACCACTTGATTAAAACAACGATATCTCTAAATTGACTTATTTGCTTTTAATGATTTTGAATCTATGTAAAAGACGATATTTTGATACACTTAATACACTAATTAAAGTCCAAACTCAGATTTTGGGAAGTTTTTAAAGCTTGAGTTTTAGCCATGGGTGCATAGTAGAACACTTGAAACAAGAAAGAGACAACTTGATTAAAACAACGATATCTCAGAATATACTTATTTGCTTTTGGCGATTCCGAATCTATGTGAAAGACGACATTTTGATACGCTTAATGCACTAATAGAAGTCCAAATTAGGATTTTGGGAAGTTTTTAAAACTTGAGTTTTAGCCATGGGTGCATAGTAGAACACTTGAAACAAGAAAGAGACCACTTGATTAAAACAACGATATCTCTAAATTGACTTATTTGCTTTTAATGATTTTGAATCTATGTAAAAGACGATATTTTGATACACTTAATACACTAATGAAAGTCCAAACTCAGATTTTGGGAAGTTTTTAAAGCTTGAGTTTTAGCCATGGGTGCATAGTAGAACACTTGAAACAAGAAAGAAACAACTTGATTAAAACAACGATATCTCAAAAATACTTATTTGCTTTTGAAGATTCGGAATCTATGTGAAAGACGACATTTTTATACACTTAATGCACTAATAGAAGTCCAAATTAGGATTTTTGGAAGTTTTTAAAACTTGAGTTTTAGCCATGGGTGCATAGTAGAACACTTGAAATAAGAAAGAGACAACTTTCTTAAAACAAGGATATCTCAAAATTGACTTATTTGCTTTAGACGGTTCCGAATCTTTATTGAAGATGAGATTTTGGTAAACTTAATGCACTAATAAAAGTCCAAATTTGGATTTCGGAAAGTTTTCAAAGGATGAGTTTTAGCCATGGGTGCATAGTAGAACACTTGAAACAGGAAAGAGATAAATTGATTAAAACAACGATATCTCAAAATTGACTTATTTGTTTTAAACGAATCTGAATCTATGTGAAAGACAACATTTTGATACACTTAATGAACTAATAGATTTTCAAATTAGAATTTTGGGAAGTTTTTAAAACTTGCGTTTTAGCCATGAGTGCATAGTAGAACACTTGAAACAAGAAAGATACAGCTTGATTAAAATAACGATATCTCAAAATTGACAAATTTGCTTTTGGCGATTCCAAATCTATGTGAAAGACCACATTTTAATGCACTAATAGAAGTCAAAAATAGAATTTCGGGAAGTTTTGAAAGCTTGAGTTTTAGCCATGGGTGCATAGTAGAACACTTGAAACAAGAAAGAGACAACTTTATTAAAACTACGATATCTCAAAGTAGACTTATTTGCTTTTGATGATTCCGAATCTATGTGAAAGACGACATTTTGATACACTTAATGCACTAATAGAAGTCCAAATTTGGATTTCGATAAGTTTTTAAGGCTTGAGTTTTAGTCATGGGTGCATGGTAGAACACTTGAAACAAGAAATAAACCACTTGATTAAAACAACGATATCTCTAAATTGACTTATTTGCTTTTAATGATTTTGAATCTATGTAAAAGACGATATTTTGATACACTTAATACACTAATGAAAGTCCAAACTCAGATTTTGGGAAGTTTTTAAAGCTTGAGTTTTAGCCATGGGTGCATAGTAGAACACTTGAAACAAGAAAGAGACAACTTGATTAAAACAACGATATCTCAGAATATACTTATTTGCTTTTGGCGATTCCGAATCTATGTGAAAGATGACATTTTGATACGCTTAATGCACTAATAGAAGTCCAAATTAGGATTTTGGGAAGTTTTTGAATCTTGAGTTTTAGCCATGGGTGCATAGTAGAACACTTGAAACAAGAAAGAGACAACTTTCTTAAAACAACGATATCTCAAAATTGAGTTATTTGCTTTTAATGATTCTAAATCTATGTGAAAGATGACATTTTGATACACTTAATACACTAATGAAAGTCCAAACTCGGATTTTGGGAAGTTTTTAAAGCTTGAGTTTTAGCCATGGGTGCATAGTAGAACACTTGAAACACGAAAGAAACAAGTTGATTAAAACAACGATATCTCAAAATATACTTATTTGCTTCTGAAGATTCCGAATCTATGTGAAAGATGACATTTTTATACACTTAATGCACTAATAGAAGTCCAAATTAGGATTTTTGGAAGTTTTTAAAACTTGAGTTTTAGCCATGGGTGCATAGTAGAACACTTGAAATAAGAAAGAGACAACTTTCTTAAAACAAGGATATCTCAAAATTGACTTATTTGCTTTAGACGGTTCCGAATCTTTATTGAAGATGAGATTTTGGTACACTTAATGCACTAATAAAAGTCCAAATTTGGATTTCGGAAAGTTTTTAAAGGATGAGTTTTAGCCATGGGTGCATAGTCGAACACTTGAAACAGGAAAGAGATAAATTGATTAAAACAACGATATCTCAAAATTGACTTATTTGTTTTAAACGAATCTGAATCTATGTGAAAGACAACATTTTGATACACTTAATGAACTAATAGATTTTCAAATTAGAATTTTGGGAAGTTTTTAAAACTTGCGTTTTAGCCATGAGTGCATAGTAGAACACTTGAAACAAGAAAGATACAGCTTGATTAAAATAACGATATCTCAAAATTGACAAATTTGCTTTTGGCGATTCCAAATCTATGTGAAAGACCACATTTTAATGCACTAATAGAAGTCAAAAATAGAATTTCGGGAAGTTTTGAAAGCTTGAGTTTTAGCCATGGGTGCATAGTAGAACACTTGAAACAAGAAAGAGACAACTTTATTAAAACTACGATATCTCAAAGTAGACTTATTTGCTTTTGATGATTCCGAATCTATGTGAAAGACGACATTTTGATACACTTAATGCACTAATAGAAGTCCAAATTAGGATTTCGATAAGTTTTTAAAGCTTGAGTTTTAGTCATGGGTGCATGGTAGAACACTTGAAACAAGAAATAGACCACTTGATTAAAACAACGATATCTCTAAATTGACTTATTTGCTTTTAATGATTTTGAATCTATGTAAAAGACGATATTTTGATACACTTAATACACTAATGAAAGTCCAAACTCAGATTTTGGGAAGTTTTTAAAGCTTGAGTTTTAGCCATGGGTGCATAGTAGAACACTTGAAACAAGAAAGAGACAACTTGATTAAAACAACGATATCTCAGAATATACTTATTTGCTTTTGGCGATTCCGAATCTATGTGAAAGATGACATTTTGATACGCTTAATGCACTAATAGAAGTCCAAATTAGGATTTTGGGAAGTTTTTGAATCTTGAGTTTTAGCCATGGGTGCATAGTAGAACACTTGAAACAAGAAAGAGACAACTTTCTTAAAACAACGATATCTCAAAATTGAGTTATTTGCTTTTAATGATTCAAAATCTATGTGAAAGATGACATTTTGATACACTTAATACACTAATGAAAGTCCAAACTCGGATTTTGGGAAGTTTTTAAAGCTTGAGTTTTAGCCATGGGTGCATAGTAGAACACTTGAAACAAGAAAGAAACAACTTGATTAAAACAACGATATCTCAAAATATACTTATTTGCTTTTGAAGATTCGGAATCTATGTGAAAGACGACATTTTCATACACTTAATGCACTAATAGAAGTCCAAATTAGGATTTTTGGAAGTTTTTAAAACTTGAGTTTTAGCCATGGGTGCATAGTAGAACACTTGAAATAAGAAAGAGACAACTTTCTTAAAACAAGGATATCTCAAAATTGACTTATTTGCTTTAGACGGTTCCGAATCTTTATTGAAGATGAGATTTTGGTACACTTAATGCACTAATGAAAGTCCAAATTTGGATTTCGGAAAGTTTTTAAAGGATGAGTTTTAGCCATGGGTGCATAGTCGAACACTTGAAACAGGAAAGAGATAAATTGATTAAAACAACGATATCTCAAAATTGACTTATTTGTTTTAAACGAATCTGAATCTAAGTGAAAGACAACATTTCGATACACTTAATGAACTAATAGATTTTCAAATTAGAATTTTGGGAAGTTTTTAAAACTTGCGTTTTAGCCATGAGTGCATAGTAGAACACTTGAAACAAGAAAGATACAGCTTGATTAAAATAACGATATCTCAAAATTGACAAATTTGCTTTTGGCGATTCCAAATCTATGTGAAAGACCACATTTTAATGCACTAATAGAAGTCAAAAATAGAATTTCGGGAAGTTTTGAAAGCTTGAGTTTTAGCCATGGGTGCATAGTAGAACACTTGAAACAAGAAAGAGACAACTTTATTAAAACTACGATATCTCAAAGTAGACTTATTTGCTTTTGATGATTCCGAATCTATGTGAAAGACGACATTTTGATACACTTAATGCACTAATAGAAGTCCAAATTTGGATTTCGATAAGTTTTTAAAGCTTGAGTTTTAGTCATGGGTGCATGGTAGAACACTTGAAACAAGAAATAGACCACTTGATTAAAACAACGATATCTCTAAATTGACTTATTTGCTTTTAATGATTTTGAATCTATGTAAAAGACGATATTTTGATACACTTAATACACTAATGAAAGTCCAAACTCAGATTTTGGGAAGTTTTTAAAGCTTGAGTTTTAGCCATGGGTGCATAGTAGAACACTTGAAACAAGAAAGAGACAACTTGATTAAAACAACGATATCTCAGAATATACTTATTTGCTTTTGGCGATTCCGAATCTATGTGAAAGATGACATTTTGATACGCTTAATGCACTAATAGAAGTCCAAATTAGGATTTTGGGAAGTTTTTGAATCTTGAGTTTTAGCCATGGGTGCATAGTAGAACACTTGAAACAAGAAAGAGACAACTTTCTTAAAACAACGATATCTCAAAATTGAGTTATTTGCTTTTAATGATTCTAAATCTATGTGAAAGATGACATTTTGATACACTTAATACACTAATGAAAGTCCAAACTCGGATTTTGGGAAGTTTTTAAAGCTTGAGTTTTAGCCATGGGTGCATAGTAGAACACTTGAAACAAGAAAGAAACAACTTGATTAAAACAACGATATCTCAAAATATACTTATTTGCTTTTGAAGATTCCGAAACTATGTGAAAGACGACATTTTTATACACTTAATGCACTAATAGAAGTCCAAATTAGGATTTTTGGAAGTTTTTAAAACTTGAGTTTTAGCCATGGGTGCATAGTAGAACACTTGAAATAAGAAAGAGACAACTTTCTTAAAACAAGGATATCTCAAAATTGACTTATTTGCTTTAGACGGTTCCGAATCTTTATTGAAGGTGAGATTTTGGTACACTTAATGCACTAATAAAAGTCCAAATTTGGATTTCGGAAAGTTTTCAAAGGATGAGTTTTAGCCATGGGTGCATAGTAGAACACTTGAAACAGGAAAGAGATAAATTGATTAAAACAACGATATCTCAAAATTGACTTATTTGTTTTAAACGAATCTGAATCTATGTGAAAGACAACATTTTGATACACTTAATGAACTAATAGATTTTCAAATTAGAATTTTGTGAAGTTTTTAAAACTTGCGTTCTAGCCATGGGTGCATAGTAGAACACTTGAAACAAGAAAGATACAACTTGATTAAAATAACGATATCTCAAAATTGACAAATTTGCTTTTGGCGATTCCAAATCTATGTGAAAGACCACATTTTAATGCACTAATAGAAGTCAAAAATAGAATTTCGGGAAGTTTTGAAAACTTGAGTTTTAGCCATGGGTGCATAGTAGAACACTTGAAACAAGAAAGAGACAACTTGATTAAAACAACGATATCTCAAAATTGAGTTATTTGCTTTTAATGATTCTAAATCTATGTGAAAGATGACATTTTGATACACTTAATACACTAATGAAAGTCCAAACTCGGATTTTGGGAAGTTTTTAAAGCTTGAGTTTTAGCCATGGGTGCATAGTAGAACACTTGAAACAAGAAAGAAACAACTTGATTAAAACAACGATATCTCAAAATATACTTATTTGCTTTTGAAGATTCCGAAACTATGTGAAAGACGACATTTTTATACACTTAATGCACTAATAGAAGTCCAAATTAGGATTTTTGGAAGTTTTTAAAACTTGAGTTTTAGCCATGGGTGCATAGTAGAACACTTGAAATAAGAAAGAGACAACTTTCTTAAAACAAGGATATCTCAAAATTGACTTATTTGCTTTAGACGGTTCCGAATCTTTATTGAAGATGAGATTTTGGTACACTTAATGCACTAATAAAAGTCCAAATTTGGATTTCGGAAAGTTTTCAAAGGATGAGTTTTAGCCATGGGTGCATAGTAGAACACTTGAAACAGGAAAGAGATAAATTGATTAAAACAACGATATCTCAAAATTGACTTATTTGTTTTAAACGAATCTGAATCTATGTGAAAGACAACATTTTGATACACTTAATGAACTAATAGATTTTCAAATTAGAATTTTGTGAAGTTTTTAAAACTTGCGTTCTAGCCATGGGTGCATAGTAGAACACTTGAAACAAGAAAGATACAACTTGATTAAAATAACGATATCTCAAAATTGACAAATTTGCTTTTGGCGATTCCAAATCTATGTGAAAGACCACATTTTAATGCACTAATAGAAGTCAAAAATAGAATTTCGGGAAGTTTTGAAAACTTGAGTTTTAGCCATGGGTGCATAGTAGAACACTTGAAACAAGAAAGAGACAACTTGATTAAAACAACGATATCTCGGAATATACTTATTTGCTTTTGGCGATTCCGAATCTATGTGAAAGACGACATTTTGATACGCTTAATGCACTAATAGAAGTCCAAATTAGGATTTTGGGAAGTTTTTGAAACTTGAGTTTTAGCCATGGGTGCATAGTAGAACACTTGAAACAAGAAAGAGACAACTTTCTTAAAACAACGATATCTCAAAATTGAGTTATTTGCTTTTAATGATTCTAAATCTATGTGAAAGATGACATTTTGATACACTTAATACACTAATGAAAGTCCAAACTTGGATTTTGGGAAGTTTTTAAAGATTGACTTTTAGCCATGGGTGCATAGTAGAACACTTCAAACAAGAAAGAAACAACTTGATTAAAACAACGATATCTCAAAATATACTTATTTGCTTTTGAAGATTCTGAATCTATGTGAAAGACGACATTTTTATACACTTAATGCACTAATAGAAGTCCAAATTAGGATTTTTGGAAGTTTTTAAAACTTGAGATTTAGCCATGGGTGCATAGTAGAACACTTGAAATAAGAAAGAGACAACTTTCTTAAAACAAGGATATCTCAAAATTGACTTATTTGCTTTAGACGGTTCCGAATCTTTATTGAAGATGAGATTTTGGTACACTTAATACACTAATAAAAGTCCAAATTTGGATTTCGGAAAGTTTTCAAAGGATGAGTTTTAGTCATGGGTGCATAGTAGAACACTTGAAACAGGAAAGTGATAAATTGATTAAAACAACGATATCTCAAAATTGACTTATTTTTTTTAAACGAATCTGAATCTATGTGAAAGACAACATTTTGATACACTTAATGAACTAATAGATTTTCAAATTAGAATTTTGGGAAGTTTTTAAAACTTGCGTTCTAGCCATGGGTGCATAGTAGAACACTTGAAACAAGAAAGATACAACTTGATTAAAATAACGATATCTCAAAATTGACAAATTTGCTTTTGGCGATTCCAAATCTATGTGAAAGACCACATTTTAATGCACTAATAGAAGTCAAAAATAGAATTTCGGGAAGTTTTGAAAACTTGAGTTTTAGCCATGGGTGCATAGTAGAACACTTGAAACAAGAAAGAGACAACTTGATTAAAACAACGATATCTCAGAATATACTTATTTGCTTTTGGCGATTCCGAATCTATGTGAAAGACGACATTTTGATACGCTTAATGCACTAATAGAAGTCCAAATTAGGATTTTGGGAAGTTTTGAAAACTTGAGTTTTAGCCATGGGTGCATAGTAGAACACTTGAAACAAGAAAGAGACAACTTTATTAAACCTACGATATCTCAAAATTGACTTATTTGCTTTTCATGATTCAAAATCTATGTGAAAGACAACATTTTGATACACTTAATGAACTAATAGATTTTCAAATTAGAATTTTGGGAAGTTTTTAAAACTTGCGTTCTAGCCATGGGTGCATAGTAGAACACTTGAAACAAGAAAGATACAACTTGATTAAAATAACGATATCTCAAAATTGACAAATTTGCTTTTGGTGATTCCAAATCTATGTGAAAGACCACATTTTAATGCACTAATAGAAGTCAAAAATAGAATTTCGGGAAGTTTTGAAAACTTGAGTTTTAGCCATGGGTGCATAGTAGAACACTTGAAACAAGAAAGAGACAACTTTATTAAAACTACGATATCTCAAAGTAGACTTATTTACTTTTCACGATTCAGAATCTATGTGAAAGACGGCATTTTTGATGCACTTAATGCACTAAGGAAAGTCCAAACTTGGATTTCAGGAAGTTTTTAAGGTTTGAGTTTTAGCCATCGGTGCATAGTAGAACACTTGAAATAAGAAAGAGATAACTTGATTAAAACAACGATATCTCAAAATTTACTTTTTTTGCTTTTCACGATTCCGATTCTTTGTGAAAGACGACATTTTGATACACTTAATGCACTAATAGAAGTCCAAATTATGATTTCGAGAAGTTTTTAAAGCTTGAGTTTTAGTCATGGGTGCATAGTAGGGCACTTGAAACAAGAAAAAGACCACTTGATTAAAACAACGATATCTCTAAATTGACTTATTTGCTTTTAACGATTCTGAATCTATGTGAAAGACGACATTTTGATATACTTAATACACTAATCAAAGTCCAAACTCGAATTTTGGGAAGTTTTTAAAGCTTGAGTTTTAGCCATGTGTGCATAGTAGAACACTTGAAACAAGAAAGAGACAAGTTGAGTAAAACAACTATATCTCAAAATTAACTAATTTTCTTTTGACGATTCCGAAACAATGTGAAAGACCACATTTTGATATACTTAATGCACTAATAGAAGTCCAAATTCGGATCTCAGAAAGTTTTTAAAACTTGAGTTTTAGCAATCGGTGCATTGTAGAACACTTGAAATAAGAAAGAGACAACTTGATTAAAACAATGATATCTCAAAATTGATTTATTTGCTTTTGGCGATTCCGAATCTACGTGAAAGACGACATTTTGATACACTTAATGCACTAATAGAAGTCCAAATTAGGATTTCTGGAAGTTTTAAAAACTCGAGTTTTAGTCATGGGTGCATAGCAGCACACTTGGAAAAAGAAAGAGACAACTTTATTAAAACAACGATATCTCAAAATTGCCTTACTTGCTTTAAACGATTCTGAATCTTTGTGAAAGATGACATTTTGGTTCACTTAATGCACGAATAAAAGCCCAAATTCAGATTTTGGGCACTTTTGAAAACTTGAGTTTTAGCCATGGGTGCATAGTAGAACACTTGAAACAAGAAAGACACAATTTTATTATAACAAAGATATCTCAAAATTGACTTATTTGCTTTTGATGATTCTGAATCTATGTGAAAGACGACATTTTGATACACTTAATGCACTAATATAAGTCCAAATTAGGATTTAGGTAAGTTTTTAAAGCTTGAGTTTTAGTTATGGGTGCATAGTAGACCACTTGAAACAAGAAAGAGACCACTTGATTAAAACAACGATATCTCTAAATTGACTTATTTGCTTTTAATGATTCTGAATCTATGTAAAAGACGATATTTTGATACACTTAATATACTAATGAAAGTCCAAACTCAGATTTTGAAAAGTTTTTAAAACATGCGTTTTAGCCATGGGTGCATAGTAGAACACTTGAAACAAGAAAGAGACAACTTGATTAAAACAACGATATCTAAAAATTGACTAATTTGCTTTTCCCGATTCCGAATCTATGTGAAAGATCACATTTTGATATACTTAATGCACTAATAGAAGTCCAAATTAGAATTTCAAGAAGTTTTGAAAACTTGAGTTTTAGCCATGGGTGCATAGTAGAACACTTGAAACAAGAAAGAGACAACTTTATTAAACCTACGATATCTCAAAATTGACTTATTTGCTTTTCATGATTCAAAATCTATGTGAAAGACAACATTTTCATACACTTAATGAACTAATAGATTTTCAAATTAGAATTTTGGGAAGTTTTTAAAACTTGCGTTCTAGCCATGGGTGCATAGTAGAACACTTGAAACAAGAAAGATACAACTTGATTAAAATAACGATATCTCAAAATTGACAAATTTGCTTTTGGCGATTCCAAATCTATGTGAAAGACCACATTTTAATGCACTAATAGAAGTCAAAAATAGAATTTCGGGAAGTTTTGAAAACTTGAGTTTTAGCCATGGGTGCATAGTAGAACACTTGAAACAAGAAAGAGACAACTTTATTAAAACTACGATATCTCAAAGTAGACTTATTTGCTTTTCACGATTCAGAATCTATGTGAAAGACGGCATTTTTGATGCACTTAATGCACTAAGGAAAGTCCAAACTTGGATTTCAGGAAGTTTTTAAGGTTTGAGTTTTAGCCATCGGTGCATAGTAGAACACTTGAAATAAGAAAGAGATAACTTGATTAAAACAACGATATCTCAAAATTTACTTTTTTTGCTTTTCACGATTCCGATTCTTTGTGAAAGACGACATTTTGATACACTTAATGCACTAATAGAAGTCCAAATTATGATTTCGAGAAGTTTTTAAAGCTTGAGTTTTAGTCATGGGTGCATAGTAGGGCACTTGAAACAAGAAAAAGACCACTTGATTAAAACAACGATATCTCTAAATTGACTTATTTGCTTTTAACGATTCTGAATCTATGTGAAAGACGACATTTTGATACACTTAATACACTAATCAAAGTCCAAACTCGAATTTTGGGAAGTTTTTAAAGCTTGAGTTTTAGCCATGTGTGCATAGTAGAACACTTGAAACAAGAAAGAGACAAGTTGAGTAAAACAACTATATCTCAAAATTAACTAATTTTCTTTTAACGATTCCGAATCAATGCGAAAGACCACACTTTGATATACTTAATGCACCAATAGAAGTCCAAATTTGGATCTCAGAAAGTTTTTAAAACTTGAGTTTTAGCAATCGGTGCATTGTAGAACACTTGAAATAAGAAAGAGACAACTTGATTAAAACAACGATATCTCAAAATTGATTTATTTGCTTTTGGCGATTCCGAATCTACGTGAAAGACGACGTTTTGATACACTTAATGCACTAATAGAAGTCCAGATTAGGATTTCTGGAAGTTTTAAAAACTCGAGTTTTAGTCATGGGTGCATAGCAGCACACTTGGAAAAAGAAAGAGACAACTTTATTAAAACAACGATATCTCAAAATTGTCTTACTTGCTTTAAACGATTCCGAATCTTTGTGAAAGATGACATTTTGGTTCACTTAATGCACGAATAAAAGCCCAAATTCAGATTTTGGGCACTTTTGAAAACTTGAGTTTTAGCCGTGGGTGCATAGTAGAACACTTGAAACAAGATAGAGATAACTGTATCAAAACAACGATATCTCAAAATTAACTTATTTGCTTTTAACCGTTCCGAATCTATGTGAAAGACGACATTCTGATACACTTAATGCACTAATAGAAGTCCAATTTAGAATTTCGGGAGGTTTTCAAAACTTGCGTTTTAGCCATGGGTGCATAGTAGAACACTTGAAACAAGAAAGAGACAACTTGATTAAAACAACGATATCTCAAAATTGACTTGTTTGCATTTAACGATTCTGAATCTATGTGAAAGAATACATTTTGATACACTTAATACACTAATGAAAGTCCAAAATTCGGGTTTTGGTAAGTTTTTAAAGCTTGAGTTTTTGCCATGTGTGCATAGTGGAACACTTGAAAAAAGAAAGAGTGAACTTGATTAAAACAACGATATCTCAAAATTGACTTATTTGCTTTTGATGATTCTGAATCTATGTGAAAGACGACATTTTGATACACTTAATGCACTAATAGAAGTCCAAATTAGGATTTAGGTAAGTTTTTAAAGCTTGAGTTTTAGTTATGGGTGCATAGTTGAACACTTGAAACAAGAAATAGACCACTTGATTAAAACAACGATATCTTTAAATTAACTTATTTGCTTTTAATGATTCTGAATCTATGTAAAAGACAATATTTTTATACACTTAATACACTAATGAAAGTCCAAACTCAGATTTTGAAAAGTTTGTAAAACTTGAGTTTTAGACATGGGTGCATAGTAGAATAGTTGAACCATGAAAGAGACTACTTGATTAAAACAACGATATCTCTAAATTGACTTATTTGCTTTTAACGATTCTGAATCTATGGGAAAGAGGACATTTTGATACACTTAATACACTAATGAAAGTCCAAACTTAGATTTTGGGATGTTTTTAAAGCTTGAGTTTTAGCCATGGGTGCATATTAGAACACTTGAAACAAGAAAGAGACAACTTCATTAAAAAAATGATATCTCAAAATTGACTTATTTGCTTTTGATGATTCCGAATCTATGTGAAAGACGATATTTTGATACACTTACTGCACTAATAGAAGTCCAAATTAGGATTTTGGTAAGTTTTTAAAGCTTGAGTTTTAGTCATGGGTGCATGGTAGAACACTTGAAATAAGAAAGAGACCACTTGATTAAAACAACGATATCTCTAAATTGACTTATTTGCTTTTAATGATTCTGAATCTATGTAAAAGACGATATTTTGATACACTTAATACACTAATGAAAGTCCAAACTCAGATTTTGGGAAGTTTTTAAAGCTTGAGTTTTAGCCATGGGTGCATAGTAGAACACTTGAAAGAAGAAAGAGACAACTTGATTAAAACAACAATATCTCAGAATATAGTTATTTGCTTTTGGCGATTCCGAATCTATGTGAAAGACGACATTTTGATACACTTAATGCACTAATAGAAGTCCAAATTAGGATTTAGGTAAGTTTTTAAAGCTTGAGTTTTAGTTATGGGTGCATAGTAGAACACTTGAAACGAGAAAGAGACAACTTTCTTAAAACAACGATATCTCAAAATTGAGTTGTTTGCTTTTAATGATTCTAAATCTATGTGAAAGATGACATTTTGATACACTTAATACACTAATGAAAGTCCAAACTCGGATTTTGGGAAGTTTTTAAAGCTTGAGTTTTAGCCATGGGTGCATAGTAGAACACTTGAAACAAGAAAGAAACAACTTGATTAAAACAACGATATCTCAAAATATACTTATTTGCTTCTGAAGATTCCGAATCTATGTGAAAGACGACATTTTTATACACTTAATGCACTAATAGAAGTCCAAATTAGGATTTTTGGAAGTTTTTAAAACTTGAGTTTTAGCCATGGGTGCATAGTAGAACACTTGAAATAAGAAAGAGACAACTTTCTTAAAACAAGGATATCTCAAAATTGACTTATTTGCTTTAGACGGTTCCGAATCTTTATTGAAGATGAGATTTTGGTACACTTAATGCACTAATGAAAGTCCAAATTTGGATTTCGGAAAGTTTTTAAAGGATGAGTTTTAGCCATGGGTGCATAGTAAAACACTTGAAACAGGAAAGAGATAAATTGATTAAAACAACGATATCTCAAAATTGACTTATTTGTTTTAAACAAATCTGAATCTATGTGAAAGACAACATTTTGATACACTTAATGAACTAATAGATTTTCAAATTAGAATTTTGGGAAGTTTTTAAAACTTGCGTTTTAGCCATGAGTGCATAGTAGAACACCTGAAACAAGAAAGATACAGCTTGATTAAAATAACGATATCTCAAAATTGACAAATTTGCTTTTGGCGATTCCAAATCTATGTGAAAGACCACATTTTAATGCACTAATAGAAGTCAAAAATAGAATTTCGGGAAGTTTTGAAAACTTGAGTTTTAGCCATGGGTGCATAGTAGAACACTTGAAACAAGAAAGAGACAACTTTATTAAAACTACGATATCTCAAAGTAGACTTATTTGCTTTTCACGATTCAGAATCTATGTGAAAGACGGCATTTTGATGCACTTAATGCACGAAGGAAAGGCCACACTTGGATTTCAGGAAGTTTTTAAGGCTTGAGTTTTAGCCATCGGTGCATAGTAGAACACTTGAAATAAGAAAGAGATAACTTGATTAAAACAATGATATCTCAAAATTTACTTTTTTTGCTTTTCACGATTCCGATTCTTTGTGAAAGATGACATTTTGATACACTTAATGCACTAATAGAAGTCCAAATTATGATTTCAAGAAGTTTTTAAAGCTTGAGTTTTAGTCATGGGTGCATAGTAGGGCACCTGAAACAAGAAAGAGACCACTTGATTAAAACAACGATATCTCTAAATTGACTTATTTGCTTTTAACGATTCTGAATCTATGTGAAAGATGACATTTTGATACACTTAATACACTAATCAAAGTCCAAACTCGGATTTTGGGAAGTTTTTAAAGCTTGAGTTTTAGCCATGTGTGCATAGCAGAACACTTGAAAGAAGAAAGAGACAAGTTGAGTAAAACAACTATATCTCAAAATTAACTAATTTTCTTTTGATGATTCCGAATCAATGTGAAAGACCACATTTTGATATACTTAATGCACCAATAGAAGTCCAAATTCAGATCTCGAAAAGTTTTTAAAACTTGAGTTTTAGCAATCGATGCATTGTAGAACACTTGAAATAAGAAAGAGACAACTTGATTAAAACAACGATATCTCAAAATTGACTTATTTGCTTTTGGCGATTCTAAATCTATGTGAAAGATGACATTTTGATACACTTAATGCACTAATAGAAGTCCAAATTAGGATTTCTGGAAGTTTTAAAAACTTGAGTTTTAGTCATGGGTGCATAGTAGCACACTTGGAAAAAGAAAGAGACAACTTTATTAGAACAACGATATCTCAAAATTGTCTTATTTGCTTTAAACGATTCTGAATCTCTGTGAAAGATGACATTTTGGTTCATTTAATGCACGAATAAAAGCCCAAATTCAGATTTCGAGAGGTTTTGAAAACATGAGTTTTAGCCATGGGTGCATAGTAGAACACTTGAAACAAGAAAGACACAATTTTATTATAACAAAGATATCTCAAAATTAACTTATTTGCTTTTAACGATTCTGAATCTATGTGAAAGATGACATTTTGATTCACGTAATACACTAATGAAAGTCAAAACTCGGATTTTGGGAAGTTTTTAAATTTTTAGTTTTAGCCATCGGTGCATAGTAGAACACTTGAAACAAGATAGAGATAACTGTATCAAAACAACGATATCTCAAAACTGACTTATTTGCTTTTAACCATTCTGTATCTATGTGAAAGACGACATTCTGGTACACTTAATGCACTAATAGAAGTCCAATTTAGAATTTCAGGAGGTTTTTAAAACTTGCGTTTTAGCCATGGGTGCATAGTAGAACACTTGAAACAAGAAAGAGACAACTTGATTAAAACAACGATATCTCAAAATTGACTAATTTGCTTTTCCCGATTCTGAATCTATGTGAAAGATCACATTTTGATATACTTAATGCACTAATAGAAGTTCAAATTAGAATTTCAGGAAGTTTTAAAAACTTGAGTTTTAGCCATGGGTGCATAGTAGAACACTTGAAACAAGAAAGAGACAACTTTATTAAACCTACGATATCTCAAAATTGACTTATTTGCTTTTCACGATTCAAAATCTATGTAAAAGATGACATTTTGATACACTTTATACACTAAGGAAAGACCAAACTGGGATTTCGGGAACTTTTTAAACCTTGAGTTTTAGCCATCGTTGCATAAAAGAACACTTGAAGTAAGAAAGAGACCACTTTATTAACCAACGATATCGCAAAATTGACATTTTTACTTTTGAAGATTCCGAATCTATGTGAAAGACAACATTTTGATACACTTAATTCTCTAATAGAAGTCCAAATTAGGATTTCAGGAGGTTTTTAAAGCTTGAGTTTTTGTCATGGGTGCATAGTAGAACACTTGAAAGAAGAAAGAAACCACTTGATTAAAACAACGATATCTCTAAATTGACTTGTTTGCATTTAACGATTTTGAATATATGTGAAAGAATACATTTTGATACACTTAATACGCTAATGAAAGTCCAAACTCGGGTTTTGGGAAGTTTTTAAAGCTTGAGTTTTTTCCATGTGTGCATAGTAGAACACTTGAAAAAAGAAAGAGAGAACTTGATTAAAAAGCCGATATCTCAAAATTGACTTCTTTGCTTTTGATGATTCTGAATCTATGTGAAAGACAACATTTTGATACACTTAATGCACTAATAGAAGTCCAAAATAAGATTTAGGTAAGTTTTTAAAGCTTTAGTTCTAGTCATGGGTGCATAGTAGAACACTTGAAACAAGAAAGAGACAACTTGATTAAAACAACGATATCTGTAAATTGACTTGTTTGCTTTTAACGATTCTGAATCAATGTAAAAGACGATATTTTGATACACTTAATACACTAATGAAAGTCCAAACTCGGATTTTGGAAAGTTTTTAAAGCTTGACTTTTAGACATGGGTGCATAGTAGAACACTTGAACCAAGAAAGAGACTACTTGATTAAAACAACGATATCTCTAAATTGACTTTTTTGCTTTTAACGATTCTGAATCTATGTAAAAGACGATATTTTGATACACTTAATACACTAATGAAAGTCCAAACTCAAATTTTGGGAAGTTTTTAATGCTTGAGTTTTAGCCATGGGTGCATAGTAGAACACCTGAAACAAGAAAGAGACAACTTGATTAAAATACGATATCTCAAAATATACTTATTTGCTTTTCGCGATTCTGAATCTATGTGAAAGATGACATTTTGATATGCTTAATGCACTAATAGAAGTCCAAATTAGGATTTTGGGAAGTTTTTAAAACTTGAGTTTTAACCATGGGTGCATAGTAGAACACTTGAAACAAGAAAGAGACAACTTTCTTAAAACAACGATATCTCAAAATTGACTTATTTGCTTTTAACGATTCTAAATCTATGTGAAAGACGACATTTTAATACACTTAATACACTAATGAAAGTCCAAACTCGGATTTTGGGAAGTTTTTAAAGCTTGAGTTTTAGCCATGGGTGCATAGTAGAACACTTGAAACAAGAAAGAAACAACTTGATTAAAACAACGATATCTCAAAATATACTTATTTGCTTTTGAAGATTCCGAATCTATGTGAAAGACGAAATTTTTATACACTTAATGCACCATTAGAAGTCCAAATTAGGATTTCAGGAAGTTTTTAAAACTTGAGTTTTAGCCATGCGTGCATAGTAGAACACTTGAAATAAGAAAGAGACAACTTTCTTAAAACAAGGATATCTCAAAATTGACTTATTTGCTTTAGACGGTTCCAAATCTTTATTGAAGATGGGATTTCGGTACACTTAATGCACTAATGAAAGTCCAAATTCGGATTTCGAGAAGTTTTTAAAGGATGAGTTTTAGCCATGGGTGCATAGTAGAACACTTGAAACAAGAAAGAGATAACTTGATTAAAACAACGATATCTCAAAATTGACTTATTTGTTTGAAACGAATCTGAATCTATGTGAAAGACAACATTTTGATACACTTAATGCACTAATAGATGTCCAAATTAGAATTTTGGGAAATTTTTAAAACTTGCGTTTTAGCCATGGGTGCATAGTAGAACACTTGAAACAAGAAAGATACAACTTGATTAAAATAATGATATCTCAAAATTGACAAATTTTCATTTGGCGATTCCAAATCTATGTTAAAGACCCCATTTTAATGCACTGATAGAAGTCAAAAAAAGAATTTTGGGAAGTTTTGAAAACTTGAGTTTTAGCCATGGGTGCATAGTAGAACACTTGAAACATGAAAGAGACAACTTGATTAAAACAACGATATCTCAAAATTTACTTATTTGCTTTTCCCGATTCAGAATCTATGTGAAAGACGGCATTTTGATGCACTTAATACACTAAGGAAAGTCCAAACTCGGATTTCAAGAAGTTTTTATGGCTTGAGTTTTAGCCATCGGTGCATAGTAGAACACTTGAAATAAGAAAGAGTTAACTTGATTAAAACAACGATATCTCAAAATTTACTTTTTTTGCTTTTCACGATTCTGAATCTATGTGAAAGACGACATTTTGATACACTTAATGCACTAATAGAAGTCCAAATTATGATTTCGAGAAGTTTTTAAAGATTGAGTTTTAGTCATGGGTGCATAGTAGGATACTTGAAACAAGAAAGAGACCACTTGATTAAAACAACGATATCTCTAAATTGACTTATTTGCTTTTAACGATTCTGAATCTATGTGAAAGACGACATTTTGATACACTTAATACACTAATCAAAGTCCAAACTCGAATTTTGGGAAGTTTTTAAAGCTTGAGTTTTAGCAATCGATGCATAGTAGAACACTTGAAACAAGAAAGAGACAAGTTGAGTAAAACAACTATATCTCAAAATTAACTAATTTTCTTTTGAGGATTCCGAATCAATGTGAAAGACCACATTTTGATATACTTAATGCACTAATAGAAGTCCAAATTCAGATCTCAGAAAGTTATTAAAACTTGAGTTTTAGCAATCGATGCATTGTAGAACACTTGAAATAAGAAAGAGACAACTTGATTAAAACAACGATATCTCGAAATTGACTTATTTGCTTAGGATTTCTGGAAGTTTTTAAAACTTGAGTTTTAGTCATGGGTGCATAGTAGCACACTTGGAAAAAGAAAGAGACAACTTTATTAAAACAATCAAAATTATCTTATTTGCTTTAAACGATTCCGAATCTTTGTGAAAGATCACATTTTGGTTCACTTAATGCACGAATGAAAGCCCAAATTCGGATTTCGGGAAGTTTTGAAAACTTGAGTTTTAGCCATGGGTGCATAGTAGAACACTTGAAACAAGAAAGAGACCACTTGATTAAAATAACGATATCTCTAAATTGACTTATTTGCTTTTGACGTTTCCGAATCTATGTGGAAGAATACATTTTGATACACTTAATACACTAATGAAAGTCCAAACTCAGATTTTGGAAAGTTTTTAAAGCTTGAGTTTTAGCTATAGGTGCATAGTAGAACACTTGAAATAAGAAAGAGAGAACTTGATTAAAACAACGATATCTAAAAATTGACTTATTTTCATTTGATGATCCCGAATCTATGTGAAAGACGACATTTTGATACACTTACTGCACTAATAGAAGTCCAAATTATGATTTCGGGAAGTTTTTAAAGCTTGAGTTTTAGTCATGGGTGCATAGTAGAACACTTGAAACAAGAAAGAGACTACTTGATTAAAACAACGATATCTCTAAATTGATTTATTTGCTTTTAATAATTCTGAATCTATGTGAAAGATGACATTTTGATACACTTAATACACTAATCAAAGTCCAAACTCGGATTTTGGGAAGTTTTTAAAGCTTGAGATTTAGCCATGGGTGCATAGTAGAACACTTGAAACAAGAAAGTGACAAGTTGAGTAAAACAACGTTCTCTCAAAATTGACTAATTTGCTTTTGACGATTCCGAATCTATGTGAAAGACCACATTTTTATATACTTAATGCACTAATAGAAGTCCAAATTCGGATCTCGGGAAGTTTTTAAGACTTCAGTTTTAGCCATCAGTGCATTGTAGAACACTTGAAATAAGAAAGAGACAACTTGATTAAAACAACGATATCTCGAAATTGACTTATTTGCTTTTAGCGATTCTGAATCTATGTGAAAAATGACATTTTGATACACTTCATACACTAATAGAAGTCCAAATTAGCATTTCAGGAAGTTTTCAAAACTTGAGTTTTAGTCATGGGTGCATAGTAGAACACTTGGAAAAAGAAAGAGAGAACTTTATTAAAACAACGATAACTCAAAATTGTCTTATTTGCTTTAAACCATTCCGAATCTTTGTGAAAGATGACATTTTGGTTCACTTAATGCACTAATGAAATCCCAAATTTGGATTTCGGGTAGTTTTGAAAACTTGAGTTTTAGTCAGGGGTACATAGTAGAACACTTCAAACAGGAAAGACACAATTTTATTATAACAACGATATCTCAAAATTGACTTATTTGCTTTTAACAATTCTGAATCTATGTGAAAGACGACATTTTGATACACTTAATAAACTAATGAAAGTAAAACTTTGATTCTGGGAAGTTTTTAAAGCTTAAGTTTTAGCCATGGGTGCATAGTAGAACACTTGAAACAAGATAGAGACAACTTGATTAAACCAACGATATCTCAGAATTGACTTTTTTGCTTTTGAAGATTCTGAATCTATGTAAAAGACGACATTTTGATACACTTAATTCTCTAATAGAAGTTCAAATAAGGATTTCGGGAAGCTTTCAAAGCTTGAGTTTTAGTCATGGGTGCATAGTAGAACACTTGAAACAAGAAAGAGACCACTTGATTAAAACATCGATATTTCCAAATTGACTTATTTGCCTTTAACGATTATGAATCTATGTGGAAGAATATATTTTGATACATTTAATACACTAATGAAAGTCCAAACTCGGATTTTGGGAAGTTTGTACAGCTTGAGTTTTAGCCATTGCTGCATAGAAGAACACTTGAAACAAGAAAGAGAGAACTTGATTAAAACAACGATATCTCAAAATTGACTTATTTGCTTTTGATGATCCTGAATCTATGTGAAACACGACATTTTGATACACTTAATGCACTAATAGAAGTCCAAATTATGATTTCGAGAAGTTTTTAAAGCTTTAGTTTTAGTCATGGGTGCATAGTCGAACACTTGAAACAAGAAAGAGACCACTTGATTAAAACAACGATATCTGTAAATTGACTTATTTTCTTTTAACGATTCTGAATCTATGTGAAAGATGACATTTTGATACACTTAATACAGTAATGAAAGTCCAAACTCGGATTTTGGGAAGTTTTAAAGCTTGAGTTTTTGCCATGGGTGCATAGTAGAACTCTTGAAACAAGAAAGAGACAAGTTGAGTAAAACAACGAGATCTCAAAATTGAGTAATTTGCTTTTGACGATTCTGAATCTATGTGCAAAACCACATTTTGATATACTTAATGTACTAATAGAAGCCCAAATTCGGATCTCGGGAAGTTTATAAACTTGAGTTTTAGCCATCGGTGCAGTGTAGAACACTTGCAATAAGAAAGAGACAACTTGATTAAAACAACGATATCTCCAAATTGACTTATTTTCTTTTGGCGATTCCGAATCTATGTGAAAGACGACATTTTGATACACTTAAGGCAGTAATAGAAGTCCAAATTAGGATTTTTGAAAGTTTGTAGAACTTGAGTTTTAGTCATGGGTGCATAGTAGAACACTTTGAAAAAGAAAGAGACAACTTTATTAAAACAACGATATCTCAAAATTGCCTTATTTGCTTTAAACGATTCCGAATCTTTGTGAAAGATGAAATTTTGGTACACTTAATGCACTAATGAAAGTCCAAATTTGGATTTCGGGAAGTTTTGAAAACTTGAGTTTTAGCCATGGGTGCATAGTAGAAGACTTCAAACAAGAAAGAGACAACTTTATTAAAACAACGTTATCTCAAAATTAACTTATTTTCTTTTAACGATTCTGAATCTATGTGAAAGACGACATTTTGATACACGTAATACACTAATGAAAGTCCAAACTCGGATTTTGGGAAGTTTCTAAAGCTTCAGTTTTAGCCATGGGTGCATAGTAGAACACTTGAAACAAGAAACAGACCCCTTGATTTAAACAACGATATCTCTCAATTGATTTATTTGCTTTTGACGATTCAGAATCTATGTGAAAGATGACATTTTGATACACTTAATGCACTGTAATACCCGGTATTACATGGTATTAAAAATAAATAAATTTTGATTATTTTGGCAGGACCTCGGGTGGTCCGGGAAGCCCAAGAGTCAACTTCGAGTAATTAATTAATGAAATTGGCCGAATTGCCGGCAGGGAGTGCCCCGGGACTTGGATGTCCAGGGGAAAAGACAAGAGATTGGTGAACGTCTCGAGATGAAGATAATGACGCTGGAAGCGGTCCGACTAGGAATAATTTTCGGAATAATTTCTATGTAAGCCCGAGTGGGTGCCAATTCCGAGAAGTCGTAGAGGACCTCCTGGAAGCTGAAGGGACCCTAAGGGTGCTTCGATTTTCTGAGTAAGGCAACCCTTAAGTGTTTTCGGGTCGAGCAAAGGTCCTGTGCAGACGCAAGGATTAAATCGACTTTATCGAGTAAAGTCAATTATTAAATTTTGAAGAAAGAAAGAATCAAAGTGGTTTGATAATAATTAATTAATCCTTGGAGGGTTTAATGGCAATTATTAAATTCTACATGTGGAATTAATAGAGTTGGAGGGGCTAATATGTAATTATATATTTATGTAGATATTTTGTGTGTGCGTGTAAAGCGGAAAGGAAGCTTCCTTGAAGCTTCCTCATATGTTATCTCTGGAAATTTGAAATAGAGTGAGGCAGAGAGATAGCATGGCCGAGATGGCCATCCGCGCGCAAGAGAGGGAGAGAGAGAGAGAGCTTGCGAATGAGAGTGATTGAGAAAGAGATGGTCGGTGGATGGCGGCTTGAAGCGTCGGCGACGCACCAGCGACGGAGCAACTGGCGGCAGCAGCGACACCGAGCAGCAGCCATGGCTGCTCGGCGAGGGAGGTTGGGTAGCGACGGAGAAGCAGCGGCGGACGGAGCTGCAACGGCCGTCGACGGCTCTGTGCGGGGTGGCGTGAGGCGGCCTCTGGTGGCCTCGACAACCAGCGACGATGGGGGCTGGCCAGCAATGGCGGCCATGGCAGTAGCCGCGTACGAGCCTCGAGCAAGCGAGAGGGAGCTAGCTGCGTCGGGGAGGGGCTGTGGCAGCGGTGCACGGCGGTCAGCAGCAGACGGAGGCTAGGCCAGTGGTGGCCGACGGTGCTGGTTCGCATAGGCAGCTCGCGCGCGAGGAAGATGAAGGAACAGGAGCTTCGGCCATGGCTGCTGGTTGCACAGGGCGGCTGCGCGTGGTGAGGCCGGCTGTGGTGGTGGCTCGCGGTGAAGCCAGCGGCCGTGGTGGTGGCCGGCCGGAGTTGGCGTGGCCGTTAGAGGCGACATCGGAAGGCGGAGGTGGCTGTGCATGGAGGTGCGGCCATGCGCGAGGAAGGAGAAGAAGACGCGCGCTGGAGAAGAAGAACAGGGGAGAAGAAAAGAGAAAAAAAAGGGAAAAAAAAAAAGAAATATGGAAAATTCTGGAAAATAGAAGAAAATCTCGAAAAATTCCAGAAAAATTGGGAAAAGTTCTGGAAATTAAATTGGAGCCCGAGGAGCGTGTCAGAAGCTCGAAAAAATGAGATTTTGGGGGCAAATGGCAGCTCGGGAGGCTACGTCGGTGTCGGTGTTTTCGAATTTCTCTCCAAATGAGTTGAGGTAATTAAATTAATTCTTTTTAGAATATTTTCTTTATGTGAGATATTAAATTGTGAAGTATTCTTGGATTAAACCCTGGGTTGGGGTTGTTTGGAATTTATTAACGGCTGGTGTATGTCGTGGTTAGTGTTGTTTGGAGATAGTGTTTATGCGTGATTTTGCGGTGTAAGCAAAAACGAAGGCGTTGGTTAATGCTTGATATGGTGGGGTTTTGCCTGTTTGTCTCTAGGTTCGACCGGGAAGACAGTGATCCTAGAGGAACTTGAGATTCAGGCTGGAATTCGTGCCGAGGCAGGGATGAGGCTTCGAGCCAGGTAAGGGACGGCCCCATGTGGAGGTGGCTTTGCAAGTTGGTAAATGTGTTTGATAATGATTTTATGTTGCATTTGCATGTAGTGGTTATCTTGTGTGATGCAAGATCCAGTGGTTAACTTGTGTGATGCAAGACCTAGTGGACCTATGGCCATATGGAGGACTAGTGTGGTGGGGGCTGATAGGTTGATGCCTCAAACCTTAGTGGGTTGTGAGGATGAGTGGACCTAGCCTCATTTGCATGCATTGGGCATACATAATCATAATTATATTCATATTTACATGCATTGCACCCTTACTGAGTCTTTATGACTCATGAGGTTTTACCTCATGTGTAGATGTTGCAATCCAGAGGCAAGCAGGGATGGCGTCGGGAGGCTGTTGTGGCAATTAACTTGTTGCCTGAGATGTGTTGTTGTGTAACCTCTTGTAAATTTTTATATGTATTCATGAAATAGAATGTAAACGATATTGAGCACTAGATGTATTTAATAGTACAAATCATCGTAGTGTGATAAATGATTGTGTGATTGTTCGTGGTATATGGCTTAGTTGGAGAAGCCGAGTTTTGGACCGAGTAAAGATCAGTAAGGTACGTTCTCATAAATCCCCAATACTCAGCGAAGTGTTTGTATGCTAGCTTTGTGCCTGGGTCACCTCTGGCTTGCTAAGGGGCCAGCTGAAGAGAGGTGAAGCCCACTCGGGTTTCGGGTCTCGGTCCGCTGTGTTTTCTTGATTGAGTTGGGACAGATTCCCGAGTGGAGCGAAGGGAAAGACGAAGCCTAGTTCCCACCTAGGGCGTTTCTTGTTGAAACATAGTCCAACCCTTCAGTCGTGGTTTGACGGGTGAGTAATCAGGTCGATTATTTACCGGTGACGCCCGTAAGTGGGAGCGGGTCGTTACATGCACTAATAGAAGTCCAAATTGAAATTTCAGGAAGTTTTTAAAACTTGCATTTTAGCCATGTGTGCATAGTATAACACTTGAAACAAGAAAGAGACAACTTGATTAAAACAACGATATCTAAAAATTGACTAATTTGCTTTTGAAGATTCCGAATCTATGTGAAGGAAGAAATTTTGACACACTTAATGCACTAATAGAAGTCCAAATTAGGATTTCGAAAAGTTTTTAAAACTTCAGTTTTAGCCATGGGTGCATAGTAGAAGACTTCAAACAACAAACAACGATATCTCGAAATTGACATTTTTGCTTTTGACGATTCCGAATCTATGGGAAAGACAACAATTTGATACACTTAATGCACTAATAGAAGTCCAAATTGGGATTTCAGGAAGTTTTTAAAACTTGAGTTTTATCCATGGGTGCATAGTAGAAGCCTTGAAAGAAGAAAAAGACAATTTTATTAAAACAATGATATCTAAAAATTGACTAATTTGCTTTAGACGATTCTGAATCTTTGCGAAAGATGAAATTTTGGTACACTTAATGCACTAATGAAAGTCCAAATTCAGATTTCATGATGTTTTGAAAACATGAGTTTTAGCCATGGCTGCATAGTAGAACACTTGAAACAAGAAAGAGACAATTTTATTAAAACAACGATATCTCAAAATTGACTTATTTGCTTTTAACCATTCTGAATCTATGTGAAAGACGACATTTTGATACACTTAATACACTAAGGGAAGACCAAACTCAGATTTCGGGAAGTTTTTAAAGCTTGAGTTTTACCCTTCGGTTCATAGTAGGAACATTTGAAGTAAGAAAGAGACCACTTGATTAAACCAACGATACCTCAAAATTAACTTTTTTGCTTTTGAAGATTCCAAATCTATGTGAAAGATGACATTTTGATGCACTTAATTCTCTAATAGAAGTCCAAATTAGGATTTCGGGAAGTTTTCAGAGCTTGAGTCTTAGTCATGGGTGCATAGTAGAACACTTGAAACAAGAAACAAACCACTTGATTAAAACATCGATATCTCCAAATTGATTTATTTTCTTTTAACGTTTCTGAATCTATGTGGAAGAATACATTTTGGTACACTTAATACACAAATGAAAGTCCAAACTCGGATTTTGGAAAGTTTTTAAAGCTTGAGTTTTAGCTATGGGTGCATAGTAGAACACTTGAAACAAGAAAGAGAGAACTTGATGAAAACAACGATATCTCAAAATTGACTTATTTCATTTGATGATCCCGAATCTATTTGAGAGACGACATTTTGATACACTTACGGCACTAATAGAAGTCAAAATTATGATTTCGTGAAGTTTTTAAAGCTTGAGTTTTAGTCATGGCTGCATAGTAGCACACTTGAAACAAGAAAGAGACTACTTGATTAAAACAACGATATCTCTAAATTGATTTTTTTGCTTTTAAATATTCAGACTCTATGTGAAAGATGACATTTTGATACACTTAATAGACTAATCAAAGTCCAAACTCAGATTTTGGGAAGTTTTTAAAGCTTTAGATTTAGCCATGGATGCATAGTAGAACACTTGAAACAAGAAAGAGACAAGTTGAGTAAAGCAACGATCTCTCAAAATTGACTAATTTGCTTTTGACGATTCTAAATCTATGCGAAAGACCACATTTTGATATAGTTAATGCACTAATAGAAGTCCAAATTCGGATCTCGAGAAGTTTTTAAAACTTCAGTTTTAGCCATCGGTGCATTGTAGAACACTTGAAATAAGAAAGAGACAACTTGATTAAAACAACAATATCTCGAAATTGACTTATTTGCTTTTAGCGATTCTGAATCTATGTGAAAGACAACATTTTGATACACTTAATGCACTAATAGATGTCCAAATTAGGATTTCGGGAAGTTTTCAAAACTTGAGTTTTAGTCATGGGTGCATAGTAGAACACTTGGAAAAAGAAAGAGAGAACTTTATTAAAACAACGATATCTCAAAATTGTCTTATTTGCTTTAAACGATTCTGAATCTTTGTGAAAAATGACATTTTGGTACACTTAATGCACTAATGAAATCCCACATTCGGATTTTGGGTAGTTCTGAAAACTTGAGTTTTAGCCAGGGGTACATAGTAGAACACTTGAAACAGGAAAGACACAATTTTATTATAACAACGATATCTCAAAATTAACTTATTTGCTTTTAACAATTCTGAATCTATGTGAAAGACGACATTTTGATACACTTAATGCACTACTGGAAGTCCAAATTGGGATTTCGGGAAGTTTATAAAACTTGAGTTTTATCCATGGGTGCATAGTAGAAGACTTCAAAGAAGAAATAGACAACTTTATTAAAACAATGATGTCACAAAATTCACTTATTTGCTTTAGACGATTCCGAATCTTTGTGACAGATGACATTTTTGTACACTTATTGCACTAATGAAAATCCAAATTCAGATTTCATGATGTTTTGAAAACATGAGTTTTAGCCATGGCTGCATAGTAGAACACTTGAAACAAGAAAGTGACAATTTTATTACAACAACGATATCTCAAAATTGACTTATTTGCTCTTAACAATTCTGAATCTATGTGAAAGATGACATTTTGATACACTTAATACACTAAGGAAAGACCAAACTCAGATTCCGGGAAGTTTTTAAAGCTTGAGTTTTACCCTTCGGTGCATAGTAGGAACACTTGAAGTAAGAAGGAGACCACTTGATTAAACCAACGATATCTCAAAACTGACTTTTTTGCTTTTGAAGATTCTGAATCTATGTGAAAGATGATATTTTGATGCACTTAATTCTCTAATAGAAGTCCAAATTAGGATTTCGGGAAGTTTTCAGAGCTTGAGTCTTAGTCATGGGTGCATAGTTGAACACTTGAAACAAGAAAGAGACCACTTTATTAAAACATCGATATCTCCAAATTGACTTATTTACTCTTAACGTTTCTGAATCTATGTGGAAGAATACATTTTGATACACTTAATACACAAATGAAAGTCCAAACTCAGATTTTGGGAAGTTTTTAAAGCTCGAGATTTAGCCATGGGTGCATAGTAGAACACTTGAAACAAGAAAGAGACAAGTTGAGTAAAACAACGATCTCTCAAAATTGACTAATTTGCTTTTGACGATTTCGAATCTATGTGAAAGACCACATTTTGATATACTTAATGCACTAATAGAAGTTCAAATTCAGATCTCGGGTAGTTTTTAAAACTTCAGTTTTAGCCATCGGTGCATTGTAGCACACTTGAAGTAAGAAAGAGACAACTTGTTTAAAACAACGATATCTCGAAATTGACTTATTTGCTTTTAGCGATTCTGAATTTATGTGAAAGATGACATTTCGATACACTTAATGCACTAATAGAAGTCCAAATTAGGATTTTGGAAAGTTTTCAAAACTTGAGTTTTAGTCATGGGTGCATAGTAGAACACTTGCAAAAAGAAAGAGAGAACTTTATTAAAACAACGATATCTCAAAATTGTCTTATTTGCTTTAAACGATTCCGAATCTTTGTGAAAGATGACATTTTGGTACACTTAATGCACTAATGAAATCCCAAATTCAGATTTTGGGTAGTTTTGAAAACTTGAGTTTTAGCTAGGGGTACATAGCAGAACACTTGAAAAAGGAAAGACACAATTTTATTATAACAACGATATCTCAAAATTGAATTATTTCCTTTTAACGATTCTTAATCTATGTGAAAGACGACATTTTGATACACTTAATAAACTAATGAAAGTCAAAACTCTGATTTTGGGAAGTTTTTAAAGCTTGAGTTTTAGCCATGGGTGCATAGTATAACACTTGAATCAAGATAGAGATAACTTGATCAAAACAACGATATCCCAAAATTGACTTATTTGCTTTTAACGATTCTGAATCCCTGTAAAAGATGACATTTTGATACACTTAATGCACTAATAGAAGTCCAATTCAGAATTTTGGGAAGTTTTTAAAACTTGCGTTTTAGCCATGGGTGCATAGTAGAACACTTGAAACAAGAAAGACACAACCTGATTAAAACAACAATATCTCAAAATTGACTAATTTGCCTTTCACGATTCCAAATCCATGTGAACGACCACATTTTGATATACTTAATGCACTAATAGAAGTCCAAATTAGAATTTCGGGAAGTTTTGAAAACTTGAGTTTTAGCCATGGGTGCATAGTAGAACACTGATAGAGCACATATTTTCATACTATTTAACCCTCATATTTAGTCCTTTTTGCACATTAGTTGTGTTATTTCATTCATCTTGATTTTATTTCATTTTATTTTATAGGAATTGGGCTTCACACTATTTTATTTTATTTTTCCAGGTTTAGGGACATGGAGCATGAGATGGGGCATGATACATCTTGATGGCAATGAGATATCTTGGAAATTGGAGATAGAGAAGTAAGAGCAATTTTGGCAGATTTGACCTCCTGCACTTCCTTCAGTATTTTGGCCAAGATAATATTCCAGAATGAAGATGATGTCTTAAGAGATATTGAAGGGGACTTCTTGAGCTTTCTGGAATGGTATGGTTTGTCCAAATCCGAGCTCGTTTGGGCCTTCAAACAGCGCTTCAAAGTCGGGGCCAATAAGTTCGGGGCAAATTAGGAAAACTGCACAGATACTAATTCTTTAAAAGGCCATATCTTGGGCGTCCGACATCCAAATCAAGTGATTCAAAATCCCAAGTTCATCTACTCTTTCTTATCTAAATTTCTTATGAAGAGGCCGAAGCCCAGATCGCACGGGAACCTTTCCGAAATCGGCCGTCAAGTGGCGGTAATCTAGGGTTTCCTCCTAAAGCTCTATTTAAACACCTTAAGAGGCCATCAAAGGGGGATTCTTGGGAGGACGTGAACAGTAGCCGATTTTTCTCTTCTCTCCATTGTTCTTGTCAAGATGGAGGGCTAAGGATTCTGTAATCAAGTTGCAACACCATCCTTGTTCCCGGTTTGAGTCTTGGATTTAATGGAAATATGTTTGTTTTAGTTTTAACTTTGTTGTTTTCTTGTTTCCGTTCTCTCTTAAATCTGTGTATGTGTTGATACCGGTTGGATGAATGCATGCATTGTCTTTGTTTGAGAATCCAAGGTTTTTGTGCTCGGTTGAGGCTTTAACTGGAATCAAGAACAACCTGTTTGGATGGTATTCCAATCAGTCTCGAATCTGTGCAATAAGGGGAATCAAAACTGATAGATTGAACTAAGAGGTTTCTGAAATCTGTTTATTGGTTTTCTTCCAAATCTTTGGCGGTTGTTAAAGGATTTTTCTGATTTTTGATTTGAGGGTTAAAACTAAACAAATGGTTTATTGAGAAGGCAATGAAAACTGGGATAAAAGGATTGGTTTGCAACTGATTGCATCTTGATTTATTGTGTTCTTATTCATTTTGTTTTCTGTTTTTCATCAAAAACTCCCCCCTTGTTTAGCCTTGTTTTGACAGATCCGTTTGAGGTTCGTTGGGAGACGACTTAGGGTTGCACCTATATTGCAAATCCGCATCATCATACTATCTAATCTATTGGTGTTCGACAGCCCCGATCAGATTTTGGCGCCGTTGCCGGGGAACCAATTTCGTTTCTGTCAAAGAAGACTGATTTTAAAGAAATTTGTGGTTGCTACTTGGTATATAGGTTGGAAACTAGCTGGTTGCGGGCTACTGGTCCAAAGCGAGTTAACCATACTCGGCACTGCTAGATACAACGCCACGTACCAAGTTTATGCCATAAATAAACCAAGAAGATCAAGAAGACCAGCAAAAAAAAAAAAAAATAGAAAACTCTTCTTCTCTTCTTCTCTTCTTCTCTTATTCTCTTCTTTTCTTCTTCTCTTATTCTTTTTTTTGTTTTCTCTTTTTGTCGTTGCTGATAGAAAACTCTTATTCTCTGTTTTGTAGGAGACCAACAAGCTGCATCCAAGTGCAAGAGATAGCAACAAAATCAGCAAGTGCAAAACAGCAAACTCCTATTCAGCAGATTTGATAGCCTCCATGACAGATAGCAATATTTAAGGATTGAGATCAAGATACCGGTTCTATCCTCTTCCTTTCTCATCCTTACTTGATTTTCTTTCATGTCTTTATGCTTCCCTTGATATTTTCTTGCATTTAGAGTGGTTTTTGAGGCAAAATAGGAGCCAGTTTAAAAAAAAAAAAAAAAACGATTTTGAGGCAAACAATTACTGTTCACATTTTTTCACTTGCTCCGATTGGGCTGATTTTTGGTGTCCAAAGAAATGGGGGTGTGAGGAATCAATGTCACTGCTATGCAGTGAGGAGACCATTTTTTGGCCAAATTCCAACGTTTAGATCACTTTTTGGGCCATTTTGTGTTTCTCAGTGGTTGATTTTGTGTGGCTTTTAGTGTTTTTAGGTCCCTCAGTGTTTTTGTGTTGAAATTTTGTGCATGACCAGATCCTCTAAGGGCATACCAATTGACCTAGACCTTGAAATAGAAAGGACCCTTAGGAAGCAAAGGAAGGCTAGAGAGTTAGAGCTTCGGATAGCTGATAATCCTCCTACCTCTTCTGCCATTGCATCTGATATTCCTTCTGTTGCATCTGATATTCTTTCTATTTCTGTTTCTATACCTATCCCTGACTTAAACACAATGGCTGGTAATGGGAATGGAAATAATGGAAATAATATAAATCTTGGTCATTTGGATGGTAGAACCATTAGAGAATTGGCTGCCCCTGATGTGCACTATCAGTCTTTATGCATTCAATATCCCCAATTGGATGCAACCTTTGAATTGAAATCTGGGCTAATCCATTTGCTTCCCAAGTTTCATGGCCTTGCAGGTGAAGATCCGCACAAGCACCTCAAAGAATTCCATGTTGTTTGCTCCACAATGAGGCCACAAGGAGTTGATGAGGAGCAGATAAAGCTTAGGGCCTTTCCATTTTCTTTGGATGGAGCTACAAAGGATTGGTTATACTACCTACCACCTGCTGCCATCACAAGTTGGGATGGGCTAAAAAGGATCTTTTTGGAGAAGTTCTTTCCAGCATCTCGAACAGCCGCCATTCGGAAAGAAATTTGTGGCATAAGGCAGAATCATGGGGAGACATTACATGAGTATTGGGAGCGATTCAAGAAACTGTGTTCTAGTTGTCCACACCATCAAATCAGTGACCAGCTGCTGATCCAATACTTCTATGAAGGTCTTATTCCAATGGATAGGTATTTGGTGGATGCAGCTAGTGGAGGAGCCCTCTCTGAAAAGACACCAGCAGCTGCTCAAGAGCTAATCTCCAAGATGGCACAGAATGCCCAACAGTTTGGTACCAGGTCAGCCATTCCCATGAGACAGGCCAATGAGATTAGTGTTGCTGCCATCAATGACCAACAGAGGATAGAGAACAAACTGGAGGAATTGACCTCCATGGTCAGACAGCTAGCCCTTGATAAAGGACAGTCCCAATCTCAGCAGGTATGTGGTATTTGTTCATTATCTTCCCATGTTACTGACCAATGTCCTCAATTGCAGGAGAATACAGAAGCTTGTGCTAGCATCTTTCCAGGAAGACCCTTCCAGCCACAGCATCATCAGCAGCCACAGCAACACAGATATGATCCATATGCTGCCACCTATAATCCAGGGTGGAGAGATCATCCAAACTTGAGGTATGGAGGTCCTTCCAACCAGCCATTCCAGCCACATCATCAGCAACCTCAGCAGCACAGATTCAATGCACAAAGACCAAGTCAACCAATGCAGCAACAACAACCAGCCCCTAAATCCGAATCAAGCTTGGAAGATATCATGAAGCAGCTCGTTGCCAACAATCTCCAGTTTCAGCAAAGGACCGACACTGCCATACAAAATTTGGAGACACAGATTGGACAGCTTGCAACCAATATCAGTGAGCTACGGAGTCAGGGTTCGGGTCAGTTGCCTTCACAGCCAGTTTCAAATCCAAGGGGCAATGTAAGTGCTATCGTTCTCCGCAGTGGTAAGGAGTTGAGCAGCCAACCCTCTCCACAACCAGAATTTGGGCAGCAACAAGAAAGCCAAAAAGAAGATCAGCCTCCTTCCATTCAAAAGGACAAGCAGCCCACCATTGATCAAGATAGAGGAGAGACTTCTTACAACCATCCACTGCCATTTCCTCATCGAGCCACTCAAAATAAAAAGAGAGCAGAAGCTGAGTTAGACAAGGAGATCATGGAAACTTTCAAAAAAGTTGAGGTGAACATACCACTCTTGGAGGCCATCAGACAGATTCCCAAGTATGCCAAATTTCTCAAAGACTTGTGCACCCACAAAAGGAAACTGAAAGGAAATGAAAAGATCAATTTGGGAAGAAATGTGTCAGCATTGATTCAACCTGCCATGCCTCAGAAATGCAAAGATCCAGGGACTTTCACCATTCCTTGCACTATTGGAAATTTGCAATTTCATAATGCTATGTTAGATTTAGGAGCCTCTATTAATGTGATGCCTAAATCTGTGTATTCTTCTTTGCAGGCAGGTGCAGGCACATTGACATCTACAGGAGTGGTGGTCCAGTTGGCAAATAGGAGCACAGCATACCCTGAGGGAGTATTAGAGGATGTGTTAGTAAAGGTAAAAGATTTCATATTCCCTGCTGACTTCTATGTTTTGAATATGGAGGATGATCACACACCTGGACACGCACCACTCATTCTAGGTAGACCTTTCTTGAAAACTGCAAGGACAATAATTAATGTGCATGAGGGTACTTTATCTATGGAGTTCGCTGGTAACACTATTCAATTCAATATCATTGATGCCATGAAGTATCCCTTAGAAGATCATTCTGCCTTGCATGTTAACTTTATTGACTTAATGGTGGAGAAATCATGTGTTGAGTTGTATGATCTTGAGTCTGAATTCCCCACCATTCATAATTTTCCTGATGATATGCATTGCCTTCAGTGTCATGACGGACTCAGTAAGTGTAGTGCTTGTTCTGAAATAGATGAGTTTCTGAGTATTGTTGAGAGTGCACCTTCTCATACTATATGCGATTCTGATGTGCCTCCCATAGAGGAAGTTTCTGTTGTTGAGAATGTATTGCAGGTAGGTGACAACATAAGCAGACTGGTGCCTTCAATTCAACAGCCACCCACCTTGGAGTGTAAGCCCCTGCCCGAGAATCTGAAGTACGCCTACTTGGCGGATGGAGACAAGCTACCCGTGATCATTGCCAACAACCTTCATCCTGACCAAGAGGAGAAGTTACTGAATCTGTTGAAGCAACATAAGAGAGCCATAGGTTGGTCACTTGCAGACATTCCTGGTATATCCCCTTCCTTATGCATGCACAGGATTCATTTAGAGGAAGAAGCTCGACCAGTGAGACAGCCCCAAAGGAGACTCAATCCCACCATTCTAGATGTGGTCAAGAAAGAGGTAAGTAAACTACTTTCAGCTGGCATTATTTATCCTATTTCTGATAGCAAGTGGGTGAGTCCAGTGCAGGTAGTTCCAAAGAAGACAGGATTCACAGTGGTAGCCAATGAGAAGAATGAGCTAGTGCCCATGCGAGTGCAGAACAGTTGGAGAGTCTGCATTGACTATAGAAGGCTCAACCAAGCTACTAGAAAGGATCATTTACCACTCCCATTCATTGATCAGATGCTAGAGAGGTTAGCTGGAAAGTCCCATTACTGCTTTCTTGATGGTTTTTCTGGTTATTTTCAGATTTGCATAGCACCGGAGGATCAGGAGAAGACCACCTTCACCTGCCCCTTTGGCACTTTTGCATACCGGAGGATGCCATTTGGTCTATGTAATGCCCCAGGTACATTCCAGCGATGCATGGTGAGTATATTTTCAGATTTACTTGAGCATTGCATGGAAGTTTTCATGGATGACTTTTCTGTTTATGGGACCTCCTTTGATGAGTGTCTAATCAGTTTGGGTAGAGTCCTGGAGAGATGTGTTGAGAAGAATCTTGTCCTAAATTTTGAAAAATGTCATTTCATGGTTGAGCAGGGGATTGTTTTGGGTCATGTTGTTTCCAAGAGGGGTATAGAGGTTGATAAGTCCAAGGTCGATATCATTTCTTCTTTGCCTTACCCCGCGTCTGTGCGGGAGGTACGTTCTTTCCTTGGACATGCAGGATTCTACAGGAGATTCATCCAGGACTTCAGCAAGATTTCCCTTCCAATGTCCAACCTACTTCAGAAGGATGTGGAATTCAAATTTGATGAGTCTTGCAAGATGGCCTTTGAGGAGCTTAAGAGGCGCTTGACTTCCCCACCCATCATTCAGCCACCCAACTGGGACTTACCATTCGAGCTCATGTGTGATGCTTCCAATTATGCCGTTGGTGCTGTCCTTTCACAACGAGTGGAGAAGAAGTCACATGTCATTGCTTATGCCTCGCGCACTCTGGACAATGCCCAAGCAAACTACACCACTACTGAAAAGGAGCTTCTTGCCATTGTGTTTGCTTTAGATAAATTTCGCTCTTATCTCCTGGGTTCTAATGTTGTTGTGTTTTCTGATCATGCAGCTTTGAAATATCTCTTGAAGAAGCACGATGCCAAACCTAGGTTGATACGGTGGATGCTCCTATTTCAAGAGTTCAATGTTGAGATCAAAGACAAGAGTGGAGCTGAGAATCTTGTGGCTGATCATTTGAGCAGGCTTCCTTCCTCTTCAGATGCCACTACCATGGACTGTCAGCCTATCAAAGATGACTTCCCAGATGAGTTACTCTATCACTTGCATGGTACTGAGCCCTGGTATGCTGACATTGTTAATTTTCTAGCTGCATCTGATATCCCTGCCCATCTTAAGAGAGATCAGCTAAGTAAATTTAAAAGTCAGGCCAAGTATTATGTATGGGATGATCCATATCTATGGCGCATGTGTAGTGACCAAGTCCTTAGGAGATGTGTGCCCGATATTGAGTTTGCTTCAGTCTTGCATTTCTGTCATTCACTTGCATGTGGTGGTCACTTTGGTCCTCAACGCACAGCTAGAAAGGTCCTAGACTCAGGTTTATATTGGCCATCCCTTTTTCGAGATGCTCATACATTTTGTAAGAATTGCACACGTTGCCAGCACACAGGATCAATATCACGTAGGAATGAAATGCCTCAGCAACCCTTACTATTTTGTGAGATCTTTGATGTTTGGGGCATTGATTTCATGGGTCCTTTTCCTGTCTCTTTTGGCTTTTTGTACATTCTTTTGGCTGTGGATTATGTTTCGAAATGGGTGGAAGCTAAAGCCACCAGGACTAATGATTCTTCTGTGGTTGCAGATTTTGTTCGATCTAATATTTTCTGCAGGGTTGGCATTCCCAAGGCCATCATCAGTGATCAAGGATCCCACTTCTGCAACAGAACGATGCAATCCATGCTCCGAAAGTATGGAGTCTTACATAAAGTGGCGACGCCCTACCATCCACAGACCAATGGGCAGGCTGAGGTTTCAAACAGAGAGATCAAGCATATTCTAGAGAAGACAGTCCAGCCCAACAGGAAAGACTGGAGCAAAAGGTTGGAAGATGCACTTTGGGCCTACCGCACGGCCTACAAGACTCCTATTGGCATGTCCCCATATCGATTGGTCTTTGGAAAAGCATGTCATCTGCCGGTAGAGATCGAGCATAAGGCCTATTGGGCGGTAAAGCAATGCAACATGGATATGACAGAGGCTGGATCCCAACGAAAGCTTCAATTGCAAGAGCTTGAGGAATTGAGATTGGAAGCATACGAGAACTCCAGAATTTACAAGGAAAAAACTAAGGCTGCTCATGACAAATTGATCAACAAGAAAGAGTTCGAAGTTGGCCAGAAAGTCCTCCTATACAACTCCCGTCTGAAACTAATGCCAGGTAAGTTGCGTTCTCGTTGGATTGGTCCTTTTGTGGTTACTCATGTTTTTCCTTATGGTGCAGTTGAGCTTATGGATGAGTCAACCACAAGGCGATTCACAGTTAACGGGCAGCGGCTTAAGCCATTCTACGAGAGCTTTCAGGAGCATACCATGGAGGAGCTGCATCTCCTCAACGCCGCCTACAATTGACAACATCAGGCTGTTCCTCTCTCCTTATTTTCTTCATTATTTACTTGTCCTATACTTGATTCTTGCTGCATGCTTACATTGAGGACAATGTAATGTTTAAGTGTGGGGGGAGGAGTTTTAGAAAATTGCATTTACTAAAAAAAAAAAAAAAAACAAAAAAAAACAAAACAAAAATAAAACAAAAAAAAAAAAACAAATTGCAAAATGAGGCAAATTGAGTTTGAAAGAATTTAGCATGATTAGAAAGTTGATCTTATCTTTTTGGGCTTTCAAGTGAATTGGAAATGAGTTTGGCTTGGTGAGTTGATTGAGGTAGTCTTTGTGGGGATATTTGTGCATGTTCTTGTCCTTTCTTATGCTATGCCTGCATCCACTGAATTATGGGTATCATTCCAGAACTTGTTTTGATCCTTTATTGAAGCTATCAGTGCTCATGCATGTGAAAAGATGATTAAGGCATTCTTTCATTTTATACCTAAAAAAAAAAAAAAAGAGTGATCTTTTCCCTTCTTTAGGTTGAAGAACATTCATTGCATCCCTTGATTAAAAAAAAAAAAAATTAAGCAAGTCCTTTGGAATCAAAAAAAAAAAAAAAAAGATAGAAAGGCCAAAGGCCAAGGTGAGATGGAGCGTAAAACGCACTCACCAAGGTGGGATGGAGCGTAAAACGCACCCACCATGCGAAAAAAAAAAAAAGAAAAAAAAAAGAAGGGTTCTATTTTCTGCTTGCTTAATAGTTCTTCATTGATCTTGGGATTGTCTTGAATGTTTTCTTTCCTCCTAAAGTTTACTTTTCATTGTTATCTTCCTATCCCTCCCACCTTACCATGTTTGAGCCATGAATAAAAGTCCTTTTGATTTGCATGCATAAAGCACTGAGAGTGGAGATTTAGAAGATGAGCATATCTGGTAGTGGAATTATGATTGGGTGGATTTGGGCATAGCATTTGAGGAACTTGAGAGCATGTTCTTATTCTATCATGGTCTGCTTATTTTGACTCGCCTTGCCAAGTGAAATTGCCATGCTACTTGTTTGTTTGGGAAGTGTAAGAAAGATGATCTTTGAAATGTTGAATTCCTATAAAACTTGCCATGCCTCTCATTTTGCATTCTTTGCCATCCTTTTTGTTAGTGTTTAGTGTTTTGCCCAGGAGTGCAAAAGTCCAAGTGTGGGGGAATTTGATAGAGCACATATTTTCATACTATTTAACCCTCATATTTAGTCCTTTTTGCACATTAGTTGTGTTATTTCATTCATCTTGATTTTATTTCATTTTATTTTATAGGAATTGGGCTTCACACTATTTTATTTTATTTTTCCAGGTTTAGGGACATGGAGCATGAGATGGGGCATGATACATCTTGATGGCAATGAGATATCTTGGAAATTGGAGATAGAGAAGTAAGAGCAATTTTGGCAGATTTGACCTCCTGCACTTCCTTCAGTATTTTGGCCAAGATAATATTCCAGAATGAAGATGATGTCTTAAGAGATATTGAAGGGGACTTCTTGAGCTTTCTGGAATGGTATGGTTTGTCCAAATCCGAGCTCGTTTGGGCCTTCAAACAGCGCTTCAAAGTCGGGGCCAATAAGTTGGGGGCAAATTAGGAAAACTGCACAGATACTAATTCTTTAAAAGGCCATATCTTGGGCGTCCGACATCCAAATCAAGTGATTCAAAAGCCCAAGTTCATATACTCTTTCTTATCTAAATTTCTTATGAAGAGGCCGAAGCCCAGATCGCACGGGAACCTTTCCGAAATCGGCCGTCAAGTGGCGGTAATCTAGGGTTTCCTCCTAAAGCTCTATTTAAACACCTTAAGAGGCCATCAAAGGGGGATTCTTGGGAGGACGTGAACAGTAGCCGATTTTTCTCTTCTCTCCATTGTTCTTGTCAAGATGGAGGGCTAAGGATTCTGTAATCAAGTTGCAACACCATCCTTGTTCCCGGTTTGAGTCTTGGATTTAATGGAAATATGTTTGTTTTAGTTTTAACTTTGTTGTTTTCTTGTTTCCGTTCTCTCTTAAATCTGTGTATGTGTTGATACCGGTTGGATGAATGCATGCATTGTCTTTGTTTGAGAATCCAAGGTTTTTGTGCTCGGTTGAGGCTTTAACTGGAATCAAGAACAACCTGTTTGGATGGTATTCCAATCAGTCTCGAATCTGTGCAATAAGGGGAATCAAAACTGATAGATTGAACTAAGAGGTTTCTGAAATCTGTTTATTGGTTTTCTTCCAAATCTTTGGCGGTTGTTAAAGGATTTTTCTGATTTTTGATTTGAGGGTTAAAACTAAACAAATGGTTTATTGAGAAGGCAATGAAAACTGGGATAAAAGGATTGGTTTGCAACTGATTGCATCTTGATTTATTGTGTTCTTATTCATTTTGTTTTCTGTTTTTCATCAAAAACTCCCCCCTTGTTTAGCCTTGTTTTGACAGATCCGTTTGAGGTTCGTTGGGAGACGACTTAGGGTTGCACCTATATTGCAAATCCGCATCATCATACTATCTAATCTATTGGTGTTCGACAGCCCCGATCAAACACTTGAAACAAGAAAGAGACCACTTGATTAAAACATCGATATCTCCAAATTGATTTATTTGCTTTTAACGTTTCTGAATCTATGTGGAAGAATACATTTTGATACACTTAATACACTAATGAAAGTCCAAACTCAGATTTTGGGAAGTTTTTAAAGCTCGAGATTTAGCCATGGGTGCATAGTAGAACACTTGAAACAAGAAAGAGACAAGTTGAGTAAAACAACGATCTCTCAAAATTGACTAATTTGCTTTTGACGATTCCGAATCTATGTGAAAGACCACATTTTGATATACTTAATGCACTAATAGAAGTTCAAATTTGGACCTCGGGTAGTTTTTAAAACTTCAGTTTTTGCCATCGGTGCATTGTAGCACACTTAAAGTAAGAAAGAGACAACTTGTTTAAAACAACGATATCTCGAAATTGACTTATTTGCTTTTAGCGATTCTGAATTTATGTGAAAGAAGACATTTCGATACACTTAATGCACTAATAGAAGTCCAAATAAGGATTTTGAAAAGTTTTCAAAACTTGAGTTTTAGTCATGGGTGCATAGTAGAACACTTGCAAAAAGAAAGAGAGAACTTTATTAAAACAACGATATCTCAAAATTGTCTTATTTGCTTTAAACGATTCCGAATCTTTGTGAAAGATGACATTTTGGTACACTTAATGCACTAATGAAATCCCAAATTCAGATTTCGGGTAGTTTTGAAAACTTGAGTTTTAGCCAGGGGTACATAGTAGAACACTTGAAACAGGAAAGACACAATTTTATTATAACAACGATATCTCAAAATTGAATTATTTCCTTTTAACGATTCTTAATCTATGTGAAAGACGACATTTTGATACACTTAATAAACTAATGAAAGTCAAAACTTTGATTTTGGGAAGTTTTTAAAGCTTGAGTTTTAGCCATGGGTGCATAGTAGAACACTTGAATCAAGATAGAGATAACTTGATCAAAACAACGATATCCCAAAATTGACTTATTTGCTTTTAACGATTCTGAATCCCTGTAAAAGATGACATTTTGATACACTTAATGCAGTAATAGAAGTCCAATTTAGAATTTTGGAAAGTTTTTAAAACTTGCGTTTTAGCCATGGGTGCATAGTAGAACACTTGAAACAAGAAAGACACAACCTGATTAAAACAAAAATATCTCAAAATTGACTAATTTGCCTTTCACGATTCCGAATCCATGTGAAAGACCACATTTTGATATACTTAATTCACTAATAGAAGTCCAAATTACAATTTCGGGAAGTTTTGAAAACTTGAGTTTTAGCCATGGGTGCATAGTAGAACACTTGAAACAAGAAAGAGACAACTTTATTAAACCAACGATATCTCAAAATTGACTTATTTGCTATTCACGATTCAGAATCTATGTGAAAGATGACATTTTGATACACTTAATACACTAAGGAAAGACCAAACTCAAATTTTGGGAACTTTTTAAATCTTGAGTTTTAGCCTTCGGTGCATAGTAGAACACTTGAAGTAAGAAAGAGACCACTTGATTAAACCAACGATATCTCAAAATTAACTTTTTTGCTTTTGAAGATTTTTAATCTATGTGAAAGACGACATTTTGATACACTTCTCTAATAGAAGTTCAAATTAGGATTTCGGGAAGCGTTCAAAGCTTGAGTTTTAGTCATGGGTGCATAGTAGAGCACTTGAAACAAGAAAGAGACCACTTGATTAAGACATCGATATTTCCAAATTGACATATTTACTTTTAACGATTATGAATCTTTGTGGAAGAATACATTTTGATACACTTAATACACTAATGAAAGTCCAAACTCGGATTTTGGGAGGTTTGTACAGCTAGAGTTTTAGCCATGGGTGCATAGTAGAACACTTGAAACAAGAAAAAAAGAACTTGATTAAAACAACGATATCACAAAATTGACTTATTTGCTTTTGATGATCCTGAATCTATGTGAAACACGACATTTTGATACACTTAATGCACTAATAGAAGTCCAAATTATGATTTCGGGAAGTTTTTAAAGCTTGTGTTTTAGTCATGGGTGCATAGTAGAACACTTGAAACAAGAAAGAGACCACTTAATTAAATCAACGATATCTCTAAATTGACTTATTTGCTTTTAACGATTCTGAATGTAAGTGAAAGACGACATTTTGATATACTTAATACACTAATGAAAGTCCAAACTCAAATTTTGGGAAGTTTTAAAGCCTGAGTTTTAGCCATGGCTGAATAGTAGAACTCTTGAAACAGGAAAGAGACAAGTTGAGTAAAACAACGAGATCTCAAAATTGACTAATTTGCTTTTGACGATTCTGAATCTATGTGAAAGACCACATTCTGATATACTTAATGTACTAATAGAAGCCCAAATTCGGATCTCGGGAAGTTTATAAACTTGAGTTTTAGACATCGGTGCAGTGTAGAACACTTGAAATAAGAAAGAGACAACTTCATTAAAACAACGATATCTCCAAATTGACTTATTTTCTTTTTGCGATTCTGAAACTATGTGGAAGACGACATTTTGATATACTTAAGGCACTAATAGAAGTCCAAATTAGGATTTCTGGAAGTTTTTAGAACTTGAGTTTTAGTCATGGGTGCGTAGTAGAACACTTGGAAAAAGAAAGAGATAACTTTATTAAAACAACGATATCTCAAAATTGCCTTATTTGCTTTAAACGATTTTGAATCTTTGTGAAAGATGACATTTTGGTACACTTAATGCACTAATGAAAGTCCAAATTTGGATTTCGGGAAGTTTTGAAAACTTGAGTTTTAGCCTTGGGTGCATAGTAGAAGACTTCAAACAAGAAAGAGACAACTTTATTAAAACAACGTTATCGCAAAATTGACTTATTTTCTTTTAACGATTCTGAATCTATGTGAAAGACGACATTTTGATACACGTAATACACTAATGTAAGTCCAAACTCGGATTTTGGGTTGTTTCTAAAGCTTAAGTTTTAGCCATGGGTGCATAGTAGAACACTTGAAACAAGAAACAGACCCCTTGATTTAAACAACGATATCTCTAAATTGACTTATTTTGCTTTTGACGATCCAGAATCTATGTGAAAGACGACATTTTGATACACTTAATGCACTTATAGAAGTCCAAATTGAAATTTCGGGAAGTTTTTAAAACTTGCGTTTTAGCCATGGGTGCATAGTATAATACTTGAAACAAGAAAGAGACAACTTGATTAAAACAACGATATCTAAAAATTGACTAATTTGCTTTTGACGATTATAAATCTATGTGAAGGATGAAATTTTGACACACTTAATGCACTAATAGAAGTCCAAATTAGGATTTCAAAATTTTTTTAAAACTTTAGTTTTAGCCATGGGTGCATAGTAGAAGACTTCAAACAAGAAACAACGATATCTCGAAATTAACATTTTTGCTGTTGACGATTCCGAATCTATGGGAAAGACGACATTTTAATACGCTTAATGCACTAATAGAAGTCCAAATTGGGATTTCAGGAAGTTTTTAAAACTTGAGTTTTATCCATGGGTGCATAGTAGAAGACTTGAAAGAAGAAAAAGACAATTTTATTAAAACAATGATATCACAAAATTCACTTATTTGCTTTAGACGATTCTGAATCTTTGCGAAAGATGACATTTTGGTACACTTAATGCACTAATGAAAGTCCAAACTCAGATTTCATGATGTTTTGAAAACATGAGTTTTAGCCATGGCTGCATAGTAGAACACTTGAAACAGGAAAGAGAATTTTTTTAAAACTATGATATCGCAAAATTGACTTATTTGCTTTTAACCATTCTGAAACTATGTGAAAGATGACATTTTGATACACTTAATACACTAAGTAAAGACCAAACTCGGATTTCGGGAAGTTTTTAAAGCTTGAGTTTTACCCTTCGGTGCATAGTAGGAACACTTGAAGTAAGAAAGAGACCACTTGATTAAACCAACGATATCTCAAAATTGACATTTTTGCTTTTGACGATTCTGGATCTATGTGAAGGATGAAATTTTGACACACTTAATGCACTCATAGAAGTCCAAATTAGGATTTTGAAAAGTTTTTAAAACTTGAGTTTTAGCCATGGGTGCATAGTAGAAGACTTCAAACAAGAAACAACGATATCTCGAAATTGAGATATTTGCTTTTGATGATCCTGAATCTATGGGAAAGACGGCATTTTGATACACTTAATGCACTAATAGAAGTCCAAATTGGGATTTCGGGAAGTTTTTAAAACTTGAGTTTTATCCATGGGTGCATAGTAGAAGACTTGAAATACGAAAGAGACAATTTTATTAAAACAATGATATCACAAAATTCACTTATTTGCATTAGATGATTCCGAATCTTTGCGAAAGATGAAATTTTGGTACACTTAATGCACTAATGAAAGTCCAAATTCGGATTTCATGATGTTTTGAAAACAAGAGTTTTAGCCAGCACAAGAAAGACACAATTTTATTAAAACAACGATATCCCAAAATTGACTTATTTGCTTTTAACGATTCTGAATCTATGTGAAAGAGGGCATTTTGATACACTTAAGACACTAAGGAAAGACCAAACTCGGATTTTGGGAAGTTTTTAAAGCTTGAGTTTTACCCTTCGGTGCATAGTAGGAACATTTGAAGTAAGAAAGAGACCACTTGATTAAACCAACGATATCTCAAAATTGACTTTTTTGCTTTTGAAGATTTCGAATCGATGTAAAAGATGACATTTTGATGCACTTAATTCTCTAATTGAAGTGCAAATTAGGATTTCGGGAAGTTTTCACAGCTTGAGTCTTAGTCATGGGTGCATAGTAGAACACTTGAAACAAGAAAGAGACCACTTGATTAAAACATCGGTATCTCCAAATTGACTTATTTACTTTTAACGTTTCTGAATCTATGTGGAAGAATACATTTTGATACACTTAATGCACTAATGAAAGTCCAAACTCAGATTTTGGGAAGTTTTTAAAGCTTGAGTTTTAGCTATGGGTGCATAGTAGAACACTTGAAACAAGAAAGAGAGAACTTGATTAAAACAACGATATATTAAAATTGACTTATTTGCATTTGATGATCCCGAATGTATGTGAAAGACGACATTTTGATACACTTACAGCACTAATAGATTTCCAAATTATGATTTCTGGAAGTTTTTAAAGCTTGAGTTTTAGTCATGGGTGCATAGTAGAACACTTGAAACAAGAAAGAGACCACTTGATTAAAACATCGATATTTCCAAATTGACTTATTTGCTTTTAACGATTATGAATCTATGTGGAAGAATACATTTTATTACACTTAATACACTAATGAAATTCCAAACTCAGATTTTGGGAAGTTTGTACAGCTTGAGTTTTAGCTATGGGTGCATAGTAGAACACTTGAAACAAGAAAAAGAGAACTTGATTAAAACAACGATATCACAAAATTGACTTATTTGCTTTTGATGATCCTGAATCTATGTGAAAGATGACATTTTGATACACTTAATGCACTAATAGAAGTCTAAATTATGATTTCGGGAAGTTTTTAAAGCTTGAGTTTTAGTCATGGGTGCATAGTAGAACACTTGAAACAAGAAAGAGACCACTTGATTAAAACAACGATATTTCTAAATTGACTTATTTTCTTTTAACGATTCTGAATCTATGTGAAAGATGACATTTTGATACACTTAATACACTAATGAAAGTCCAAACTCGGATTTTTGAAAGTTTTAAAGCATGAGTTTTAGCCATGGGTGCATAGTAGAACTCTTGAAACAAGAAAGAGACAAGTTGAGTAAAACAACGAGATCTCAAAATTAACTAATTTGCTTTTGACGATTCTGAATCTATGTGAAAGACCACATTTTGATATATTTAATGTACTAATAGAAGCCCAAATTCGGATCTCGGGAAGTTTATAAACTTGAGCTTTAGCCATCGGTGCAGTGTAGAACACTTGAAATAAGAAAGAGACAACTTCATTAAAACAACGATATCTCCAAATTGACTAATTTTGTTTGGGCGATTCTGAATCTATGTGGAAGACGACATTTTGATACACTTAAGGCACTAATAGAAGTCCAAATTAGGATTTCTGGAAGTTTTTAGAACTTGAGTTTTAGTCAGGGGTGCATAGTAGAACACTTGGAAAAAGAAAGAGACTACTTTATTAAAACAACGACATCTCAAAATTTCCTTATTTTCTTTAAACGATTCCGAATCTTTGTGAAAGATGACATTTTGGTACACTTAATGCACTAATGAAAGTCCAAATTTAGATTTCGGGAAGTTTTGAAAACTTGAGTTTTAGCCATGGGTGCATAGTAGAAGACTTCAAACAAGAAAGAGACAACTTTATTAAAACAACGTTATCCCAAAATTGACTTATTTTCTCTTAACGATTTTGAATATATGTGAAAGACGAGATTTTGATACACGTAATACACTAATGTAATTCCAAACTCAGATTTTGGGAAGTTTCTAAAGCTTGAGTTTTAGCCATGGGTGCATAGTAGAACACCTGAAACAAGAAATAGACCCCTTGATTTAAACAACGATATCTCTAAATTGACATATTTTGCTTTTGACGATTCAAAATCTATGTGAAAGACGACATTTTGATACACTTAATGCACTAATAGAAGTCCAAATTGAAATTTCGGGAAGTTTTTAAAACTTGCGTTTTAGCCATGGGCGCATAGTATAACACTTGAAACAAGAAAGAGACAACTTGATTAAAACAATGATATCTAAAAATTGACTAATCTGCTTTTGACGATTCTGAATCTATGTGAAGGACAAAATTTTGACACACTTAATGCACTAATAGAAGTCCAAATTAGGATTTCCAAAAGTTTTTAAAACTTGAGTTTTAGCCATGGGTGCATAGTAGAAGAGTTCAAACAAGAAACAACGATATCTCGAAATTGAAATTTTTGCTTTTGACGATTCTGAATCTATGGGAAAGACGAAATTTTGATACACTTAATGCACTAATATAAGTCCAAATTGGGATTTCGGGAAGTTTTTAAAACTTGAGTTTTATCCATGGGTGCATAGTAGAAGACTTGAAAGAAGAAAGAGGCAATTTTATTAAAACAATGATATCACAAATTTCACTTATTTGCTTTAGACGATTCTGAATCTTTGCGAAATATGACATTTTGGTACACTTAATGCACTAATGAAAGTCCAAATTCGGATTTCATGATGTTTTGAAAACATGAGTTTTAGCCATGGCTGCATAGTAGAACACTTGAAACAAGAAAGACACAATTTTATTAAAACAACGATATCTCAAAATTGACTTATTTGCTTTTAACGATTCTGAATCTATATGAAAGATGACATTTTGATACACTTAATACACTAAGGAAAGACCAAACTCGGATTTCGGGAAGTTTTTAAAGCTCGAGTTTTACCCTTTGGTGCATTGTAGGAACACTTAACGTAAGAAAGAGACCACTTGATTAAACCAACGATATCTCAAAATTGACTTTTTTGCTTTTGAAGATTCTGAATCTATGTGAAAGATGACATTTTGGTGCACTTAATTCTCTAATAGAAGTCCAAATTAGGATTTTGGGAAGTTTTCAGAGCTTGAGTCTTAGTCATGGGTGCATAGTAGAACACTTGAAACAAGAAAGAGACCACTTGATTAAAACATCGATATCTCCAAATTGACTTATTTGCTTTTAATGTTTCTGAATCTATGTGGAAGAATACATTTTGATACACTTAATACACTAATGAAAGTCCAAACTCGAATTTTGGGAAGTTTTTAAAGCTTGTGTTTTAGCTATGGGTGCATAGTAGAACACTTGAAACAAGAAAGAGAGAACTTGATTAAAACAACGATATCTCAAAATTGACTTATTTGCATTTGATGATCCCGAATCTATGTGAAAGACGACATTTTGATACACTTACTGCACTAATAGAAGTCAAAATTATGATTTCGGGAAGTTTTTAAAGCTTGAGTTTTAGTCATGGGTGCATAGTAGAACACTTGAAACAAGAAAGAGACTACTTGATTAAAACAACGATATCTCTAAATTGATTTATTTGCTTTTAACGATTTTGAATCTATGTGAAAGACGACATTTTGATACACTTAATACACTAATCAATGTAACGACCCTAAAGTGGGTCTAGGTGTTTTAGTACTGGACGTTAGTGTTTTCGCAATTAAAATGTTGGACTAAGTATTTTTTTTTTATTTTCTTAATGTTAATTTCCTTGGTGGCACATAAATAGTTTTAGATTCTCATAATTTTATTTTATGGTGCATGGAATTAGAAATTAAGTGAAAGGGGCCTTAATTAAATAATTAATGAAATGTCTAACCCAAGTAGAAAATTAAGCCCGGTGGGCTTGGAAAAATATGTATATGGGATACATGTAATTTGGGCTTAGGCCCATGGTGAGAAATAATTTGAAAATAGTGGGCTTAATGGTGTAATAAGAAAATAGAAAAAATAAAATAAATTAAGTTAGTAATTGTCAATCAAGCCCCTAGATATTTTTGTTTGTAATATGAAAAGTAGGGCATTTTGGTAAATTCTGGAGCTGGCGTACAGACCTGTACGCGCTCCTTTTTTCCAGCTGCCTCTGTGCACAATTATCCTATTTTAGTGCAAGGTGTATCCCTCCTTTTTGAATGCACTGTCTCATTGCTTCTTTTATCCATCTCCGTGCTCTTCTTCTTCTTCACCTTCTCAAACCTATTCCATCACTTTTGTTTGCTGTTGTTGTTTACTTCTTGTGCGTGGGTGGAATTTCTCTTTGGTTTTGCATTCTCAACAAGCAAGTTCTCTTACCCATTTTTATTCCAATGCAATTTCTTCTGCACTTCCACGTTATCCTTCAGTGCGAGCTCTCTATTAGATATATTCTATATTGCAATGCAACCTTCCTTGATTTGCAAACTGTTGCTTATTGTGTCACCTCGCTGTTAGTGTTTTTTATATCTCAAGTGGGGTTTGATTCACCCTAATATTTGTTCAGTGAATGGATTTTCTTCTTACTTACAACTGGGTTTTGTTTAGCTCGTTACTCTTTGTTCAGGCATTTATATATGTACTGCTACATCATATTTGGAAGCTCTCACCCATAGCTGAATTTTTCTTGTCCATCCAAATGCCTCTTGTGCATATATACATAAGTAGAGTCTGAATGTAAAATGCTAAGTCACCATTAAATGACTTCATTGAGAGATTTGGAGGTCTTATGCAAACAGCAAGAGTTTGAGCTGAAGTTATATATACTGTTTGCCTACATATATGAGACCTACTTATAAATACACCCATATATACAACATGCGTAACAAGCTGATACCTTTAGAGATTTGTAAAGCTTATTAGAGCATACCCTATCTAGCTAATCCACCATATACTCATGCTTAATCAGTGGTTTGAATGCCCCTGTTTTGTTTTGTTCGACAAACCCAGTTATATATATATATACACGTTCAGCTTTATTGATGTGCTATTGAGCTCGTTCCAGTTCTTTCCGCGAGCTCACACCTATATGCTCTCTGACCGTAAGCTTACTCGCGAGCTCGTTCCCGAGAGCTCGTTCCTCAAGCCCTTAATTTATATTTTACTTTCCTTTACTTTAATACATAAATGTAAATAAGAAAGTACCCCCCATTTGGATTCAATAAAAATATCAAAAAAATCAAAATCCATAAAAATAAAAAGATAGAATTTTGGTTTTAGTACAAATTCACGAATTTGCAATTTTACCACCATCGAAATACATAGTTTCTGTTTCTTGAAAAATTCATTAAAAATCATTTTTACAACAATGAATGCTAGTTATCAAATTATCGGGAGTTAGTTTTTCGAAATGAAGACATTTTTAAAATATGTGCTATTTGGTCCTTTGCCTTAGAAAAATTCAGGTTTATGTTTGACCAGCAATTTCGCGTGGTGTGGTCATTTGATTGTATGACGTCTAATCATGAATTTGAGCTAGGAGCATGAATGCAAGTAAACACATACTACCACTAGTTAAATGAAATCACAACAATCATATGATGGGAAAAGTAGTTATTAAATTTATAATACTCCTCAGTTGGTAAATCGATATTTGATATTAAATAGCATCTCTCAAAAACTATTCCCATGTCATAAATTACATCTTGAATGTGGTAAATGTTGTGAGGTAAGATATGTTGAATTTATTTGATGATAGAAAAGTACCCGGTGTGGGTAAGTGATGTAGAAAGTATGAACATCGCGGAATCAAGAATTTAAATATATATGGTTGGGAAATGCATACATGATGCATACATGTACATGTTACATATATATATGTTTTGCGCACCTATTATTTTACGCGGAGGGAGAAAGGGTACCCTAGAGCACCTGACGCGGGACGAGGTGGCCATAGCCCGGCAGGTTGGCTCCATATATATTGTGAGGTTTTGTTTATGTGATACACTTTGGCATATGTTGATTGATGGCTTGCGAGCCTATGAGGTTTATTACTGATATTAAATCTATATGCACGTTTGTATAATAGTACATGGTGGCATGATACTTTTAACTTGGAATTAATCAAGTTTTAAATTGTGAATCTTGTATACAACTGTCAAGCTTTGGATTACTCTCTTTGGTGTCACCTCATTATTGGTTCCTATGCATCGTTTATTATCCTAGAACTTGCTGAGCCTTGTGGCTCACTTGATCTTCTTTGCCATTCCAGGTAAAGGGAAAGCTATTATTGGGGGCGAGTCCAGTGGGACTAAGGCCTAAGGATAATGGTGTACGGGGACGCGTCCTAACTTGAAGATCCTATTTATCATTTTGGTGAGGCATGAGATGAAATGATTCTTATTTTGGATAGTTAACATTAAAGTCTCTTATCTATTTTGTAAGGCCATCGAGCCTGAACTCTTGAGCTATTGGAAGTGTAATTGAACTTAATCTAGTTTCCGCTGCTAGTGAATGATATGAGTTGTCTGTTTGTTTATGTTTTGTTCTATATCATCTCTGTGATGACCTCCTTTTGAATATCCTATGCTAGTGGGAATATTCGAGAGCAGGCCCTTACAATTTTGGTATCAGAGAATAAGTTAGGAAATGAGAGAAGTCTCCGTACACCTAGGTTTGGGTAGAGTTAGTGTTGTGTCTAGGGGTCTAGTGATTCTAAGTTAAGATGGAATACTAAAAGGGTCATTTGTCATGCAGAAAATGAGTGGACGAGGAGGAAGGTCGCTGACCCATGCCCGAGGCAACCGGGCCATCCCTACCCCAATTCCTAACCCCGCTCCTGAGCCTACGTCTGTTCCTGCTCCTACCCCTACCCCTCCACCCGCACCAGCCACTCCAACAGAGTCTGTGGCAGACTTGCGCCAGGAGGTTAGTGAGCTGAGGGGCACCATGGCCACTATATTGAGGCACTTTGAGAATTTTATGGCGCATCAGGGAAGGCAGGAGCGAGCACCACCTAGAGGGAGGAATGAACTAGTCGTGAATGAGAACGTCAGTGGTCAAACTTCAAACCCAGCACCACAAGAGGTGGAGCCCCAAGGGATGGATGGCAATACTGGGAGCCAGTTGGTGAGGAACTTCATGGCACTGAGACCTTCAGAGTTCCATGGAGTTACCAATGCTTTGGCAGCAGAGGAGTGGATGTTTTCAATGGAGAAGTACCTCAGGACGATAGGGTGCAGTGACACCCAGAAGATACAGTTGGCTACATATTTGCTTCGAGGAGGGGCCGAGAGGTGGTGGGAGACAGTTCGACAGAGGTTTGTGGGCAGGGGGCCGACATGGGCGGAGTTTAGAGAGCTCTTCAATGCCAATTATTTTCCAGCTTGGGTGCGAGATTAGAAGACATATGAGTTTATTGAGCTGACACAGGCAATAGGACGGTGGCGCAGTATGAGGAGGAGTTCACCTCTTTGGCACGATTCGCTCCTGAGTTGGTATGTACTGAGGAGAAGAAGGCAGCCAAGTTCCAAAGAGGGCTACGAGTGGATATCAAATTTCACCTAGCTGGTGCACAGATAATAGATTATGCTACACTGGTGCAGAGGGCACATATCATAGAGAAGGAGAGGAGCGAGCTAAGGGCAGTTCAAGCAGCCGCTAGGGGATCAGGTTTAGCTCGGGGGCAAGGCAATGATAGGAAAAGAAAGGGAGCACCGGGGTTTTCTGGTAATGTAGTCGACGTTCCTCCCTGCAAAACTTGTGGAAAGAGACATCGGGCTGCATGTAAGGCGTGTTACGGTTGTGGGCAGTTGGGGCACTTGAGAAACGATTGCCCACAGAAGATGGGTATAGTAGGCAACAGGGAGGTGACTTATTATCGATGTGGGAAGAAGGGGCATACGTCTAATGTTTGTAGACAGCTGCCACAGCAAGGGGGACAGAGGTATGGGAACCAAGGCAACAAGATGGGACAGAGGCAACCAGTGCCGAGACTTCAAGGGACAGCACCACCATTGGCACTGCCACCAAGACAGGGCACCACAGATGCTAGTCGACCCCACACCCAAGGATGAGCATTCGCTTTGACGTCAGCAGAGGCAGAGAAAGGAAAGGACACTGTGCAAGGTATTCTCTCCCTATATGACATTGATGTGCGTGTTTTGTTTGACATGGGGTCTACACATTCATTTGTTGCACCTAGGATTGTGTGTCACATTCCATTCTATAGTACATTATTGCCTTATTATTTGATCGTGTCTACACCGGGAGGAGTCGAGTTGGTGGGGAGTGAAGTCTATAGAGACTGTAAGATTATGGTGCATGATAAAGAGTTGTCTGGGGATTTGATAATCCTAGACATACATGATTTTGATCTTATTTTAGGCATAGACTGGTTATCCCGACATTATGCGAAAGTGGATTGTAGAGGTAAGATTATCCACTTTGAGTCACCCCAGCAACCAATTATATCATATCGAGGCATTAAACCGATGAGTTTTACTCCTATGATATTAGTGATGAAGGCTGAAAAACTGATGCGGCATGGATGTGAAGCGTATTTAGATTTTGTGACCACGAGTAAGGAAAACAATACAGAATTGTCATACATTCCAGTAGTCCGTGAGTTTCCTGATGTATTCCCTGATGAGTTGCCAGGGTTGCCGCCACTGAGGGAGGTAGAATTTTCCATAGAGTTAATGCCAGGAACCCAGCTAGTTTCCAAGGCACCTTACAGAATGGCCCTGAATGATTTAAAGAATTAAAGGTGCAGCTTGAGGAGTTGATTGAGAAAGGGTTTGTCCGCCCGATTGCTTCACCTTGGGGCGCTCCGGTCTTGTTCGTGAGGAAGAAGGATGGGTCCATGAGGTTATGCGTAGACTATCGCCAATTAAACCAGGTGACATTGAAGAATAAGTACCCTCTTCCTCGAGTTGATGATTTGTTGGACCAGCTACGTGGAGCCTCAGTGTTTTCGAAGATTGATTTGAAGTCGGGGTATCACCAAGTAAGGGTCAGAGAAGGAGATATTCAGAAGACGGCTTTTCGTACTAGGTACGACCACTACGAATTTGTGGTCATGTCATTTGGGCTGATGAATGCTCCGGCTGTCTTTATGGATTTGATGAACAGGGTTTTCAGGGAGTACTTGGACCGTTTTGTCATTGTGTTCATCGATGACATTCTCATCTACTCACCGAGCCTGGAAGAGCATGAGAACCATCTCAGGTTAGCCTTGCAAAGGCTTAGGGAAAAGCAATTATATGCCAAGTTCAGTAAGTGTGACTTCTGGCAATGACAGGTGGGATTCTTAGGGCATGTAGTATCCGGTGAGGGAATTGCAGTAGATCCTGAAAAGGTGAAGGCAGTGATGGATTGGCCAAGACCAACCTCAATGACGGGCATCAGAAGTTTCTTGGGACTGGCCGGTTATTATAGGAGATTTATTAAGGGTTTCTCTCGATTGTCCCTACCTATGATGAAGTTGACTCGGAAGGGAGTCAAGTACGAGTGGAATGAGGCATGTGATCGTTGCTTTGAGGAATTGAAGAAAAGATTGACGACAGCGCTAGTATTGGCTATTCCCAAGAGTGGGGAGAAGTTTACCATCTTCAGTGATGCGTCACACTCTGGCCTTGGGTGTGTGTTAATGCAGGATGGGCGAGTAAATGCATATGCCTCGAGACAGTTGAAAAAGCATGAGATGAATTACCCCACACACGATTTGAAATTGGCAGCCGTTGTATTTGCACATAAGATATGGAGGCATTATCTCTACGGGGAGAAGGTGGAAATTTATACTGACCACAAAAGTCTAAAGTATCTTTTCTCACAAAAGGAGTTGAATATGAGGCAGCGTAGATGGATGGAACTACTGAAAGACTATGATTGTGAGATTTTATACCATCCGGGGAAGGCCAATGTAGTGGCGGATGCTTTGAGCAGCCGAGGAGCTTACATGGCAGCTATGATGGTCCATGAGTGGATGCTTTTGAGACAGATGGGGGAGATGTCTATTTTCGGACCCGAGGAGAGACCTACAGTGTATTATTCGTACCTGAGGGTACAACCGAATTTGATGGAGCAGATTAGGGTACAACAGTCTTATGATGTGAAGCTGGCCCAGATTCTAGCAGATGTGGGAAAGTTTTTCCCAATGGGTTTCAGTCAAAGAGCTGACGGGATGTTATTATTTCAGGATCAGGTATGTGTACCTGACGATGTCGGGATTAGGAAGGAAATTCTAGAAGAGGCACATAAGTCTCGTTATACCATTCATCCCGGCACGGCGAAGATGTATCAAGGTTTACGGCGACAGTTTTGGTGGGATGGACTGAAGAGAGATGTGGCTAAGTATGTATCCCAATGTGCAGTGTGTCAACAAGTTAAAGCAGAGCATCAGAAACCGGCAGGTCTTTTACAGTCGTTGCCCATTCCAGAGTGGAAATGGGATAACATATCTATGGACATCATGTCAGGACTGCCGAGGACGACGAAGGGGTTTGATGCCATATGGGTGATAGTAGACCGTTTGACTAAATTAGCTCACTTTTTGTCGATTAAGAAGACTTACCCTTTGAATCGTTTGGCTAAGATGTACATCGAGGAGATAGTGAGATTACATGGGATCCCATCTAGTATTGTGTCAGATCGGGATCCCCGTTTTACCTAGCACTTTTGGGGGGCACTACAGGACGCCTTGGGGACGAGGTTGAAGTTCAGTACTGCTTTTCACCCACAGATAGATGGGCAGACAGAGAGGACTATACGGACGTTGGAGGACATTTTGAGGGCATGTGTGTTAGACCTTCATGGTAGTTGGGATGATCATCTGCCACTGGTGGAATTTGCCTACAACAATAGTCATCATTCCTGTTGTATGCCACCTTATGAGGCACTTTATGGTAGGCCGTGTAGATCACCCATTTGTTGGGAAGAGGTAGGGGATAGAGCATTAGTGGGACCAAAAACTGTTGAGCAAACGATAGAAAAGATTTGGATTATCACGGCAAGAATGAAGGCAGCACAAGATCGACAAAAGAGTTATGCGGATAATAGACGGCGGGATTTAGAGTTCTCTGTTGGGGATCATGTGTGGCTGAGAGTGATGCCTATGAAGGGCGTACGTAGATTTGGTGTGTTGGGGAAGCTTAGTCCCCGTTACATTGGACCTTTTGAGATCCTAGAGCAGGTTGGCTCTTTGGCCTATAGGTTAGCCTCACCACCGCAGTTATCTGGCATGCATAACGTCTTCCATGTATCAATGTTAAGGAAGTATGTGCCAGACCCCCAACACGTCATTGACTATTAGGCTATAGAAGTCGGGGAAGATGCCACATATGAGGAAAGACCTATCGATATTTTGGAATGGAAAGAGAGGGTGCTACGGAATCGATCGATTCCTTTTGTGAAATTTCAGTGGCAGCGTCATTCTTCAGACGAGGCTACTTGGGAGCGTGAGGATGAGATGAGATGTCTTTTCCCCCAGCTTTTTGAATGACCAGGTACGAATTTGGGGACCAAATTCCTTAAAGGGGGGGATAAATTGTAACGACCCTAAAGTGGGTCTAGGTGTTTTAGTACTGGACGTTAGTGTTTTCGCAATTAAAATGTTGGACCAAGTATTTTTTTTTTTTTTGCTTAATGTTAATTTCCTTGGTGGCACATAAATAGTTTTAGATTCTCATAATTTTTTTTTATGGTGCATGGAATTAGAAATTAAGTGAAAGGGGCCTCAATTAAATAATTAATGAAATGTCTAACCCAAGTAGAAAATTAAGCCTGGTGGGCTTGGAAAAATATGTATATGGGATACATGTAATTTGGGCTTAGGCCCATGGTGAGAAATAATTTGAAAATAGTGGGCTTGATGGTGTAATAAGAAAATGGAAAAAATAAAATAAATTAAGTTAGTAATTGTCAATCAAGCCCCTGGATATTTTTGTTTGTAATATGAAAAGTAAGGCATTTTGGTAAATTCTGAAGCTGGCGCACAGACCTGTACGCGCTCCTTTTTTCCAGCAGCCTCTATGCACAATTATCCTATTTTAGTGCAAGGTGTATCCCTTCTTTTTGAATGCACTGTCTCATTGCTTCTTTTATCCATCTCCGTGCTCTTCTTCTTCTTCACCTTCTCCAACCTATTCCATCACTTTTGTTTGCTGTTGTTGTTTACTTCTTGTGCGTGGGTGGAATTTCTCTCTGGTTTTGCATTCTCAACAGGCAAGTTCTCTTACCCATTTTTATTCCAATGCAATTTCTTCTGCACTTCCACGTTATCCTTCAGTGCGAGCTCTCTATTAGATATATTCTATATTGCAATGCAACCTTCCTTGATTTGCAAACTGTTGCTTATTGTGTCACCTCGCTGTTAGTGTTTTTGATATCTCAAGTGGGGTTTGATTCACCCTAATATTTGTTCAGTGAATAGCTTTTCTTCTTACTTACAACTGGGTTTTGTTTAGCTCGTTGCTCTCTGTTCAGGCATTTATATATGTACTGCTACATCATATTTGGAAGCTCTCACCCATAGCTGAATTTTTCTTGTCCATCCAAATGCCTCTTGTGCATATATACATAGGAAGGACCGGAACAACTTACCTTGATGGGCCTACGCGAACTTCCCAGGGGGTCACCCATCCCTGGATTACCCCAGGTTAAGTACGCTTTGTTGGAAATGTATGCCCTAAAGACACGTTTTATTTAATTTATGGTAATGATGTTTCTTTTAGTCAGTTTATTGCACATATATTATTTGCATTTAATTGTTGGAAAAAGTGTCCATGCTATTAAGTAAGTGATTCATGTGATGAGTCGTTCTTCACAGTTAGGCATGAATCATGGGTACTTAATAAGCGAGAAAAATATTACTCTTGATCTTTTGATAGAACTGGGCATTCTATCATGATAAGATCATTGTGCAATAGATCCTAATGGAGGATGGCTTGCCTTAGCCAGTAAACAGTCCGTTTACTCTAATTGTACAAGCGCATTTGGAATGCGTAGAGTGGACCTGTGATAGAAGGTAATGACAAAGTACTGATTATCATGGAGCTAGTCTATCACTGCTACTACGTGGACGAGTAGTCTAATGCTTGAGTATTAGTTGGTGGTCTAGTGAACCTAGAGCTATATTCTTAGATTCACGATAGGTGAGGTCTATCAAAGATCAGCAACCTTGTGAGTTGGGAGTGTGGTTTCTAATTAGCTAAGACAGACTAATACAAGATAGTTTCTGTGATTCACCCCATTGTGATTGTCCAAGAATAATCAAATAATCCAGGGCCCTGGGAACGTGACTTAAGAGTGTGTGCTTCTGGGTAGCTCCTAGTGATAAGCAAGTACATTCAAGTAGTCATGGATTATTGGACTAGTGATCTAAGGATGGTAGAAGTCATTTAGAGAGGTGTTAGTACATTATTCCTTTCTAAATGATGGGTGTTACACAGAGGGGTCTTTTCATCATTACACTAGTAGGTCAAAGACATCGCACATGCAAAATTATTCGTGGGGTCAGTGTTACCATATGGTGATAGTTGGAACACTTAGAATGACAAAATATAGCTACTGGGTAGCAGGGATATTTTGGTCATTTTAGTAGCCATGAATAATTTGTCTTTTGGTCCCCAGGGTAGCTCGATGTAACTCATGTATTATTTAATACATTTTGGCTTGTTGGGTGAATTACATTGAGAAAGAATTATTTAATAGTTCATTGGTTTTAATTAATTAATTGGGCTAACCCAATTAGAAAATTAATTAAAATGGACTTGGCCCATTAGGGTTTGGCCCACTAGGGTTTTAGCCCTAGGGTTCTCCCTATATATATTCTCACTCTAGTTGTATTTAACCCTAATTTCGATTTTCTCTTCTTCACCAAGAAAGGCCACGAGTTTGAGTCATACCTTGGAAGATCAAGAGATCTGATGCGAAGGAGCCGACGAATTGCAGGACAGTCGACGTCTCCACCACGTGACGAAGCAGTCGCGCCTCCACCTTCTATTGCTCCATTCCGACCGGTAATCCGAAGGAAAAGTAAGTCTTCTAGATTCTTATCATTTCGAGGATAGTTTTTATGCTAAAAACGCTTCTGTTGCATGCTTTGATCCTCGTTGACGGTCCTTCACGCTTAACTTGGGAGTTCTTTGCCAACATTCAGCTCAAAAGGTATCCAGCTGGTGTTGTTTCCTTTCTTACACTATCCTCGATATATACTAACTTTTCTGGGCTCTCGGGGTATTACATTCTCCCCCCCTTAAGGACATGATGTCCTCGTCATGTGACCTTACAACTGGTCCTAGATCTCTCCCCCCTTGCATGGCCGATGTGGGATTCGCCTAAGGTGCCTACACGCACCCCCCATAGGGGCCTACATGCCCCCCTCGGGACTCAGCCTCCTCGCTGAGGTTTGCCCCACCATCGCGCTCAGAGGCCTGGGGGTAAGCTCTGATACCACCTGTAACGACCCGATCGAGCGATAGGAAGGATCGGAACAACTTACCCTGATGGGCCTACGCGAACTTCCCAGGGGGTCACCCATCCCTAGATTACCCCAGGTTAAGCACGCCTAACTTGGGAGTTCTTTGCCAACATTCAGCTCAAAAGGTATCCAACTAGTGTTGTTTCCTTTCTTACACTATCCTCGATATATACTAACTTTTCTGGTCTCTCGGGGTATTACAATCAAAGTCTAAACTCGGATTTTAGGAAGTTTTTAAAGCTTGAGATTTAGCCACGGGTGCATAGTAGAACACTTGAAATAAGAAAAAGACAAGTTGAGTAAAACAACGATCTCTCAAAATTGACTAATTTGCTTTTGACGATTGCAAATCTATGTGAAAGACCACATTTTGATATACTTAATGCACTAATAGAAGTTCAAATTCAGATCTCGGGAAGTTTTTAAAACTTCAGTTTTAGCCATCGGTGCATTGTAGAACACTTGAAATAAGAAAGAGACAACTTGATTAAAACAACGATATCTCGAAATTGACTTATTTGATTTTAGCGATTCTGAATCTATGTGAAAGATGACATTTTGATACACTTAATGCACTAATAGAAGTCCAAATTAGGATTTTGAGAAGTTTTCAAAACTTGAGTTTTAGTCATGGGTGTATAGTAGAACACTTGGAAAAAGAAAGAGACAACTTTATTAAAACAACGATATCTCAAAATTGTCTTATTTGCTTTAAAAGATTCTGAATCTTTGTGAAAGATGACATTTTGGTACACTTAAAGCACTAATGAAATCCCAAATTCGGATTTCGGGTAGTTTTGAAAACTTGAGTTTTAGCCAGGGGTACATAGTAGAACACTTGAAACAGGAAAGACACAATTTTATTATAACAACGATATCTCAAAATGGACTTATTTCCTTTTAACGATTCTGAATCTATGTGAAAGACAACATTTTGATACGCTTAATGCACTAATAGAAGTCCAAATTGGGATTTCGAGAAGTTTTTAAAACTTGAGTTTTATCCATGGGTGCATAGTAGAAGACTTGAAAGAAGAAAGAGACAACTTTATTAAAACAATGATGTCACAAAATTCACTTATTTGCTTTAGACGATTCCGAATCTTTGTGAAAGATGACATTTTGGTACACTTAATGCACTAATGAAAGTCCAAATTCAGATTTCATGATGTTTTGAAAACATGAGTTTTAGCCATGGCTGCATAGTAGAACACTTGAAACAAGAAAGAGACAATTTTATTAAAACAACGATATACCAAAATTGACTTATTTGCTTTTAACGATTCCGAATCTATGTGAAAGACGACATTTTGATACACTTAATACACTAAGGAAAGACCAAACTCAGATTTTAGGAAGTTTTTAAAGCTTGAGTTTTACCCTTCGGGGCATAGTAGGAACACTTGAAGTAAGAAAGAGACTACTTGATTAAACCAACGATATCTCCAAATTGACGTTTTTGCTTTTGAAGATTCTGAATCTATGTGAAAGATGGCATTTTGATGCACTTAATTCTCTAATAGAAGTCCAAATTAGGATTTCGAGAAGTTTTCAGAGCTTGAGTCTTAGTCATGGGTGCATAGTAGAACACTGGAAACAAGAAAGAGAACACTTAATTAAAACATCGATATCTCCAAATTGACTTATTTGCTTTTAACGTTTCTGAATCTATGTGGAAGAATACATTTTGATACACTTAATACACTAATGAAAGTCCAAACTCAGATTTTGGGAAGTTTTTAAAGCTTGAGTTTTAGCTATGGGTGCATAGTAGAACACTTGAAACAAGAAAGAGAGAACTTGATTAAAACAACGATATCTCAAAATTGACTTATTTTCATTTGATGTTCCCCAATCTATGTGAAAGATGACATTTTGATACACTTACTACACTAATTGAAGTCCAAATTATGATTTCGGGAAGTTTTTAAAGCTTGAGTTTTAGTCATGGGTGCATAGTAGAACACTTGAAACAAGAAAGAGACTACTTGATTAAAACAACGATATCTCTAAATTGATTTATTTGCTTTTAACGATTCTGAATCTATGTGAAAGATGACATTTTGATACACTTAATACACTAATCAAAGTCCAAACTCGGATTTTGGGAAGTTTTTAACGCTTGAGATTTAGCCATGGGTGCATAGTAGAACACTTGGAACAAGAAAGAGACAAGTTGAGTAAAACAACGATCTCTCAAAATTGACTAATTTGCTTTTGATGATTCCGAATCTATCTGAAAGACAACAATTTGATATACTTAATGCACTAATAGAAGTTCAAATTCAGATCTCGGGAAGTTTTTAAAACTTCAGTTTTAGCCATCGGTGCATTGTAGAACACTTGAAATAAGAAAGAGACAACTTGATTAAAACAACGATATCTCGAAATTGACTTATTTGATTTTAGCGATTCTGAATCTATGTGAAAGATGACATTTTGATACACTTAATGCACTAATAGAAGTCCAAATTAGGATTTCGAGAAGTTTTCAAAACTTGAGTTTTAGTCATGGGTGCATAGTAGAACACTTGGAAAAAGAAAGAGACAACTTTATTAAAACAACGATATCTCAAAATTGTCTTATTTGCTTTAAAAGATTCTGAATCTTTGTGAAAGATGACATTTTGGTACACTTAAAGCACTAATGAAATCCCAAATTCGGATTTCGGGTAGTTTTGAAAACTTGAGTTTTATCCAGGGGTACATAGTAGAACACTTGAAACAGGAAAGACACAATTTTATTATAACAACGATATCTCAAAATGGACTTATTTCCTTTTAACGATTCTGAATCTATGTGAAAGACAACATTTTGATACGCTTAATGCACTAATAGAAGTCCAAATTGGGATTTCGAGAAGTTTTTAAAACTTGAGTTTTATCCATGGGTGCATAGTAGAAGACTTGAAAGAAGAAAGAGACAACTTTATTAAAACAATGATGTCACAAAATTCACTTATTTGCTTTAGACGATTCCGAATCTTTGTGAAAGATGACATTTTGGTACACTTAATGCACTAATGAAAGTCCAAATTCAGATTTCATGATGTTTTGAAAACATGAGTTTTAGCCATGGCTGCATAGTAGAACACTTGAAACAAGAAAGAGACAATTTTATTAAAACAACGATATACCAAAATTGACTTATTTGCTTTTAACGATTCCGAATCTATGTGAAAGACGACATTTTGATACACTTAATACACTAAGGAAAGACCAAACTCAGATTTTAGGAAGTTTTTAAAGCTTGAGTTTTACCCTTCGGGGCATAGTAGGAACACTTGAAGTAAGAAAGAGACTACTTGATTAAACCAACGATATCTCCAAATTGACGTTTTTGCTTTTGAAGATTCTGAATCTATGTGAAAGATGGCATTTTGATGCACTTAATTCTCTAATAGAAGTCCAAATTAGGATTTCGAGAAGTTTTCAGAGCTTGAGTCTTAGTCATGGGTGCATAGTAGAACACTGGAAACAAGAAAGAGAACACTTAATTAAAACATCGATATCTCCAAATTGACTTATTTGCTTTTAACGTTTCTGAATCTATGTGGAAGAATACATTTTGATACACTTAATACACTAATGAAAGTCCAAACTCAGATTTTGGGAAGTTTTTAAAGCTTGAGTTTTAGCTATGGGTGCATAGTAGAACACTTGAAACAAGAAAGAGAGAACTTGATTAAAACAACGATATCTCAAAATTGACTTATTTTCATTTGATGTTCCCCAATCTATGTGAAAGATGACATTTTGATACACTTACTACACTAATTGAAGTCCAAATTATGATTTCGGGAAGTTTTTAAAGCTTGAGTTTTAGTCATGGGTGCATAGTAGAACACTTGAAACAAGAAAGAGACTACTTGATTAAAACAACGATATCTCTAAATTGATTTATTTGCTTTTAACGATTCTGAATCTATGTGAAAGATGACATTTTGATACACTTAATACACTAATCAAAGTCCAAACTCGGATTTTGGGAAGTTTTTAACGCTTGAGATTTAGCCATGGGTGCATAGTAGAACACTTGGAACAAGAAAGAGACAAGTTGAGTAAAACAACGATCTCTCAAAATTGACTAATTTGCTTTTGATGATTCCGAATCTATCTGAAAGACCACAATTTGATATACTTAATGCACTAATAGAAGTTCAAATTCAGATCTCGGGAAGTTTTTAAAACTTCAGTTTTAGCCATCGGTGCATTGTAGAACACTTGAAATAAGAAAGAGACAACTTGATTAAAACAACGATATCTCGAAATTGACTTATTTGATTTTAGCGATTCTGAATCTATGTGAAAGATGACATTTTGATACACTTAATGCACTAATAGAAGTCCAAATTAGGATTTCGAGAAGTTTTCAAAACTTGAGTTTTAGTCATGGGTGCATAGTAGAACACTTGGAAAAAGAAAGAGACAACTTTATTAAAACAACGATATCTCAAAATTGTCTTATTTGCTTTAAAAGATTCTGAATCTTTGTGAAAGATGACATTTTGGTACACTTAAAGCACTAATGAAATCCCAAATTCGGATTTCGGGTAGTTTTGAAAACTTGAGTTTTATCCAGGGGTACATAGTAGAACACTTGAAACAGGAAAGACACAATTTTATTATAACAACGATATCTCAAAATGGACTTATTTCCTTTTAACGATTCTGAATCTATGTGAAAGACAACATTTTGATACGCTTAATGCACTAATAGAAGTCCAAATTGGGATTTCGAGAAGTTTTTAAAACTTGAGTTTTATCCATGGGTGCATAGTAGAAGACTTGAAAGAAGAAAGAGACAACTTTATTAAAACAATGATGTCACAAAATTCACTTATTTGCTTTAGACGATTCCGAATCTTTGTGAAAGATGACATTTTGGTACACTTAATGCACTAATGAAAGTCCAAATTCAGATTTCATGATGTTTTGAAAACATGAGTTTTAGCCATGGCTGCATAGTAGAACACTTGAAACAAGAAAGAGACAATTTTATTAAAACAACGATATACCAAAATTGACTTATTTGCTTTTAACGATTCCGAATCTATGTGAAAGACGACATTTTGATACACTTAATACACTAAGGAAAGACCAAACTCAGATTTCAGGAAGTTTTTAAAGCTTGAGTTTTACCCTTCGGGGCATAGTAGGAACACTTGAAGTAAGAAAGAGACTACTTGATTAAACCAACGATATCTCCAAATTGACGTTTTTGCTTTTGAAGATTCTGAATCTATGTGAAAGATGGCATTTTGATGCACTTAATTCTCTAATAGAAGTCCAAATTAGGATTTCGAGAAGTTTTCAGAGCTTGAGTCTTAGTCATGGGTGCATAGTAGAACACTGGAAACAAGAAAGAGAACACTTAATTAAAACATCGATATCTCCAAATTGACTTATTTGCTTTTAACGTTTCTGAATCTATGTGGAAGAATACATTTTGATACACTTAATACACTAATGAAAGTCCAAACTCAGATTTTGGGAAGTTTTTAAAGCTTGAGTTTTAGCTATGGGTGCATAGTAGAACACTTGAAACAAGAAAGAGAGAACTTGATTAAAACAACGATATCTCAAAATTGACTTATTTTCATTTGATGTTCCCCAATCTATGTGAAAGATGACATTTTGATACACTTACTACACTAATTGAAGTCCAAATTATGATTTCGGGAAGTTTTTAAAGCTTGAGTTTTAGTCATGGGTGCATAGTAGAACACTTGAAACAAGAAAGAGACTACTTGATTAAAACAACGATATCTCTAAATTGATTTATTTGCTTTTAACGATTCTGAATCTATGTGAAAGATGACATTTTGATACACTTAATACACTAATCAAAGTCCAAACTCGGATTTTGGGAAGTTTTTAACGCTTGAGATTTAGCCATGGGTGCATAGTAGAACACTTGGAACAAGAAAGAGACAAGTTGAGTAAAACAACGATCTCTCAAAATTGACTAATTTGCTTTTGATGATTCCGAATCTATCTGAAAGACCACAATTTGATATACTTAATGCACTAATAGAAGTTCAAATTCAGATCTCGGGAAGTTTTTAAAACTTCAGTTTTAGCCATCGGTGCATTGTAGAACACTTGAAATAAGAAAGAGACAACTTGATTAAAACAACGATATCTCGAAATTGACTTATTTGATTTTAGCGATTCTGAATCTATGTGAAAGATGACATTTTGATACACTTAATGCACTAATAGAAGTCCAAATTAGGATTTCGAGAAGTTTTCAAAACTTGAGTTTTAGTCATGGGTGCATAGTAGAACACTTGGAAAAAGAAAGAGACAACTTTATTAAAACAACGATATCTCAAAATTGTCTTATTTGCTTTAAAAGATTCTGAATCTTTGTGAAAGATGACATTTTGGTACACTTAAAGCACTAATGAAATCCCAAATTCGGATTTCGGGTAGTTTTGAAAACTTGAGTTTTATCCAGGGGTACATAGTAGAACACTTGAAACAGGAAAGACACAATTTTATTATAACAACGATATCTCAAAATGGACTTATTTCCTTTTAACGATTCTGAATCTATGTGAAAGACAACATTTTGATACGCTTAATGCACTAATAGAAGTCCAAATTGGGATTTCGAGAAGTTTTTAAAACTTGAGTTTTATCCATGGGTGCATAGTAGAAGACTTGAAAGAAGAAAGAGACAACTTTATTAAAACAATGATGTCACAAAATTCACTTATTTGCTTTAGACGATTCCGAATCTTTGTGAAAGATGACATTTTGGTACACTTAATGCACTAATGAAAGTCCAAATTCAGATTTCATGATGTTTTGAAAACATGAGTTTTAGCCATGGCTGCATAGTAGAACACTTGAAACAAGAAAGAGACAATTTTATTAAAACAACGATATACCAAAATTGACTTATTTGCTTTTAACGATTCCGAATCTATGTGAAAGACGACATTTTGATACACTTAATACACTAAGGAAAGACCAAACTCAGATTTCAGGAAGTTTTTAAAGCTTGAGTTTTACCCTTCGGGGCATAGTAGGAACACTTGAAGTAAGAAAGAGACTACTTGATTAAACCAACGATATCTCCAAATTGACGTTTTTGCTTTTGAAGATTCTGAATCTATGTGAAAGATGGCATTTTGATGCACTTAATTCTCTAATAGAAGTCCAAATTAGGATTTCGAGAAGTTTTCAGAGCTTGAGTCTTAGTCATGGGTGCATAGTAGAACACTGGAAACAAGAAAGAGAACACTTAATTAAAACATCGATATCTCCAAATTGACTTATTTGCTTTTAACGTTTCTGAATCTATGTGGAAGAATACATTTTGATACACTTAATACACTAATGAAAGTCCAAACTCAGATTTTGGGAAGTTTTTAAAGCTTGAGTTTTAGCTATGGGTGCATAGTAGAACACTTGAAACAAGAAAGAGAGAACTTGATTAAAACAACGATATCTCAAAATTGACTTATTTTCATTTGATGTTCCCCAATCTATGTGAAAGATGACATTTTGATACACTTACTACACTAATTGAAGTCCAAATTATGATTTCGGGAAGTTTTTAAAGCTTGAGTTTTAGTCATGGGTGCATAGTAGAACACTTGAAACAAGAAAGAGACTACTTGATTAAAACAACGATATCTCTAAATTGATTTATTTGCTTTTAACGATTCTGAATCTATGTCAAAGATGACATTTTGATACACTTAATACACTAATCAAAGTCCAAACTCGGATTTTGGGAAGTTTTTAACGCTTGAGATTTAGCCATGGGTGCATAGTAGAACACTTGGAACAAGAAAGAGACAAGTTGAGTAAAACAACGATCTCTCAAAATTGACTAATTTGCTTTTGATGATTCCGAATCTATCTGAAAGACCACAATTTGATATACTTAATGCACTAATAGAAGTTCAAATTCAGATCTCGGGAAGTTTTTAAAACTTCAGTTTTAGCCATCGGTGCATTGTAGAACACTTGAAATAAGAATGAGACAACTTGATTAAAACAACGATATCTCGAAATTGACTTATTTGATTTTAGCGATTCTGAATCTATGTGAAAGATGACATTTTGATACACTTAATGCACTAATAGAAGTCCAAATTAGGATTTCGAGAAGTTTTCAAAACTTGAGTTTTAGTCATGGGTGCATAGTAGAACACTTGGAAAAAGAAAGAGACAACTTTATTAAAACAACGATATCTCAAAATTGTCTTATTTGCTTTAAAAGATTCTGAATCTTTGTGAAAGATGACATTTTGGTACACTTAAAGCACTAATGAAATCCCAAATTCGGATTTCGGGTAGTTTTGAAAACTTGAGTTTTATCCAGGGGTACATAGTAGAACACTTGAAACAGGAAAGACACAATTTTATTATAACAACGATATCTCAAAATGGACTTATTTCCTTTTAACGATTCTGAATCTATGTGAAAGACAACATTTTGATACGCTTAATGCACTAATAGAAGTCCAAATTGGGATTTCGAGAAGTTTTTAAAACTTGAGTTTTATCCATGGGTGCATAGTAGAAGACTTGAAAGAAGAAAGAGACAACTTTATTAAAACAATGATGTCACAAAATTCACTTATTTGCTTTAGACGATTCCGAATCTTTGTGAAAGATGACATTTTGGTACACTTAATGCACTAATGAAAGTCCAAATTCAGATTTCATGATGTTTTGAAAACATGAGTTTTAGCCATGGCTGCATAGTAGAACACTTGAAACAAGAAAGAGACAATTTTATTAAAACAACGATATACCAAAATTGACTTATTTGCTTTTAACGATTCCGAATCTATGTGAAAGACGACATTTTGATACACTTAATACACTAAGGAAAGACCAAACTCAGATTTCAGGAAGTTTTTAAAGCTTGAGTTTTACCCTTCGGGGCATAGTAGGAACACTTGAAGTAAGAAAGAGACTACTTGATTAAACCAACGATATCTCCAAATTGACGTTTTTGCTTTTGAAGATTCTGAATCTATGTGAAAGATGGCATTTTGATGCACTTAATTCTCTAATAGAAGTCCAAATTAGGATTTCGAGAAGTTTTCAGAGCTTGAGTCTTAGTCATGGGTGCATAGTAGAACACTGGAAACAAGAAAGAGAACACTTAATTAAAACATCGATATCTCCAAATTGACTTATTTGCTTTTAACGTTTCTGAATCTATGTGGAAGAATACATTTTGATACACTTAATACACTAATGAAAGTCCAAACTCAGATTTTGGGAAGTTTTTAAAGCTTGAGTTTTAGCTATGGGTGCATAGTAGAACACTTGAAACAAGAAAGAGAGAACTTGATTAAAACAACGATATCTCAAAATTGACTTATTTTCATTTGATGTTCCCCAATCTATGTGAAAGATGACATTTTGATACACTTACTACACTAATTGAAGTCCAAATTATGATTTCGGGAAGTTTTTAAAGCTTGAGTTTTAGTCATGGGTGCATAGTAGAACACTTGAAACAAGAAAGAGACTACTTGATTAAAACAACGATATCTCTAAATTGATTTATTTGCTTTTAACGATTCTGAATCTATGTCAAAGATGACATTTTGATACACTTAATACACTAATCAAAGTCCAAACTCGGATTTTGGGAAGTTTTTAACGCTTGAGATTTAGCCATGGGTGCATAGTAGAACACTTGGAACAAGAAAGAGACAAGTTGAGTAAAACAACGATCTCTCAAAATTGACTAATTTGCTTTTGATGATTCCAAATCTATCTGAAAGACCACATTTTGATATACTTAATGCACTAATAGAAGTTCAAATTCAGATCTCGGGAAGTTTTTAAAACTTCAGTTTTAGCCATCGGTGCATTGTAGAACACTTGAAATAAGAAAGAGACAACTTGATTAAAACAACGATATCTCAAAATTGACTTATTTGCTTTTAGCGATTCTGAATCTATTTGAAAGATGACATTTTGATACACTTAATGCACTAATAGAAGTCCAAATTAGGATTTCGGGAAGTTTTCAAAACTTGAGTTTTAGTCATGGGTGCATAGTAGAACACTTGGAAAAAGAAAGAGACAACTTTATTAAAACAACGATATCTCAAAATTGTCTTATTTTCTTTAAACGATTCCGAATCATTTTGGTACACTTAATGCACTAATGAAATCCCAAATTCGGATTTCAGGTAGTTTTGAAAACTTGAGTTTTAGCCAAGGGTATATAGTAGAACACTTGAAACAGGAAAGACACAATTTTATTATAACAACGATATCTCAAAATTGAATTATTTCCTTTTAACGATTCTGAATCTATGTCAAAGACGACATTTTGATACACTTAATAAACTAATGAAAGTCAAAACTCTGATTTTGGGAAGTTTTTAAAGCTTGAATTTTAGCCATGGGTGCCTAGCAGAACACTTGAATCAAGATAGAGATAACTTGATCAAAACAACGATATCTCAAAATTGACTTATTTGCTTTTAACGATTCCGAATCTATGTGAAAGACGACATTTTGATACACTTAATGCACTAATAGAAGTCCAATTTAGAATTTCGGGAAGTTTTTAAAACTTACGTTTTAGCCATGGGTGCATAGTAGAACACTTGAAACAAGAAAGACACAACTTGATTAAAACAACAATATCTCAAAATTTACTTATTTTCTTTTGACGATTCCGAATTTATGTGAAACACGACATTTTGATACACTTAATGCACTAATAGAAGTCCAAATTAGGATTTCAGGAAGTTTTTAAAACTTGCATTTTGGCCATGGGTGCATAGTAGAGCACTTGAAACAAGAAATAGTCAATTTTGGGAAGTTTTTAAAGCTTGAGTTTTAGACATGGGTGCATAGTAGAACAATTGAAACAAGAAATAGACAATTTTATTAAAACAACGATATCTAAAAATTGACTTATTCGCTTTAGACGATTCTGAATCTTTGTGAAATATGACATTTTGATACACTTAATGCACTAATGAAAGTCCAAATTCAGATTTTGTGAAGTTTTTAAAACTTGAGTTTTTGCCATGGGTGCATAGTAGAACACTTGAAACAAGGAGACAACTTGATTAGAACAACGATATCTCAAAATTGACTTATTTGCTTTTCATCATTCGAATCTATGTGAAAGATGACATTTTGATACCCTTAATGAAATAATAGAAGTCCAAATTTTGATTTTTGGATGTTTTTAAAACTTGAGTTTTAGCCATGGGTGCCAAGTTGAACTAACGAAACAAAAAAAAGACAACTTTATTAATACAACGATATCTCAAAATTGACTAATTTGCTTTTGACGATTCCAAATCTATGTGAAAGACCACATTCTGATAGTCTTAATGCACTAATAGAAGTCCAAATTTGGATTTCGGGAAGTAGTGTTGGAATTTTAGCCATGGGCGCATAGTAGTGTTGGAATTTTAGCGAATACTTGTGTACGCACAAGTCAAACTTGATCAGATGGATCATGAATTGAAGCTTAGCAGCTATGTGCTCATGAGATAGCTCGAGAGAGCTCAACGTGAGTTTTGAATAGCTCACAGTAGCTTAAGCTAACTCACTCCAGCTCAACTCCAGCTCACCTAGCTCACTCTAGCTCAAGTCAACTCAAGGTAGTTGGACCCCGCTCGGGGTAGTGACACTAGCTGAGTGATAGTGAGGTGGCAGTGACATGTCATCGGGTGATGACATGGCAGCTTACATGGACTACTAGCCAATTGACATGTGACTTAACCACGTGCTGACACATGGCAACACATAAATCTCTCTCTCTTCCTTATGGATGAAAGGCCACCATTATGGGTAGTTACACCAAGTTGGTTAAGGGTGGTTACTTGGAAGGTTCCAAGCACCCTTTCTCCAAAGACAAGTCCTTTGGGAAGGGGTGGCACTCAATTATAAATAGACCACCACCCATTTCATCCAATGCGTGAATTTGAGAGCCTTTATTTTTATATTACAAAAGTAAAGGTAAGAGAAGAGGATTGAAAGATATTTTCTAGAGAGAAGAATAAGAGACTAGCAAAGAGAAGGCACATTGGGTTGTGAAAGTATTTTGGTTGCTACTTCTTTAAGTTGGTAATCAAATTACCCTTGGTGTGGAGTTGTGTTTTACATCAAATCGATCCTAGCAAAGTAAGATTTCTATTCCGCTATTTTACCATAAGAAATCTTTCAGTGGTATCAGAGCCAAGGTTTTGTGCCTTTTGCTCTATCTTCTATTTTTCTTTTATTTCATCTTATTTGGCCATGACTAAAGCAATATTCTAAATTGTTTCATTTTTATGATACATGTTATTTTGTTATGATGTATCATATATATTTGCTTCCTTTTAAGATGAAAATCCATGCTTAAAGAAAATGGACTCAAGAACGGGCTAGGCTGATCTTTGTATCGGTATGACCCGACTTGAGTGAATTGGCTAATTATCCTTGGTATTGATCTACAGTTGCGACTGATTATCATACCTTGGATCTACAGCAAGTTATGATTGACCCTAGAGTCAATAGGCTGATTATCCTTGGTATTGATCTACAGTTGCTACTGATTATCATATCTTGGATCTACAGCTTGAGTCAATAGGCTGATTATCCTCGGTATTGATCTACAGTTATAACTGATTATCATACCTTGGATCTACAGCAAATATAAAAGAAAAAGATTGTATTGTCATTCACAGATTATATTAAACACGCTGATCACATGCATGCATATGAAGTTTTGATTGTATGATAAAAACGTAGTTTTGGATTAAGTATGTATGTTATTTGATTGGTTGTTTAGTATAATGCTTTGAATGAAAAGTTATGGACAAGTTGCTAATGGGTGCATGTGCATGTGCATGTAGATGGCTAATGCTGATGATCACAATTATGCTATATGGCCTAAACAAGAAACCCTTGAAATGATCACTGAAACCATGATAGATCCCAAGAAGGGAAATGATCCCAAGAAAATCAAGTGCTTCAATTATGGCCAAATGGGTCATTGTGCACGTGATTGTACTATACCAAACGCACACTCTACTCCTTTTACGTTTGATGCATTAGTTACATCATGTACTTTCATGGTTGATTCTAACTCAGGATGGGTTCTGGATTCAGGAGCAACCAGTCACATCGTAAAAGATCGTGAGTTCTTCATGCATTTCAGGAAGATTTCACCAAGTACCAAGTGGGTATATGTTGGAAATAATGCACGACTTGAAGTACAAGGAATCGGGATTTGTGAAATTTCGATAAAGCATGGACATTGTCTCCATTTAGTAGATGTACTTTATGTACCACAAATTAGAAGAAACTTGATTTCTGTATCTTGTCTTTTGGATCTTGGTTTTGAATTAACATTTCATGGAAATAAAGTTGATTTATTTTCCAAGAAGAAGTTTATTGGTTTTGGTTTCTTACATGATGGTTTCTTTGTTCTGAATTCTACAAATGAAAAGTCAAACACTCATTGTTTTATAGCTGAATGGCAAGATGAATGTTTATGGCATTCAAGATTAGGGCATTTAGGAGAATCAAGAATGAAAAGGTTAGCCAAAGAAGGCTTACTTGGTTCTTTGAGAAATGTATCTCTTCCTACATGTGAATATTGCCTTACTGGAAAGATGAGTAGGAAACGATTTGGGAAAGGGTCCCGAGTTCAGTTTCCATTAGCTTTAGTACATTCTGACATATGTGGTCCCTTGAATGTGATATCTAGATAAAGGTTTAGATATTTCCTCACATTCACTGATGACTATACTCGTTATACACATGTGTACTTGTTAAAGTTTAAAAGTGAAGCAATGAGTTGCTTCTTGGCATATGTGCAATTGGTTGAGAATCAACTTAATACTATGGTCAAATGTCTAAGGACAGATCGTGGAGGTGAGTATATGTCTAATTTGTTTAAGGGGTTCTGTGAGCAAAAAGGAATAGAAAGGCATCTTACTATTCCTAATACACCCCAACAAAATGGAGTGAGCGAAAGGAAGAATCGCACACTCTTAGACATGGTGAGATCTATGATGGCTCAAGCCAACTTAGATATGTCTTATCGGGGAGATGTGTTGCTAACAGCAACATATGTGCTCAATCGAATGCCCTCCAAATTAGTATCTTCTACTTCTTATGAGTTATGGACTAAAAGGAGGCCAAATTTGAGCAATTTAAGGCCTTGGGGCTGTGCAGCCTATGTCCATAACACCAAATCTGAATTTGGAAAGTTAGGACCAAAAGGAAAGAAATGTGTTTTCCTTAGGTACTGTGAACACTCTAAAGGCTATGTGTTTGCTGATTTAAAGGAAGGGAGTAAAAGACCTGAATTTGATTCAAGGGATGTAGTATTTTTGGAAAATGAGTTTCCAAGAAAAGGGAATGTTTCTACAGGAGTTTCCTTTTATGAAATGTCTGAATCACAAGTTGATACTCACAATGTATCAACTATACCTACACCACAAGGAGTGTTTGGGAATGTTGGGTTGAGTGGGAGCGTTGAGCATCCAACTGAAGTTGGTCAAGATGTGACTAACAATGATCAAAATATTGATCAAGATATGCCCACACAAGAAAGTGATCAAATAGATCAACATCAAGAATTGGTCGAAGATGATCAACCTCCTGAACAACATGATGATGATGTGCATCATGATGCTTCTCCTAGTGTGCGTAGGTCTTCAAGAATATTTAGAAGACCAAAGAAGTGGTGGATTCTAAATGATGAAGTGAACATGGTTTCACCTGAGGTTGATGATGAACCTCGCACTATTAAGGATGCACTTAACAGTCTTGATTCAGATAAGTGGAAAATGGCTATGGAAGAAGAACTAAATTCTATGAGGGATAACCATGTCTGGGACTTGGTTGATCTTCCACAAGGGAGGAAAGCAATTGGGAACAAATGGGTTTTTCGAATCAAGCGAAAAGCAGATGGTTCCATTGATAGGTACAAGGCACGATTGGTTGCCAAAGGGTACACAGAGGTAAAAGGTGTTGATTATCAAGACACTTTCTCACCTGTTGTCAGGTTTAACTCCATTAGGATAATACTTGCAATAGTAGCCTATATGGACTTGGAATTACATCAAATGGATGTTAAGACAGCCTTCCTCAATGGTGATTTGAGTGAAGAAATGAATATGACACAACCAGCGGGTTATGTCGAAAATGGTCAAGAACAAAAGGTATGTCACCTAATGAAGTCGATAAACGGCCTGAAGCAAGCTTCTAGGCAGTGGTATCTAAAATTCCATCAATCAATTTTGAGCTATGGTTTCAAAATGATGGATGAAGATCATTGCGTATATGTCTTGCATTCCAAGGACAAATTTGTGATCATGTCACTATATGTAGATGACATTCTATTAGCAAGTAATAACAAAGGGTTTTTGAAAGTCATCAAAGGATGGTTATCATCAACCTTTGAAATGAAAGATATGGGAGAAGCTGCATACATCCTTGGAGTTCAGATTCTAAGGAATCGGGCTACAAAGTTGCTAGCTCTATCTCAAGAAACTTATATAGATAAGATTCTTGAACGCTTCCATATAAAGGATGCTAAACCAATGAATACCCCGATTGCCCATAATGCCAAAATTAGTGAGGCAATGTGTCCACAAATCCCTCAAGAGAAACATGAAATGGAGCCTAATGTATGCCATGATGTGTACACGGCCTGATATAAGTCAAGCTGTTGGGTTATTAGCCAGGTATCAATCCAACCCTGGAAGTCAGCATTGGAAGTGTATCAAAAGGATTTTTCGTTACCTCAAAGGTACGAAAGATTATTGTTTATGCTACCAAGGTGGTAGTTTACAGTTTGTTAGATACACGATGCTGATTGGGGAGGTGATAAGGATAGATGCAAATCTACATCGGGTTATATTTTTCTGCTAAACAGTGGAGCTATTTCTTGGAGTAGCAAGAAGCAAACTTGTACGGCTTTATCCACCATGGAGGCTGAGTTTGTGGCGAGTGTTGCTGCAGTACAAGAAGCCATATGGCTTGGTCGTTTTATTTCCCATTTAAGTATAATGCCTTGCAAGAATGAGCCTATCACAATATGCTGTGATAGTCAAGCAGCTTTGGCTTATACAAAGGATCCTGAGTATCATGGGAAAACCAAGCATATTGGGATAAAATATAATTTTGTGAGAGATGCACTTGAGTCCAAGGAAGTTTGTTTGAAATATATACCTACGACGGCTATGGTGGCAGATCCTTTAACTAAGCCTATACCACCTGATTTATTTGTCCGTCTTGTTCAAGTAATGGGGTTACGTAGGATATGATTGTACTTCCTTGTAACATGCAAACCATATTGTAATCAAGGTTGTTTTATTAATGAAATGAGTAGATGTATTCTTTTCATTACCATTAGTATATTCCATAACACTTAAAGGATATGTCAAGTATAGGTTGAGGATTGGCTCTCTCACACGGGTAATCCGCCCTTAGTTTGTGAACTAAGGATGAGACTTACTCAAATACCAACATAATCATGAGATGATTGTTCGAGGTAGTCACATTATTTTGTGGATGTGATCTTGAGTATGATAGTCGCCTTGATGAGTTCTTTGTGTTAGAACCTCAAGATGAGGTGATGTGTGATTCACCGAGCATATATGTACCCCACATCTGTTGCTCAACCTATGAACCAGATAGGACTTCCTAAAGAAGTTCAGCCAAAACATGTGTGTTTTGGTCAGTGTCTGCACGGTATTTATCATTCAAATCTTGACATACACTCCAAGTTGAACGAGACCATTTCTTTGAGTGGGTACACTTGGTAGAATTCCACTATACATGATTTAAGTGGGAGAATTTGGGTGGTTCTTGTAGTAAATCATTTAGGTGGCTTGTAATACCGTGGCACATGTCTCATACCATGTGTGTATATTTAATATAATGACCGCCGAGAAGTAACCAAGAGTGATCCCTATCTCTTATGTTGTGTGAGCTTCTCATTTTTGTATGCCTTTAGTGACTATTGACTACTATTTTGTGATTATGAGTTATTTATGTTGCTTTGATGGGTAACCTATGACCATGAGAATATGCGGTCTGTCGGTTTCTTTGTTGGGCAATTAAATAACTTGTAGTTGTAAGATAGTGAGTTCAAAAGGAAAGACTTTGTTTGAATATGCTGTCGCTTGTATGTGGAATCGATCCGGATCATATGTTTCTTAGTGAAACAAGACTTCACTGCACAGCGGTTTAAAGCATGAGTACTCGTTGTTTGGTACGGTTCATGAGTTTAAATTAGTTTCAACTCACAAAAAGGGATTGAAAGTAGCCAAACATTGCGTAACAACAAGTCTTAGGTATCAGGCGAACTTAATGGTTATAACCATTAATGCTAATGACAGTGGGAGTCATTTTGACGACTATCTATTTAGGTAGGTAGGTCACATCGATTTGAGAAGATCTGCTATGTCTAACTTAACAGTTGCATAGTAATAAAAACTTAACTTTTGCCAAAGGGTCACAGCCCATATGCCTTGTATGAGTCTGCATTTACTTTTATGTGTTCTTGATGTGTTAGTGAAGATTGGTTCAAGTTTACCATGTGCGAGTGGGAGCTGTTGGAATTTTAGAAAATACTTGTGTACGCACAAGTCAAACTTGATCAGATGGATCATGAATTGAAGCTTAGCAGTTATGTGCTCATGAGATAGCTCGAGAGAGCTCAACGTGAGTTTTGAATAGCTCACAGTAGCTTAAGCTAACTCACTCCAGCTCAACTCCAGCTCACCTAGCTCACTCTAGCTCAAGTCAACTCAAGGTAGTTGGACCCAGCTCGGGGTAGTGACACTAGCTGAGTGATAGTGAGGTGGCAGTGACATGTCATCGGGTGATGACATGGCAACTTACATGGACTACTAGCCAATTAACATGTGACTTAACCACGTGCTGACACATGGCAACATATAAATCTCTTTCTCTTCCTTATGGATGAAAGGCCACCATTATGGGTAGTTACACCAAGTTGGTTAAGGGTGGTTATGGGTGGTTACTTGGAAGGTTCCAAGCACCCTTTCTCCAAAGACAAGTCCTTTGGGAAGGGGTGGCACTCAATTATAAATAGACCACCACCCATTTCATCCAATGCATGAATTTGAGAGCCTTTATTTGTATATTACAAAGTAAAGGTAAAAGAAGAGGATTGAAAGATATTCTTCTAGAGAGAAGAATTGGAGACTAGCAAAGAGAAGGCACATTGGGTTGTGAAAGTATTTTGGTTGCTACTTCTTTAAGTTGGTAATCAAATTACCCTTGGTGTGGAGTTGTGTTTTACATCAAATCGATCCTAGCAAAGTAAGATTTCTATTCCGCTATTAGGATTTCGGGAAGTTTTTAAAACTTGAGTTTTAGTCATGGGTGCATAGTAGAACACTTGGAAAAAGAAAGAGAGAACTTTATTAAAACAACGATATCTCAAAATTGTCTTATTTGCTTTAAACGATTCCGAATCTTTGTGAAAGATGACACTTTGGTACACTTAATGCACTAATGAAATCCCAAATTCGGATTTCGGGTAGTTTTGAAAACATGAGTTTTAGCTAGGGGTACATAGTAGAACACTTGAAACAGGAAAGACACAATTTTATTATAACAACGATATCTCAAAATTGAATTATTTCCCTTTAACGATTCTGAATCTATGTGAAAGACAACATTTTGATACACTTAATAAACTAATGAAAGTCAAAACTCTGATTTTGGAAAGTTTTTAAAGCTTGAGTTTTAGCCATGGGTGCATAGTGGAACACTTGAATCAAGATAGAGATAACATGATCAAAATAACGATATCTCAAAATTGACTTATTTGCTTTTAACGATTCCGAATCTATGTGAAAGACGACATTTTGATACACTTAATGCACTAATAGAAGTCCAATTTGGAATTTTGGGAAGTTTTTAAAACTTACGTTTTAGCCATGGGTGCATAGTAGAACACTTGAAACAAGAAAGACACAACTTGATTAAAATAACAATATCTCAAAATTGACTAATTTGCTTTTCACGATTTCGAATCCATGTGAAAGACCACATTTTGATATACTTAATGCACTAATAGAAGTCCAAATTAGAATTTTTGGAAGTTTTTAAAACTTGGGTTTTAGCCATGGGTGCATAGTAGAACACTTGAAACAAGAAAGAGACAACTTTATTAAACCTACGATATCTCAAAATTGACTTATTTGCTTTTCACGATTCAGAATCTATGTGAAAGATGACATTTTGATACACTTAATACACTAAGGAAAGACCAAACTCGGATATCAGGAACTTTTGAAATCTTGAGTTTTAGCCTTCGGTGCATAGTAGAACACTTGAAGTAAGAAAAAGACCACTTAATTAAACCAACGATATCTCAAAATTGACTTTTTTGCTTTTGAAGATTCTGAATCTATGTGAAAGACGACATTTTGATACACTTAATTCTCTAATAGAAGTTCAAATTAGGATTTCGGGAAGCTTTCAAAGCTTGAGTTTTAGTCATGGGTGCATAGTAGAACACTTGAAACAAGAAAGAGACCACTTAATTAAAACATCGATATTTCCAAATTGACTTATTTGCTTTTAACGATTATGAATCTATGTGGAAGAATACATTTTGATACACTTAATACACAAATGAAAGTCTAAACTCGGATTTTGGGGGGCTTGTACAGCTTTAGTTTTAGCCATGGGTGCATAGTAGAACCCTTGAAACAAGAAAGAGAGAACTTGATTAAAACAATGATATCTCAAAATTGACTTATTTGCTTTTGATGATCCTGAATCTATGTGAAAGATGACATTTTGATACACTTAATGCACTAACAAAAGTCCAAATTATGATTTCGGGAAGTTTTTAAAGCTTGAGTTTTAGTCATGGGTGCATAGTAGAACACTTGAAACAAGAAAGCGACCACTTGATTAAAACAACGATATCTCTAAATTGACTTATTTGCTTTTCACGATTCTGAATCTATGTGAAAGACAACATTTTGATACACTTAATACACTAATGAAAGTCCAAACTCGGATTTTGGGAAGTTTTAAAGCTTGAGTTTTAGCCATGGGTGCATAGTAGAACTCTTGAAACAAGAAAGAGACAAGTTGAGTAAAACAACGAGATCTCAAAAATTGACTAATTTGCTTTTGACGATTCTGAATCTACATGAAAGACCACATTTTGATATACTTAATGTACATATCGAAGCCCAAATTCGGATCTCGAGAAGTTTATAAACTTGAGTTTTAGCCATTGGTGCAGTGTAGAACACTTGAAATAAGAAAGAGACAACTTGATTAAAACAACGATATCTCCAAATTGACTTATTTTCTTTTGGCGATTCCGAATCTATGTGGATGACGACATTTTGATACACTTAAGGCACTAATAGAAGTCCAAATTAGGATTTCTGGATGTTTTTAGAACTTGAGTTTTTAGTCATGGGTGCATAGTAGAACACTTGGAAAAAGAAGAGACAACTTTATTAAAAAAACGATATCTCAAAATTGCCTTATTTGCTTTAAACGATTCTGAATCTTTGTGAAAGATGACATTTTGGTACACTTAATGCACTAATGAAAATCCAAATTTGGATTTTGGGAAGTTTTGAAAACTTGAGTTTTAGCCATGGGTGCATAGTAGAAGACTTCAAACAAGAAAGAGACAACTTTATTAAAACAACGTTATCTCAAAATTGACTTATTTTCTTTTAACGATTCTGAATCTATGTGAAAGACGACATTTTGATACACGTAATACACAAATGAAAGTCCAAACTCAGATTTTGGGAAGTTTCTAAAGCTTGAGTTTTAGCCATGGGTGCATAGTAGAACACTTGAAACAAGAAACAGACCCCTTGATTTAAACAACGATATCTCTAAATTGACTTATTTGCTTTTGACGATTCAGAATCTATGTGAAAGATGACATTTTGATACACTTAATGCACTAATAGAATTTCAAATTGAAATTTTGGGAAGTTTTTAAAACTGGCATTTTAGCCATGGGTGCATAGTATAACACTTGAAACAAGAAAGAGACAACTTGATTAAAAAAACGATATCTAAAAATTGACTAATTTGCTTTTGACGATTCCGAATCTATGTGAAGGGCGAAATTTTGACACACTTAATGCACTAATAGAAGTCCAAATTAGGATTTCGAAAAGTTTTTAAAACTTGAGTTTTAGCCATGGGTGCATAGTAGAAGACTTCAAACAAGAAACCACGATATCTCGAAATTGACATTTTTGCTTTTAACGATTCCGAATCTATGGGAAAGATGACATTTTGATACACTTAATGCACTAATAGAGGTCCAAATTGGGATTTTGGGAAGTTTTTAAAACTTGAGTTTTATCCATGGGTGCATAGTAGAAGACTTGAAGGAAGAAAGAGACAATTTTATTAAAACAATGATATTACAAAATTCACTTATTAGCTTTAGACGATTCCGAATCTTTACGAAAAGATGACATTTTGGTACACTTAATGCACTAATGAAAGTCCAAATTCGGATTTCATGATGTTTTGAAAACATGAGTTTTAGCCATGGCTGCATAGTAGAACACTTGAAACAAGAAAGAGACAATTTTATTAAAACAACGATATCTAAAAATTGACTTATTTGCTTTTAACGATTCTGAATCTATGAGAAAGACGACATTTTGATACACTCAAAACACTAAGGAAAGACCAAACTCAGATTTTGGGAAGTTTTTAAAGCTTGAGTTTTACCCTTCGGTGCATAGTAGGAACACTTGAAGTAAGAAAGAGACTACTTGATTAAACCAACGATATTTCAAAATTGACTTTTTTGCTTTTGAAGATTCCGAATCTATGTGAAAGATGACATTTTGATGCACTTTATTCTCTAATAGAAGTCCAAATTAGGATTTCGGGAAGTTTTCAGAGCTAGAGTCTTAGTCATGGGTGCATAGTAGAACACTTGAAACAAGAAAGAGACCACTTGATTAAAACATCGATATCTCCAAATTGACTTATTTTCCTTTAACATTTCTGAATCTATGTGAAAGAATACATTTTGATACACTTAATACACTAATGAAAGTCCAAACTCGGATTTTGGGAAGTTTTTAAAGCTTGAGTTTTAGCTATGGGGGCATAGTAGAACACTTGAAACAAGAAAGAGAGAACTTGATTAAAACAACGATATCTCAAAATTGACTTATTTGCATTTGATGATCCCGAATCTATGTGAAAGACGACATTTTGATACACTTACTGCACTAATAGAAGTCCAAATTATGATTTCGAGAAGTTTTTAAAGCTTGAGTTTTAGTCATGGGTGCATAGTAGAAAACTTGAAACAAGAAAGAGACTACTTGATTAAAACAAAGATATCTCTAAATTGATTTATGGTCTTTTAACGGTTCTGAATCTATGTGAAAGACGACAATTTGATACACTTAATACACTAATCAAAGTCCAAACTCAGATTTTGGGAAGTATTTAAAGCTTGAGATTTAGCCATGGGTGCATAGTAGAACACTTGAAACAAGAAAGAGACAAGTTGAGTAAAGCAACGATCTCTCAAAATTGACTAATTCGCTTTTGACGATTCTGAATCTATGTGAAAGACCACATTTTGATATACTTAATGCACTAATAGAAGCCCAAATTCGGATCTCGAGAAGTTTTTAAAATTTCAATTTTAGCCATCGGTGCATTGTAGAACACTTGAAATAAGAAAGAGACAACTTGATTCAAACAACGATATCTCGAAATTGACTTATTTGCTTTTAGCGATTCTGAATCTATGGGAAAGACGACATTTTGATACACTTAATGCACTAATAGAAGTCCAAATTAGGATTTCTGGAAGTTTTCAAAACTTGAATTTTAGTCATGGGTGCATAGTAGAACACTTGGAAAAAGAAAGAGAGAACTTTATTAAAATAATGATATCTCAAAATTGACTTATTTGCTTTTAATGATTCTGAATCTATGTGAAAGATGACATTTTGATACACTTAATACACTAACGAAAGTCCAAACTCGGATTTTGGGAACTTTAAAGCTTGAGTTTTAGCCATGGGTGCATAGTAGAACTCTTGAAACAAGAAAGAGACAGGTTGAGTAAATCAACGAGATCTCAAAATTGACTAATTTGCTTTTGACGATTCTGAATCTATGTGAAAGACCACATTTTGATATACTTAATGTACATATAGAAGCCCAAATTCGGATCTCGGGAAGTTTATAAACTTGAGTTTTAGCCATCGGTGCAGTGTAGAACACTTGAAATAAGGAAGAGACAACTTGATTAAAACAACGATATCTCGAAATTGACTTATTTTCTTTTGGCTATTCCGAATCTATGTGGAAGATGACATTTTGATACACTTAAGGCACTAATAGAAGTCCAAATTAGGATTTCCGGAAGTTTTTAAAACTTGAGTTTTTAGTCATGGGTGCATAGTAGAACACTTGGAAAAAGAAAGAGAGAACTTTATTAAAATAATGATATCTCAAAATTGTCTTATTTCCTTTAAACGATTCCGAATCTTTGTGAAAGATGACATTTTGGTACACTTAATGCACTAATGAAATCGCAAATTCAGATTTTGGGTTGTTTTGAAAACTTCAGTTTTAGACAGGGTTACATAGTAGAACACTTGAAACAGGAAAGACACAATTTTATTATAACAATGATATCTCAAAATTGAATTATTTCCCTTTAACGATTCTGAATCTATGTGAAAGACGACATTTTGATACACTTAATTCTCTAATAGAAGTTCAAATTTGGATTTCGGGAAGCTTTCAAAGCTTGAGTTTTAGTCATGGGTGCATAGTAGAACACTTGAAACAAGAAAGAGACCACTTGATTAAAACATCGATATTTCCAAATTGACTTATTTGCTTTGAACGATTATGAATCTATGTGGAAGAATACATTTTGATACACTTAATACACAAATGAAAGTCCAAACTCGGATTTTGGGAGGCTTCTTCTACAGCTTGAGTTTTAGCCATGGGTGCATAGTAGAACCCTTGAAACAAGAAAGAGAGAACTTGATTAAAACAACGATATCTCAAAATTAACTTATTTGCTTTTGATGATCCTGAATCTATGTGAAAGATGACATTTTGATACACTTAATGCACTAATAGAAGTCCAAATTATGACTTATTTAAACATGGGTGCATAGTAGAACACTTGAAACAAGAAACAGACCACTTGATTTAAACAACGATATCTCTAAATTGACTTATTTGCTTTTGACGATTCAAAAACTATGTGAAAGATGATATTTTGATACACTTAATGCACTAATAGAAGTCCAAATTGAAATTTCAGGAAGTTTTTAAAGCTTGAGTTTTAGTCATGGGTGCATAGTAGAACACTTGAAACAAGAAAGCGACCACTTGATTAAAACAACGATATCTCTAAATTGATTTATTTGCTTTTAACGATTCTGAATCTATGTGAAAGACGACAATTTGATACACTTAATACACTAATCAAAGTCCAAACTCAGATTTTGGGAAGTTTTTAAAGCTTGAGATTTAGCCATGGGTGCATAGTAGAACACTTGAAATAAGAAAGAGACAAGTTGAGTAAAGCAACGATCTCTCAAAATTGACTAATTTGCTTTTGACGATTCTGAATCTATGTGAAAGACCACATTTTGATATACTTAATGCACTAATAGAAGCCCAAATTCGGATCTCGGGAAGTTTTTAAAACTTCAGTTTTAGCCATCGGTGCATTGTAGAACACTTGAAATAAGAAAGAGACAACTTGATTAAAACAACGATATCTCGAAATTGACTTATTTGCTTTTAGCGATTTTGAATCTATGTGAAAGATGACATTTTGATACACTTAATGCACTAACAGAAGTCCAAATTAGGATTTCGGGAAGTTTTCAAAACTTGAATTTTAGTCATGGGTGCATAGTTGAACACTTGGAAAAAGAAAGAGAGAACTTTATTAAAACAACGATATCTCAAAATTGTCTTATTTGCTTTAAAAGATTCCGAATCTTTGTGAAAGATGACATTTTGGTACACTTAATGCACTAATGAAATCCCAAATTCGGATTTCAGGTAGTTTTGAAAACTTGAGTTTTAGCCAGGGGTACATAGTAGAACACTTGAAACAGGAAAGACACAATTTTATTATAACAACGATATCTCAAAATTGAATTATTTCCTTTTAACGATTCTGAATCTATGTGAAAGACGACATTTAGATACACTTAATAAACTAATGAAAGTCAAAACTCTGATTTTGGGAAGTTTTTAAAGCTTGATTTTAGCCATGGGTTCAGAGTAGAACACTTGAATCAAGATAGAGAGAACTTGATCAAAACAACGATATCTCAAAATTGACTTATTTTCTTTTAACGATTCCGAATCTATGTGAAAGACGACATTTTAATACACTTAATGCACTAATAGAAGTCCAATTTAGAATTTTGGGAAGTTTTTAAAACTTGCGTTTTAGCCATTGGTGCATAGTAGAACACTTGAAACAAGAAAGACACAACTTGATTAAAACAATAATATCTCAAAATTGACTAATTTGCTTTTCACGATTCCGAATCCATGTGAAAGACCACATTTTGATATACTTAATGCACTAATAGAAGTCCAAATTAGAATTTTGGGAAGTTTTGAAAACTTGAGTTTTAGCCATGGGTGCATAGTAAAACACTTGAAACAAGAAAGAGACAACTTTATTAAACCTATGATATCTCAAAATTGACTTATTTGCTTTTCATGATTCAGAATCTATGTGAAAGATGACATTTTGATACACTTAATACACTAAGAAAAGACCAAACTCGGATTTCGGGAACTTTTTAAATCTTGAGTTTTAGCCTTCGGTGCATAGTAGAACACTTGAAGTAAGAAAGAGACCACTTGATTAAACAAACGATATCTCAAAATTAACTTTTTTGCTTTTGAAGATTCTGAATCTATGTGAAAGAAGACATTTTGATACACTTAATTCTCTAATAGAAGTTCAAATTAGGATTTCGGGAAGCTTTCAAAGCTTGAGTTTTAGTCATGGGTGCATAGTAGAACACTTGAAACAAGAAAGAGACCACTTGATTAAAACATCGATATTTCCAAATTGACTTATTTCCTTTTAACGATTATGAATCTATGTGGAAGAATACATTTTGATACACTTAATACAATATTGAAAGTCCAAACTCGAATTTTGGGAAGTTTGTACAGCTTGAGTTTTAGCCATGGGTGCATAGTAGAACACTTGAAACAAGAAAGAGAGAACTTGATTAAAACAACGATATCTCAAAATTGACTTATTTTCTTTTGATGATCCTTAATCTATGTGAAAGATGACATTTTGATACACTTAATGCGCTAATAGAAGTCCAAATTTTGATTTCATAAAGTTATTAAAGCTTGAGTTTTAGTCATGGGTGCGTAGTTGAACACTTGAAACAAGAAAGAGACCACTTGATTAAAGCGACGATATCTCTAAATTGGCTTATTTGCTTTTAACGATTCTGAATATATATGAAAGACGACATTTTGATACACTTAATACACTAATGAAGGGCCAAACTCAGATTTTGGGAAGTTTTAAAGCTTAAGTTTTAGCCATGGGTGCATAGTAGAACTCTTGAAACAAGAAAGAAACAAGTTGAGTAAAACAACGAGATCTCAAAATTGACCAATTTGCTTTTGACGATTCTGAATCTATGTGAAAGACCACATTTTGATATACTTAATGTACATATAGAAGCCCAAATTCGGATCTCGGGATGTTTATAAACTTGAGTTTTAGCCATTGGTGCAGTGTAGAACACTTGAAATAAGAAAGAGACAACTTGATTAAAACAACGATATCTCCAAATTGACTTATTTTCTTTTGGCGATTCTGAATCTATGTGGAAGACGACATTTTGATACACTTAAGACACTAATAGAAGTCCAAATTAGGATTTCCAGAAGTTTTTAGAACTTGAGTTTGTAGTCATGGGTGCATCGTAGAACACTTGGAAAAAGAAAGAGACAACTTTATTAAAAAAGCGATATCTCAAAATTGCCTTATTTCCTTTAAACGATTCTGAACCTTTGTGAAAGATGACATTTTGGTACACTTAATGCACTAATGAAAGTCCAAATTTGGATTTCGGGAAGTTTTGAAAACTTGAGTTTTAGCCATGGGTGCATAGTAGAAGACTTCAAATAAGAAAGAGACAACTTTATTAAAACAACGTTATCTCAAAATTGACTTATTTTCTTTTAACGATTCTGAATCTATGTGAAAGACGACATTTTGATACACGTAATACACTAATGAAAGTCCAAACTCGGATTTTGGGAAGTTTCTAAAGCTTGAGTTTTAGCCATGGGTGCATAGTAGAACACTTGAAACAAGAAATAGACCCCTTGTTTAAACTGCGATATCTCTAAACTGTCTTATTTGCTTTTGACGATTCAGAATCTATGTGAAAGATGACATTTTGATACACTTAATGCACTAATAGAAGTGCAAATTGAAATTTAGGGAAGTTTTTAAAACTTGCGTTTTAACCATGGGTGCATAGTATAACACTTGAAACAAGAACGAGACAACTTGATTAAAACAACGATATCTAAATATTGACTAATTTGCTTTTGACAATTCTGAATCTATGTGAAGGATGAAATTTTGACACACTTAATGCACTAATAGAAGTCCAAATTAGGATTTCGAAAAGTTTTTAAAATTTGAGTTTTAGCCATGGGTGCATAGTAGAAGACTTCAAACAAGAAACAACGATATCTCAAAATTGACATTTTTGCTTTTGACGATTCCGAATCTATGGGAAAGACGACATTTTGATACACTTAATGCACTAATAGAAATCCAAATTGGGATTTCGGGAAGTTTTTAAAACTTGAGTTTTATCCATGGGTGCATAGTAGAACACTTGAAACAAGAAAGAGAGAACTTGATTAAAACAACGATATCTAAAAATTGACATATTTGCATTTGATGATCCCGAATCTATGTGAAAGACGACATTTTGATACACTTACTGCACTAATAGAAGTCCAAATTATGATTTCGGGAAGTTTTTAAAGCTTGAGTTTTAGTCATGGGTGCATAGTAGAACACTTGAAACAAGAAAGAGACTACATGATTAAAACAACGATATCTCTAAATTGATTTATTTGCTTTTAACGATTCTGAATCTATGTGAAAGACGACATTTTGATACACTTAATACACTAATCAAAGTCCAAACTCAGATTTTGGGAAGTTTTTAAAGCTTGAGATTTAGCCATGGGTGCATAGTAGAACACTTCAAACAAGAAAGAGACAAGTTGAGTAAAGCAACGATCTCTCAAAATTAACTAATTTGCTTTTGACGATTCTGAATCTATGTGAAAGACCACATTTTGATATACTTAATGGACTAATAGAAGCCCAAATTCGGATCTCGGGAAGTTTTTAAAACTTCAGTTTTAGCCATCGGTGCATTGTAGAACACTTGAAATAAGAAAGAGACAACTTGATTAAAACAACGATATCTCGAAATTGACTTATTTGCTTTTAGCGATTTTGAATCTATGTGAAAGATGACATTTTGATACACTTAATGCACTAACAGAAGTCCAAATTAGGATTTCGGGAAGTTTTCAAAACTTGAATTTTAGTCATGGGTGCATAGTTGAACACTTGGAAAAAGAAAGAGAGAACTTTATTAAAACAACGATATCTCAAAATTGTCTTATTTGCTTTAAAAGATTCCGAATCTTTGTGAAAGATGACATTTTGGTACACTTAATGCACTAATGAAATCCCAAATTCGGATTTCAGGTAGTTTTGAAAACTTGAGTTTTAGCCAGGTGTACATAGTAGAACACTTGAAACAGGAAAGACACAATTTTATTATAACAACGATATCTCAATAATGAATTATTTCCTTTTAACGATTCTGAATCTATGTGAAAGATGACATTTTGATACACTTAATAAACTAATGAAAGTGAAAACTCTGATTTTGGGAAGTTTTTAAAGCTTGAGTTTTAGCCATGGGTGCATAGTAGAAGACTTCAAACAAGAAACAACGATATCTAGAAATTGACATTTTTGCTTTTGACGATTCCGAATCTATGGGAAAGACGACATTTTGATACACTTAATGCACTAATAGAAGTCCAAATTGGGATTTCGGGAAGTTTTTAAAACTTGAGTTTTATCCATGGGTGCATAGTAGAAGACTTGAAAGAAGAAAGAGACAATTTTATTAAAACAATGATATCACAAAATTCACTTATTTGCTTTAGACGATTCCGAATCTTTGCGAAAGATGACATTTTGGTACACTTGATGCACTAATGAAAGTCCAAATTCGAATTTCATGATGTTTTGAAAACATGAGTTTTAGCCATGGCTGCATAGTAGAACACTTGAAACAAGAAAGAGACAATTTTATTAAAACAACGATATCTCAAAATTGACTTATTTGCTTTTAACGATTCAGAATCTATGAGAAAGACGACATTTTGATACACTTAATACACTAAGAAAAGACCAAACTCAGATTTCGGGAAGTTTTTAAAGCTTGAGTTTTACCCTTCGGTGCATAGTAGGAACACTTGAAGTAAGAAAGAGACCACTTGACTAAACCAACGATATCTCAAAATTAACTTTTTTGCTTTTGAAGATTCCGAATCTATGTGAAAGATGACATTTTGATGCACTTAATTCTCTAATAGAAGTCCAAATTAGGATTTCGGGAAGTTTTCAGAGCTTGAGTCTTAGTCATGGGTGCATAGTAGAAGACTTGAAACATGAAAGAGACCACTTGACTAAAATATCGATATCTCCAAATTGACTTATTTGCTTTTAACGTTTCTGAATCTATGTGGAAGAATTCATTTTGATACACTTAATACTCTAGTGAAAGTCCAAACTCGGATTTTGGGAAGTTTTTAAAGGTTGAGGTTTAGCTATGGGTGCATAGTAGAACACTTGAAACAAGAAAGAGCGAACTTGATTAAAACAACGATATCTCCAAATTGACTTATTTACAGTTGATGATCCCGAATCTATGTGAAAGACGACATTTTGATACACTTACTGTACTAATAGAAGTCTAAATTATGATTTCGGGAAGTTTTTAAAGCTTGAGTTTTAGTCATGGGTGCATAGTAGAACACTTGAAACAAGAAAGAGACTACTTGATTAAAACAACGATATCTCTAAATTGATTTATTTGCTTTTAACGATTCTGAATCTATGTTAAAAATGACATTTTGATACACTTAATACACTAATGAAAGTCCAAACTCAGATTTTGGGAAATATTTAAAGCTTGAAATTTAGCAATGGGTGCATAGTAGAACACTTGAAACAAGAAAGAGACAAGTTGAGTAAAGCAACGATCTCTCAAAATTGACTAATTTGCTTTTGACGATTCCGAATCTATGTGAAAGACCACATTTTGATATACTTAATGCACTAATAGAAGCCCAAATTCAGATCTCGGAAAGTTTTTAAAACTTCAGTTTTAGCCATCGGTGCATTGTAGAACACTTGAAATAAGAAAGAGACAACTTGATTAAAACAATTAAATCTCAAAATTGACTTATTTGCTTTTAGCGATTCTGAATCTATGTGAAAGACGACATTTTGATACACTTAATGCACTAATAGAAGTCCAAATTAGGATTTCGGAAAGTTTTCAAAACTTGAGTTTTAGTCATGGGTGCATAGTAGAACACTTGGAAAAAGAAAGAGAGAACTTTATTAAAACAACGATATCTCAAAATTGTCTTATTTGCTTGAAACGATTTCGAATCTTTGTGAAAGATGACATTTTGGTACACTTAATGCACTAATGAAATCCCAAATTCGGATTTCGGGTAGTTTTGAAAACTTGAGTTTTAGCCAGGGGTACATAGTAGAACACTTGAAACAGGAAAGACACAATTTTATTATAACAACGATATCTCAAAATTCAATTATTTCCCTTTAACGATTCTGAATCTATTTGAAAGACGACATTTTGATACACTTAAAAACCTAATGAAAGTCAAAACTCTGATTTTGGGAAGTTTTTAAAGCTTGAGTTTTAGCCATGGGTGCATAGTAGAACACTTGAATCAAGATAGAGATAACTTGATCAAAACAACGTTATCTCAAAATTGACTTATTTGCTTTTAACGATTCCGAATCTATGTGAAAGACGACATTTTGATACACTTAATGCACTAATAGAAGTCCAAGTTAGAATTTCAGGAAGTTTTTAAAACTTGCGTTTTAGCCATGGGTGCATAGTAGAACACTTGAAACAAGAAAGACACAACTTGATTAAAACAACAATATCTCAAAATTGACTAATTTGCTTTTCACGATTCCGAATCCATGTGAAAGACCACATTTTAATATATTTAATGCACTAATAGAAGTCCAAATTAGAATTTCGGGAAGTTTTGAAAACTTGAGTTTTAGCCATGGGTGCATAGTAGAACACTTAAAACAAGAAAGAGACAACTTTTTTAAACCTACGATATCTCAAAATTGACTTATTTGTTTTTCACGATTCAGAATCTATGTGAAAGATGACATTTTGATACACTTAATACACTAAGGAAAGACCAAACTCGAATTTCGGGAACTTTTTGAATCTTGAGTTTTAGCCTTCGGTGCATAGTAGAACACTTGAAGTAAGAAAGAGACCACTTGATTAAACCAATGATATCTCAAAATTGACTTTTTTGCTTTTCAAGATTCTGAATCTATGTGAAAGACGACATTTTGATGCACTTAATTCTCGAATAGAAGTTCAAATTAGGATTTCGGGAAGCTTTCAAAGCTTGAGTTTTAGTCATGGGTGCATAGTAGAACACTTGAAACAAGAAAGAGACCACTTGATTAAAACATCGATATTTCCAAATTGACTTATTTGCTTTTAACGATTATGAATCTATGTGGAAGAATACATATTGATACACTTAATACACTAATGAAAGTCCAAACTCAGATTTTGGGAAGTTTGTACAGCTTGAGTTTTAGCCATGGGTGCATAGTAGAACACTTGAAACAAGAAAGAGAGAACTTGATTAAAACAACGATGTCTCAAAATTGACTTATTTTCTTTTGATGATCCTGAATCTATGTGAAAGACGACATTTTGATACACTTAATGCACTAATAGAAGTCCAAATTATGATTACGGGAAGTTTTTAAAGCTTGAGTTTTAGTCATGGGTGCATAGTAGAACACTTGAAACAAGAAAGAGACCACTTGATTAAAACAACGATATCTCTAAATTGACTTATTTGCTTTTAACGATTCTGAATCTATGTGAAAGACGACATTTTGATACACTTAATACACTAATGAAAGTCCAAACTCGGATTTTGGGAAGTTTTAAAGCTTGAGTTTTAGCCATGGGTGCATAGTAGAACTCTTGAAAAAAGAAAGAGACAAGTTGAGTAAAACAACGAGATCTCAAAATTGACTAATTTGCTTTTGACGATTCTGAATCTATGTGAAAGACCACATTTTGATATACTTAATGTACTAATAGAAGCCCAAATTTGGATCTCGGGAGGTTTATAAACTTGAGTTTTAGCCATCGGTGCAATGTAGAACACTTGAAATAAGAAAGAGACAAGTTGATTAAAACAACGATATCTCCAAATTGACTTATTTTCTTTTGGCGATTCCAAATCTATGTGGAAGACGACATTTTGAAACACTTAAGGCACTAATAGAAGTCCAAATTAGGATTTCTGAAAGTTTTTAGAACTTGAATTTTTAGTCATGGGTGCATAGTAGAACACTTGGAAAAAGAAAGAGAACTTTATTAAAAAAATGATATCTCAAAATTGCCTCATTTGCCTTAAACGATTACGAATCTTTCTGAAAGATGACATTTTGGTACACTTAATGCACTAATGAAAGTCTAAATTTTCATTTCGGGAAGTTTTGAAAACTTGAGTTTTAGCCATGGGTGCATAGTAGAAGACTTAATTAAAACAATGTTATCTCAAAATTGACTTATTTTCTTTTAACGATTCTGAATCTATGCGAAAGATGAAATTTCGATACACGTAATACACTAATGAAAGTCCAAACTCGGATTTTGGGAAGTTTCTAAAGCTTGAGTTTTAGCCATGGGTGCATAGTAGAACACTTGAAACAAGAAACAGACCCCTTGATTTAAACAACGATATCTCTAAATTGACTTATATGCTTTTGATGATTCAAAATCTATGTGAAAGACGACATTTTGATACACTTAATGCACTAATAGAAGTCCAAATTGAAATTTTGGGATGTTTTTAAAACTGGCATTTTAGCCATGGGTGCATAGTATAACACTTGAAACAAGAAAGAGACAACTTGATTAAAACAACGATATCTAAAAATTGACTAATCTGCTTTTGACGATTCTGAATCTATGTGAAGGACGAAATTTTGACACACTGAATGCATTAATAGAAGTCCAAATTAGGATTTTGAAAAGTTTTTAAAACTTGAGTTTTAGCCATGGGTGCATAGTAGAAGACATCAAACAAGAAACAACGATATCTCGAAATTGACATTTTTGCTTTTGACGATTTCGAATCTATGGGAAAGACGACCTTTTGATACACTTAATGCACTAATAGAAGTCCAAATTGGGATTTCGGGGAGTTTTTAAAATTTGAGTTTTAGCCATGGGTGCATAGTAGAAGACTTGAAAGAAGAAAGAGACAATTTTATTAAAACAATTATATCACAAAATTCACTTATTTGCTTTAGACGATTCCGAATCTTTGCGAAAGATGACATTTTGGTACACTTAATGCACTAATGAAAGTCCAAATTTGGATTTCATGATGTTTTGAAAACATGAGTTTTAGCCATGGCTGCATAGTAGAACACTTGAAACAAGAAGGAGACAATTTTATTAAAACAACGATATCACAAAATTGACTTATTTGCTTTTAACGATTCTGAATCTATGAGAAAGATGACATTTTGATACACTTAATACACTAAGAAAAGACCAAACTCAGATTTTGGGAAGTTTTTAAAGCTTGAGTTTTACCCTTCGGTGCATAGTAGGAACACTTGAAGTAAGAAAGGGACCACTTGATTAAACCAACGATATCTCAAAATTGACTTTTTTGCTTTTGAAGATTCCGAATCTATGTGAAAGATGACATTTTGATGCACTTAATTCTGTAATAGAAGTCCAAATTAGGATTTCGGGAAGTTTTTAGAGCTTGAGTCTTAGTCATGGGTGCATAGTAGAACACTTGAAACAAGAAAGAGACCACTTGATTAAAACGTCGATATCTCCAAATTGACTTATTTGCTTTAAACGTTTCTGAATCTATGTGGAAAAATACATTTTGATACACTTTATACACTAATGAAAGTCCAAACTCGGATTTTGGGAAGTTTTTAAAGCTTGAGTTTTAGCTATGGGTGCATAGTAGAACACTTGAAACAAGAAAGAGAGAACTTGATTAAAACAACGATATCCCAAAATTGACTTATTTGCATTTGATGATCCCGAATCTATGTGAAAGACGACATTTTGATACACTTACTGCACTAATAGAAGTCCAAATTATGATTTCGAGAAGTTTTTAACGCTTGAGTTTCAGTCATGGGTGCATAGTAGAACACTTGAAACAAGAAAGAGACTACTTGATTAAAACAACGATATCTCTAAATTGATTCATTTGCTTTTAACGATTCTGAATCTATGTGAAAGATGACATTTTGATACACTTAATAAACTAATCAAAGTCCAAACTCGGATTTTGGGAAGTTTTAAAGCTTGAGATTTAGCCATGAATGCATAGTAGAACACTTGAAACAAGAAAGAGACAAGTTGAGTAAAGCAACGATCTCTCAAAATTGACTAATTTGCTTTTGACGATTCCAAATCTATGTGAAAGACCACATTTTGATATACTTAATGCACTAATAGAAGCCCAAATTCGGATCTCGGGAAGTTTTAAAAACTTCAGTTTTAGCCATCGGTGCATTGTAGAACACTTGACATAAGAAAGAGACAACTTGATTAAAACAACGATATCTCGAAATTGACTTATTTGCTTTTAGCGATTCTGAATCTATGTGAAAGATGACATTTTGATACACTTAATGCACTAATAGAAGTCCAAATTAGGATTTCGGGAAGTTTTCAAAACTTGGAAAAAGAAAGAGAGAACTTTATTAAAACAACGATATCTCAAAATTGTCTTATTTGCTTTAAACGATTCCGAATCTTTGTGAAAGATGACATTTTGGTACACTTAATGCACTAATGAAATCCCAAATTCGGATTTCGGGTAGTTTTGAAAACTTGAGTTTTAGCCAGGGGTACATAGTAGAACACTAGAAACAGGAAAGACACAATTTTATTATAACAACGATATCTCAAAATTGAATTATCTCCTTTTAACGATTCTAAATCTATGTGAAAGACGACATTTTGATACACTTAATAAACTAATGAATGTTAAAACTCTGATTTTGGGAGGTTTTTAAAGCTTGGGTTTTAGCCACGGGTGCATACTAGAACACTTGAATCAAGATAGAGATAACTTGATCAAAACAACAATATCTCAAAATTGACTTATTTGCTTTTAACGATTCCGAATCTATGTGAAAGAAGACATTTTGATACACTTAATGCACTAATAGAAGTCCAAATTAGGATTTCGAAAAGTTTTTAAAACTTGAGTTTTAGCCATGGGTGCATAGTAGAAGACTTCAAACAAGAAACAACGATATCTCGCAATTGACATTTTTGCTTTTGACGATTCCGAATCTATGGGAAAGATGACCTTTTGATACACTTAATGCACTAATAGAAGTCCAAATTGGCATTTCGGGGAGTTTTTAAAATTTGAGTTTTATCCATGGGTGCATAGTAGAAGACTTGAAAGAAGAAAGAGACAATTTTATTAAAACAATGATATCACAAAATTCACTTATTTGCTTTAGACGATTCCAAATCTTTGCGAAAGATGACATTTTGGTACACTTAATGCACTAATGAAAGTCCAAATTTGAATTTCATGATGTTTTGAAAACATGAGTTTTAGCCATGGCTGCATAGTAGAACACTTGAAACAAGAAGGAGACAATTTTATTAAAACAACGATATCACAAAATTGACTTATTTGCTTTTAATGATTCTGAATCTATGAGAAAGATGACATTTTGATACACTTTATACGCTACGGAAAGACCAAACTCGTATTTCGGGAAGTTTTTAAAGCTTGAGTTTTACCCTTCGGTGTATAGTAGGAACACTTGAAGTAAGAAAGAGACCACTTGACTAAACCAACGATATCTCAAAATTAACTTTATTGCTTTTGAAGATTCCGAATCTACGTGAAAGATGACATTTTGATACACTTAATTCTGTAATAGAAGTCCAAATTAGGATTTCGGGAAGTTTTCAGAGCTTGAGTCTTAGTCATGGGTGCATAGTAGAACACTTGAAACAAGAAAGAGACTACTTGATTAAAAAAACGATATCTCTAAATTGATTTATTTGCTTTTAACGATTCTGAATCTATGTGAAAGACGACATTTTGATACACTTAATACACTAATCAAAGTCCAAACTCGGATTTTGGGAAGTATTTAAAGCTTGAGATTTAGCCATGGGTGCATAGTAGAACACTTGAAACAAGAAAAAGACAAGTTGAGTAAAGCAACGATCTCTCAAAATTGACTAATTTGCTTTTGACGATTCCAAATCTATGTGAAAGACCACATTTTGATATACTTAATGCACTAATAGAAGCCCAAATTCGGATCTCGGGAAGTTTTTAAAACTTCAGTTTTAGCTATCGGTGCAGTGTAGAACACTTGAAATAAGAAAGAGATAACTTGATTAAAACAACGATATCTCGAAATTGACTTATTTGCTTTTAGTGATTCTGAATCTATGTGAAAGACGACATTTTGATACACTTAATGCACTAATAGAAGTCCAAATTAGGATTTCAGGAAGTTTTCAAAACTTGAATTTTTGTCATGGGTGCATAGTAGAACACTTGGAAAAAGAAAGAGAGAACTTTATTAAAACAACGATATCTCAAAATTGTCTTATTTGCTTTAAACGATTCCGAATCTTTGTGAAAGATGACATTTTGGTACACTTAATGCACTAATGAAATCCCAAATTCGGATTTCGGGTAGTTTTGAAAACTTGAGTTTTAGCCAGGGGTACATAGTAGAACACTTGAAACAGGAAAGACACAATTTTATTATAACAACAATATCTCAAAATTGAATTATCTCCTTTTAACGATTCTAAATCTATGTGAAAGACGACATTTTGATACACTTAATAAACTAATGAATGTTAAAACTCTGATTTTGGGAGGTTTTTAAAGCTTGGGTTTTAGCCACGGGTGCATACTAGAACACTTGAATCAAGATAGAGATAACTTGATCAAAACAACAATATCTCAAAATTGACTTATTTGCTTTTAACGATTCCGAATCTATGTGAAAGAAGACATTTTGATACACTTAATGCACTAATAGAAGTCCAAATTAGGATTTCGAAAAGTTTTTAAAACTTGAGTTTTAGCCATGGGTGCATAGTAGAAGACATCAAACAAGAAACAACGATATCTCGAAATTGACATTTTTGCTTTTGACGATTTCGAATCTATGGGAAAGACGACCTTTTGATACACTTAATGCACTAATAGAAGTCCAAATTGGGATTTCGGGGAGTTTTTAAAATTTGAGTTTTAGCCATGGGTGCATAGTAGAAGACTTGAAAGAAGAAAGAGACAATTTTATTAAAACAATGATATCACAAAATTCACTTATTTGCTTTAGACGATTCCGAATCTTTGCGAAAGATGACATTTTGGTACACTTAATGCACTAATGAAAGTCCAAATTTGGATTTCATGATGTTTTGAAAACATGAGTTTTAGCCATGGCTGCATAGTAGAACACTTGAAACAAGAAGGAGACAATTTTATTAAAACAACGATATCACAAAATTGACTTATTTGCTTTTAACGATTCTGAATCTATGAGAAAGATGACATTTTGATACACTTAATACACTAAGAAAAGACCAAACTCAGATTTTGGGAAGTTTTTAAATCTTCAGTTTTACCCTTCGGTGCATAGTAGGAACACTTGAAGTAAGAAAGGGACCACTTGATTAAACCAACAATATCTCAAAATTGACTTTTTTGCTTTTGAAGATTCCGAATCTATGTGAAAGATGACATTTTGATGCACTTAATTCTGTAATAGAAGTCCAAATTAGGATTTCGGGAAGTTTTTAGAGCTTGAGTCTTAGTCATGGGTGCATAGTAGAACACTTGAAACAAGAAAGAGACCACTTGATTAAAACGTCGATATCTCCAAATTGACTTATTTGCTTTAAACGTTTCTGAATCTATGTGGAAAAATACATTTTGATACACTTTATACACTAATGAAAGTCCAAACTCGGATTTTGGGAAGTTTTTAAAGCTTGAGTTATAGCTATGGGTGCATAGTAGAACACTTGAAACAAGAAAGAGAGAACTTGATTAAAACAACGATATCTCAAAATTGACTTATTTGCATTTGATGATCCCGAATCTATGTGAAAGACGACATTTTGATACACTTACTGCACTAATAGAAGTCCAAATTATGATTTCGAGAATTTTTTAAAGCTTGAGTTTCAGTCATGGGTGCATAGTAGAACACTTGAAACAAGAAAGAGACTACTTGATTAAAACAACGATATCTCTAAATTGATTCATTTGCTTTTAACGATTCTGAATCTATGTGAAAGATGACATTTTGATACACTTAATAAACTAATCAAAGTCCAAACTCGGATTTTGGGAAGTTTTAAAGCTTGAGATTTAGCCATGGATGCATAGTAGAACACTTGAAACAAGAAAGAGACAAGTTGAGTAAAGCAACGATCTCTCAAAATTGACTAATTTGCTTTTGACGATTCCGAATCTATGTGAAAGACCACATTTTGATATACTTAATGCACTAATAGAAGCCCAAATTCGGATCTCGGGAAGTTTTTAAAACTTCAGTTTTAGCCATCGGTGCATTGTAGAACACTTGACATAAGAAAGAGACAACTTGATTAAAACAACGATATCTCAAAATTGACTTATTTGCTTTTAGCGATTCTGAATCTATGTGAAAGATGACATTTTGATACACTTAATGCACTAATAGAAGTCCAAATTAGGATTTCGGGAAGTTTTCAAAACTTGGAAAAAGAAAGAGAGAACTTTATTAAAACAACGATATCTCAAAATTGTCTTATTTGCTTTAAACGATTCCGAATCTTTGTGAAAGATGACATTTTGGTACACTTAATGCACTAATGAAATCCCAAATTCGGATTTCGGGTAGTTTTGAAAACTTGAGTTTTAGCCAGGGGTACATAGTAGAACACTTGAAACAGGAAAGACACAATTTTATTATAACAACGATATCTCAAAATTGAATTATCTCCTTTTAACGATTCTAAATCTATGTGAAAGACGACATTTTGATACACTTAATAAACTAATGAATGTTAAAACTCTGATTTTGGGAGGTTTTTAAAGCTTGGGTTTTAGCCACGGGTGCATACTAGAACACTTGAATCAAGATAGAGATAACTTGATCAAAACAACAATATCTCAAAATTGACTTATTTGCTTTTAACGATTCCAAATCTATGTGAAAGAAGACATTTTGATACACTTAATGCACTAATAGAAGTCCAAATTAGGATTTCGAAAAGTTTTTAAAACTTGAGTTTTAGCCATGGGTGCATAGTAGAAGACTTCAAACAAGAAACAACGATATCTCGCAATTGACATTTTTGCTTTTGACGATTCCGAATCTATGGGAAAGATGACCTTTTGATACACTTAATGCACTAATAGAAGTCCAAATTGGGATTTCGGGGAGTTTTTAAAATTTGAGTTTTATCCATGGGTGCATAGTAGAAGACTTGAAAGAAGAAAGAGACAATTTTTTTAAAACAATGATATCACAAAATTCACTTATTTGCTTTAGACGATTCCAAATCTTTGCGAAAGATGACATTTTGGTACACTTAATGCACTAATGAAAGTCCAAATTTGAATTTCATGATGTTTTGAAAACATGAGTTTTAGCCATGGCTGCATAGTAGAACACTTGAAACAAGAAGGAGACAATTTTATTAAAACAACGATATCACAAAATTGACTTATTTGCTTTTAACGATTCTGAATCAATGAGAAAGATGACATTTTGATACACTTAATACACTAAGAAAAGACCAAACTCAGATTTTGGGAAGTTTTTAAATCTTCAGTTTTACCCTTCGGTGCATAGTAGGAACACTTGAAGTAAGAAAGGGACCACTTGATTAAACCAACAATATCTCAAAATTGACTTTTTTGCTTTTGAAGATTCCGAATCTATGTGAAAGATGACATTTTGATGCACTTAATTCTGTAATAGAAGTCCAAATTAGGATTTCGGGAAGTTTTTAGAGCTTGAGTCTTAGTCATGGGTGCATAGTAGAACACTTGAAACAAGAAAGAGACCACTTGATTAAAACGTCGATATCTCCAAATTGACTTATTTGCTTTAAACGTTTCTGAATCTATGTGGAAAAATACATTTTGATACACTTTATACACTAATGAAAGTCCAAACTCGGATTTTGGGAAGTTTTTAAAGCTTGAGTTTTAGCTATGGGTGCATAGTAGAACACTTGAAACAAGAAAGAGAGAACTTGATTAAAACAACGATATCTCAAAATTGACTTATTTGCATTTGATGATCCCGAATCTATGTGAAAGACGACATTTTGATACACTTACTGCACTAATAGAAGTCCAAATTATGATTTCGAGAAGTTTTTAAAGCTTGAGTTTCAGTCATGGGTGCATAGTAGAACACTTGAAACAAGAAAGAGACTACTTGATTAAAACAACGATATCTCTAAATTGATTCATTTGCTTTTAACGATTCTGAATCTATGTGAAAGATGACATTTTGATACACTTAATAAACTAATCAAAGTCCAAACTCGGATTTTGGGAAGTTTTAAAGCTTGAGATTTAGCCATGGATGCATAGTAGAACACTTGAAACAAGAAAGAGACAAGTTGAGTAAAGCAACGATCTCTCAAAATTGACTAATTTGCTTTTGACGATTCCAAATCTATGTGAAAGACCACATTTTGATATACTTAATGCACTAATAGAAGCCCAAATTCGGATCTCGGGAAGTTTTTAAAACTTCAGTTTTAGCCATCGGTGCATTGTAGAACACTTGACATAAGAAAGAGACAACTTGATTAAAACAACGATATCTCGAAATTGACTTATTTGCTTTTAGCGATTCTGAATCTATGTGAAAGATGACATTTTGATACACTTAATGCACTAATAGAAGTCCAAATTAGGATTTCGGGAAGTTTTCAAAACTTGGAAAAAGAAAGAGAGAACTTTATTAAAACAACGATATCTCAAAATTGTCTTATTTGCTTTAAACGATTCCGAATCTTTGTGAAAGATGACATTTTGGTACACTTAATGCACTAATGAAATCCCAAATTCGGATTTCGGGTAGTTTTGAAAACTTGAGTTTTAGCCAGGGGTACATAGTAGAACACTTGAAACAGGAAAGACACAATTTTATTATAACAACGATATCTCAAAATTGAATTATCTCCTTTTAACGATTCTAAATCTATGTGAAAGACGACATTTTGATACACTTAATAAACTAATGAATGTTAAAACTCTGATTTTGGGAGGTTTTTAAAGCTTGGGTTTTAGCCACGGGTGCATACTAGAACACTTGAATCAAGATAGAGATAACTTGATCAAAACAACAATATCTCAAAATTGACTTATTTGCTTTTAACGATTCCGAATCTATGTGAAAGAAGACATTTTGATACACTTAATGCACTAATAGAAGTCCAAATTAGGATTTCGAAAAGTTTTTAAAACTTGAGTTTTAGCCATGGGTGCATAGTAGAAGACTTCAAACAAGAAACAACGATATCTCGCAATTGACATTTTTGCTTTTGACGATTCCGAATCTATGGGAAAGATGACCTTTTGATACACTTAATGCACTAATAGAAGTCCAAATTGGGATTTCGGGGAGTTTTTAAAATTTGAGTTTTATCCATGGGTGCATAGTAGAAGACTTGAAAGAAGAAAGAGACAATTTTTTTAAAACAATGATATCACAAAATTCACTTATTTGCTTTAGACGATTCCAAATCTTTGCGAAAGATGACATTTTGGTACACTTAATGCACTAATGAAAGTCCAAATTTGAATTTCATGATGTTTTGAAAACATGAGTTTTAGCCATGGCTGCATAGTAGAACACTTGAAACAAGAAGGAGACAATTTTATTAAAACAACGATATCACAAAATTGACTTATTTGCTTTTAATGATTCTGAATCTATGAGAAAGATGACATTTTGATACACTTTATACGCTACGGAAAGACCAAACTCGTATTTCGGGAAGTTTTTAAAGCTTGAGTTTTACCCTTCGGTGTATAGTAGGAACACTTGAAGTAAGAAAGAGACCACTTGACTAAACCAACGATATCTCAAAATTAACTTTTTTGCTTTTGAAGATTCCGAATCTACGTGAAAGATGACATTTTGATACACTTAATTCTGTAATAGAAGTCCAAATTAGGATTTCGGGAAGTTTTCAGAGCTTGAGTCTTAGTCATGGGTGCATAGTAGAACACTTGAAACAAGAAAGAGACTACTTGATTAAAAAAACGATATCTCTAAATTGATTTATTTGCTTTTAACGATTCTGAATCTATGTGAAAGACGACATTTTGATACACTTAATACACTAATCAAAGTCCAAACTCGGATTATGGGAAGTATTTAAAGCTTGAGATTTAGCCATGGGTGCATAGTAGAACACTTGAAACAAGAAAAAGACAAGTTGAGTAAAGCAACGATCTCTCAAAATTGACTAATTTGCTTTTGACGATTCCAAATCTATGTGAAAGACCACATTTTGATATACTTAATGCACTAATAGAAGCCCAAATTCGGATCTCGGGAAGTTTTTAAAACTTCAGTTTTAGCTATCGGTGCAGTGTAGAACACTTGAAATAAGAAAGAGACAACTTGATTAAAACAACGATATCTCGAAATTGACTTATTTGCTTTTAGTGATTCTGAATCTATGTGAAAGACGACATTTTGATACACTTAATGCACTAATAGAAGTCCAAATTAGGATTTCGGGAAGTTTTCAAAACTTGAATTTTTTTCATGGGTGCATAGTAGAACACTTGGAAAAAGAAAGAGAGAACTTTATTAAAACAACGATATCTCAAAATTGTCTTATTTGCTTTAAACGATTCCGAATCTTTGTGAAAGATGACATTTTGGTACACTTAATGCACTAATGAAATCCCAAATTCGGATTTCGGGTAGTTTTGAAAACTTGAGTTTTAGCCAGGGGTACATAGTAGAACACTTGAAACAGGAAAGACACAATTTTATTATAACAACGATATCTCAAAATTGAATTATCTCCTTTTAACGATTCTAAATCTATGTGAAAGACGACATTTTGATACACTTAATAAACTAATGAATGTTAAAACTCTGATTTTGGGAGGTTTTTAAAGCTTGGGTTTTAGCCACGGGTGCATACTAGAACACTTGAATCAAGATAGAGATAACTTGATCAAAACAACAATATCTCAAAATTGACTTATTTGCTTTTAACGATTCCAAATCTATGTGAAAGAAGACATTTTGATACACTTAATGCACTAATGAAATCCCAAATTCGGATTTCGGGTAGTTTTGAAAACTTGAGTTTTAGCCAGGGGTACATAGTAGAACACTTGAAACAGGAAAGACACAATTTTATTATAACAACGATATCTCAAAATTGAATTATCTCCTTTTAACGATTCTAAATCTATGTGAAAGACGACATTTTGATAGACTTAATAAACTAATGAATGTTAAAACTCTGATTTTGGGAGGTTTTTAAAGCTTGGGTTTTAGCCACGGGTGCATACTAGAACACTTGAATCAAGATAGAGATAACTTGATCAAAACAACAATATCTCAAAATTGACTTATTTGCTTTTAACGATTCCAAATCTATGTGAAAGAAGACATTTTGATACACTTAATGCACTAATAGAAGTCCAAATTAGGATTTCGAAAAGTTTTTAAAACTTGAGTTTTAGCCATGGGTGCATAGTAGAAGACTTCAAACAAGAAACAACGATATCTCGCAATTGACATTTTTGCTTTTGACGATTCCGAATCTATGGGAAAGATGACCTTTTGATACACTTAATGCACTAATAGAAGTCCAAATTGGGATTTCGGGGAGTTTTTAAAATTTGAGTTTTATCCATGGGTGCATAGTAGAAGACTTGAAAGAAGAAAGAGACAATTTTTTTAAAACAATGATATCACAAAATTCACTTATTTGCTTTAGACGATTCCAAATCTTTGCGAAAGATGACATTTTGGTACACTTAATGCACTAATGAAAGTTCAAATTTGAATTTCATGATGTTTTGAAAACATGAGTTTTAGCCATGGCTGCATAGTAGAACACTTGAAACAAGAAGGAGACAATTTTATTAAAACAACGATATCACAAAATTGACTTATTTGCTTTTAACGATTCTGAATCTATGAGAAAGATGACATTTTGATACACTTAATACACTAAGAAAAGACCAAACTCAGATTTTGGGAAGTTTTTAAATCTTCAGTTTTACCCTTCGGTGCATAGTAGGAACACTTGAAGTAAGAAAGGGACCACTTGATTAAACCAACAATATCTCAAAATTGACTTTTTTGCTTTTGAAGATTCCGAATCTATGTGAAAGATGACATTTTGATGCACTTAATTCTGTAATAGAAGTCCAAATTAGGATTTCGGGAAGTTTTTAGAGCTTGAGTCTTAGTCATGGGTGCATAGTAGAACACTTGAAACAAGAAAGAGACCACTTGATTAAAACGTCGATATCTCCAAATTGACTTATTTGCTTTAAACGTTTCTGAATCTATGTGGAAAAATACATTTTGATACACTTTATACACTAATGAAAGTCCAAACTCGGATTTTGGGAAGTTTTTAAAGCTTGAGTTTTAGCTATGGGTGCATAGTAGAACACTTGAAACAAGAAAGAGAGAACTTGATTAAAACAACGATATCTCAAAATTGACTTATTTGCATTTGATGATCCCGAATCTATGTGAAAGGCGACATTTTGATACACTTACTGCACTAATAGAAGTCCAAATTATGATTTCGAGAAGTTTTTAAAGCTTGAGTTTCAGTCATGGGTGCATAGTAGAACACTTGAAACAAGAAAGAGACTACTTGATTAAAACAACGATATCTCTAAATTGATTCATTTGCTTTTAACGATTCTGAATCTATGTGAAAGATGACATTTTGATACACTTAATAAACTAATCAAAGTCCAAACTCGGATTTTGGGAAGTTTTAAAGCTTGAGATTTAGCCATGGATGCATAGTAGAACACTTGAAACAAGAAAGAGACAAGTTGAGTAAAGCAACGATCTCTCAAAATTGACTAATTTGCTTTTGACGATTCCGAATCTATGTGAAAGACCACATTTTGATATACTTAATGCACTAATAGAAGCCCAAATTCGGATCTCGGGAAGTTTTTAAAACTTCAGTTTTAGCCATCGGTGCATTGTAGAACACTTGACATAAGAAAGAGACAACTTGATTAAAACAACGATATCTCAAAATTGACTTATTTGCTTTTAGCGATTCTGAATCTATGTGAAAGATGACATTTTGATACACTTAATGCACTAATAGAAGTCCAAATTAGGATTTCGGGAAGTTTTCAAAACTTGGAAAAAGAAAGAGAGAACTTTATTAAAACAACGATATCTCAAAATTGTCTTATTTGCTTTAAACGATTCCGAATCTTTGTGAAAGATGACATTTTGGTACACTTAATGCACTAATGAAATCCCAAATTCGGATTTCGGGTAGTTTTGAAAACTTGAGTTTTAGCCAGGGGTACATAGTAGAACACTTGAAACAGGAAAGACACAATTTTATTATAACAACGATATCTCAAAATTGAATTATCTCCTTTTAACGATTCTAAATCTATGTGAAAGACGACATTTTGATACACTTAATAAACTAATGAATGTTAAAACTCTGATTTTGGGAGGTTTTTAAAGCTTGGGTTTTAGCCACGGGTGCATACTAGAACACTTGAATCAAGATAGAGATAACTTGATCAAAACAACAATATCTCAAAATTGACTTATTTGCTTTTAACGATTCCAAATCTATGTGAAAGAAGACATTTTGATACACTTAATGCACTAATGAAATCCCAAATTCGGATTTCGGGTAGTTTTGAAAACTTGAGTTTTAGCCAGGGGTACATAGTAGAACACTTGAAACAGGAAAGACACAATTTTATTATAACAACGATATCTCAAAATTGAATTATCTCCTTTTAACGATTCTAAATCTATGTGAAAGACGACATTTTGATAGACTTAATAAACTAATGAATGTTAAAACTCTGATTTTGGGAGGTTTTTAAAGCTTGGGTTTTAGCCACGGGTGCATACTAGAACACTTGAATCAAGATAGAGATAACTTGATCAAAACAACAATATCTCAAAATTGACTTATTTGCTTTTAACGATTCCAAATCTATGTGAAAGAAGACATTTTGATACACTTAATGCACTAATAGAAGTCCAAATTAGGATTTCGAAAAGTTTTTAAAACTTGAGTTTTAGCCATGGGTGCATAGTAGAAGACTTCAAACAAGAAACAACGATATCTCGCAATTGACATTTTTGCTTTTGACGATTCCGAATCTATGGGAAAGATGACCTTTTGATACACTTAATGCACTAATAGAAGTCCAAATTGGGATTTCGGGGAGTTTTTAAAATTTGAGTTTTATCCATGGGTGCATAGTAGAAGACTTGAAAGAAGAAAGAGACAATTTTTTTAAAACAATGATATCACAAAATTCACTTATTTGCTTTAGACGATTCCAAATCTTTGCGAAAGATGACATTTTGGTACACTTAATGCACTAATGAAAGTCCAAATTTGAATTTCATGATGTTTTGAAAACATGAGTTTTAGCCATGGCTGCATAGTAAAACACTTGAAACAAGAAGGAGACAATTTTATTAAAACAACGATATCACAAAATTGACTTATTTGCTTTTAACGATTCTGAATCTATGAGAAAGATGACATTTTGATACACTTAATACACTAAGAAAAGACCAAACTCAGATTTTGGGAAGTTTTTAAATCTTCAGTTTTACCCTTCGGTGCATAGTAGGAACACTTGAAGTAAGAAAGGGACCACTTGATTAAACCAACAATATCTCAAAATTGACTTTTTTGCTTTTGAAGATTCCGAATCTATGTGAAAGATGACATTTTGATGCACTTAATTCTGTAATAGAAGTCCAAATTAGGATTTCGGGAAGTTTTTAGAGCTTGAGTCTTAGTCATGGGTGCATAGTAGAACACTTGAAACAAGAAAGAGACCACTTGATTAAAACGTCGATATCTCCAAATTGACTTATTTGCTTTAAACGTTTCTGAATCTATGTGGAAAAATACATTTTGATACACTTTATACACTAATGAAAGTCCAAACTCGGATTTTGGGAAGTTTTTAAAGCTTGAGTTTTAGCTATGGGTGCATAGTAGAACACTTGAAACAAGAAAGAGAGAACTTGATTAAAACAACGATATCTCAAAATTGACTTATTTGCATTTGATGATCCCGAATCTATGTGAAAGACGACATTTTGATACACTTACTGCACTAATAGAAGTCCAAATTATGATTTCGAGAAGTTTTTAAAGCTTGAGTTTCAGTCATGGGTGCATAGTAGAACACTTGAAACAAGAAAGAGACTACTTGATTAAAACAACGATATCTCTAAATTGATTCATTTGCTTTTAACGATTCTGAATCTATGTGAAAGATGACATTTTGATACACTTAATAAACTAATCAAAGTCCAAACTCGGATTTTGGGAAGTTTTAAAGCTTGAGATTTAGCCATGGATGCATAGTAGAACACTTGAAACAAGAAAGAGACAAGTTGAGTAAAGCAACGATCTCTCAAAATTGACTAATTTGCTTTTGACGATTCCGAATCTATGTGAAAGACCACATTTTGATATACTTAATGCACTAATAGAAGCCCAAATTCGGATCTCGGGAAGTTTTTAAAACTTCAGTTTTAGCCATCGGTGCATTGTAGAACACTTGACATAAGAAAGAGACAACTTGATTAAAACAACGATATCTCGAAATTGACTTATTTGCTTTTAGCGATTCTGAATCTATGTGAAAGATGACATTTTGATACACTTAATGCACTAATAGAAGTCCAAATTAGGATTTCGGGAAGTTTTCAAAACTTGGAAAAAGAAAGAGAGAACTTTATTAAAACAACGATATCTCAAAATTGTCTTATTTGCTTTAAACGATTCCGAATCTTTGTGAAAGATGACATTTTGGTACACTTAATGCACTAATGAAATCCCAAATTCGGATTTCGGGTAGTTTTGAAAACTTGAGTTTTAGCCAGGGGTACATAGTAGAACACTTGAAACAGGAAAGACACAATTTTATTATAACAACGATATCTCAAAATTGAATTATCTCCTTTTAACGATTCTAAATCTATGTGAAAGACGACATTTTGATACACTTAATAAACTAATGAATGTTAAAACTCTGATTTTGGGAGGTTTTTAAAGCTTGGGTTTTAGCCACGGGTGCATACTAGAACACTTGAATCAAGATAGAGATAACTTGATCAAAACAACAATATCTCAAAATTGACTTATTTGCTTTTAACGATTCCGAATCTATGTGAAAGAAGACATTTTGATACACTTAATGCACTAATAGAAGTCCAAATTAGGATTTCGAAAAGTTTTTAAAACTTGAGTTTTAGCCATGGGTGCATAGTAGAAGACTTCAAACAAGAAACAACGATATCTCGCAATTGACATTTTTGCTTTTGACGATTCCGAATCTATGGGAAAGATGACCTTTTGATACACTTAATGCACTAATAGAAGTCCAAATTGGGATTTCGGGGAGTTTTTAAAATTTGAGTTTTATCCATGGGTGCATAGTAGAAGACTTGAAAGAAGAAAGAGACAATTTTTTTAAAACAATGATATCACAAAATTCACTTATTTGCGAAAGATGACATTTTGGTACACTTAATGCACTAATGAAAGTCCAAATTTGAATTTCATGATGTTTTGAAAACATGAGTTTTAGCCATGGCTGCATAGTAGAACACTTGAAACAAGAAGGAGACAATTTTATTAAAACAACGATATCACAAAATTGACTTATTTGCTTTTAATGATTCTGAATCTATGAGAAAGATGACATTTTGATACACTTTATACGCTACGGAAAGACCAAACTCGTATTTCGGGAAGTTTTTAAAGCTTGAGTTTTACCCTTCGGTGTATAGTAGGAACACTTGAAGTAAGAAAGAGACCACTTGACTAAACCAACGATATCTCAAAATTAACTTTTTTGCTTTTGAAGATTCCGAATCTACGTGAAAGATGACATTTTGATACACTTAATTCTGTAATAGAAGTCCAAATTAGGATTTCGGCAAGTTTTCAGAGCTTGAGTCTTAGTCATGGGTGCATAGTAGAACACTTGAAACAAGAAAGAGACTACTTGATTAAAAAAACGATATCTCTAAATTGATTTATTTGCTTTTAACGATTCTGAATCTATGTGAAAGACGACATTTTGATACACTTAATACACTAATCAAAGTCCAAACTCGGATTTTGGGAAGTATTTAAAGCTTGAGATTTAGCCATGGGTGCATAGTAGAACACTTGAAACAAGAAAAAGACAAGTTGAGTAAAGCAACGATCTCTCAAAATTGACTAATTTGCTTTTGACGATTCCAAATCTATGTGAAAGACCACATTTTGATATACTTAATGCACTAATAGAAGCCCAAATTCGGATCTCGGGAAGTTTTTAAAACTTCAGTTTTAGCTATCGGTGCAGTGTAGAACACTTGAAATAAGAAAGAGACAACTTGATTAAAACAACGATATCTCGAAATTGACTTATTTGCTTTTAGTGATTCTGAATCTATGTGAAAGACGACATTTTGATACACTTAATGCACTAATAGAAGTCCAAATTAGGATTTCGGGAAGTTTTCAAAACTTGAATTTTTGTCATGGGTGCATAGTAGAACACTTGGAAAAAGAAAGAGAGAACTTTATTAAAACAACGATATCTCAAAATTGTCTTATTTGCTTTAAACGATTCCGAATCTTTGTGAAAGATGACATTTTGGTACACTTAATGCACTAATGAAATCCCAAATTCGGATTTCGGGTAGTTTTGAAAACTTGAGTTTTAGCCAGGGGTACATAGTAGAACACTTGAAACAGGAAAGACACAATTTTATTATAACAACGATATCTCAAAATTGAATTATCTCCTTTTAACGATTCTAAATCTATGTGAAAGACGACATTTTGATACACTTAATAAACTAATGAATGTTAAAACTCTGATTTTGGGAGGTTTTTAAAGCTTGGGTTTTAGCCACGGGTGCATACTAGAACACTTGAATCAAGATAGAGATAACTTGATCAAAACAACAATATCTCAAAATTGACTTATTTGCTTTTAACGATTCCGAATCTATGTGAAAGAAGACATTTTGATACACTTAATGCACTAATAGAAGTCCAAATTAGGATTTCGAAAAGTTTTTAAAACTTGAGTTTTAGCCATGGGTGCATAGTAGAAGACATCAAACAAGAAACAACGATATCTCGAAATTGACATTTTTGCTTTTGACGATTTCGAATCTATGGGAAAGACGACCTTTTGATACACTTAATGCACTAATAGAAGTCCAAATTGGGATTTCGGGGAGTTTTTAAAATTTGAGTTTTAGTCATGGGTGCATAGTAGAAGACTTGAAAGAAGAAAGAGACAATTTTATTAAAACAATGATATCACAAAATTCACTTATTTGCTTTAGACGATTCCGAATCTTTGCGAAAGATGACATTTTGGTACACTTAATGCACTAATGAAAGTCCAAATTTGGATTTCATGATGTTTTGAAAACATGAGTTTTAGCCATGGCTGCATAGTAGAACACTTGAAACAAGAAGGAGACAATTTTATTAAAACAACGATATCACAAAATTGACTTATTTGCTTTTAACGATTCTGAATCTATGAGAAAGATGACATTTTGATACACTTAATACACTAAGAAAAGACCAAACTCAGATTTTGGGAAGTTTTTAAATCTTCAGTTTTACCCTTCGGTGCATAGTAGGAACACTTGAAGTAAGAAAGGGACCACTTGATTAAACCAACAATATCTCAAAATTGACTTTTTTGCTTTTGAAGATTCCGAATCTATGTGAAAGATGACATTTTGATGCACTTAATTCTGTAATAGAAGTCCAAATTAGGATTTCGGGAAGTTTTTAGAGCTTGAGTCTTAGTCATGGGTGCATAGTAGAACACTTGAAACAAGAAAGAGACCACTTGATTAAAACGTCGATATCTCCAAATTGACTTATTTGCTTTAAACGTTTCTGAATCTATGTGGAAAAATACATTTTGATACACTTTATACACTAATGAAAGTCTAAACTCGGATTTTGGGAAGTTTTTAAAGCTTGAGTTTTAGCTATGGGTGCATAGTAGAACACTTGAAACAAGAAAGAGAGAACTTGATTAAAACAACGATATCTCAAAATTGACTTATTTGCATTTGATGATCCCGAATCTATGTGAAAGACCACATTTTGATACACTTACTGCACTAATAGAAGTCCAAATTATGATTTCGAGAAGTTTTTAAAGCTTGAGTTTCAGTCATGGGTGCATAGTAGAACACTTGAAACAAGAAAGAGACTACTTGATTAAAACAACGATATCTCTAAATTGATTCATTTGCTTTTAACGATTCTGAATCTATGTGAAAGATGACATTTTGATACACTTAATAAACTAATCAAAGTCCAAACTCGGATTTTGGGAAGTTTTAAAGCTTGAGATTTAGCCATGGATGCATAGTAGAACACTTGAAACAAGAAAGAGACAAGTTGAGTAAAGCAACGATCTCTCAAAATTGACTAATTTGCTTTTGACGATTCCGAATCTATGTGAAAGACCACATTTTGATATACTTAATGCACTAATAGAAGCCCAAATTCGGATCTCGGGAAGTTTTTAAAACTTCAGTTTTAGCCATCGGTGCATTGTAGAACACTTGACATAAGAAAGAGACAACTTGATTAAAACAACGATATCTCGAAATTGACTTATTTGCTTTTAGCGATTCTGAATCTATGTGAAAGATGACATTTTGATACACTTAATGCACTAATAGAAGTCCAAATTAGGATTTCGGGAAGTTTTCAAAACTTGGAAAAAGAAAGAGAGAACTTTATTAAAACAACGATATCTCAAAATTGTCTTATTTGCTTTAAACGATTCCGAATCTTTGTGAAAGATGACATTTTGGTACACTTAATGCACTAATGAAATCCCAAATTCGGATTTCGGGTAGTTTTGAAAACTTGAGTTTTAGCCAGGGGTACATAGTAGAACACTTGAAACAGGAAAGACACAATTTTATTATAACAACGATATCTCAAAATTGAATTATCTCCTTTTAACGATTCTAAATCTATGTGAAAGACGACATTTTGATACACTTAATAAACTAATGAATGTTAAAACTCTGATTTTGGGAGGTTTTTAAAGCTTGGGTTTTAGCCACGGGTGCATACTAGAACACTTGAATCAAGATAGAGATAACTTGATCAAAACAACAATATCTCAAAATTGACTTATTTGCTTTTAACGATTCCGAATCTATGTGAAAGAAGACATTTTGATACACTTAATGCACTAATAGAAGTCCAAATTAGGATTTCGAAAAGTTTTTAAAACTTGAGTTTTAGCCATGGGTGCATAGTAGAAGACTTCAAACAAGAAACAACGATATCTCGCAATTGACATTTTTGCTTTTGACGATTCCGAATCTATGGGAAAGATGACCTTTTGATACACTTAATGCACTAATAGAAGTCCAAATTGGGATTTCGGGGAGTTTTTAAAATTTGAGTTTTATCCATGGGTGCATAGTAGAAGACTTGAAAGAAGAAAGAGACAATTTTTTTAAAACAATGATATCACAAAATTCACTTATTTGCTTTAGACGATTCCAAATCTTTGCGAAAGATGACATTTTGGTACACTTAATGCACTAATGAAAGTCCAAATTTGAATTTCATGATGTTTTGAAAACATGAGTTTTAGCCATGGCTGCATAGTAGAACACTTGAAACAAGAAGGAGACAATTTTATTAAAACAACGATATCACAAAATTGACTTATTTGCTTTTAACGATTCTGAATCTATGAGAAAGATGACATTTTGATACACTTAATACACTAAGAAAAGACCAAACTCAGATTTTGGGAAGTTTTTAAATCTTCAGTTTTACCCTTCGGTGCATAGTAGGAACACTTGAAGTAAGAAAGGGACCACTTGATTAAACCAACAATATCTCAAAATTGACTTTTTTGCTTTTGAAGATTCCGAATCTATGTGAAAGATGACATTTTGATGCACTTAATTCTGTAATAGAAGTCCAAATTAGGATTTCGGGAAGTTTTTAGAGCTTGAGTCTTAGTCATGGGTGCATAGTAGAACACTTGAAACAAGAAAGAGACCACTTGATTAAAACGTCGATATCTCCAAATTGACTTATTTGCTTTAAACGTTTCTGAATCTATGTGGAAAAATACATTTTGATACACTTTATACACTAATGAAAGTCCAAACTCGGATTTTGGGAAGTTTTTAAAGCTTGAGTTTTAGCTATGGGTGCATAGTAGAACACTTGAAACAAGAAAGAGAGAACTTGATTAAAACAACGATATCTCAAAATTGACTTATTTGCATTTGATGATCCCGAATCTATGTGAAAGACGACATTTTGATACACTTACTGCACTAATAGAAGTCCAAATTATGATTTCGAGAAGTTTTTAAAGCTTGAGTTTCAGTCATGGGTGCATAGTAGAACACTTGAAACAAGAAAGAGACTACTTGATTAAAACAACGATATCTCTAAATTGATTCATTTGCTTTTAACGATTCTGAATCTATGTGAAAGATGACATTTTGATACACTTAATAAACTAATCAAAGTCCAAACTCGGATTTTGGGAAGTTTTAAAGCTTGAGATTTAGCCATGGATGCATAGTAGAACACTTGAAACAAGAAAGAGACAAGTTGAGTAAAGCAACGATCTCTCAAAATTGACTAATTTGCTTTTGACGATTCCGAATCTATGTGAAAGACCACATTTTGATATACTTAATGCACTAATAGAAGCCCAAATTCGGATCTCGGGAAGTTTTTAAAACTTCAGTTTTAGCCATCGGTGCATTGTAGAACACTTGACATAAGAAAGAGACAACTTGATTAAAACAACGATATCTCGAAATTGACTTATTTGCTTTTAGCGATTCTGAATCTATGTGAAAGATGACATTTTGATACACTTAATGCACTAATAGAAGTCCAAATTAGGATTTCGGGAAGTTTTCAAAACTTGGAAAAAGAAAGAGAGAACTTTATTAAAACAACGATATCTCAAAATTGTCTTATTTGCTTTAAACGATTCCGAATCTTTGTGAAAGATGACATTTTGGTACACTTAATGCACTAATGAAATCCCAAATTCGGATTTCGGGTAGTTTTGAAAACTTGAGTTTTAGCCAGGGGTACATAGTAGAACACTTGAAACAGGAAAGACACAATTTTATTATAACAACGATATCTCAAAATTGAATTATCTCCTTTTAACGATTCTAAATCTATGTGAAAGACGACATTTTGATACACTTAATAAACTAATGAATGTTAAAACTCTGATTTTGGGAGGTTTTTAAAGCTTGGGTTTTAGCCACGGGTGCATACTAGAACACTTGAATCAAGATAGAGATAACTTGATCAAAACAACAATATCTCAAAATTGACTTATTTGCTTTTAACGATTCCGAATCTATGTTAAAGAAGACATTTTGATACACTTAATGCACTAATAGAAGTCCAAATTAGGATTTCGAAAAGTTTTTAAAACTTGAGTTTTAGCCATGGGTGCATAGTAGAAGACTTCAAACAAGAAACAACGATATCTCGCAATTGACATTTTTGCTTTTGACGATTCCGAATCTATGGGAAAGATGACCTTTTGATACACTTAATGCACTAATAGAAGTCCAAATTGGGATTTCGGGGAGTTTTTAAAATTTGAGTTTTATCCATGGGTGCATAGTAGAAGACTTGAAAGAAGAAAGAGACAATTTTTTTAAAACAATGATATCACAAAATTCACTTATTTGCTTTAGACGATTCCAAATCTTTGCGAAAGATGACATTTTGGTACACTTAATGCACTAATGAAAGTCCAAATTTGAATTTCATGATGTTTTGAAAACATGAGTTTTAGCCATGGCTGCATAGTAGAACACTTGAAACAAGAGGAGACAATTTTATTAAAACAACGATATCACAAAATTGACTTATTTGCTTTTAATGATTCTGAATCTATGAGAAAGATGACATTTTGATACACTTTATACGCTACGGAAAGACCAAACTCGTATTTCGGGAAGTTTTTAAAGCTTGAGTTTTACCCTTCGGTGTATAGTAGGAACACTTGAAGTAAGAAAGAGACCACTTGACTAAACCAACGATATCTCAAAATTAACTTTTTTGCTTTTGAAGATTCCGAATCTACGTGAAAGATGACATTTTGATACACTTAATTCTGTAATAGAAGTCCAAATTAGGATTTCGGGAAGTTTTCAGAGCTTGAGTCTTAGTCATGGGTGCATAGTAGAACACTTGAAACAAGAAAGAGACTACTTGATTAAAAAAACGATATCTCTAAATTGATTTATTTGCTTTTAACGATTCTGAATCTATGTGAAAGAAGACATTTTGATACACTTAATACACTAATCAAAGTCCAAACTCGGATTATGGGAAGTATTTAAAGCTTGAGATTTAGCCATGGGTGCATAGTAGAACACTTGAAACAAGAAAAAGACAAGTTGAGTAAAGCAACGATCTCTCAAAATTGACTAATTTGCTTTTGACGATTCCAAATCTATGTGAAAGACCACATTTTGATATACTTAATGCACTAATAGAAGCCCAAATTCGGATCTCGGGAAGTTTTTAAAACTTCAGTTTTAGCTATCGGTGCAGTGTAGAACACTTGAAATAAGAAAGAGACAACTTGATTAAAACAACGATATCTCGAAATTGACTTATTTGCTTTTAGTGATTCTGAATCTATGTGAAAGACGACATTTTGATACACTTAATGCACTAATAGAAGTCCAAATTAGGATTTCGGGAAGTTTTCAAAACTTGAATTTTTTTCATGGGTGCATAGTAGAACACTTGGAAAAAGAAAGAGAGAACTTTATTAAAACAACGATATCTCAAAATTGTCTTATTTGCTTTAAACGATTCCGAATCTTTGTGAAAGATGACATTTTGGTACACTTAATGCACTAATGAAATCCCAAATTCGAATTTCGGGTAGTTTTGAAAACTTGAGTTTTAGCCAGGGGTACATAGTAGAACACTTGAAACAGGAAAGACACAATTTTATTATAACAACGATATCTCAAAATTGAATTATCTCCTTTTAACGATTCTAAATCTATGTGAAAGACGACATTTTGATACACTTAATAAACTAATGAATGTTAAAACTCTGATTTTGGGAGGTTTTTAAAGCTTGGGTTTTAGCCACGGGTGCATACTAGAACACTTGAATCAAGATAGAGATAACTTGATCAAAACAACAATATCTCAAAATTGACTTATTTGCTTTTAACGATTCCAAATCTATGTGAAAGAAGACATTTTGATACACTTAATGCACTAATAGAAGTCCAAATTAGGATTTCGAAAAGTTTTTAAAACTTGAGTTTTAGCCATGGGTGCATAGTAGAAGACTTCAAACAAGAAACAACGATATCTCGCAATTGACATTTTTGCTTTTGACGATTCCAAATCTATGGGAAAGATGACCTTTTGATACACTTAATGCACTAATAGAAGTCCAAATTGGGATTTCGGGGAGTTTTTAAAATTTGAGTTTTAGCCATGGGTGCATAGTAGAAGACTTGAAAGAAGAAAGAGACAATTTTATTAAAACAATGATATCACAAAATTCACTTATTTGCTTTAGACGATTCCGAATCTTTGCGAAAGATGACATTTTGGTACACTTAATGCACTAATGAAAGTCCAAATTTGGATTTCATGATGTTTTGAAAACATGAGTTTTAGCCATGGCTGCATAGTAGAACACTTGAAACAAGAAGGAGACAATTTTATTAAAACAACGATATCACAAAATTGACTTATTTGCTTTTAACGATTCTGAATCTATGAGAAAGATGACATTTTGATACACTTAATACACTAAGAAAAGACCAAACTCAGATTTTGGGAAGTTTTTAAATCTTCAGTTTTACCCTTCGGTGCATAGTAGGAACACTTGAAGTAAGAAAGGGACCACTTGATTAAACCAACAATATCTCAAAATTGACTTTTTTGCTTTTGAAGATTCCGAATCTATGTGAAAGATGACATTTTGATGCACTTAATTCTGTAATAGAAGTCCAAATTAGGATTTCGGGAAGTTTTTAGAGCTTGAGTCTTAGTCATGGGTGCATAGTAGAACACTTGAAACAAGAAAGAGACCACTTGATTAAAACGTCGATATCTCCAAATTGACTTATTTGCTTTAAACGTTTCTGAATCTATGTGGAAAAATACATTTTGATACACTTTATACACTAATGAAAGTCTAAACTCGGATTTTGGGAAGTTTTTAAAGCTTGAGTTTTAGCTATGGGTGCATAGTAGAACACTTGAAACAAGAAAGAGAGAACTTGATTAAAACAACGATATCTCAAAATTGACTTATTTGCATTTGATGATCCCGAATCTATGTGAAAGACCACATTTTGATACACTTACTGCACTAATAGAAGTCCAAATTATGATTTCGAGAAGTTTTTAAAGCTTGAGTTTCAGTCATGGGTGCATAGTAGAACACTTGAAACAAGAAAGAGACTACTTGATTAAAACAACGATATCTCTAAATTGATTCATTTGCTTTTAACGATTCTGAATCTATGTGAAAGATGACATTTTGATACACTTAATAAACTAATCAAAGTCCAAACTCGGATTTTGGGAAGTTTTAAAGCTTGAGATTTAGCCATGGATGCATAGTAGAACACTTGAAACAAGAAAGAGACAAGTTGAGTAAAGCAACGATCTCTCAAAATTGACTAATTTGCTTTTGACGATTCCGAATCTATGTGAAAGACCACATTTTGATATACTTAATGCACTAATAGAAGCCCAAATTCGGATCTCGGGAAGTTTTTAAAACTTCAGTTTTAGCCATCGGTGCATTGTAGAACACTTGACATAAGAAAGAGACAACTTGATTAAAACAACGATATCTCGAAATTGACTTATTTGCTTTTAGCGATTCTGAATCTATGTGAAAGATGACATTTTGATACACTTAATGCACTAATAGAAGTCCAAATTAGGATTTCGGGAAGTTTTCAAAACTTGGAAAAAGAAAGAGAGAACTTTATTAAAACAACGATATCTCAAAATTGTCTTATTTGCTTTAAACGATTCCGAATCTTTGTGAAAGATGACATTTTGGTACACTTAATGCACTAATGAAATCCCAAATTCGGATTTCGGGTAGTTTTGAAAACTTGAGTTTTAGCCAGGGGTACATAGTAGAACACTTGAAACAGGAAAGACACAATTTTATTATAACAACGATATCTCAAAATTGAATTATCTCCTTTTAACGATTCTAAATCTATGTGAAAGACGACATTTTGATACACTTAATAAACTAATGAATGTTAAAACTCTGATTTTGGGAGGTTTTTAAAGCTTGGGTTTTAGCCACGGGTGCATACTAGAACACTTGAATCAAGATAGAGATAACTTGATCAAAACAACAATATCTCAAAATTGACTTATTTGCTTTTAACGATTCCGAATCTATGTGAAAGAAGACATTTTGATACACTTAATGCACTAATAGAAGTCCAAATTAGGATTTCGAAAAGTTTTTAAAACTTGAGTTTTAGCCATGGGTGCATAGTAGAAGACTTCAAACAAGAAACAACGATATCTCGCAATTGACATTTTTGCTTTTGACGATTCCGAATCTATGGGAAAGATGACCTTTTGATACACTTAATGCACTAATAGAAGTCCAAATTGGGATTTCGGGGAGTTTTTAAAATTTGAGTTTTATCCATGGGTGCATAGTAGAAGACTTGAAAGAAGAAAGAGACAATTTTTTTAAAACAATGATATCACAAAATTCACTTATTTGCTTTAGACGATTCCAAATCTTTGCGAAAGATGACATTTTGGTACACTTAATGCACTAATGAAAGTCCAAATTTGAATTTCATGATGTTTTGAAAACATGAGTTTTAGCCATGGCTGCATAGTAGAACACTTGAAACAAGAAGGAGACAATTTTATTAAAACAACGATATCACAAAATTGACTTATTTGCTTTTAATGATTCTGAATCTATGAGAAAGATGACATTTTGATACACTTTATACGCTATGGAAAGACCAAACTCGTATTTCGGGAAGTTTTTAAAGCTTGAGTTTTACCCTTCGGTGTATAGTAGGAACACTTGAAGTAAGAAAGAGACCACTTGACTAAACCAACGATATCTCAAAATTAACTTTTTTGCTTTTGAAGATTCCGAATCTACGTGAAAGATGACATTTTGATACACTTAATTCTGTAATAGAAGTCCAAATTAGGATTTCGGCAAGTTTTCAGAGCTTTAGTCTTAGTCATGGGTGCATAGTAGAACACTTGAAACAAGAAAGAGACTACTTGATTAAAAAAACGATATCTCTAAATTGATTTATTTGCTTTTAACGATTCTGAATCTATGTGAAAGACGACATTTTGATACACTTAATACACTAATCAAAGTCCAAACTCGGATTTTGGGAAGTATTTAAAGCTTGAGATTTAGCCATGGGTGCATAGTAGAACACTTGAAACAAGAAAAAGACAAGTTGAGTAAAGCAACGATCTCTCAAAATTGACTAATTTGCTTTTGACGATTCCAAATCTATGTGAAAGACCACATTTTGATATACTTAATGCACTAATAGAAGCCCAAATTCGGATCTCGGGAAGTTTCTAAAACTTCAGTTTTAGCTATCGGTGCAGTGTAGAACACTTGAAATAAGAAAGAGACAACTTGATTAAAACAACGATATCTCGAAATTGACTTATTTGCTTTTAGTGATTCTGAATCTATGTGAAAGACGACATTTTGATACACTTAATGCACTAATAGAAGTCCAAATTAGGATTTCGGGAAGTTTTCAAAACTTGATTTTTTGTCATGGGTGCATAGTAGAACACTTGGAAAAAGAAAGAGAGAACTTTATTAAAACAACGATATCTCAAAATTGTCTTATTTGCTTTAAACGATTCCGAATCTTTGTGAAAGATGACATTTTGGTACACTTAATGCACTAATGAAATCCCAAATTCGAATTTCGGGTAGTTTTGAAAACTTGAGTTTTAGCCAGGGGTACATAGTAGAACACTTGAAATAGGAAAGACACAATTTTATTATAACAACGATATCTCAAAATTGAATTATTTCCTTTTAACGATTCTGAATCTATGTGAAAGACGACATTTTAATACACTTAATAAACTAATGAATGTCGAAACTCTGATTTTGGGAGGTTTTTAAAGCTTGAGTTTTAGCCACGGGTGCATACTAGAACACTTGAATCAAGATAGAGATAACATGATCAAAACAACAATATCTCAAAATTGACTTATTTGCTTTTAACGATTCCAAATCTATGTGAAAGATGACATTTTGATACACTTAATGCACTAATAGAAGTCCAATTTAGAATTTCGGGAAGTTTTTAAAACTTGCGTTTTAGCCATGGGTGCATAGTAGAACACATGAATCCAGAAAGACACAACTTGATTAAAACAACAATATCTCAAAATTGACTAATTTTCTTTTCACGATTCTGAATCCATGTCAAAGACCACAATTTGATATACTTAATGCACTAATAGAAGTCCAAATTAGAATTTTGGGAAGTTTTGAAAACTTGAGTTTTAGCCATGGGTGCATAGAACACTTGAAGCAAGAAAGAGACAACTTTATTAAACCTACGATATCTCAAAATTGACTTATTTCCCTTTCATGATTCAGAATCTATGTGAAAAATGACATTTTGATACACTTAATACGCTAAGGAAAGACCAAACTCAGATTTCGGGAACTTTTTAAATCTTGAGTTATAGCCTTCGGTGCATAGTAGAACACTTGAAGTAAGAAAGAGACCACTTGATTAAACCAACGATATCTCAAAATTGACTTTTTTGCTTTTGAAGATTCTGAATCTATGTGAAAAACGGAATTTTGATGCACTTAATTCTCTAATAGAAGTTCAAATTAGGACTTTGGGAAGCTTTCGAAGCTTGAGTTTTAGTCATGGGTGCATAGTAGAACACTTGAAACAAGAAAGAGACCACTTGATTAAAACATCGATATTTCCAAATTGACTTATTTGCTTTTAACAATTATGAATATATGTGGAAGAATACATTTTGATACACTTAATACACTAATGAATGTCCAAACTCGGATTTTGGGAAGTTTGTACAGCTTGAGTTTTAGCCATGGGTGCATAGTAGAAAACTTGAAACGAGAAAGAGAGAACTTGATTAAAACAACGATATCTCAAAATTGACTTATTTTCTTTTGATGATCCTGAATCTATGTGAAAGACGACATTTTGAAACACTTAATGCACTAATAGAAGTCCAAATTATTATTTCGGGAAGTTTTAAAGCTTGAGTTTTAGTCATGGGTGAATAGTAGAACACTTGAAACAAGAAAGAGACCACTTGATTAAAAAACGATATCTCTAAATTGACTTATTTGCTTTTAACGATTTTGAATCTATGTGAAAGACAACATTTTGATACAAATAATACACTAATGAAAGTCCAAACTCGGATTTTGGGAAGTTTTTAAAGCTTGAGTTTTAGCTATGGGTGCATAGTAGAACACTTGAAACAAGAAAGAGAGAACTTGATTAAAAGAACAATATCTCAAAATTGACTTATTTGCATTTGATGATACCGAATCTATATGAAAGATGACATTTTGATACACTTACTGCACTAATAGAAGTCCAAATTATGTTTTCGGGAAGTTTTTAGAGCTTGAGTTTCAGTCATGGGTGCATACTAGAACACTTGAAACATGAAAGAGACTACTTGATTAAAACAACGATATCTCTAAATTGATTTATTTTCTTTTAACGATTCTGAATCTATGTGAAAGATGACATTTTGATACACTTAATACACTAATCAAAGTCCAAACTCGGATTTTGGGAAGTATTTAAAGCTTGAGATTTAGCCATGGGTGCATAGTAGAACACTTGAAACAAGAAAGAGACAAGTTTAGTAAAGCAACGATCTCTCAAAATTGACTAATTTGCTTTTGACGATTTCGAATCTATGTGAAAGACCACATTTTGATATACTTAATGCACTAATAGAAGCCTAAATTCGGATCTCGGGAAGTTTTTAAAACTTCAGTTTTAGCCATCGGTGCATTGTAGAACACTTGAAATAAGAAAGAGACAACTTGATTAAAACAATGATATCTCGAAATTGACTTATTTGCTTTTAGCGATTCTGAATCTATGTGAAATAGGACATTTTGATACACTTAATGCACTAATAGAAGTCCAAATTAGGATTTTGGGAAGTTTTCAAAACTTTAATTTTAGTCATAGGTGCATAGTAGAAGACTTGAAAGAAGAAAGAGACAATTTTATTAAAACAATGATATCACAAAATTCACTTATTTGCTTTAGACGATTCCGAATCTTTGCGAAAGATGACATTTTGGTACACTTAATGCACTAATGAAAGTCCAAATTCGGATTTCATGATGTTTTGAAAACATGAGTTTTAGTCACGGGTGCATAGTAGAACACTTGAAACAAGAAAGAGACAACTTTATTAAAACTACGATATCTCAAAATTGACTTATTTGCTTTTCACGATTCAGAATCTATGTGAAAGACGTCATTTTGATACACTTAATACTCTAAGGAAAGACCAAACTCGAATTTCGGGAACTTTTTAAATCTTGAGTTTTAGCCTTCGGTGCATAGTGGAACACTTAAAGTAAGAAAGAGACCACTTGATTAAACCAACGATATATCAAAATTGACGTTTTTGCTTTTGAAGATTCTGAATCTATGTGAAAGATGACAGTTTGATGCACTTAATTCTTGAATAGAAGTTCAAATTAGGATTTTGGGAAGCTTTCAAAGCTTGAGTTTTAGTCATGGGTGCATAGTAGAACACTTGAAACAAGAAAGAGACCACTTGACTAAAACATCGATATTTCCAAATTGACTTATTTGCTTTTAACGATTATGAATCTATGTGGAAGAATACATTTTGATACACTTAATACACTAATGAAAGTCCAAACTCGGATTTTGGGAAGTTTGTACAGCTTGAGTTTTAGCCATGGGTGCATAGTAGAACACTTGAAACAAGAAAGAGAGAACTTGATTAAAACAACGATGTCTCAAAATTGACTTATTTGCTTTTGATGATCCTAAATCTATGTGAAAGACCATATTTTGATACACTTAATGCACTAATAGAAGTCCAAATTATGATTTCGTGAAGTTTTTAAAGCTTGAGTTTTAGTAATGGGTGCATAGTAGAACACTTGAAACAAGAAAGAGACCACTTGATTAAAACAACGATATCTCTAAATTGACTTATTTGCTTTTAACGATTCTGAATCTATGTGAAAGATGACATTTTGATTCACTTAATACACTAATGAAAGTCCAAACTCGGATTTTGGGAAGTTTTAAAGCTTGAGTTTTAGCCATGGGTGCATAGTAGAACTCTTGAAACAAGAAAGAGACAAGTTGAGTAAAACAACGAGATCTCAAAATTGTCTAATTTGCTTTTGATGATTCTAAATCTATATCTATGTGAAAGACCACATTTTGATATACTTACTGTACTAATAGAAGCCCAAATTTGGATCTCGGGAGGTTTATAAAATTGAGTTTTAGCCATCGGTGCAGTGTAGAACACTTGAAATAAGAAAGAGACAAGTTGATTAAAACAACGATATCTCCAAATTGACTTATTTTCTTTTGGCGATTCCGAATCTATGTGGAAGATGACATTTTGATACACCTAAGGCACTAATAGAAGTCCAAATTAGGATTTCGGGAAGCTTTCAAAGCTTGAGTTTTAGTCATGGGTGCATAGTAGAACACTTGAAACAAGAAAGAGACCACTTGATTAAACATCGATATTTCCAAATTGACTTATTTGCTTTTAACGATTATGAATCTATGTGGAAGAATACATTTTGATACACTTAATACACTAATGAAAGTCCAAACTCAGATTTCAGGAAGTTTTGAAAACTTGAGTTTTAGCCATGGGTGCATAGTAGAAGACTTCAAACAAGAAAGAGACAACTTTATTAAAACAACGTTATCTCAAAATTGACTTATTTTCTTTTAACGATTTTGAATCTATGTGAAGGACGACATTTTGATACACGTAATACACTAATGAAAGTCCAAACTCGGAATTTGGGAAGTTTCTAAAGCTTGAGTTTTAGCCATGGGTGCATAGTAGAACACTTGAAACAAAAAACAGACCCCTTGATTTAAACAACGATATCTCTAAATTGAGTTATTTGCTTTTGACGATTCAGAATCTATGTGAAAGACGACATTTTGATACACTTAATGCACTAATAGAAGTGTAAATTAAAATTATGGGAAGTTTTTAAAACTTGCGTTTTAGCCATGGGTGCATAGTATAACACTTGAAACAAGAAAGAGACAACTTGATTAAAACAACGATATCTAAAAATTGACTAATTTGCTTTTGACGATTCCGAATCTATGTGAAGGAAAAAATTTTGACACACTTAATGCACTAATAGAAGTCCAAATTAGGATTTTGAAAATTTTTTAAAACTTGAGTTTTAGCCATGGGTGCATAATAGAAGACTTCAAACAAGAAACAACGATATCTCGAAATTGACATTTTTGCTTTTGACGATTCCGAATCTATGGGAAAGACGACATTCTGATACACTTAATGCACTAATAGAAGTCCAAATTGGGATTTTGAGAAGTTTTTAAAACTTGAGTTTTATCCATGTGTGCATAGTAGAAGACTTGAAAGAAGAAAGAGACAATTTTATTAAAACAATGATATCACAAAATTCACTTATTTGCTTTAGACGATTCCGAATCTTTGCGAAAGATGACATTTTGGTACACTTAATGCACTAATGAAAGTCCAAATTCGGATTTCATGATGTTTTGAAAACATGAGTTTTAGTCACGGGTGCATAGTAGAACACTTGAAACAACAAAGAGACAACTTTATTAAACCTACGATATCTCAAAATTGACTTATTTGCTTTTCACGATTCAGAATCTATGTGAAAGACGACATTTTGATACACTTAATACTCTAAGGAAAGACCAAACTCGAATTTCGGGAACTTTTTAAATCTTGAGTTTTAGCCTTCGGTGCATAGTGGAACACTTAAAGTAAGAAAGAGACCACTTGATTAAACCAACGATATCTCAAAATTGACGTTTTTGCTTTTGAAGATTCTGAATCTATGTGAAAGATGACAGTTTGATGCACTTAATTCTTGAATAGAAGTTCAAATTAGGATTTTGGGAAGCTTTCAAAGCTTGAGTTTTAGCCATGGGTGCATAGTAGAACTCTTGAAACAAGAAAGAGACAAGTTGAGTAAAACAACGAGATCTCAAAATTGTCTAATTTGCTTTTGATGATTCTGAATCTATATCTATGTGAAAGACCACATTTTGATATACTTAATGTACTAATAGAAGCCCAAATTTTGATCTCGGGAGGTTTATAAAATTGAGTTTTAGCCATCGGTGCAGTGTAGAACACTTGAAATAAGAAAGAGACAAGTTGATTAAAACAACGATATCTCTAAATTGACTTATTTTCTTTTGGCGATTCCGAATCTATGTGGAAGATGACATTTTGATACACCTAAGGCACTAATAGAAGTCCAAATTAGGATTTCGGGAAGCTTTCAAAGCTTGAGTTTTAGTCATGGGTGCATAGTAGAACACTTGAAACAAGAAAGAGACCACTTGATTAAACATCGATATTTCCAAATTGACTTATTTGCTTTTAACGATTATGAATCTATGTGGAAGAATACATTTTGATACACTTAATACACTAATGAAAGTCCAAACTCAGATTTCAGGAAGTTTTGAAAACTTGAGTTTTAGCTATGGGTGCATAGTAGAAGACTTCAAACAAGAAAGAGACAACTTTATTAAAACAACGTTATCTCAAAATTGACTTATTTTCTTTTAACGATTTTGAATCTATGTGAAGGACGACATTTTGATACACGTAATACACTAATGAAAGTCCAAACTCGGAATTTGGGAAGTTTCTAAAGCTTGAGTTTTAGCCATGGGTGCATAGTAGAACACTTGAAACAAAAAACAGACCCCTTGATTTAAACAACGATATCTCTAAATTGAGTTATTTGCTTTTGACGATTCAGAATCTATGTGAAAGACGACATTTTGATACACTTAATGCACTAATAGAAGTGTAAATTGAAATTATGGGAAGTTTTTAAAACTTGCGTTTTAGCCATGGGTGCATAGTATAACACTTGAAAGAAGAAAGAGACAACTTGATTAAAACAACGATATCTAAAAATTGACTAATTTGCTTTTGACGATTCCGAATCTATGTGAAGGAAAAAATTTTGACACACTTAATGCACTAATAGAAGTCCAAATTAGGATTTTGAAAAGTTTTTAAAACTTGAGTTTTAGCCATGGGTGCATAGTAGAAGACTTCAAACAAGAAACAACGATATCTCGAAATTGACATTTTTGCTTTTGACGATTCGAATCTATGAGAAAGACGACATTTTGATACACTTAATGCACTAATAGAAGTCCAAATTGGGATTTTGGGAAGTTTTTAAAACTTGAGTTTTATCCATGGGTGCATAGTAGAAGACTTGAAAGAAGAAAGAGGCAATTTTATTAAAACAATGATATCACAAAATTCACTTATTTGCTTTAGACGATTCCGAATCTTTGCGAAAGATGACATTTTGGTACACTTAATGCACTAATGAAAGTCCAAATTCGGATTTCATGATGTTTTGAAAACATGAGTTTTAGTCACGGGTGCATAGTAGAACACTTGAAACAAGAAAGAGACAACTTTATTAAACCTACGATATCTCAAAATTGACTTATTTGCTTTTCACGATTCAGAATCTATGTGAAAGACGACATTTTGATACACTTAATACTCTAAGGAAAGACCAAACTCGAATTTCGGGAACTTTTTAAATCTTGAGTTTTAGCCTTCGGTGCATAGTGGAACACTTACAGTAAGAAAGAGACCACTTGATTAAACCAACGATATCTCAAAATTGACGTTTTTGCTTTTGAAGATTCTGAATCTATGTGAAAGATGACAGTTTGATGCACTTAATTCTTGAATAGAAGTTCAAATTATGATTTTGGGAAGCTTTCGAAGCTTGAGTTTTAGTCATGGGTGCATAGTAGAACACTTGAAATAAGAAAGAGACCACTTGATTAAAACATCGATATTTCCAAATTGACTTATTTGCTTTTAACGATTATGAATCTATGTGGAAGAATACATTTTGATACACTTAATACACTAATGAAAGTCCAAACTCGGATTTCAGGAAGTTTTGAAAACTTGAGTTTTAGCCATGGGTGCATAGTAGAACACTTGAAACAAGAAAGAGAGAACTTGATTAAAACAACGATATCTCAAAATTGGCTTATTTTCTTTTGATGATCCTGAATCTATGTGAAAGACGACATTTTGATACACTTAATGCACTAATAGAAGTCCAAATTATGATTTCGGGAAGTTTTAAAGCTTGAGTTTTAGTCATGGGTGAATAGTAGAACACTTGAAACAAGAAAGAGACCACTTGATTAAAACAACGATATCTCTAAATTGACTTATTTGCTTTTAACGATTTTGAATCTATGTGAAAGACAACATTTTGATACACTTAATACACTAATGAAAGTCCAAACTCAGATTTTGGGAAGTTTTTAAAGCTTGAGTTTTAGCTATGGGTGCATAGTAGAACACTTGAAACAAGAAAGAGAGAACTTGATTAAAACAACAATATCTCAAAATTGACTTATTTGCATTTGATGATCCCGAATCTATGTGAAAGATGACATTTTGATACACTTACTACACTAATAGAAGTCCAAATTATGTTTTCGGGAAGTTTTTAGAGCTTCAGTTTCAGTCATGGGTGCATACTAGAACACTTGAAACATGAAAGAGACTACTTGATTAAAACAACGATATCTCTAAATTGATTTATTTTCTTTTAACGATTCTGAATCTATGTGAAAGATGACATTTTGATACACTTAATACACTAATCAAAGTCCAAACTCGGATTTTGGGAAGTATTTAAAGCTTGAGATTTAGCCATGGGTGCATAGTAGAACACTTGAAACAAGAACGAGACAAGTTTAGTAAAGCAACGATCTCTCAAAATTGACTAATTTGCTTTTGACGATTTCGAATCTATGTGAAAGACCACATTTTGATATACTTAATGCACTAATAGAAGCCTAAATTCGGATCTCAGGAAGTTTTTAAAACTTCAGTTTTAGCCATCGGTGCATTGTAGAACACTTGAAATAAGAAAGAGACAACTTGATTAAAACAATGATATCTCGAAATTGACTTATTTGCTTTTAGCGATTCTGAATCTATGTGAAAGAGGACATTTTGATACACTTAATGCACTAATAGAAGTCCAAATTAGGATTTCGGGAAGTTTTCAAAACTTGAATTTTAGTCATAGGTGCATAGTAGAACACTTGGAAAAAGAAAGAGAGAACTTTATTAAAACAACGATATCTCAAAATTGTCTTATTTGCTTTAAACGATTCTGAATATTTGTGAAAGATGACATTTTGGCACACTTAATTCACTAATAAAATCCCAAATTCGGATTTCGGGTAGTTTTAAAAACTTGAGATTTAGCCAAGGGTACATAGTAGAACACTTGAAACAGGAAAGACACAATTTTATTATAACAACGATATCTCAAAATTGAATTATTTCCTTTTAACGATTCTGAATCTATGTGAAAGACGACATTTTGATACACTTAATAAACTATTGAAAGTCAAAACTCTAATTTTGGGATGTTTTTAAAGCTTGAGTTTTAGCCATGGGTGCATAGTAGAACACCTGAATCAAGATAGAGATAACTTGATCAAAACAACGATATCTCAAAATTGACTTATTTGCTTTTAACGATTCCGAATCAATGTGAAAGATGACATTTTGATACACTTAATGCATTAATAGAAGTCCAATTTAGAATTTCGGGAAGTTTTTAAAACTTGTGTTTTAGCCATGGGTGCATAGTAGAACACTTGAAACAAGAAAGACACAACTTGATTAAAACAACAATATCTCAAAATTGACTAATTTGCTTTTCACGATTCTGAATCCATGAGAAAGACCACATTTTGATATACTTAATGCACTAATAGAAGTCCAAATTAGAATTTCGGGAAGTTTTGAAAACTTGAGTTTTAGCCATGGGTGCATAGTAGAACTCTTGAAACAAGAAAGAGACAACTTTATTAAACCTACGATATCTCAAAATTGACTGATTTGCTTTTCACGATTCAGAATCTATGTGAAAGATGACATTTTGATACACCTAATACTCTAAGGAAAGACCAAACTCGAATTTCGGGAACTTTTTAAATCTTGAGTTTTAGCCTTCGGTGCATAGTGGAACACTTAAAGTAAGAAAGAGACCACTTGATTAAACCAACGATATCTCAAAATTGACGTTTTTGCTTTTGAAGATTCTGAATCTATGTGAAAGATGACAGTTTGATGCACTTAATTCTTGAATAGAAGTTCAAATTAGGATTTTGGGAAACTTTAAAAGCTTGAGTTTTAGTCATGGGTGCATAGTAGAACACTTGAAACAAGAAAGAGACCACTTGATTAAAACATCGATATTTCCAAATTGACTTATTTGCTTTTAACGATTATGAATCTATATGGAAGAATACATTTTGATACACTTAATACACTAATGAAAGTCCAAACTCGGATTTTGGGAAGTTTGTACAGCTTGAGTTTTAGCCATGGGTGCATAGTAGAACACTTGAAACAAGAAAGAGAGAACTTGATTAAAACAACGATGTCTCAAAATTGACTTATTTGCTTTTGATGATCCTAAATCTATGTGAAAGACCATATTTTGATACACTTAATGCACTAATAGAAGTCCAAATTATGATTTCGTGAAGTTTTTAAAGCTTGAGTTTTAGTCATGGGTGCATAGTAGAACACTTGAAACAAGAAAGAGACCACTTGATTAAAACAACGATATCTCTAAATTGACTTATTTTCCTTTAACGATTCTGAATCTATGTGAAAGACGACATTTTGATTCACTTAATACACTAATGAAAGTCCAAACTCGGATTTTGGGAAGTTTTAAAGCTTGAGTTTTAGCCATGGGTGCATAGTAGAACTCTTGAAACAAGAAAGAGACAAGTTGAGTAAAACAACGAGATCTCAAAATTGTCTAATTTGCTTTTGATGATTCTGAATCTATATCTATGTGAAAGACCACATTTTGATATACTTAATGTACTAATAGAAGCCCAAATTTGGATCTCGGGAGGTTTATAAAATTGAGTTTTAGCCATCGGTGCAGTGTAGAACACATGAAATAAGAAAGAGACAAGTTGATTAAAACAACGATATCTCCAAATTGACTTATTTTCTTTTGGCGATTCCGAATCTATGTGGAAGATGAGAATTTGATACACCTAAGGCACTAATAGAAGTCCAAATTAGGATTTCGGGAAGCTTTCAAAGCTTGAGTTTTAGTCATGGGTGCATAGTAGAATACTTGAAACAAGAAAGAGACCACTTGATTAAACATCGATAATTCCAAATTGACTTATTTGCTTTTAACGATTATGAATCTATGTGGAAGAATACATTTTGATAAACTTAATACACTAATGAAAGTCCAAACTCGGATTTCAGGAAGTTTTGAAAACTTGAGTTTTAGCCATGGGTGCATAGTAGAAGACTTCAAACAAGAAAGAGACAACTTTATTAAAACAACGTTATCTCAAAATTGACTTATTTTCTTTTAACGATTTTTAATCCATGTGAAGGACGACATTTTGATACACGTAATACACTAATGAAAGTCCAAACTTAGAATTTGGGAAGTTTCTAAAGCTTGAGTTTTAGCCATGGGTGCATAGTAGAACACTTGAAACAAAAAATAGACCCCTTGATTTAAACAACGATATCTCTAAATTGAGTTATTTGCTTTTAACGATTCAGAATCTATGTGAAAGACGACATTTTGATACACTTAATGCACTAATAGAAGTGTAAATTGAAATTATGGGAAGTTTTTAAAACTTGCGTTTTAGCCATGGGTGCATAGTATAACACTTGAAACAAGAAAGAGACAACTTGATTAAAACAACGATATCTAAAAATTGACTAATTTGCTTTTGACGATTCCGAATCTATGTGAAGGAAAAATTTTTGACACACTTAATGCACTAATATAAGTCCAAATTAGGATTTTGAAAAGTTTTTAAAACTTGAGTTTTAGCCATGGGTGCATAGTAGAAGACTTCAAACAAGAAAGAGACAACTTTATTAAAACAACGTTATCTCAAAATTGACTTATTTTCTTTTAACGATTTTTAATCTATTTGAAGGAGGACATTTTGATACACGTAATACACTAATGAAAGTCCAAACTCGGAATTTGGGAAGTTTCTAAAGCTTGAGTTTTACCCATGGGTGCATAGTAAACACTTGAAACAAAAAACAGACCCCTTGATTTAAACAACGATATCTCTAACTTGAGTTATTTGCTTTTGACGATTCAGAATCTATGTGAAAGACGACATTTTGATACACTTAATGCACTAATAGAAGTGTAAATTGAAATTATGGGAAGTTTTTAAAACTTGCGTTTTAGCCATGGGTGCATAGTATAACACTTGAAACAAGAAAGAGACAACTTGATTAAAACAACGATATGTAAAAATTGACTAATTTGCTTTTGACGATTCCGAATCTATGTGAAGGAAAAAATTTTGACACACTTAATGCACTAATAGAAGTCCAAATTAGGATTTTGAAAAGTTTTTAAAACTTGAGTTTTAGCCATGGGTGCATAGTAGAAGACTTCAAACAAGAAACAACGATATCTCGAAATTGACATTTTTGCTTTTGACGATTCGAATCTATGGGAAAGACGACATTTTGATACACTTAATGCACTAATAGAAGTCCAAATTGGGATTTTGGGAAGTTTTTAAAACTTGAGTTTTATCCATGGGTGCATAGTAGAAGACTTGAAAGAAGAAAGAGACAATTTTATTAAAACAATGATATCACAAAATTCACTTATTTGCTTTAGACGATTCCGAATCTTTGCGAAAGATGACATTTTGGTACACTTAATGCACTAATGAAAGTCCAAATTCGGATTTCATGATGTTTTGAAAACATGAGTTTTAGTCACGGGTGCATAGTAGAACACTTGAAACAAGAAAGAGACAACTTTATTAAACCTACGATATCTCAAAATTGACTTATTTGCTTTTCACGATTCAGAATCTATGTGAAAGACGACATTTTGATACACTTAATACTCTAAGGAAAGACCAAACTCGAATTTCGGGAACTTTTTAATTCTTGAGTTTTAGCCTTCGGTGCATAGTGGAACACTTAAAGTAAGAAAGAGACCACTTGATTAAACCAACGATATCTCAAAATTGACGTTTTTGCTTTTGAAGATTCTGAATCTATGTGAAAGATGACAGTTTGATGCACTTAATTCTTGAATAGAAGTTCAAATTAGGATTTTGGGAAGCTTTCAAAGCTTGAGTTTTAGTCATGGGTGCATAGTAGAACACTTGAAACAAGAAAGAGACCACTTGATTAAAACATCGATATTTCCAAATTGACTTATTTGCTTTTAACGATTATGAATCTATGTGGAAGAATACATTTTGATACACTTAATACACTAATGAAAGTCCAAACTCGGATTTCAGGAAGTTTTGAAAACTTGAGTTTTAGCCATGGGTGCATAGTAGAAGACTTCAAACAAGAAAGAGACAACTTTATTAAAACAACGTTATCTCAAAATTGACTTATTTTCTTTTAACGATTTTGAATCTATGTGAAGGACGACATTTTGATACACGTAATACACTAATGAAAGTCCAAACTCGGAATTTGGGAAGTTTCTAAAGCTTGAGTTTTAGCCATGGGTGCATAGTAGAACACTTGAAACAAAAAACAGACCCCTTGATTTAAACAACGATATCTCTAAATTGAGTTATTTGCTTTTGACGATTCAGAATCTATGTGAAAGACGACATTTTGATACACTTAATGCACTAATAGAAGTGTAAATTGAAATTATGGGAAGTTTTTAAAACTTGCGTTTTAGCCATGGGTGCATAGTATAACACTTGAAACAAGAAAGAGGCAACTTGATTAAAACAACGATATCTAAAAATTGACTAATTTGCTTTTGACGATTCCGAATCTATGTGAAGGAAAAAATTTTGACACACTTAATGCACTAATAGAAGTCCAAATTAGGATTTTGAAAAGTTTTTAAAACTTGAGTTTTAGCCATGGGTGCATAGTAGAAGACTTCAAACAAGAAACAACGATATCTCGAAATTGACATTTTTGCTTTGACGATTCCGAATCTATGGGAAAGACGACATTCTGATACACTTAATGCACTAATAGAAGTCCAAATTGGGATTTTGGGAAGTTTTTAAAACTTGAGTTTTATCCATGGGTGCATAGTAGAAGACTTGAAAGAAGAAAGAGACAATTTTATTAAAACAATGATATCACAAAATTCACTTATTTGCTTTAGACGATTCCAAATCTTTTCGAAAGATGACATTTTGGTACACTTAATGCACTAATGAAAGTCCAAATTCGGATTTCATGATGTTTTGAAAACATGAGTTTTAGTCACGGGTGCATAGTAGAACACTTGAAACAAGAAAGAGACAACTTTATTAAACCTACGATATCTCAAAATTGACTTATTTGCTTTTCACGATTCTGAATCTATGTGAAAGACGACATTTTGATACACTTAATACTCTAAGGAAAGACCAAACTCAAATTTCGGGAACTTTTTAAATCTTGAGTTTTAGCCTTCGGTGCATAGTAGAACACTTAAAGTTAGAAAGAGACCACTTGATTAAACCAACGATATCTCAAAATTGACTTTTTTGCTTTTGAAGATTCTGAATCTATGTGAAAGACGACATTTTGATGCACTTAATTCTCGAATAGAAGTTCAAATTAGGATTTCGGGAAGCTTTCAAAGCTTGAGTTTTAGTCATGGGTGCATAGTAGAACACTTAAAAAACAAGAAAGAGACCACTTGATTAAAACATCGATATTTCCAAATTGACTTATTTGCTTTTAACGATTATGAATCTATGTGGAAGAATACATTTTGATACACATAATACACTAATGAAAGTCCAAACTCGGATTTTGGGAAGTTTGTACAGCTTGAGTTTTAGCCATGGGTGCATAGTAGAACACTTGAAACAAGAAAGAGAGAACTTGATTAAAACAACGATGTCTCAAAATTGACTTATTTGCTTTTGATGATCCTGAATCTATGTGAAAGACCATATTTTGATACACTTAATGCACTAATAGAAGTCCAAATTATGATTCCGTGAAGTTTTTAAAGCTTGAGTTTTAGTCATGGGTGCATAGTAGAACACTTGAAACAGGAAAGAGACCACTTGATTAAAACAACGATATCTCTAAATTGACTTATTTGCTTTTAACGATTCTGAATCTATGTGAAAGACGACATTTTGATACACTTAATACACTAATGAAAGTCCAAACTCAAATTTTGGGAAGTTTTAAAGCTTGAGTTTTAGCCATGGGTGCATAGTAGAACTCTTGAAACAAGAAAGAGACAAGTTGAGTAAAACAACGAGATCTCAAAATTGACTAATTTGCTTTTGATGATTCTGAATCTATATCTATGTGAAAGACCACATTTTGATATACTTAATGTACTAATAGAAGCCCAAATTTGGATCTCGGGAGGTTTATAAACTTGAGTTTTAGCCATCGGTGCAGTGTAGAACACTTGAAAGAAGAAAGAGACAAGTTGATTAAAACAACGATATCTCCAAATTGACTTATTTTCTTTTGGCGATTCCGAATCTATGTGGAAGATGACATTTTGATACACCTAAGGCACTAATAGAAGTCCAAATTACAATTTCCGAAAGTTTTTAGAACTTGAGTTTTAGTCATGGGTGCATAGTAGAACACTTGGAAAAAGAAAGAGACAACTTTATTAAAAAAATGATATCTCAAAATTGCCTTATTTGCCTTAAACGATTCCGAATCTTTGTGAAAGATGACATTTTGGTACACTTAATGCACTAATGAAAGTCCAAAATTGGATTTCGAGAAGTTTTGAAAACTTGAGTTTTAGCCATGGGTGCATAGTAGAAGACTTCAAACAAGAAAGAGACAACTTTATTAAAACAACGTTATCTCAAAATTGACTTATTTTCTTTTAACGATTTTGAATCTATGTGAAAGACAACATTTTGATACACGTAATACACTAATGAAAGTCCAAACTCAGATTTTGGGAAGTTTCTAAAGCTTGAGTTTTAGCCATGGGTGCATAGTAGAACACTTGAAACAAGAAACAGACCCCTTGATTTAAACAACGATATCTCTAAATTGAGTTATTTGCTTTTGACGATTCAGAATCTATGTGAAAGACGACATTTTGAGACACTTAATGTACTAATAGAATTGCAAATTGAAATTTCAGGAAGTTTTTAAAACTTGCATTTTAGCAATGGGTGCATAGTATAACACTTGAAACAAGAAAGAGACAACTTGATTAAAACAACGATATCTAAAAATTGACTAATTTGCTTTTGACGATTCCGAATCTATGTGAATGAAAAATTTTTGACACATTTAATGCACTAATAGAAGTCCAAATTAGGATTTTGAAAAGTTTTTAAAACTTGAGTTTTAGCCATGGGTGCATAGTAGAAGACTTCAAACAAGAAACAACGATATCTCGAAATTGACATTTTTGCTTTTGACGATTCCGAATCTATGGGAAAGACGACATTTTGATACACTTAATGCACTAATAGAAGTCCAAATTGGGATTTTGGGAAGTTTTTAAAACTTGAGTTTTATCCATGGGTGCATAGTAGAAGACTTGAAAGAAGAAAGAGACAATTTTATTAAAACAATGATATCACAAAATTCACTTATTTGCTTTAGACGATTCCGAATCTTTGCGAAAGATGACATTTTGGTACACTTAATGCACTAATGAAAGTCCAAATTCGGATTTCATGATGTTTTGAAAACATGAGTTTTAGTCACGGGTGCATAGTAGAACACTTGAAACAAGAAAGAGACAACTTTATTAAACCTACGATATCTCAAAATTGACTTATTTGCTTTTCACGATTCAGAATCTATGTGAAAGACGACATTTTGATACACTTAATACTCTAAGGAAAGACCAAACTCAAATTTTGGGAACTTTTTAAATCTTGAGTTTTAGCCTTCGGTGCATAGTAGAACACTTAAAGTTAGAAAGAGACCACTTGATTAAACCAACGATATCTCAAAATTGACTTTTTTGCTTTTGAAGATTCTGCATCTATGTGAAAGACGACATTTTGATGCACTTAATTCTCGAATAGAAGTTCAAATTAGGATTTCGGGAAGCTTTCAAAGCTTGAGTTTTAGTCATGGGTGCATAGTAGAACACTTGAAACAAGAAAGAGACCACTTGATTAAAACATCGATATTTCCAAATTGACTTATTTGCTTTTAACGATTATGAATCTATGTGGAAGAATGCATTTTGATACACTTAATAATCTAATGAAAGTCCAAACTCGGATTTTGGGAAGTTTGTACAGCTTGAGTTTTAGCCATGGGTGCATAGTAGAACACTTGAAACAAGAAAGAGAGAACTTGAATAAAACAACGATGTCTCAAAATTGACTTATTTGCTTTTGATGATCCTCAATCTATGTGAAAGACCATATTTTGATACACTTAATGCACTAATAGAAGTCCAAATTATGATTTCGTGAAGTTTTTAAAGCTTGAGTTTTAGTCATGGGTGCATAGTAGAACACTTGAAACAGGAAAGAGACCACTTGATTAAAACAACGATATCTCTAAATTGACTTATTTGCTTTTAACGATTCTGAATCTATGTGAAAGACGACATTTTGATACACTTAATACACTAATGAAAGTCCAAACTCAGATTTTGGGAAGTTTTAAAGCTTGAGTTTTAGCCATGGGTGCATAGTAGAACTCTTGAAACAAGAAAGAGACAAGTTGAGTAAAACAACGAGATCTCAAAATTGACTAATTTGCTTTTGATGATTCTGAATCTATATCTATGTGAAAGACCACATTTTGATATACTTAATGTACTAATAGAAGCCCAAATTTGGATCTCGGGAGGTTTATAAACTTGAGTTTTAGCCATCGGTGCAGTGTAAAACACTTGAAAGAAGAAAGAGACAAGTTGATTAAAACAACGATATCTCCAAATTGACTTATTTTCTTTTGGCGATTCTGAATCTATGTGGAAGATGACATTTTGATACACCTAAGGCACTAATAGAAGTCCAAATTAGGATTTCGGGAAGCTTTCAAAGCTTGAGTTTTAGTCATGGGTGCATAGTAGAACACTTGGAAAAAGAAAGAGACAACTTTATTAAAAAAATGATATCTCAAAATTGCCTTATTTGCCTTAAACGATTCCGAATCTTTGTGAAAGATGACATTTTGGTACACTTAATGCACTAATGAAAGTCCAAAATTGGATTTCGGGAAGTTTTGAAAACTTGAGTTTTAGCCATGGGTGCATAGTAGAAGACTTCAAACAAGAAAGAGACAACTTTATTAAAACAACGTTATCTCAAAATTGACTTATTTTCTTTTAACGATTTTGAATCTATGTGAAAGACAACATTTTGATACACGTAATACACTAATGAAAGTCCAAACTCAGATTTTGGGAAGTTTCTAAAGCTTGAGTTTTAGCCATGGGTGCATAGTAGAACACTTGAAACAAGAAACAGACCCCTTGATTTAAACAACGATATCTCTAAATTGAGTTATTTGCTTTTGACGATTCAGAATCTATGTGAAAGACGACATTTTGAGACACTTAATGCACTAATAGAATTGCAAATTGAAATTTCGAGAAGTTTTTAAAACTTGCATTTTAGCAATGGGTGCATAGTATAACACTTGAAACAAGAAAGAGACAACTTGATTAAAACAACGATATCTAAAAATTGACTAATTTGCTTTTGACGATTCCGAATCTATGTGAAGGAAAAAATTTTGACACACTTAATGCACTAATAGAAGTCCAAATTAGGATTTTGAAAAGTTTTTAAAACTTGAGTTTTAGGCATGGGTGCATAGTAGAAGACTTCAAACAAGAAACAACGATATCTCGAAATTGACATTTTTGCTTTTGACGATTCCGAATCTATGGGAAAGACGACATTTTGATACACTTAATGCACTAATAGAAGTCCAAATTGGGATTTTGGGAAGTTTTTAAAACTTGAGTTTTATCCATGGGTGCATAGTAGAAGACTTGAAAGAAGAAAGAGACAATTTTATTAAAACAATGATATCACAAAATTCACTTATTTGCTTTAGACGATTCCGAATCTTTGCGAAAGATGACATTTTGGTACACTTAATGCACTAATGAAAGTCCAAATTCGGATTTCATGATGTTTTGAAAACATGAGTTTTAGTCATGGGTGCATAGTAGAACACTTGAAACAAGAAGGAGACAATTTTATTAAAACAACGATATCACAAAATTGACTTATTTGCTTTTAACGATTCTAAATCTTTGAGAAAGATGACATTTTGATACACTTAATAAACTAAGGAAAGACCAAACTCAGATTTCGGGAAGTTTTTAAAGCTTGAGTTTTACCCTTCGGTGCATAGTAGGAACACTTGAAGTAAGAAAGGGACCACTTGATTAAACCAACGATATCTCAAAATTGACTTTTTTGCTTTTGAAGATTCTGAATCTATGTGAAAGATGACATTTTGATGCACTTAATTCTGTAATAGAAGTCCAAATTAGGATTTCGGGAAGTTTTCAGAGCTTGAGTCTTAGTCATGGGTGCATAGTAGAACACTTGAAAAAAGAAAGAGACCACTTGATTAAAACGTCGATATCTCCAAATTGACTTATTTGCTTTAAACGTTTCTGAATCTATGTGGAAAAATACATTTTGATACACTTTATACACTAATGAAAGTCCAAACTCGGATATTGGGAAGTTTTTAAAGCTTGAGTTTTAGCTATTGGTGCATAGTAGAACACTTGAAACAAGAAAGAGAGAACTTGATTAAAACAACGATATCTCAAAATTGACTTATTTGCATTTGATGATCCCGAATTTATGTGAAAGACGACATTTTGATACACTTACTGCACTAATAGAAGTCCAAATTATGATTTCGAGATGTTTTTAAAGCTTGAGTTTCAGTCATGGGTGCATAGTAGAACACTTGAAACAAGAAAGAGACTACTTGATTAAAACAACGATATCTCTAAATTGATTCATTTGCTTTTAACGATTCTAAATCTATGTGAAAGATGACATTTTGATACACTTAATAAACTAATCAAAGTCAAAACTCGGATTTTGGGAAGTTTTAAAGCTTGAGATTTAGCCATGGATGCATAGTAGAACACTTGAAACAAGAAAGAGACAAGTTGAGTAAAGCAACAATCTCTCAAAATTGACTAATTTGCTTTTGACGATTCCGAATCTATGTGAAAGACCACATTTTGTTATACTTAATGCACTAATAGAAGCCCAAATTCGGATCTCGAGAAGTTTTTAAAACTTCAGTTTTAGCCATCGGTGCATTGTAGAACACTTGACATAAGAAAGAGACAACTTGATTAAAACAATGATATCTCGAAATTGACTTATTTGCTTTTAGCGATTCTGAATCTATGTGAAAGATGACATTTTGATACACTTAATGCACTAATAGAAGTCCAAATTAGGATTTCGGGAAGTTTTCAAAACTTGAATTTTTGTCATGGGTGCATAGTAGAACACTTGGAAAAAGAAAGAGAGAACTTTATTAAAACAACGATATCTCAAAATTGTCTTATTTGCTTTAAACGATTCCGAATCTTTGTGAAAGATGACATTTTGGTACACTTAATGCACTAATGAAATCCCAAATTCGAATTTCGGGTAGTTTTGAAAACTTGAGTTTTAGCCAGGGGTATATAGTAGAACACTTGAAACAGGAAAGACACAATTTTAATATAACAACGATATCTCAAAATTGAATTATCTCCTTTTAACGATTCTAAATCTATGTGAAAGACGACATTTTGATACACTTAATAAACTAATGAATGTTAAAACTCTGATTTTGGGAGGTTTTTAAAGCTTGGGTTTTAGCCACGGGTGCATACTAGAACACTTGAATCAAGATAGAGATAACTTGATCAAAACAACAATATCTCAAAATTGACTTATTTGCTTTTAACGATTCCGAATCTATGTGAAAGAAGACATTTTGATACACTTAATGCACTAATAGAAGTCCAAATTAGGATTTCAAAAAGTTTTTAAAACTTGAGTTTTAGCCATGGGTGCATAGTAGAAGACTTCAAACAAGAAACAACGATATCTCGAAATTGACATTTTTGCTTTTGACGATTCCGAATCTATGGGAAAGATGACCTTTTGATACACTTAATGCACTAATAGAAGTCCAAATTGGGATTTCGGGGAGTTTTTAAAATTTGAGTTTTATCCATTGGTGCATAGTAGAAGACTTGAAAGAAGAAAGAGACAATTTTATTAAAACAATGATATCACGAAATTCACTTATTTGCTTTAGACGATTCCGAATCTTTGCGAAAGATGACATTTTGGTACACTTAATGCACTAATGAAAGTCCAAATTCGAATTTCATGATGTTTTGAAAACATGAGTTTTAGTCATGGGTGCATAGTAGAACACTTGAAACAAGAAGGAGACAATTTTATTAAAACAACGATATCACAAAATTGACTTATTGGCTTTTAACGATTCTAAATCTATGAGAAAGATGACATTTTGATACACTTAATACACTAAGGAAAGACCAAACTCAGATTTCGGGAAGTTTTTAAAGCTTGAGTTTTACCCTTCGGTGCATAGTAGGAACGATTGAAGTAAGAAAGGGACCACTTGATTAAACCAACGATATCTCAAAATTGACTTTTTTGCTTTTGAATATTCCGAATCTATGTGAAAAATGACATTTTGATGCACTTAATTCTGTAATAGAAATCCAAATTAGGATTTCGGGAAGTTTTCAGAGCTTGAGTCTTAGTCATGGGTGCATAGTAGAACACTTGAAACAAGAAAGAAACCACTTGATTAAAACGTCGATATCTCCAAATTGACTTATTTGCTTTAAACGTTTCTGAATCTATGTGGAAAAATACATTTTGATACACTTTATACACTAATGAAAGTCCAAACTCGGATTTTGGGAAGTTTTTAAAGCTTGAGTTTTAGCTATGGGTGCATAGTAGAACACTTGAAACAAGAAAGAGAGAACTTGATTAAAACAACGATATCTCAAAATTGACTTATTTGCATTTTATGATCCCGAATCTATGTGAAAGATGACATTTTGATACACTTACTGCACTAATAGAAGTCCAAATTATGATTTCGAGAAGTTTTTAAAGCTTGAGTTTCAGTCATGGGTGCATAGTAGAACACTTGAAACAAGAAAGAGACTACTTGATTAAAACAACGATATCTCTAAATTGATTCATTTGCTTTTAACGATTCTAAATCTATGTGAAAGATGACATTTTGATACACTTAATAAACTAATCAAAGTCAAAACTCGGATTTTGGGAAGTTTTAAAGCTTGAGATTTAGCCATGGATGCATAGTAGAACACTTGAAACAAGAAAGAGACAAGTTGAGTAAAGCAACAATCTCTCAAAATTGACTAATTTGCTTTTGACGATTCCGAATCTATGTGAAAGACCACATTTTGTTATACTTAATGCACTAATAGAAGCCCAAATTCGGATCTCGAGAAGTTTTTAAAACTTCAGTTTTAGCCATCGGTGCATTGTAGAACACTTGACATAAGAAAGAGACAACTTGATTAAAACAATGATATCTCGAAATTGACTTATTTGCTTTTAGCGATTCTGAATCTATGTGAAAGATGACATTTTGATACACTTAATGCACTAATAGAAGTCCAAATTAGGATTTCGGGAAGTTTTCAAAACTTGAATTTTTGTCATGGGTGCATAGTAGAACACTTGGAAAAAGAAAGAGAGAACTTTATTAAAACAACGATATCTCAAAATTGTCTTATTTGCTTTAAACGATTCCGAATCTTTGTGAAAGATGACATTTTGGTACACTTAATGCACTAATGAAATCCCAAATTCGAATTTCGGGTAGTTTTGAAAACTTGAGTTTTAGCCAGGGGTATATAGTAGAACACTTGAAACAGGAAAGACACAATTTTAATATAACAACGATATCTCAAAATTGAATTATCTCCTTTTAACGATTCTAAATCTATGTGAAAGACGACATTTTGATACACTTAATAAACTAATGAATGTTAAAACTCTGATTTTGGGAGGTTTTTAAAGCTTGGGTTTTAGCCACGGGTGCATACTAGAACACTTGAATCAAGATAGAGATAACTTGATCAAAACAACAATATCTCAAAATTGACTTATTTGCTTTTAACGATTCTGAATCTATGTGAAAGAAGACATTTTGATACACTTAATGCACTAATAGAAGTCCAAATTAGGATTTCGAAAAGTTTTTAAAACTTGAGTTTTAGCCATGGGTGCATAGTAGAAGACTTCAAACAAGAAACAACGATATCTCGAAATTGACATTTTTGCTTTTGACGATTCCGAATCTATGGGAAAGATGACCTTTTGATACACTTAATGCACTAATAGAAGTCCAAATTGGGATTTCGGGGAGTTTTTAAAATTTGAGTTTTATCCATTGGTGCATAGTAGAAGACTTGAAAGAAGAAAGAGACAATTTTATTAAAACAATGATATCACAAAATTCACTTATTTGCTTTAGACGATTCCGAATCTTTGCGAAAGATGACATTTTGGTACACTTAATGCACTAATGAAAGTCCAAATTCGAATTTCATGATGTTTTGAAAACATGAGTTTTAGTCATGGGTGCATAGTAGAACACTTGAAACAAGAAGGAGACAATTTTATTAAAACAACGATATCACAAAATTGACTTATTGGCTTTTAACGATTCTAAATCTATGAGAAAGATGACATTTTGATACACTTAATACACTAAGGAAAGACCAAACTCAGATTTTGGGAAGTTTTTAAAGCTTGAGTTTTACCCTTCGGTGCATAGTAGGAACGATTGAAGTAAGAAAGGGACCACTTGATTAAACCAACGATATCTCAAAATTGACTTTTTTGCTTTTGAATATTCCGAATCTATGTGAAAAATGACATTTTGATGCACTTAATTCTGTAATAGAAATCCAAATTAGGATTTCGGGAAGTTTTCAGAGCTTGAGTCTTAGTCATGGGTGCATAGTAGAACACTTGAAACAAGAAAGAAACCACTTGATTAAAACGTCGATATCTCCAAATTGACTTATTTGCTTTAAACGTTTCTGAATCTATGTGGAAAAATACATTTTGATACACTTTATACACTAATGAAAGTCCAAACTCGGATTTTGGGAAGTTTTTAAAGCTTGAGTTTTAGCTATGGGTGCATAGTAGAACACTTGAAACAAGAAAGAGAGAACTTGATTAAAACAACGATATCTCAAAATTGACTTATTTGCATTTGATGATCCCGAATCTATGTGAAAGATGACATTTTGATACACTTACTGCACTAATAGAAGTCCAAATTATGATTTCGAGAAGTTTTTAAAGCTTGAGTTTCAGTCATGGGTGCATAGTAGAACACTTGAAACAAGAAAGAGACTACTTGATTAAAACAACGATATCTCTAAATTGATTCATTTGCTTTTAACAATTCTGAATCTATGTGAAAGATGACATTTTGATACACTTAATAAACTAATCAAAGTCCAAACTCGGATTTTGGGAAGTTTTAAAGCTTGAGATTTAGCCATGGATGCATAGTAGAACACTTGAAACAAGAAAGAGACAAGTTGAGTAAAGCAACGATCTCTCAAAATTGACTAATTTGCTTTTGACGATTCCGAATCTATGTGAAAGACCACATTTTGATATACTTAATGCACTAATAGAAGCCCAAATTCGGATCTCGGGAAGTTTTTAAAACTTCAGTTTTAGCTATCGGTGCATTGTAGAACACTTGACATAAGAAAGAGACAACTTGATTAAAACAACGATATCTCGAAATTGACTTATTTGCTTTTAGCGATTCTGAATCTATGTGAAAGATGACATTTTGATACACTTAATGCACTAATAGAAGTCCAAATTAGGATTTCGGGAAGTTTCCAAAACTTTGAATTTCAGTCATGGGTGCATAGTAGAACACTTGGAAAAAGAAAGAGAGAACTTTATTAAAACAACGATATCTCAAAATTGTCTTTTTTGCTTTAAACGATTCCGAATCTTTGTGAAAGATGACATTTTGGTACACTTAATGCACTAATGAAATCCCAAATTCGGATTTCGGGTAGTTTTGAAAACTTGAGTTTTAGCCAGGGGTACATAGTAGAACTCTTGAAACAGGAAAGACACAATTTTATTATAACAACGATATCTCAAAATTGAATTATCTCCTTTTAACGATTCTAAATCTATGTGAAAGACGACATTTTGATACACTTAATAAAGTAATGAATGTTAAAACTCTGATTTTGGGAGGTTTTTAAAGCTTGGGTTTTAGCCACGGGTGCATACTAGAACACTTGAATCAAGATAGAGATAACTTGATCAAAACAACAATATCTCAAAATTGACTTATTTGCTTTTAACGATTCCGAATCTATGTGAAAGAAGTCATTTTGATACACTTAATGCACTAATAGAAGTCCAAATTAGGATTTCAAAAAGTTTTTAAAACTTGAGTTTTAGCCATGGGTGCATAGTAGAATACTTCAAACAAGAAACAACGATATCTCGAAATTGACATTTTTGCTTTTGACGATTCCGAATCTATGGGAAAGATGACCTTTTGATACACTTAATGCACTAATAGAAGTCCAAATTGGGATTTCGGGGAGTTTTTAAAATTTGAGTTTTATCCATGGGTGCATAGTAGAAGACTTGAAAGAAGAAAGAGACAATTTTATTAAAACAATGATATCACAAAATTCAGTTATTTGCTTTAGACGATTCCGAATCTTTGCGAAAGATGACATTTTGGTACACTTAATGCACTAATGAAAGTCCAAATTTGGATTTCATGATGTTTTGAAAACATGAGTTTTAGCCATGGCTGCATAGTAGAACACTTGAAACAAGAAGGAGACAATTTTATTAAAAGAACGATATCACAAAATTGACTTATTTGCTTTTAATGATTCTGAATCTATGAGAAAGATGACATTTTGATACACTTTATACACTAAGGAAAGACCAAACTCGTATTTCGGGAAGTTTTTAAAGGTTGAGTTTTACCCTTCGGTGTATAGTAGGAACACTTGAAGTAAGAAAGAGACCACTTGACTAAACCAACGATATCTCAAAATTAACTTTTTTCCTTTTGAAGATTCCGAATCTACGTGAAAGATGACATTTTGATACACTTAATTCTGCAATAGAAGTCCAAATTAGGATTTCGGGAAGTTTTCAGAGCTTGAGTCTTAGTCATGGGTGCATAGTAGAACACTTGAAACAAGAAAGAGACTACTTGATTAAAAAAACGATATCTCTAAATTGATTTATTTGCTTTTAACGATTCTGAATCTATGTGAAAGACGACATTTTGATACACTTAATACACTAATCAAAGTCCAAACTCGGATTTTGGGAAGTATTTAAAGCTTGAGATTTAGCCATGGGTGCATAGTAGAACACTTGAAACAAGAAAGAGACAAGTTGAGTAAAGCAACGATCTCTCAAAATTGACTAATTTGCTTTTGACGATTCCAAATCTATGTGAAAGACCACATTTTGATATACTTAATGCACTAATAGAAGCCCAAATTCGGATCTTGGGAAGTTTTTAAAACTTCAGTTTTAGCTATCGGTGCAGCGTAGAACACTTGAAATAAGAAAGAGACAACTTGATTAAAACAACGATATCTCGAAATTGACTTATTTGCTTTTAGCGATTCTGAATCTATGTGAAAGACGACATTTTGATACACTTAATGCACTAATAGAAGTCCAAATTAGGATTTCGGGAAGTTTTCAAAACTTGAATTTTTGTCATGGGTGCATAGTAGAACACTTGGAAAAAGAAAGAGAGAACTTTATTAAAACAACGATATCTCAAAATTGTCTTATTTGCTTTTAACGATTCCGAATCTTTGTGAAAGATGACATTTTGGTACACTTAATGCACTAATGAAATCCCAAATTCGGATTTTGGGTAGTTTTGAAAACTTGAGTTTTAGCCAGGGGTACATAGTAGAACACTTGAAACAGGAAAGACACAATTTTATTATAACAACGATATCTCAAAATTGAATTATTTCCTTTTAACGATTCTGAATCTATGTGAAAGAGGACATTTTGATACACTCAATAAATTAATGAATGTCAAAACTCTGATTTTGGGAGGTTTTTAAAGCTTGAGTTTTAGCCACGGGTGCATACTAGAACACTTGAATCAAGATAGAGATAACACGATCAAAACAACAATATCTCAAAATTGACTTATTTGCTTTTAACGATTCCAAATCTATGTGAAAGATGACATTTTGATACACTTAATGCACTAATAGAAGTCCAATTTAGAATTTTGGGAAGTTTTTAAAACTTGCGTTTTAGCCATGGGTGCATAGTAGAACACATGAATCCAGAAAGACACAACTTGATTAAAACAACAATATCTCAAAATTGACTAATTTGCTTTTCACGATTCTGAATCTATGTGAAAGATGACATTTTGATTCACTTAATACACTAATGAAAGTCCAAACTCGGATTTTGGGAAGTTTTAAAGCTTGAGTTTTAGCCAGGGGTACATAGTAGAACACTTGTAACAGGAAAGACACAATTTTATTATAACAACGATATCTCAAAATTGAATTATTTCCTTTTAACGATTCTGAATCTATGTGAAAGACGACATTTTGATACACTTAATAAATTAATGAATGTCGAAACTCTGATTTTGGGAGGTTTTTAAAGCTTGAGTTTTAGCCACGGGTGCATACTAGAACACTTGAATCAAGATAGAGATAACATGATCAAAACAACAATATCTCAAAATTGACTTATTTGCTTTTAACGATTCCAAATCTATGTGAAAGATGACATTTTGATACACTTAATGCACTAATAGAAGTCCAATTTAGAATTTTGGGAAGTTTTTAAAACTTGCGTTTTAGCCATGGGTGCATAGTAGAACACATGAATCCAGAAAGACACAACTTGATTAAAACAACAATATCTCAAAATTGACTAATTTGCTTTTCACGATTCTGAATCCATGTGAAAGACCACAATTTGATATACTTAATGCACTAATAGAAGTCCAAATTAGAATTTCGGGAAGTTTTGAAAACTTGAGTTTTAGCCATGGGTGCATAGAACACTTGAAGCAAGAAAGAGACAACTTTATTAAACCTACGATATCTCAAAATTGACCTATTTCCCTTTCATGATTCAGAATCTATGTGAAAAATGACATTTTGATACACTTAATACACTAAGGAAAGACCAAACTCAGATTTTGGGAACTTTTTAAATCTTGAGTTATAGCCTTCGGTGCATAGTAGAACACTTGAAGTAAGAAAGAGACCACTTGATTAAACCAACGATATCTCAAAATTGACTTTTTTGCTTTTGAAGATTCTGAATCTATGTGAAAAACGAAATTTTGATGCACTTAATTCTCTAATAGAAGTTCAAATTAGGATTTTGGGAAGCTTTCGAAGCTTGAGTTTTAGTCATGGGTGAATAGTAGAACACTTGAAACAAGAAAGAGACCACTTGATTAAAACAACGATATCTCTAAATTGACTTATTTGCTTTTAACGATTTTGAATCTATGTGAAAGACAACATTTTGATACACTTAATACACTAATGAAAGTCCAAACTCGGATTTTGGGAAGTTTTTAAAGCTTGAGTTTTAGCTATGGGTGCATAGTAGAACACTTGAAACAAGAAAGAGAGAACTTGATTAAAACAACAATATCTCAAAATTGACTTATTTGCATTTGATGATCCCGAATCTATGTGAAAGATGACATTTTGATACACTTACTGCACTAATAGAAGTCCAAATTATGTTTTCGAGAAGTTTTTAGAGCTTGAGTTTCAGTCATGGGTGCATACTAGAACACTTGAAACATGAAAGAGACTACTTGATTAAAACAACGATATCTCTAAATTGATTTATTTTCTTTTAACGATTCTGAATCTATGTGAAAGATGACATTTTGATACACTTAATACACTAATCAAAGTCCAAACTCGGATTTTGGGAAGTATTTAAAGCTTGAGATTTAGCCATGGGTGCATAGTAGAACACTTGAAACAAGAAAGAGACAAGTTTAGTAAAGCAACGATCTCTCAAAATTGACTAATTTGCTTTTGACGATTTCGAATCTATGTGAAAGACCACATTTTGATATACTTAATGCACTAATAGAATCCTAAATTCGGATCTCAGGAAGTTTTTAAAACTTCAGTTTTAGCCATCGGTGCATTGTAGAACACTTGAAATAAGAAAGAGACAACTTGATTAAAACAACGATATCTCGAAATTGACTTATTTGCTTTTAGCGATTCTGAATCTATGTGAAAGAGGACATTTTGATACACTTAATGCACTAATAGAAGTCCAAATTAGGATTTCGGGAAGTTTTCAAAACTTGAATTTTTGTCATGGGTGCATAGTAGAACACTTGGAAAAAGAAAGAGAGAACTTTATTAAAACAACGATATCTCAAAATTGTCTTATTTGCTTTTAACGATTCCGAATCTTTGTGAAAGGTGACATTTTGGTACACTTAATGCACTAATGAAATCCCAAATTCGGATTTTGGGTAGTTTTGAAAACTTGAGTTTTAGCCAGGGGTACATAGTAGAACACTTGAAACAGGAAAGACACAATTTTATTATAACAACGATATCTCAAAATTGAATTATTTCCTTTTAACGATTCTGAATCTATGTGAAAGATGACATTTTGATACACTCAATAAATTAATGAATGTCAAAACTCTGATTTTGGGAGGTTTTTAAAGCTTGAGTTTTAGCCACGGGTGCATACTAGAACACTTGAATCAAGATAGAGATAACACGATCAAAACAACAATATCTCAAAATTGACTTATTTGCTTTTAACGATTCCAAATCTATGTGAAAGATGACATTTTGATACACTTAATGCACTAATAGAAGTCCAATTTAGAATTTTGGGAAGTTTTTAAAACTTGCGTTTTAGCCATGGGTGCATAGTAGAACACATGAATCCAGAAAGACACAACTTGATTAAAACAACAATATCTCAAAATTGACTAATTTGCTTTTCACGATTCTGAATCTATGTGAAAGATGACATTTTGATTCACTTAATACACTAATGAAAGTCCAAACTCGGATTTTGGGAAGTTTTAAAGCTTGAGTTTTAGCCAGGGGTACATAGTAGAACACTTGTAACAGGAAAGACACAATTTTATTATAACAACGATATCTCAAAATTGAATTATTTCCTTTTAACGATTCTGAATCTATGTGAAAGACGACATTTTGATACACTTAATAAATTAATGAATGTCGAAACTCTGATTTTGGGAGGTTTTTAAAGCTTGAGTTTTAGCCACGGGTGCATACTAGAACACTTGAATCAAGATAGAGATAACATGATCAAAACAACAATATCTCAAAATTGACTTATTTGCTTTTAACGATTCCAAATCTATGTGAAAGATGACATTTTTGATACACTTAATGCACTAATAGAAGTCCAATTTAGAATTTTGGGAAGTTTTTAAAACTTGCGTTTTAGCCATGGGTGCATAGTAGAACACATGAATCCAGAAAGACACAACTTGATTAAAACAACAATATCTCAAAATTGACTAATTTGCTTTTCACGATTCTGAATCCATGTGAAAGACCACAATTTGATATACTTAATGCACTAATAGAAGTCCAAATTAGAATTTCGGGAAGTTTTGAAAACTTGAGTTTTAGCCATGGGTGCATAGAACACTTGAAGCAAGAAAGAGACAACTTTATTAAACCTACGATATCTCAAAATTGACCTATTTCCCTTTCATGATTCAGAATCTATGTGAAAAATGACATTTTGATACACTTAATACACTAAGGAAAGACCAAACTCAGATTTTGGGAACTTTTTAAATCTTGAGTTATAGCCTTCGGTGCATAGTAGAACACTTGAAGTAAGAAAGAGACCACTTGATTAAACCAACGATATCTCAAAATTGACTTTTTTGCTTTTGAAGATTCTGAATCTATGTGAAAAACGAAATTTTGATGCACTTAATTCTCTAATAGAAGTTCAAATTAGGATTTTGGGAAGCTTTCGAAGCTTGAGTTTTAGTCATGGGTGAATAGTAGAACACTTGAAACAAGAAAGAGACCACTTGATTAAAACAACGATATCTCTAAATTGACTTATTTGCTTTTAACGATTTTGAATCTATGTGAAAGACAACATTTTGATACACTTAATACACTAATGAAAGTCCAAACTCGGATTTTGGGAAGTTTTTAAAGCTTGAGTTTTAGCTATGGGTGCATAGTAGAACACTTGAAACAAGAAAGAGAGAACTTGATTAAAACAACAATATCTCAAAATTGACTTATTTGCATTTGATGATCCCGAATCTATGTGAAAGATGACATTTTGATACACTTACTGCACTAATAGAAGTCCAAATTATGTTTTCGAGAAGTTTTTAGAGCTTGAGTTTCAGTCATGGGTGCATACTAGAACACTTGAAACATGAAAGAGACTACTTGATTAAAACAACGATATCTCTAAATTGATTTATTTTCTTTTAACGATTCTGAATCTATGTGAAAGATGACATTTTGATACACTTAATACACTAATCAAAGTCCAAACTCGGATTTTGGGAAGTATTTAAAGCTTGAGATTTAGCCATGGGTGCATAGTAGAACACTTGAAACAAGAAAGAGACAAGTTTAGTAAAGCAACGATCTCTCAAAATTGACTAATTTGCTTTTGACGATTTCGAATCTATGTGAAAGACCACATTTTGATATACTTAATGCACTAATAGAATCCTAAATTCGGATCTCAGGAAGTTTTTAAAACTTCAGTTTTAGCCATCGGTGCATTGTAGAACACTTGAAATAAGAAAGAGACAACTTGATTAAAACAACGATATCTCGAAATTGACTTATTTGCTTTTAGCGATTCTGAATCTATGTGAAAGAGGACATTTTGATACACTTAATGCACTAATAGAAGTCCAAATTAGGATTTCGGGAAGTTTTCAAAACTTGAATTTTTGTCATGGGTGCATAGTAGAACACTTGGAAAAAGAAAGAGAGAACTTTATTAAAACAACGATATCTCAAAATTGTCTTATTTGCTTTTAACGATTCCGAATCTTTGTGAAAGGTGACATTTTGGTACACTTAATGCACTAATGAAATCCCAAATTCGGATTTTGGGTAGTTTTGAAAACTTGAGTTTTAGCCAGGGGTACATAGTAGAACACTTGAAACAGGAAAGACACAATTTTATTATAACAACGATATCTCAAAATTGAATTATTTCCTTTTAACGATTCTGAATCTATGTGAAAGATGACATTTTGATACACTCAATAAATTAATGAATGTCAAAACTCTGATTTTGGGAGGTTTTTAAAGCTTGAGTTTTAGCCACGGGTGCATACTAGAACACTTGAATCAAGATAGAGATAACACGATCAAAACAACAATATCTCAAAATTGACTTATTTGCTTTTAACGATTCCAAATCTATGTGAAAGATGACATTTTGATACACTTAATGCACTAATAGAAGTCCAATTTAGAATTTTGGGAAGTTTTTAAAACTTGCGTTTTAGCCATGGGTGCATAGTAGAACACATGAATCCAGAAAGACACAACTTGATTAAAACAACAATATCTCAAAATTGACTAATTTGCTTTTCACGATTCTGAATCTATGTGAAAGATGACATTTTGATTCACTTAATACACTAATGAAAGTCCAAACTCGGATTTTGGGAAGTTTTAAAGCTTGAGTTTTAGCCAGGGGTACATAGTAGAACACTTGTAACAGGAAAGACACAATTTTATTATAACAACGATATCTCAAAATTGAATTATTTCCTTTTAACGATTCTGAATCTATGTGAAAGACGACATTTTGATACACTTAATAAATTAATGAATGTCGAAACTCTGATTTTGGGAGGTTTTTAAAGCTTGAGTTTTAGCCACGGGTGCATACTAGAACACTTGAATCAAGATAGAGATAACATGATCAAAACAACAATATCTCAAAATTGACTTATTTGCTTTTAACGATTCCAAATCTATGTGAAAGATGACATTTTGATACACTTAATGCACTAATAGAAGTCCAATTTAGAATTTTGGGAAGTTTTTAAAACTTGCGTTTTAGCCATGGGTGCATAGTAGAACACATGAATCCAGAAAGACACAACTTGATTAAAACAACAATATCTCAAAATTGACTAATTTGCTTTTCACGATTCTGAATCCATGTGAAAGACCACAATTTGATATACTTAATGCACTAATAGAAGTCCAAATTAGAATTTCGGGAAGTTTTGAAAACTTGAGTTTTAGCCATGGGTGCATAGAACACTTGAAGCAAGAAAGAGACAACTTTATTAAACCTACGATATCTCAAAATTGACCTATTTCCCTTTCATGATTCAGAATCTATGTGAAAAATGACATTTTGATACACTTAATACACTAAGGAAAGACCAAACTCAGATTTTGGGAACTTTTTAAATCTTGAGTTATAGCCTTCGGTGCATAGTAGAACACTTGAAGTAAGAAAGAGACCACTTGATTAAACCAACGATATCTCAAAATTGACTTTTTTGCTTTTGAAGATTCTGAATCTATGTGAAAAACGAAATTTTGATGCACTTAATTCTCTAATAGAAGTTCAAATTAGGATTTTGGGAAGCTTTCGAAGCTTGAGTTTTAGTCATGGGTGAATAGTAGAACACTTGAAACAAGAAAGAGACCACTTGATTAAAACAACGATATCTCTAAATTGACTTATTTGCTTTTAACGATTTTGAATCTATGTGAAAGACAACATTTTGATACACTTAATACACTAATGAAAGTCCAAACTCGGATTTTGGGAAGTTTTTAAAGCTTGAGTTTTAGCTATGGGTGCATAGTAGAACACTTGAAACAAGAAAGAGAGAACTTGATTAAAACAACAATATCTCAAAATTGACTTATTTGCATTTGATGATCCCGAATCTATGTGAAAGATGACATTTTGATACACTTACTGCACTAATAGAAGTCCAAATTATGTTTTCGAGAAGTTTTTAGAGCTTGAGTTTCAGTCATGGGTGCATACTAGAACACTTGAAACATGAAAGAGACTACTTGATTAAAACAACGATATCTCTAAATTGATTTATTTTCTTTTAACGATTCTGAATCTATGTGAAAGATGACATTTTGATACACTTAATACACTAATCAAAGTCCAAACTCGGATTTTGGGAAGTATTTAAAGCTTGAGATTTAGCCATGGGTGCATAGTAGAACACTTGAAACAAGAAAGAGACAAGTTTAGTAAAGCAACGATCTCTCAAAATTGACTAATTTGCTTTTGACGATTTCGAATCTATGTGAAAGACCACATTTTGATATACTTAATGCACTAATAGAATCCTAAATTCGGATCTCAGGAAGTTTTTAAAACTTCAGTTTTAGCCATCGGTGCATTGTAGAACACTTGAAATAAGAAAGAGACAACTTGATTAAAACAATGATATCTCGAAATTGACTTATTTGCTTTTAGCGATTCTGAATCTATGTGAAAGAGGACATTTTGATACACTTAATGCACTAATAGAAGTCCAAATTAGGATTTCGGGAAGTTTTCAAAACTTGAATTTTAGTCATAGGTGCATAGTAGAACACTTGGAAAAAGAAAGAGAGAACTTTATTAAAACAACAATATCTCAAAATTGTCTTATTTGCTTTAAAAGATTCTGAATATTTGTGAAAGATGACATTTTGGCACACTTAATTCACTAATAAAATCCCAAATTCGGATTTCGGGTAGTTTTAAAAACTTGAGATTTAGCCAAGGGTACATAGTAGAACACTTGAAACAGGAAAGACACAATTTTATTATAACAACGATATCTCAAAATTGAATTATTTCCTTTTAACGATTCTGAATCTATGTGAAAGACGACATTTTGAAAGACTTAATAAACTATTGAAAGTCAAAACTCTAATTTTGGGATGTTTTTAAAGCTTGAGTTTTAGCCATGGGTGCATAGTAGAACACCTGAATCAAGATAGAGATAACTTGATCAAAAATACGATATCTCAAAATTGACTTATTTGCTTTTAACGATTCCGAATCAATGTGAAAGATGACATTTTGATACATTTAATGCATTAATAGAAGTCCAATTTAGAATTTCGGGAAGTTTTTAAAACTTGTGTTTTAGCCATGGGTGCATAGTAGAACACTTGAAACAAGAAAGACACAACTTGATTAAAACAACAATATCTCAAAATTGACTAATTTGCTTTTCACGATTCTGAATCCATGAGAAAGACCACATTTTGATATACTTAATGCACTAATAGAAGTCCAAATTAGAATTTCGAGAAGTTTTGAAAACTTGAGTTTTAGCCATGGGTGCATAGTAGAACTCTTGAAATAAGAAAGAGACAAGTTGATTAAAACAACGATATCTCCAAATTGACTTATTTTCTTTTGGCGATTCCGAATCTATGTGGAAGATGACATTTTGATACACCTAAGGCACTAATAGAAGTCCAAATTAGGATTTCGGGAAGCTTTCAAAGCTTGAGTTTTAGTCATGGGTGCATAGTAGAACACTTGAAACAAGAAAGAGACCACTTGATTAAACATCGATAATTCCAAATTGACTTATTTGCTTTTAACGATTATGAATCTATGTGGAAGAATACATTTTGATACACTTAATACACTAATGAAAGTCCAAACTCGGATTTCAGGAAGTTTTGAAAACTTGAGTTTTAGCCATGGGTGCATAGTAGAAGACTTCAAACAAGAAAGAGACAACTTTATTAAAACAACGTTATCTCAAAATTGACTTATTTTCTTTTAACGATTTTTAATCTATGTGAAGGACGACATTTTGATACACGTAATACACTAATGAAAGTCCAAACTCAGAATTTGGGAAGTTTCTAAAGCTTGAGTTTTAGCCATGGGTGCATAGTAGAACACTTGAAACAAAAAACAGACCCCTTGATTTAAACAACGATATCTCTAAATTGAGTTATTTGCTTTTGACGATTCAGAATCTATGTGAAAGATGACATTTTGATACACTTAATGCACTAATAGAAGTGTAAATTGAAATTATGGGAAGTTTTTAAAACTTGCGTTTTAGCCATGGGTGCATAGTATAACACTTGAAAGAAGAAAGAGACAACTTGATTAAAACAACGATATCTAAAAATTGACTAATTTGCTTTTGACGATTCCGAATCTATGTGAAGGAAAAAATTTTGACACACTTAATGCACTAATAGAAGTCCAAATTAGGATTTTGAAAAGTTTTTAAAACTTGAGTTTTAGCCATGGGTGCATAGTAGAAGACTTCAAACAAGAAACAACGATATCTCGAAATTGACATTTTTGCTTTTGACGATTCGAATCTATGAGAAAGACGACATTTTGATACACTTAATGCACTAATAGAAGTCCAAATTGGGATTTTGGGAAGTTTTTAAAACTTGAGTTTTATCCATGGGTGCATAGTAGAAGACTTGAAAGAAGAAAGAGGCAATTTTATTAAAACAATGATATCACAAAATTCACTTATTTGCTTTAGACGATTCCGAATCTTTGCGAAAGATGACATTTTGGTACACTTAATGCACTAATGAAAGTCCAAATTCGGATTTCATGATGTTTTGAAAACATGAGTTTTAGTCACGGGTGCATAGTAGAACACTTGAAACAAGAAAGAGACAACTTTATTAAACCTACGATATCTCAAAATTGACTTATTTGCTTTTCACGATTCAGAATCTATGTGAAAGACGACATTTTGATACACTTAATACTCTAAGGAAAGACCAAACTCGAATTTCGGGAACTTTTTAAATCTTGAGTTTTAGCCTTCGGTGCATAGTGGAACACTTAAAGTAAGAAAGAGACCACTTGATTAAACCAACGATATCTCAAAATTGACGTTTTTGCTTTTGAAGATTCTGAATCTATGTGAAAGATGACAGTTTGATGCACTTAATTCTTGAATAGAAGTTCAAATTATGATTTTGGGAAGCTTTCGAAGCTTGAGTTTTAGTCATGGGTGCATAGTAGAACACTTGAAATAAGAAAGAGACCACTTGATTAAAACATCGATATTTCCAAATTGACTTATTTGCTTTTAACGATTATGAATCTATGTGGAAGAATACATTTTGATACACTTAATACACTAATGAAGTCCAAACTCGGATTTTGGGAAGTTTGTACAGCTTGAGTTTTAGCCATGGGTGCATAGTAGAACACTTGAAACAAGAAAGAGAGAACTTGATTAAAACAACGATATCTCAAAATTGGCTTATTTTCTTTTGATGATCCTGAATCTATGTGAAAGACGACATTTTGATACACTTAATGCACTAATAGAAGTCCAAATTATGATTTCGGGAAGTTTTAAAGCTTGAGTTTTAGTCATGGGTGAATAGTAGAACACTTGAAACAAGAAAGAGACCACTTGATTAAAACAACGATATCTCTAAATTGACTTATTTGCTTTTAACGATTTTGAATCTATGTGAAAGACAACATTTTGATACACTTAATACACTAATGAAAGTCCAAACTCGGATTTTGGGAAGTTTTTAAAGCTTGAGTTTTAGCTGTGGGTGCATAGTAGAACACTTGAAACAAGAAAGAGAGAACTTGATTAAAACAACAATATCTCAAAATTGACTTATTTGCATTTGATGATCCCGAATCTATGTGAAAGATGACATTTTGATACACTTACTGCACTAATAGAAGTCCAAATTATGTTTTCGGGAAGTTTTTAGAGCTTCAGTTTCAGTCATGGGTGCATACTAGAACACTTGAAACATGAAAGAGACTACTTGATTAAAACAACGATATCTCTAAATTGATTTATTTTCTTTTAACGATTCTGAATCTATGTGAAAGATGACATTTTGATACACTTAATACACTAATCAAAGTCCAAACTCGGATTTTGGGAAGTATTTAAAGCTTGAGATTTAGCCATGGGTGCATAGTAGAACACTTGAAACAAGAACGAGACAAGTTTAGTAAAGCAACGATCTCTCAAAATTGACTCATTTGCTTTTGACGATTTCGAATCTATGTGAAAGACCACATTTTGATATACTTAATGCACTAATAGAAGCCTAAATTCGGATCTCAGGAAGTTTTTAAAACTTCAGTTTTAGCCATCGGTGCATTGTAGAACACTTGAAATAAGAAAGAGACAACTTGATTAAAACAATGATATCTCGAAATTGACTTATTTGCTTTTAGCGATTCTGAATCTATGTGAAAGAGGACATTTTGATACACTTAATGCACTAATAGAAGTCCAAATTAGGATTTCGGGAAGTTTTCAAAACTTGAATTTTAGTCATAGGTGCATAGTAGAACACTTGGAAAAAGAAAGAGAGAACTTTATTAAAACAACGATATCTCAAAATTGTCTTATTTGCTTTAAACGATTCTGAATATTTGTGAAAGATGACATTTTGGCACACTTAATTCACTAATAAAATCCCAAATTCGGATTTCGGGTAGTTTTAAAAACTTGAGATTTAGCCAAGGGTACATAGTAGAACACTTGAAACAGGAAAGACACAATTTTATTATAACAACGATATCTCAAAATTGAATTATTTCCTTCTAACGATTCTGAATCTATGTGAAAGACGACATTTTGATACACTTAATAAACTATTGAAAGTCAAAACTCTAATTTTGGGATGTTTTTAAAGCTTGAGTTTTAGCCATGGGTGCATAGTAGAACACCTGAATCAAGATAGAGATAACTTGATCAAAACAACGATATCTCAAAATTGACTTATTTGCTTTTAACGATTCCGAATCAATGTGAAAGATGACATTTTGATACACTTAATGCATTAATAGAAGTCCAATTTAGAATTTCGGGAAGTTTTTAAAACTTGTGTTTTAGCCATGGGTGCATAGTAGAACACTTGAAACAAGAAAGACACAACTTGATTAAAACAACAATATCTCAAAATTGACTAATTTGCTTTTCACGATTCTGAATCCATGAGAAAGACCACATTTTGATATACTTAATGCACTAATAGAAGTCCAAATTAGAATTTCGGGAAGTTTTGAAAACTTGAGTTTTAGCCATGGGTGCATAGTAGAACTCTTGAAACAAGAAAGAGACAACTTTATTAAACCTACGATATCTCAAAATTGACTGATTTGCTTTTCACGATTCAGAATCTATGTGAAAGATGACATTTTGATACACCTAATACTCTAAGGAAAGACCAAACTCGAATTTCGGGAACTTTTTAAATCTTGAGTTTTAGCCTTCGGTGCATAGTGGAACACTTAAAGTAAGAAAGAGACCACTTGATTAAACCAACGATATCTCAAAATTGACGTTTTTGCTTTTGAAGATTCTGAATCTATGTGAAAGATGACAGTTTGATGCACTTAATTCTTGAATAGAAGTTCAAATTAGGATTTTGGGAAACTTTAAAAGCTTGAGTTTTAGTCATGGGTGCATAGTAGAACACTTGAAACAAGAAAGAGACCACTTGATTAAAACATCGATATTTCCAAATTGACTTATTTGCTTTTAACGATTATGAATCTATATGGAAGAATACATTTTGATACACTTAATACACTAATGAAAGTCCAAACTCGGATTTTGGGAAGTTTGTACAGCTTGAGTTTTAGCCATGGGTGCATAGTAGAACACTTGAAACAAGAAAGAGAGAACTTGATTAAAACAACGATGTCTCAAAATTGACTTATTTGCTTTTGATGATCCTAAATATATGTGAAAGACCATATTTTGATACACTTAATGCACTAATAGAAGTCCAAATTATGATTTCGTGAAGTTTTTAAAGCTTGAGTTTTAGTCATGGGTGCATAGTAGAACACTTGAAACAAGAAAGAGACCACTTGATTAAAACAACGATATCTCTAAATTAACTTATTTTCCTTTAACGATTCTGAATCTATGTGAAAGACGACATTTTGATTCACTTAATACACTAATGAAAGTCCAAACTCGGATTTTGGGAAGTTTTAAAGCTTGAGTTTTAGCCATGGGTGCATAGTAGAACTCTTGAAACAAGAAAGAGACAAGTTGAGTAAAACAACGAGATCTCAAAATTGTCTAATTTGCTTTTGATGATTCTGAATCTATATCTATGTGAAAGACCACATTTTGATATACTTAATGTACTAATAGAAGCCCAAATTTGGATCTCGGGAGGTTTATAAAATTGAGTTTTAGCCATCGGTGCAGTGTAGAACACATGAAATAAGAAAGAGACAAGTTGATTAAAACAACGATATCTCCAAATTGACTTATTTTCTTTTGGCGATTCCGAATCTATGTGGAAGATGAGATTTTGATACACCTAAGGCACTAATAGAAGTCCAAATTAGGATTTCGGGAAGCTTTCAAAGCTTGAGTTTTAGTCATGGGTGCATAGTAGAATACTTGAAACAAGAAAGAGACCACTTGATTAAACATCGATAATTCCAAATTGACTTATTTGCTTTTAACGATTATGAATCTATGTGGAAGAATACATTTTGATACACTTAATACACTAATGAAAGTCCAAACTCGGATTTCAGGAAGTTTTGAAAACTTGAGTTTTAGCCATGGGTGCATAGTAGAAGACTTCAAACAAGAAAGAGACAACTTTATTAAAACAACGTTATCTCAAAATTGACTTATTTTCTTTTAACGATTTTTAATCCATGTGAAGGACGACATTTTGATACACGTAATACACTAATGAAAGTCCAAACTTAGAATTTGGGAAGTTTCTAAAGCTTGAGTTTTAGCCATGGGTGCATAGTAGAACACTTGAAACAAAAAATAGACCCCTTGATTTAAAGAACGATATCTCTAAATTGAGTTATTTGCTTTTAACGATTCAGAATCTATGTGAAAGACGACATTTTGATACACTTAATGCACTAATAGAAGTGTAAATTGAAATTATGGGAAGTTTTTAAAACTTGCGTTTTAGCCATGGGTGCATAGTATAACACTTGAAACAAGAAAGAGACAACTTGATTAAAACAACGATATCTAAAAATTGACTAATTTGCTTTTGACGATTCCGAATCTATGTGAAGGAAAATTTTTTGACACACTTAATGCACTAATATAAGTCCAAATTAGGATTTTGAAAAGTTTTTAAAACTTGAGTTTTAGCCATGGGTGCATAGTAGAAGACTTCAAACAAGAAAGAGACAACTTTATTAAAACAACGTTATCTCAAAATTGACTTATTTTCTTTTAACGATTTTTAATCTATGTGAAGGAGGACATTTTGATACACGTAATACACTAATGAAAGTCCAAACTCGGAATTTGGGAAGTTTCTAAAGCTTGAGTTTTAGCCATGGGTGCATAGTAAACACTTGAAACAAAAAACAGACCCCTTGATTTAAACAACGATATCTCTAACTTGAGTTATTTGCTTTTGACGATTCAGAATCTATGTGAAAGACGACATTTTGATACACTTAATGCACTAATAGAAGTGTAAATTGAAATTATGGGAAGTTTTAAAACTTGCGTTTTAGCCATGGGTGCATAGTATAACACTTGAAACAAGAAAGAGACAACTTGATTAAAACAACGATATGTAAAAATTGACTAATTTGCTTTTGACGATTCCGAATCTATGTGAAGGAAAAAATTTTGACACACTTAATGCACTAATAGAAGTCCAAATTAGGATTTTGAAAAGTTTTTAAAACTTGAGTTTTAGCCATGGGTGCATAGTAGAAGACTTCAAACAAGAAACAACGATATCTCGAAATTGACATTTTTGCTTTTGACGATTCGAATCTATGGGAAAGACGACATTTTGATACACTTAATGCACTAATAGAAGTCCAAATTGGGATTTTGGGAAGTTTTTAAAACTTGAGTTTTATCCATGGGTGCATAGTAGAAGACTTGAAAGAAGAAAGAGACAATTTTATTAAAACAATGATATCACAAAATTCACTTATTTGCTTTAGACGATTCCGAATCTTTGCGAAAGATGACATTTTGGTACACTTAATGCACTAATGAAAGTCCAAATTCGGATTTCATGATGTTTTGAAAACATGAGTTTTAGTCACGGGTGCATAGTAGAACACTTGAAACAAGAAAGAGACAACTTTATTAAACCTACGATATCTCAAAATTGACTTATTTGCTTTTCACGATTCAGAATCTATGTGAAAGACGACATTTTGATACACTTAATACTCTAAGGAAAGACCAAACTCGAATTTCGGGAACTTTTTAAATCTTGAGTTTTAGCCTTCGGTGCATAGTGGAACACTTAAAGTAAGAAAGAGACCACTTGATTAAACCAACGATATCTCAAAATTGACGTTTTTGCTTTTGAAGATTCTGAATCTATGTGAAAGATGACAGTTTGATGCACTTAATTCTTGAATAGAAGTTCAAATTATGATTTTGGGAAGCTTTCAAAGCTTGAGTTTTAGTCATGGGTGCATAGTAGAACACTTGAAACAAGAAAGAGACCACTTGATTAAAACATCGATATTTCCAAATTGACTTATTTGCTTTTAACGATTATGAATCTATGTGGAAGAATACATTTTGATACACTTAATACACTAATGAAAGTCCAAACTCGGATTTTGGGAAGTTTGTACAGCTTGAGTTTTAGCCATGGGTGCATAGTAGAACACTTGAAACAAGAAAGAGAGAACTTGATTAAAACAACGATATCTCAAAATTGACTTATTTTCTTTTGATGATCCTGAATCTATGTGAAAGACGACATTTTGATACACTTAATGCACTAATAGAAGTCCAAATTATGATTTTGGGAAGTTTTAAAGCTTGAGTTTTAGTCATGGGTGAATAGTAGAACACTTGAAACAAGAAAGAGACCACTTGATTAAAACAACGATATCTCTAAATTGACTTATTTGCTTTTAACGATTTTGAATCTATGTGAAAGACAACATTTTGATACACTTAATACACTAATGAAAGTCCAAACTCAGATTTTGGGAAGTTTTTAAAGCTTGAGTTTTAGCTATGGGTGCATAGTAGAACACTTGAAACAAGAAAGAGAGAACTTGATTAAACCAACAATATCTCAAAATTGACTTATTTGCATTTGATGATCCCGAATCTATGTGAAAGATGACATTTTGATACACTTACTGCACTAATAGAAGTCCAAATTATGTTTTCGGGAAGTTTTTAGAGCTTGAGTTTCAGTCATGGGTGCATACTAGAACACTTGAAACATGAAAGAGACTACTTGATTAAAACAACGATATCTCTAAATTGATTTATTTTCTTTTAACGATTCTGAATCTATGTGAAAGATGACATTTTGATACACTTAATACACTAATCAAAGTCCAAACTCGGATTTAGGGAAGTATTTAAAGCTTGAGATTTAGCCATGGGTGCATAGTAGAACACTTGAAACAAGAACGAGACAAGTTTAGTAAAGCAACGATCTCTCAAAATTGACTAATTTGCTTTTGACGATTTCGAATCTATGTGAAAGACCACATTTTGATATACTTAATGCACTAATAGAAGCCTAAATTCGGATCTCAGGAAGTTTTTAAAACTTCAGTTTTAGCCATCGGTGCATTGTAGAACACTTGAAATAAGAAAGAGACAACTTGATTAAAACAATGATATCTCGAAATTGACTTATTTGCTTTTAGCGATTCTGAATCTATGTGAAAGAGGACATTTTGATACACTTAATGCACTAATAGAAGTCCAAATTAGGATTTCGGGAAGTTTTCAAAACTTGAATTTTAGTCATAGGTGCATAGTAGAACACTTGGAAAAAGAAAGAGAGAACTTTATTAAAACAACGATATCTCAAAATTGTCATATTTGCTTTAAACGATTCTGAATATTTGTGAAAGATGACATTTTGGCACACTTAATTCACTAATAAAATCCCAAATTCGGATTTCGGGTAGTTTTAAAAACTTGAGATTTAGCCAAGGGTACATAGTAGAACACTTGAAACAGGAAAGACACAATTTTATTATAACAACGATATCTCAAAATTGAATTATTTCCTTTTAACGATTCTGAATCTATGTGAAAGACGACATTTTGATACACTTAATAAACTATTGAAAGTCAAAACTCTAATTTTGGGATGTTTTTAAAGCTTGAGTTTTAGCCATGGGTGCATAGTAGAACACCTGAATCAAGATAGAGATAACTTGATCAAAACAACGATATCTCAAAATTGACTTATTTGCTTTTAACGATTCCGAATCAATGTGAAAGATGACATTTTGATACACTTAATGCATTAATAGAAGTCCAATTTAGAATTTCGGGAAGTTTTTAAAACTTGTGTTTTAGCCATGGGTGCATAGTAGAACACTTGAAACAAGAAAGACACAACTTGATTAAAACAACAATATCTCAAAATTGACTAATTTGCTTTTCACGATTCTGAATCCATGAGAAAGACCACATTTTGATATACTTAATGCACTAATAGAAGTCCAAATTAGAATTTCGGGAAGTTTTGAAAACTTGAGTTTTAGCCATGGGTGCATAGTAGAACTCTTGAAACAAGAAAGAGACAACTTTATTAAACCTACGATATCTCAAAATTGACTGATTTGCTTTTCACGATTCAGAATCTATGTGAAAGATGACATTTTGATACACCTAATACTCTAAGGAAAGACCAAACTCGAATTTCGGGAACTTTTTAAATCTTGAGTTTTAGCCTTCGGTGCATAGTGGAACACTTAAAGTAAGAAAGAGACCACTTGATTAAACCAACGATATCTCAAAATTGACGTTTTTGCTTTTGAAGATTCTGAATCTATGTGAAAGATGACAGTTTGATGCACTTAATTCTTGAATAGAAGTTCAAATTAGGATTTTGGGAAACTTTAAAAGCTTGAGTTTTAGTCATGGGTGCATAGTAGAACACTTGAAACAAGAAAGAGACCACTTGATTAAAACATCGATATTTCCAAATTGACTTATTTGCTTTTAACGATTATGAATCTATATGGAAGAATACATTTTGATACACTTAATACACTAATGAAAGTCCAAACTCGGATTTTGGGAAGTTTGTACAGCTTGAGTTTTAGCCATGGGTGCATAGTAGAACACTTGAAACAAGAAAGAGAGAACTTGATTAAAACAACGATGTCTCAAAATTGACTTATTTGCTTTTGATGATCCTAAATCTATGTGAAAGACCATATTTTGATACACTTAATGCACTAATAGAAGTCCAAATTATGATTTCGTGAAGTTTTTAAAGCTTGAGTTTTAGTCATGGGTGCATAGTAGAACACTTGAAACAAGAAAGAGACCACTTGATTAAAACAACGATATCTCTAAATTGACTTATTTGCTTTTAACGATTCTGAATCTATGTGAAAGACGACATTTTGATTCACTTAATACACTAATGAAAGTCCAAACTCGGATTTTGGGAAGTTTTAAAGCTTGAGTTTTAGCCATGGGTGCATAGTAGAACTCTTGAAACAAGAAAGAGACAAGTTGAGTAAAACAACGAGATCTCAAAATTGTCTAATTTGCTTTTGATGATTCTGAATCTATATCTATGTGAAAGACCACATTTTGATATACTTAATGTACTAATAGAAGCCCAAATTTGGATCTCGGGAGGTTTATAAAATTGAGTTTTAGCCATCGGTGCAGTGTAGAACACTTGAAATAAGAAAGAGACAAGTTGATTAAAACAACGATATCTCCAAATTGACTTATTTTCTTTTGGCGATTCCGAATCTATGTGGAAGATGACATTTTGATACACCTAAGGCACTAATAGAAGTCCAAATTAGGATTTCGGGAAGCTTTCAAAGCTTGAGTTTTAGTCATGGGTGCATAGTAGAACACTTGAAACAAGAAAGAGACCACTTGATTAAACATCGATAATTCCAAATTGACTTATTTGCTTTTAACGATTATGAATCTATGTGGAAGAATACATTTTGATACACTTAATACACTAATGAAAGTCCAAACTCAGATTTCAGGAAGTTTTGAAAACTTGAGTTTTAGCCATGGGTGCATAGTAGAAGACTTCAAACAAGAAAGAGACAACTTTATTAAAACAACGTTATCTCAAAATTGACTTATTTTCTTTTAACGATTTTTAATCTATGTGAAGGAGGACATTTTGATACACGTAATACACTAATGAAAGTCCAAACTCGGAATTTGGGAAGTTTCTAAAGCTTGAGTTTTAGCCATGGGTGCATAGTAAACACTTGAAACAAAAAACAGACCCCTTGATTTAAACAACGATATCTCTAACTTGAGTTATTTGCTTTTGACGATTCAGAATCTATGTGAAAGACGACATTTTGATACACTTAATGCACTAATAGAAGTGTAAATTGAAATTATGGGAAGTTTTTAAAACTTGCGTTTTAGCCATGGGTGCATAGTATAACACTTGAAACAAGAAAGAGACAACTTGATTAAAACAACGATATGTAAAAATTGACTAATTTGCTTTTGACGATTCTGAATCTATGTGAAGGAAAAAATTTTGACACACTTAATGCACTAATAGAAGTCCAAATTAGGATTTTGAAAAGTTTTTAAAACTTGAGTTTTAGCCATGGGTGCATAGTAGAACACTTCAAACAAGAAACAACGATATCTCGAAATTGACATTTTTGCTTTTGACGATTCGAATCTATGGGAAAGACGACATTTTGATACACTTAATGCACTAATAGAAGTCCAAATTGGGATTTTGGGAAGTTTTTAAAACTTGAGTTTTATCCATGGGTGCATAGTAGAAGACTTGAAAGAAGAAAGAGACAATTTTATTAAAACAATGATATCACAAAATTCACTTATTTGCTTTAGACGATTCCGAATCTTTGCGAAAGATGACATTTTGGTACACTTAATGCACTAATGAAAGTCCAAATTCGGATTTCATGATGTTTTGAAAACATGAGTTTTAGTCACGGGTGCATAGTAGAACACTTGAAACAAGAAAGAGACAACTTTATTAAACCTACGATATCTCAAAATTGACTTATTTGCTTTTCACGATTCAGAATCTATGTGAAAGACGACATTTTGATACACTTAATACTCTAAGGAAAGACCAAACTCGAATTTCGGGAACTTTTTAAATCTTGAGTTTTAGCCTTCGGTGCATAGTGGAACACTTAAAGTAAGAAAGAGACCACTTGATTAAACCAACGATATCTCAAAATTGACGTTTTTGCTTTTGAAGATTCTGAATCTATGTGAAAGATGACAGTTTGATGCACTTAATTCTTGAATAGAAGTTCAAATTAGGATTTTGGGAAGCTTTCAAAGCTTGAGTTTTAGTCATGGGTGCATAGTAGAACACTTGAAACAAGAAAGAGACCACTTGATTAAAACATCGATATTTCCAAATTGACTTATTTGCTTTTAACGATTATGAATCTATGTGGAAGAATACATTTTGATACACTTAATACACTAATGAAAGTCCAAACTCGGATTTTGGGAAGTTTGTACAGCTTGAGTTTTAGCCATGGGTGCATAGTAGAACACTTGAAACAAGAAAGAGAGAACTTGATTAAAACAACGATATCTCAAAATTGACTTATTTTCTTTTGATGATCCTGAATCTATGTGAAAGACGACATTTTGATACACTTAATGCACTAATAGAAGTCCAAATTATGATTTTGGGAAGTTTTAAAGCTTGAGTTTTAGTCATGGGTGAATAGTAGAACACTTGAAACAAGAAAGAGACCACTTGATTAAAACAACGATATCTCTAAATTGACTTATTTGCTTTTAACGATTTTGAATCTATGTGAAAGACAACATTTTGATACACTTAATACACTAATGAAAGTCCAAACTCGGATTTTGGGAAGTTTTTAAAGCTTGAGTTTTAGCTATGGGTGCATAGTAGAACACTTGAAACAAGAAAGAGAGAACTTGATTAAAACAACAATATCTCAAAATTGACTTATTTGCATTTGATGATCCCGAATCTATGTGAAAGATGACATTTTGATACACTTACTGCACTAATAGAAGTCCAAATTATGTTTTCGGGAAGTTTTTAGAGCTTGAGTTTCAGTCATGGGTGCATACTAGAACACTTGAAACATGAAAGAGACTACTTGATTAAAACAACGATATCTCTAAATTGATTTATTTTCTTTTAACGATTCTGAATCTATGTGAAAGATGACATTTTGATACACTTAATACACTAATCAAAGTCCAAACTCGGATTTTGGGAAGTATTTAAAGCTTGAGATTTAGCCATGGGTGCATAGTAGAACACTTGAAACAAGAAAGAGACAAGTTTAGTAAAGCAACGATCTCTCAAAATTGACTAATTTGCTTTTGACGATTTCGAATCTATGTGAAAGACCACATTTTGATATACTTAATGCACTAATAGAAGCCTAAATTCGGATCTCAGGAAGTTTTTAAAACTTCAGTTTTAGCCATCGGTGCATTGTAGAACACTTGAAATAAGAAAGAGATAACTTGATTAAAACAATGATATCTCGAAATTGACTTATTTGCTTTTAGCGATTCTGAATCTATGTGAAAGAGGACATTTTGATACACTTAATGCACTAATAGAAGTCCAAATTAGGATTTCGGGAAGTTTTCAAAACTTGAATTTTAGTCATAGGTGCATAGTAGAACACTTGGAAAAAGAAAGAGAGAACTTTATTAAAACAACGATATCTCAAAATTGTCATATTTGCTTTAAACGATTCTGAATATTTGTGAAAGATGACATTTTGGCACACTTAATTCACTAATAAAATCCCAAATTCGGATTTCGGGTAGTTTTAAAAACTTGAGATTTAGCCAAGGGTACATAGTAGAACACTTGAAACAGGAAAGACACAATTTTATTATAACAACGATATCTCAAAATTGAATTATTTCCTTTTAACGATTCTGAATCTATGTGAAAGACGACATTTTGATACACTTAATAAACTATTGAAAGTCAAAACTCTAATTTTGGGATGTTTTTAAAGCTTGAGTTTTAGCCATGGGTGCATAGTAGAACACCTGAATCAAGATAGAGATAACTTGATCAAAACAACGATATCTCAAAATTGACTTATTTGCTTTTAACGATTCCGAATCAATGTGAAAGATGACATTTTGATACACTTAATGCATTAATAGAAGTCCAATTTAGAATTTCGAGAAGTTTTTAAAACTTGTGTTTTAGCCATGGGTGCATAGTAGAACACTTGAAACAAGAAAGACACAACTTGATTAAAACAACAATATCTCAAAATTGACTAATTTGCTTTTCACGATTCTGAATCCATGAGAAAGACCACATTTTGATATACTTAATGCACTAATAGAAGTCCAAATTAGAATTTCGGGAAGTTTTGAAAACTTGAGTTTTAGCCATGGGTGCATAGTAGAACTCTTGAAACAAGAAAGAGACAACTTTATTAAACCTACGATATCTCAAAATTGACTGATTTGCTTTTCACGATTCAGAATCTATGTGAAAGATGACATTTTGATACACCTAATACTCTAAGGAAAGACCAAACTCGAATTTCGGGAACTTTTTAAATCTTGAGTTTTAGCCTTCGGTGCATAGTGGAACACTTAAAGTAAGAAAGAGACCACTTGATTAAACCAACGATATCTCAAAATTGACGTTTTTGCTTTTGAAGATTCTGAATCTATGTGAAAGATGACAGTTTGATGCACTTAATTCTTGAATAGAAGTTCAAATTAGGATTTTGGGAAACTTTAAAAGCTTGAGTTTTAGTCATGGGTGCATAGTAGAACACTTGAAACAAGAAAGAGACCACTTGATTAAAACATCGATATTTCCAAATTGACTTATTTGCTTTTAACGATTATGAATCTATATGGAAGAATACATTTTGATACACTTAATACACTAATGAAAGTCCAAACTCGGATTTTGGGAAGTTTGTACAGCTTGAGTTTTAGCCATGGGTGCATAGTAGAACACTTGAAACAAGAAAGAGAGAACTTGATTAAAACAACGATGTCTCAAAATTGACTTATTTGCTTTTGATGATCCTGAATCTATGTGAAAGACCATATTTTGATACACTTAATGCACTAATAGAAGTCCAAATTATGATTTCGTGAAGTTTTTAAAGCTTGAGTTTTAGTCATGGGTGCATAGTAGAACACTTGAAACAAGAAAGAGAGAACTTGATTAAAACAACGATATCTCAAAATTGACTTATTTTCTTTTGATGATCCTGAATCTATGTGAAAGACGACATTTTGATACACTTAATGCACTAATAGAAGTCCAAATTATGATTTTGGGAAGTTTTAAAGCTTGAGTTTTAGTCATGGGTGAATAGTAGAACACTTGAAACAAGAAAGAGACCACTTGATTAAAACAACGATATCTCTAAATTGACTTATTTGCTTTTAACGATTTTGAATCTATGTGAAAGACAACATTTTGATACACTTAATACACTAATGAAAGTCCAAACTCGGATTTTGGGAAGTTTTTAAAGCTTGAGTTTTAGCTATGGGTGCATAGTAGAACACTTGAAACAAGAAAGAGAGAACTTGATTAAAACAACAATATCTCAAAATTGACTTATTTGCATTTGATGATCCCGAATCTATGTGAAAGATGACATTTTGATACACTTACTGCACTAATAGAAGTCCAAATTATGTTTTCGGGAAGTTTTTAGAGCTTGAGTTTCAGTCATGGGTGCATACTAGAACACTTGAAACATGAAAGAGACTACTTGATTAAAACAACGATATCTCTAAATTGATTTATTTTCTTTTAACGATTCTGAATCTATGTGAAAGATGACATTTTGATACACTTAATACACTAATCAAAGTCCAAACTCGGATTTTGGGAAGTATTTAAAGCTTGAGATTTAGCCATGGGTGCATAGTAGAACACTTGAAACAAGAAAGAGACAAGTTTAGTAAAGCAACGATCTCTCAAAATTGACTAATTTGCTTTTGACGATTTCGAATCTATGTGAAAGACCACATTTTGATATACTTAATGCACTAATAGAAGCCTAAATTCGGATCTCAGGAAGTTTTTAAAACTTCAGTTTTAGCCATCGGTGCATTGTAGAACACTTGAAATAAGAAAGAGATAACTTGATTAAAACAATGATATCTCGAAATTGACTTATTTGCTTTTAGCGATTCTGAATCTATGTGAAAGAGGACATTTTGATACACTTAATGCACTAATAGAAGTCCAAATTAGGATTTCGGGAAGTTTTCAAAACTTGAATTTTAGTCATAGGTGCATAGTAGAACACTTGGAAAAAGAAAGAGAGAACTTTATTAAAACAACGATATCTCAAAATTGTCATATTTGCTTTAAACGATTCTGAATATTTGTGAAAGATGACATTTTGGCACACTTAATTCACTAATAAAATCCCAAATTCGGATTTCGGGTAGTTTTAAAAACTTGAGATTTAGCCAAGGGTACATAGTAGAACACTTGAAACAGGAAAGACACAATTTTATTATAACAACGATATCTCAAAATTGAATTATTTCCTTTTAACGATTCTGAATCTATGTGAAAGACGACATTTTGATACACTTAATAAACTATTGAAAGTCAAAACTCTAATTTTGGGATGTTTTTAAAGCTTGAGTTTTAGCCATGGGTGCATAGTAGAACACCTGAATCAAGATAGAGATAACTTGATCAAAACAACGATATCTCAAAATTGACTTATTTGCTTTTAACGATTCCGAATCAATGTGAAAGATGACATTTTGATACACTTAATGCATTAATAGAAGTCCAATTTAGAATTTCGAGAAGTTTTTAAAACTTGTGTTTTAGCCATGGGTGCATAGTAGAACACTTGAAACAAGAAAGACACAACTTGATTAAAACAACAATATCTCAAAATTGACTAATTTGCTTTTCACGATTCTGAATCCATGAGAAAGACCACATTTTGATATACTTAATGCACTAATAGAAGTCCAAATTAGAATTTCGGGAAGTTTTGAAAACTTGAGTTTTAGCCATGGGTGCATAGTAGAACTCTTGAAACAAGAAAGAGACAACTTTATTAAACCTACGATATCTCAAAATTGACTGATTTGCTTTTCACGATTCAGAATCTATGTGAAAGATGACATTTTGATACACCTAATACTCTAAGGAAAGACCAAACTCGAATTTCGGGAACTTTTTAAATCTTGAGTTTTAGCCTTCGGTGCATAGTGGAACACTTAAAGTAAGAAAGAGACCACTTGATTAAACCAACGATATCTCAAAATTGACGTTTTTGCTTTTGAAGATTCTGAATCTATGTGAAAGATGACAGTTTGATGCACTTAATTCTTGAATAGAAGTTCAAATTAGGATTTTGGGAAACTTTAAAAGCTTGAGTTTTAGTCATGGGTGCATAGTAGAACACTTGAAACAAGAAAGAGACCACTTGATTAAAACATCGATATTTCCAAATTGACTTATTTGCTTTTAACGATTATGAATCTATATGGAAGAATACATTTTGATACACTTAATACACTAATGAAAGTCCAAACTCGGATTTTGGGAAGTTTGTACAGCTTGAGTTTTAGCCATGGGTGCATAGTAGAACACTTGAAACAAGAAAGAGAGAACTTGATTAAAACAACGATGTCTCAAAATTGACTTATTTGCTTTTGATGATCCTGAATCTATGTGAAAGACCATATTTTGATACACTTAATGCACTAATAGAAGTCCAAATTATGATTTCGTGAAGTTTTTAAAGCTTGAGTTTTAGTCATGGGTGCATAGTAGAACACTTGAAACAAGAAAGAGAGAACTTGATTAAAACAACGATATCTCAAAATTGACTTATTTTCTTTTGATGATCCTGAATCTATGTGAAAGACGACATTTTGATACACTTAATGCACTAATAGAAGTCCAAATTATGATTTTGGGAAGTTTTAAAGCTTGAGTTTTAGTCATGGGTGAATAGTAGAACACTTGAAACAAGAAAGAGACCACTTGATTAAAACAACGATATCTCTAAATTGACTTATTTGCTTTTAACGATTTTGAATCTATGTGAAAGACAACATTTTGATACACTTAATACACTAATGAAAGTCCAAACTCGGATTTTGGGAAGTTTTTAAAGCTTGAGTTTTAGCTATGGGTGCATAGTAGAACACTTGAAACAAGAAAGAGAGAACTTGATTAAAACAACAATATCTCAAAATTGACTTATTTGCATTTGATGATCCCGAATCTATGTGAAAGATGACATTTTGATACACTTACTGCACTAATAGAAGTCCAAATTATGTTTTCGGGAAGTTTTTAGAGCTTGAGTTTCAGTCATGGGTGCATACTAGAACACTTGAAACATGAAAGAGACTACTTGATTAAAACAACGATATCTCTAAATTGATTTATTTTCTTTTAACGATTCTGAATCTATGTGAAAGATGACATTTTGATACACTTAATACACTAATCAAAGTCCAAACTCGGATTTTGGGAAGTATTTAAAGCTTGAGATTTAGCCATGGGTGCATAGTAGAACACTTGAAACAAGAAAGAGACAAGTTTAGTAAAGCAACGATCTCTCAAAATTGACTAATTTGCTTTTGACGATTTCGAATCTATGTGAAAGACCACATTTTGATATACTTAATGCACTAATAGAAGCCTAAATTCGGATCTCAGGAAGTTTTTAAAACTTCAGTTTTAGCCATCGGTGCATTGTAGAACACTTGAAATAAGAAAGAGATAACTTGATTAAAACAATGATATCTCGAAATTGACTTATTTGCTTTTAGCGATTCTGAATCTATGTGAAAGAGGACATTTTGATACACTTAATGCACTAATAGAAGTCCAAATTAGGATTTCGGGAAGTTTTCAAAACTTGAATTTTAGTCATAGGTGCATAGTAGAACACTTGGAAAAAGAAAGAGAGAACTTTATTAAAACAACGATATCTCAAAATTGTCATATTTGCTTTAAACGATTCTGAATATTTGTGAAAGATGACATTTTGGCACACTTAATTCACTAATAAAATCCCAAATTCGGATTTCGGGTAGTTTTAAAAACTTGAGATTTAGCCAAGGGTACATAGTAGAACACTTGAAACAGGAAAGACACAATTTTATTATAACAACGATATCTCAAAATTGAATTATTTCCTTTTAACGATTCTGAATCTATGTGAAAGACGACATTTTGATACACTTAATAAACTATTGAAAGTCAAAACTCTAATTTTGGGATGTTTTTAAAGCTTGAGTTTTAGCCATGGGTGCATAGTAGAACACCTGAATCAAGATAGAGATAACTTGATCAAAACAACGATATCTCAAAATTGACTTATTTGCTTTTAACGATTCCGAATCAATGTGAAAGATGACATTTTGATACACTTAATGCATTAATAGAAGTCCAATTTAGAATTTCGAGAAGTTTTTAAAACTTGTGTTTTAGCCATGGGTGCATAGTAGAACACTTGAAACAAGAAAGACACAAATTGATTAAAACAACAATATCTCAAAATTGACTAATTTGCTTTTCACGATTCTGAATCCATGAGAAAGACCACATTTTGATATACTTAATGCACTAATAGAAGTCCAAATTAGAATTTCGGGAAGTTTTGAAAACTTGAGTTTTAGCCATGGGTGCATAGTAGAACTCTTGAAACAAGAAAGAGACAACTTTATTAAACCTACGATATCTCAAAATTGACTGATTTGCTTTTCACGATTCAGAATCTATGTGAAAGATGACATTTTGATACACCTAATACTCTAAGGAAAGACCAAACTCGAATTTCGGGAACTTTTTAAATCTTGAGTTTTAGCCTTCGGTGCATAGTGGAACACTTAAAGTAAGAAAGAGACCACTTGATTAAACCAACGATATCTCAAAATTGACGTTTTTGCTTTTGAAGATTCTGAATCTATGTGAAAGATGACAGTTTGATGCACTTAATTCTTGAATAGAAGTTCAAATTAGGATTTTGGGAAACTTTAAAAGCTTGAGTTTTAGTCATGGGTGCATAGTAGAACACTTGAAACAAGAAAGAGACCACTTGATTAAAACATCGATATTTCCAAATTGACTTATTTGCTTTTAACGATTATGAATCTATATGGAAGAATACATTTTGATACACTTAATACACTAATGAAAGTCCAAACTCGGATTTTGGGAAGTTTGTACAGCTTGAGTTTTAGCCATGGGTGCATAGTAGAACACTTGAAACAAGAAAGAGAGAACTTGATTAAAACAACGATGTCTCAAAATTGACTTATTTGCTTTTGATGATCCTGAATCTATGTGAAAGACCATATTTTGATACACTTAATGCACTAATAGAAGTCCAAATTATGATTTCGTGAAGTTTTTAAAGCTTGAGTTTTAGTCATGGGTGCATAGTAGAACACTTGAAACAAGAAAGAGACCACTTGATTAAAACAACGATATCTCTAAATTGACTTATTTGCTTTTAACGATTCTGAATCTATGTGAAAGATGACATTTTGATTCACTTGATACACTAATGAAAGTCCAAACTCGGATTTTGGGAAGTTTTAAAGCTTGAGTTTTAGCCATGGGTGCATAGTAGAACTCTTGAAACAAGAAAGAGACAAGTTGAGTAAAACAACGAGATCTCAAAATTGTCTAATTTGCTTTTGATGATTCTGAATCTATATCTATGTGAAAGACCACATTTTGATATACTTAATGTACTAATAGAAGCCCAAATTTGGATCTCGGGAGGTTTATAAAATTGAGTTTTAGCCATCGGTGCAGTGTAGAACACTTGAAATAAGAAAGAGACAAGTTGATTAAAACAACGATATCTCCAAATTGACTTATTTTCTTTTGGCGATTCCGAATCTATGTGGAAGATGACATTTTGATACACCTAACGCACTAATAGAAGTCCAAATTAGGATTTCGGGAAGCTTTCAAAGCTTGAGTTTTAGTCATGGGTGCATAGTAGTAGACTTGAAACAAGAAAGAGACCACTTGATTAAACATCGATAATTCCAAATTGACTTATTTGCTTTTAACGATTATGAATCTATGTGGAAGAATACATTTTGATACACTTAATACACTAATGAAAGTCCAAACTCAGATTTCAGGAAGTTTTGAAAACTTGAGTTTTAGCCATGGGTGCATAGTAGAAGACTTCAAACAAGAAAGAGACAACTTTATTAAAACAACGTTATCTCAAAATTGACTTATTTTCTTTTAACGATTTTTAATCTATGTGAAGGAGGACATTTTGATACACGTAATACACTAATGAAAGTCCAAACTCAGAATTTGGGAAGTTTCTAAAGCTTGAGTTTTAGCTATGGGTGCATAGTAGAACACTTGAAACAAAAAACAGACCCCTTGATTTAAACAACGATATCTCTAAATTGAGTTATTTGCTTTTGACGATTCAGAATCTATGTGAAAGACGACATTTTGATACACTTAATGCACTAATAGAAGTGTAAATTGAAATTATGGGAAGTTTTTAAAACTTGCGTTTTAGCCATGGGTGCATAGTATAACACTTGAAACAAGAAAGAGACAACTTGATTAAAACAACGATATCTAAAAATTGACTAATTTGCTTTTGACGATTCTGAATCTATGTGAAGGAAAAAATTTTGACACACTTAATGCACTAATAGAAGTCCAAATTAGGATTTTGAAAAGTTTTTAAAACTTGAGTTTTAGCCATGGGTGCATAGTAGAACACTTCAAACAAGAAACAACGATATCTCGAAATTGACATTTTTGCTTTTGACGATTAGAATCTATGGGAAAGACGACATTTTGATACACTTAATGCACTAATAGAAGTCCAAATTGGGATTTTGGGAAGTTTTTAAAACTTGAGTTTTATCCATGGGTGCATAGTAGAAGACTTGAAAGAAGAAAGAGACAATTTTATTAAAACAATGATATCACAAAATTCACTTATTTGCTTTAGACGATTCCGAATCTTTGCGAAAGATGACATTTTGGTACACTTAATGCACTAATGAAAGTCCAAATTCAGATTTCATGATGTTTTGAAAACATGAGTTTTAGTCACGGGTGCATAGTAGAACACTTGAAACAAGAAAGAGACAACTTTATTAAACCTACGATATCTCAAAATTGACTTATTTGCTTTTCACGATTCAGAATCTATGTGAAAGACGACATTTTGATACACTTAATACTCTAAGGAAAGACCAAACTCGAATTTCGGGAACTTTTTAAATCTTGAGTTTTAGCCTTCGGTGCATAGTGGAACACTTAAAGTAAGAAAGAGACCACTTGATTAAACCAACGATATCTCAAAATTGACGTTTTTGCTTTTGAAGATTCTGAATCTATGTGAAAGATGACAGTTTGATGCACTTAATTCTTGAATAGAAGTTCAAATTAGGATTTTGGGAAGCTTTCAAAGCTTGAGTTTTAGTCATGGGTGCATAGTAGAACACTTGAAACAAGAAAGAGACCACTTGATTAAAACATCGATATTTCCAAATTGACTTATTTGCTTTTAACGATTATGAATCTATGTGGAAGAATACATTTTGATACACTTAATACACTAATGAAAGTCCAAACTCAGATTTTGGGAAGTTTGTACAGCTTGAGTTTTAGCCATGGGTGCATAGTAGAACACTTGAAACAAGAAAGAGAGAACTTGATTAAAACAACGATATCTCAAAATTGACTTATTTTCTTTTGATGATCCTGAATCTATGTGAAAGACGACATTTTGATACACTTAATGCACTAATAGAAGTCCAAATTATGATTTCGGGAAGTTTTAAAGCTTGAGTTTTAGTCATGGGTGAATAGTAGAACACTTGAAACAAGAAAGAGACCACTTGATTAAAACAACGATATCTCTAAATTGACTTATTTGCTTTTAACGATTTTGAATCTATGTGAAAGACAACATTTTGATACACTTAATACACTAATGAAAGTCCAAACTCGGATTTTGGGAAGTTTTTAAAGCTTGAGTTTTAGCTATGGGTGCATAGTAGAACACTTGAAACAAGAAAGAGAGAACTTGATTAAAACAACAATATCTCAAAATTGACTTATTTGCATTTGATGATCCCGAATCTATGTGAAAGATGACATTTTGATACACTTACTGCACTAATAGAAGTCCAAATTATGTTTTTGGGAAGTTTTTAGAGCTTGAGTTTCAGTCATGGGTGCATACTAGAACACTTGAAACATGAAAGAGACTACTTGATTAAAACAACGATATCTCTAAATTGATTTATTTTCTTTTAACGATTCTGAATCTATGTGAAAGATGACATTTTGATACACTTAATACACTAATCAAAGTCCAAACTCGGATTTTGGGAAGTATTTAAAGCTTGAGATTTAGCCATGGGTGCATAGTAGAACACTTGAAACAAGAAAGAGACAAGTTTAGTAAAGCAACGATCTCTCAAAATTGACTAATTTGCTTTTGACGATTTCGAATCTATGTGAAAGACCACATTTTGATATACTTAATGCACTAATAGAAGCCTAAATTCGGATCTCAGGAAGTTTTTAAAACTTCAGTTTTAGCCATCGGTGCATTGTAGAACACTTGAAATAAGAAAGAGACAACTTGATTAAAACAATGATATCTCGAAATTGACTTATTTGCTTTTAGCGATTCTGAATCTATGTGAAAGAGGACATTTTGATACACTTAATGCACTAATAGAAGTCCAAATTAGGATTTCGGGAAGTTTTCAAAACTTGAATTTTAGTCATAGGTGCATAGTAGAACACTTGGAAAAAGAAAGAGAGAACTTTATTAAAACAACGATATCTCAAAATTGTCATATTTGCTTTAAACGATTCTGAATATTTGTGAAAGATGACATTTTGGCACACTTAATTCACTAATAAAATCCCAAATTCGGATTTCGGGTAGTTTTAAAAACTTGAGATTTAGCCAAGGGTACATAGTAGAACACTTGAAATAGGAAAGACACAATTTTATTATAACAACGATATCTCAAAATTGAATTATTTCCTTTTAACGATTCTGAATCTATGTGAAAGACGACATTTTGATACACTTAATAAACTATTGAAAGTCAAAACTCTAATTTTGGGATGTTTTTAAAGCTTGAGTTTTAGCCATGGGTGCATAGTAGAACACCTGAATCAAGATAGAGATAACTTGATCAAAACAACGATATCTCAAAATTGACTTATTTGCTTTTAACGATTCCGAATCAATGTGAAAGATGACATTTTGATACACTTAATGCATTAATAGAAGTCCAATTTAGAATTTCGAGAAGTTTTTAAAACTTGTGTTTTAGCCATGGGTGCATAGTAGAACACTTGAAACAAGAAAGACACAACTTGATTAAAACAACAATATCTCAAAATTGACTAATTTGCTTTTCACGATTCTGAATCCATGAGAAAGACCACATTTTGATATACTTAATGCACTAATAGAAGTCCAAATTAGAATTTTGGGAAGTTTTGAAAACTTGAGTTTTAGCCATGGGTGCATAGTAGAACTCTTGAAACAAGAAAGAGACAACTTTATTAAACCTACGATATCTCAAAATTGACTGATTTGCTTTTCACGATTCAGAATCTATGTGAAAGATGACATTTTGATACACCTAATACTCTAAGGAAAGACCAAACTCGAATTTCGGGAACTTTTTAAATCTTGAGTTTTAGCCTTCGGTGCATAGTGGAACACTTAAAGTAAGAAAGAGACCACTTGATTAAACCAACGATATCTCAAAATTGACGTTTTTGCTTTTGAAGATTCTGAATCTATGTGAAAGATGACAGTTTGATGCACTTAATTCTTGAATAGAAGTTCAAATTAGGATTTTGGGAAACTTTAAAAGCTTGAGTTTTAGTCATGGGTGCATAGTAGAACACTTGAAACAAGAAAGAGACCACTTGATTAAAACATCGATATTTCCAAATTGACTTATTTGCTTTTAACGATTATGAATCTATATGGAAGAATACATTTTGATACACTTAATACACTAATGAAAGTCCAAACTCGGATTTTGGGAAGTTTGTACAGCTTGAGTTTTAGCCATGGGTGCATAGTAGAACACTTGAAACAAGAAAGAGAGAACTTGATTAAAACAACGATGTCTCAAAATTGACTTATTTGCTTTTGATGATCCTGAATCTATGTGAAAGACCATATTTTGATACACTTAATGCACTAATAGAAGTCCAAATTATGATTTCGTGAAGTTTTTAAAGCTTGAGTTTTAGTCATGGGTGCATAGTAGAACACTTGAAACAAGAAAGAGACCACTTGATTAAAACAACGATATCTCTAAATTGACTTATTTTCTTTTAACGATTCTGAATCTATGTGAAAGACGACATTTTGATTCACTTAATACACTAATGAAAGTCCAAACTCGGATTTTGGGAAGTTTTAAAGCTTGAGTTTTAGCCATGGGTGCATAGTAGAACTCTTGAAACAAGAAAGAGACAAGTTGAGTAAAACAACGAGATCTCAAAATTGTCTAATTTGCTTTTGATGATTCTGAATCTATATCTATGTGAAAGACCACATTTTGATATACTTAATGTACTAATAGAAGCCCAAATTTGGATCTCGGGAGGTTTATAAAATTGAGTTTTAGCCATCGGTGCAGTGTAGAACACTTGAAATAAGAAAGAGACAAGTTGATTAAAACAACGATATCTCCAAATTGACTTATTTTCTTTTGGCGATTCCGAATCTATGTGGAAGATGACATTTTGATACACCTAAGGCACTAATAGAAGTCCAAATTAGGATTTCGGGAAGCTTTCAAAGCTTGAGTTTTAGTCATGGGTGCATAGTAGAACACTTGAAACAAGAAAGAGACCACTTGATTAAACATCGATAATTCCAAATTGACTTATTTGCTTTTAACGATTATGAATCTATGTGGAAGAATACATTTTGATACACTTAATACACTAATGAAAGTCCAAACTCGGATTTCAGGAAGTTTTGAAAACTTGAGTTTTAGCCATGGGTGCATAGTAGAAGACTTCAAACAAGAAAGAGACAACTTTATTAAAACAACGTTATCTCAAAATTGACTTATTTTCTTTTAACGATTTTTAATCTATGTGAAGGACGACATTTTGATACACGTAATACACTAATGAAAGTCCAAACTCGGAATTTGGGAAGTTTCTAAAGCTTGAGTTTTAGCCATGGGTGCATAGTAGAACACTTGAAACAAAAACAGACCCCTTGATTTAAACAACGATATCTCTAAATTGAGTTATTTGCTTTTGACGATTCAGAATCTATGTGAAAGACGACATTTTGATACACTTAATACACTAATGAAAGTCCAAACTCAGATTTTGGGAAGTTTTAAAGCTTGAGTTTTAGCCATGGGTGCATAGTAGAACTCTTGAAACAAGAAAGAGACAAGTTGAGTAAAACAACGAGATCTCAAAATTGACTAATTTGCTTTTGATGATTCTGAATCTATATCTATGTGAAAGACCACATTTTGATATACTTAATGTACTAATAGAAGCCCAAATTTGGATCTCGGGAGGTTTATAAACTTGAGTTTTAGCCATCGGTGCAGTGTAGAACACTTGAAAGAAGAAAGAGACAAGTTGATCAAAACAACGATATCTCCAAATTGACTTATTTTCTTTTGGCGATTCCGAATCTATGTGGAAGATGACATTTTGATACACCTAAGGCACTAATAGAAGTCCAAATTAGGATTTCCAAAAGTTTTTAGAACTTGAGTTTTAGTCATGGGTGCATAGTAGAACACTTGGAAAAAGAAAGAGACAACTTTATTAAAAAAATGATATCTCAAAATTGTCTTATTTGCCTTAAACGATTCCGAATCTTTGTGAAAGATGACATTTTGGTACACTTAATGCACTAATGAAAGTCCAAATTTGGATTTCGGGAAGTTTTGAAAGCTTGAGTTTTAGCCATGGGTGCATAGTAGAAGACTTCAAACAAGAAAGAGACAACTTTATTAAAACAACGTTATCTCAAAATTGACTTATTTTCTTTTAACGATTTTGAATCTATGTGAAAGACGACATTTTGATACACGTAATACACTAATGAAAGTCCAAACTCAGATTTTGGGAAGTTTCTAAAGCTTGAGTTTTAGCCATGGGTGCATAGTAGAACACTTGAAACAAGAAACAGACCCCTTGATTTAAACAACGATATCTCTAAATTGAGTTATTTGCTTTTGACGATTCAGAATCTATGTGAAAGACGACATTTTGAGACACTTAATGCACTAATAGAAGTGCAAATTGAAATTTCGGGAAGTTTTTAAAACTTACGTTTTAGCCATGGGTGCATAGTATAACACTTGAAACAAGAAAGAGACAACTTGATTAAAACAACAATATCTAAAAATTGACTAATTTGCTTTTGACGATTCCGAATCTATGTGAAGGAAAAAATTTTGACACACTTAATGCACTAATAGAAGTCCAAATTAGGATTTCAAAAAGTTTTTAAAACTTGAGTTTTAGCCATGGGTGCATAGTAGAAGACTTCAAACAAGAAACAACGATATCTCGAAATTGACATTTTTGCTTTTGACGATTCTGAATCTATGGGAAAGACGACATTTTGATACAATTAATGCACTAATAGAAGTCCAAATTGGGATTTTGGGAAGTTTTTAAAACTTGAGTTTTATCCATGGGTGCATAGTAGAAGACTTGAAAGAAGAAAGAGACAATTTTATTAAAACAATGATATCACAAAATTCACTTATTTGCTTTAGACGATTCTGAATCTTTGCGAAAGATGACATTTTGGTACACTTAATGCACTAATGAAAGTCCAAATTCAGATTTCATGATGTTTTGAAAACATGAGTTTTAGTCATGGGTGCATAGTAGAACACTTGAAACAAGAAAGAGACAACTTTATTAAACCTACGATATCTCAAAATTGACTTATTTGCTTTTCACGATTCAGAATCTATGTGAAAGACGATATTTTGATACACTTAATACTCTAAGGAAAGAGCAAACTCGAATTTTGGGAACTTTTTAAATCTTGAATTTTAGCCTTCGGTGTATAGTAGAACACTTAAAGTAAGAAAGAGACCACTTGATTAAACCAACGATATCTCAAAATTGACTTTTTTGCTTTTGAAGATTCTGAATCTATGTGAAAGACGACATTTTGATGCACTTAATTCTCGAATAGAAGTTCAAATTAGGATTTCGGGAAGCTTTCAAAGCTTGAGTTTTAGTCATGGGTGCATAGTAGAACACTTGAAACAAGAAAGAGACCACTTGATTAAAACATCGATATTTCCAAATTGACTTATTTGCTTTTAACGATTATGAATCTATGTGGAAGAATACATTTTGATACACTTAATACACTAATGAAAGTCCAAACTCGGATTTTGGGTAGTTTGTACATCTTGAGTTTTAGCCATGGGTGCATAGTAGAACACTTGAAACAAGAAAGAGAGAACTTGATTAAAACAACGATGTCTCAAAATTGACTTATTTGCTTTTGATGATCCTGAATCTATGTGAAAGACAATATTTTGATACACTTAATGCACTAATAGAAGTCCAAATTATGATTTCGTGAAGTTTTTAAAGCTTGAGTTTTAGTCATGGGTGCATAGTAGAACACTTGAAACAAGAAAGAGAGAACTTGATTAAAACAACGATGTCTCAAAATTGACTTATTTGCTTTTGATGATCCTGAATCTATGTGAAAGACCATATTTTGATACACTTAATGCACTAATAGAAGTCCAAATTATGATTTCGTGAAGTTTTTAAAGCTTGAGTTTTAGTCATGGGTGCATAGTAGAACTCTTGAAACAAGAAAGAGACAAGTTGAGTAAAACAACGAGATCTCAAAATTGTCTAATTTGCTTTTGATGATTCTGAATCTATATCTATGTGAAAGACCACATTTTGATATACTTAATGTACTAATAGAAGCCCAAATTTGGATCTCGGGAGGTTTATAAAATTGAGTTTTAGCCATCGGTGCAGTGTAGAACACTTGAAATAAGAAAGAGACAAGTTGATTAAAACAACGATATCTCCAAATTGACTTATTTTCTTTTGGCGATTCCGAATCTATGTGGAAGATGACATTTTGATACACCTAAGGCACTAATAGAAGTCCAAATTAGGATTTCCAAAAGTTTTTAGAACTTGAGTTTTAGTCATGGGTGCATAGTAGAACACTTGGAAAAAGAAAGAGACAACTTTATTAAAAAAATGATATCTCAAAATTGCCTTATTTGCCTTAAACGATTCCGAATCTTTGTGAAAGATGACATTTTGGTACACTTAATGCACTAATGAAAGTCCAAATTTTGATTTAAACAACGATATCTCTAAATTGAGCTATTTGCTTTTGACGATTCAGAATCTATGTGAAAGACGACATTTTGATACACTTAATGCACTAATAGAAGTGCAAATTGAAATTTCGGGAAGTTTTTAAAACTTGCGTTTTAGCCATGGGTGCATAGTATAACACTTGAAACAAGAAAGAGACAACTTGATTAAAACAACGATATCTAAAAATTGACTAATTTGCTTTTGACGATTCCGAATCTATGTGAAGGAAAAAATTTTGACACACTTAATGCACTAATAGAAGTCCAAATTAGGATTTCAAAAAGTTTTTAAAACTTGATTTTTAGCCATGGGTGCATAGTAGAAGACTTCAAACAAGAAACAACGATATCTCGAAATTGACATTTTTGCTTTTAACGATTCCGAATCTATGGGAAAGACGACATTTTGATACAATTAATGCACTAATAGAAGTCCAAATTGGGATTTTGGGAAGTTTTTAAAACTTGAGTTTTATCCATGGGTGCATAGTAGAAGACTTGAAAGAAGAAAGAGACAATTTTATTAAAACAATGATATCACAAAATTCACTTATTTGCTTTAGACGATTCCGAATCTTAGCGAAAGATGACATTTTGGTACACTTAATGCACTAATGAAAGTCCAAATTCGGATTTCATGATGTTTTGAAAACATGAGTTTTAGTCATGGGTGCATAGTAGAACACTTGAAACAAGAAAGAGACAACTTTATTAAACCTACGATACCTCAAAATTGACTTATTTGCTTTTCACGATTCAGAATCTATGTGAAAGACGACATTTTGATACACTTAATACTCTAAGGAAAGACCAAACTCGAATTTCGGGAACTTTTTAAATCATGAATTTTAGCCTTCGGTGCATAGTAGAACACTTAAAGTAAGAAAGAGACCACTTGATTAAACCAACGATATCTCAAAATTGACTTTTTTGCTTTTGAAGATTCTGAATCTATGTGAAAGACGACATTTTGATGCACTTAATTCTCGAATAGAAGTTCAAATTAGGATTTCGGGAAGCTTTCAAAGCTTGAGTTTTAGTCATGGGTGCATAGTAGAACACTTGAAACAAGAAAGAGACCACTTGATTAAAACATCGATATTTCCAAATTGACTTATTTGCTTTTAACGATTATGAATCTATGTGGAAGAATACATTTTGATACACTTAATACACTAATGAAAGTCCAAACTCGGATTTTGGGAAGTTTGTACATCTTGAGTTTTAGCCATGGGTGCATAGTAGAACACTTGAAACAAGAAAGAGAGAACTTGATTAAAACAACGATGTCACAAAATTGACTTATTTGCTTTTGATGATCCTGAATCTATGTGAAAGACCATATTTTGTTACACTTAATGCACTAATAGAAGTCCAAATTATGATTTCGTGAAGTTTTTAAAGCTTGAATTTTAGTCATGGGTGCATAGTAGAACACTTGAAACAAGAAAGAGACCACTTGATTAAAACAACGATATCTCTAAATTGACTTATTTGCTTTTAACGATTCTGAATCTATGTGAAAGATGACATTTTGATACACTTAATACACTAATGAAAGTCCAAACTCGGATTTTGGGAAGTTTTAAAGCTTGAGTTTTAGCCATGGGTGCATAGTAGAACTCTTGAAACAAGAAAGAGACAAGTTGAGTAAAACAACGAGATCTCAAAATTGACTAATTTTCTTTTGATGATTCTGAATCTATGTGAAAGACCACATTTTGATATACTTAATGTACTAATAGAAGCCCAAATTCGAATCTCGGGAGGTTTATAAACTTGAGTTTTAGCCATCGGTGCAGAGTAGAACACTTGAAATAAGAAAGAGACCACTTGATTAAAACAACAATATCTCCAAATTGACTTATTTTCTTTTGGCGATTCCGAATCTATGTGGAAGATGACATTTTGATACACTTAAGGCACTAATAGAAGTCCAAATTAGGATTTCCGGAAGTTTTTAGAACTTGAATTTTTGTCATGGGTGCATAGTAGAACACTTGGAAAAAGAAAGAGACAACTTTATTAAAAAAACGATATCTCAAAATTGCCTTATTTGCCTTAAACGATTCTGAATCTTTGTGAAAGATGACATTTTGGTACACTTAATGCACTAATGAAGGTCCAAATTTGGATTTCGGGAAGTTTTGAAAACTTGAGTTTTAGCCATGGGTGCATAGTAGAAGACTTCAAACAAGAAAGAGACAACTTTATTAAAACAACGTTATCTCAAAATTGACTTATTTTCTTTTAACGATTCTGAATCTATGTGAAGGACGACATTTTGATACACGTAATACACTAATGAAAGTCCAAACAAGGATTTTGGGAAGTTTCTAAAGCTTGAGTTTTAGCCATGGGTGCATAGTAGAACACTTGAAACAAGAAACAGACCCCTTGATTTAAACAACGATATCTCTAAATTGAGTTATTTGCTTTTGACGATTCAGAATCTATGTGAAAGACGACATTTTGATACACTTAATGCACTAATAGAAGTGCAAATTGAAATTTTGGGAAGTTTTTAAAACTTGCGTTTTAGCCATGGGTGCATAGTATAACACTTGAAACAAGAAAGAGACAACTTGATTAAAACAACGATATCTAAAAATTGACTAATTTGCTTTTGACGATTCCGAATCTATGTGATGGAAAAAATTTTAACACACTTAATGCACTAATAGAAGTCCAAATTAGGATTTCGAAAAGTTTTTAAAACTTGAGTTTTAGCCATGGGTGCATAGTAGAAGACTTCAAACAAGAAACAACGATATCTCGAAATTGACATTTTTGCTTTTGACGATTCCGAATCTATGGGAAAGACGACATTTTGATACACTTAATGCACTAATAGAAGTCCAAATTGGGATTTCGGGAAGTTTTTAAAACTTGAGTTTTATCCATGGGTGCATAGTAGAAGACTTGAAAGAAGAAAGAGACAATTTTATTAAAACAATGATATCACAAAATTCACTTATTTGCTTTAGACGATTCCGAATCTTTGCGAAAGATGACATTTTGGTACACTTAATGCACTAATGAAAGTCCAAATTCAGATTTCATGATCTTTTGAAAACATGAGTTTTAGTCATGGGTGCATAGTAGATGTAAGACCCCGTTTCAGAATAAGGCTGCCACGTCATTTAAGTGGGAATTAAATACCGAAAATGGGCTTAATAGCAAAAATGAGCTGCCGAATCAATCGAAAGGAGTGCCCCGAGACTTAGATATCAAAGGAAAATTAGATAGTGATGACGAGAAGGTCAAGAAGTGATTTTTAGCATCGAAAGAAATTGGATCGGGAACAGTTTTCGGTACAGCGAAAATACAGCTAGGTGTAATGCCGAAAAACTGAATAATCGCAGGGGGCTTCCGGGAAGTTAACGGAATGCCGAGGATGGTCCTATTTGGTGTATTGAGTAACCTTTAAGTTGTTTTTGAAAGAAACGAAAGAATTTAAGGCCGAAACGAAAATTCGGGCCAAAGTGCAATTTCTTAAAAATTGCCGAATCGGCCGGAGGGAGGTCGAAACGACGATTTTTTGAGATCATCAAAAGAGGAAGTATAAGTTTAGAAGCATGAGGGTCCTAATGGAAATAATAGAAAGATCAGGGGCTTGTTAGAAAGGGGCCAAAGTGTAATTTGGAAAATAGTAGGGGCTGAATTGCAATTTCGCGAAAGTTGAAGAAGCCATGGCCGACCAGCCTCGGCCGGCCGCTGATCGAGGCATGCGACCAAGGGAATTGCATTTTTGAGCTTGAAATCGAAGGGGCAAACGAATGAATTGAAGGCTTAGATCATAGGTCTTTTGAAGCCCATATCTTGAAGAGGGTTTCTGGAGATTTTCAAGAATTTTGGTCAAGGTTTGAGGGGGTTTCGAGCGTCGCCGGAGATTGGAGGCAGTGATTGTGGCCGAGAGTTTGGGCGGCCGGTTGAGGGTCTTCCCGGCCTCTTTTTAGACAGAAAGAGGTTCCCTTAGGATCGACTTCGAGAGATCTTCGTCTTGGTGTGATCGGGGGCAAATTCTGGCGCTGGTCGGCGAACCAGATCGCCGGAGAAGACGACGCGCGTGCAGTGCACGCGCGGCCTTCACGCGCAAGCGCGTGCCATACCTTGTGGAGGCACGTGAGAGCGCGTGCAGCTGAGGAAAAATTTGGAAAAAATTTATAAATTCTTGAAAAATCGAGATCTTGAAGTTAGTGCAATTATCTTTGGATGTGGAGGTTCTGGTGTCTTAGTTTTAGCATCAAAGAGCCTCGTTTTGCGTGAAAATGAAGAATCGAGGTAAGGTCAGTAATTTTTCTTAGAAGATATTTGATTATTATAAGTTTTGGAGAAATAGTATTTGAGATATTATTAAGGAAGTATTTATTTAGAATTTATTGAGGAAGAAATAGGAAGATGTGAAGAAATAAAGGAAAAATTATGAGGAAATTATGAGGAGTAGATTATTGATGTTATTAAATGAAAATGATGGCCAGGATATGTTGAGGATTTGAATTGAGTACGTTAGAAGCCTGGCACGTGAATCGAGACGTTATGAGATGCGAATGAGGTAAGTAGTATTACTCAAATGGATTTAAGTTTGCAAAAAATGTTTTGTTCGTAAGTGGTACTTACCAAAATGCTTTTAGATTTTATGAAAATGCTTCGTATGAAAGGGGTTTAACCCAAACCTTATTTTATGAAAATAATTTATCATGTTGTCATGTCTTGATGTGATTATGTCATGTAGATTGCATTTACATGTATTGATGTTGAATGTGCATACATTCACGATGATATTATTGATCATGCATTGCATAAAGGGCTTGGGATTATGAACTGGCACCGCTGCTCTACCAAGTGTGCACCCATACACATCGGTCCAGGAAAGGGACTGTAAAAATGGGGAGCAGCAGTTGGGTGCGGTTGACTCAAGTCGAAAACGATGATGACATTTTGCATATTGCATTCATGCACGAAAAATGATTTTTGTACGGCTTACTTAGATGGTTCATCATCTAATTGGGCTTTGCCCCTGGAACATTCAAACGTTCCAGATGGAGATTGTAGCAGGTACGAGGATGAATGAGGCATGAAATGGCACTTAGCTAAGTGCACGATGAATGAACGATGAGATGAATGATGTAATGTAGCCCATGTGTTTAAGTCCTGCTACTTTGAAATCTGAACGATTTGGAAGTCCATAATGTAAGGTATGATTGATGATTGACGTTAAGGAACGATGATGTAACCTTTGGGTTAATGATGACGATGTATAACCCTATTTAGGGTTCATGTTAGTAAGAACGCATGTTATGTGTTAATGTTAAGTTGAGAACGTATGTTATGTTTTAAGTCATGTTGAGGATTAAGTTCTAGAGACGATGATGTAAAGATTTGAATTATGATTTTATGATTAAAGTAAGATGGCAGGTTCGATTCTAGCTTCCGCAATTGAGGTATGTTATGATGATTTTCTCTATAGAGAATAAATTAATGTAGGGAAATTCTGGGATGATGCGAGGAATGATGTTATTTAAGTGTTAGTTGAAAGAAAAAAAATTATCATCTCGGGATTGTCCCAAGAAATAACGCGCCCGAGAAAGTGGGGTGTTACAATTGGTATCAGAGCTTAAGTGTATTTGGAGTCTTAAGTGGCTTTGATATAATTAGTATGAGAGCTTAAGTTATTGGAGATTTATAAGAAGTCTAATTTGGTGACTTAGGGATTGCTGAAGATTTAGAGATTGTTAATTTAGAACAAGTCTCGAGGAGGGAAATGATAGAAATTTGAAGATTTATGAGAAGTCTGATTTGGAGATTTAGGAAAAGTTTGATTAGGAATTGAGAAACCTATGATGTTTCGGTTAATGTTTTCGAGAATAGAATTTGAAAATTTTGAAGTTGATTTTGATGATGGATAGTGAGACAATGTGAGATAGGAAGTGAGGTAAAGTATCTTGATGAAGGAAATGGTAAGGATTTGAGGATTAATCTACCGATTTGAGGATATTAGATAAATGATAGGATAATTGATAGTTATTAAGAATGGTCGAATCATGATGGTTCATAGAATGAAGTCCCTACTTAGAGATTCGGGAATTGTCGATTGAGGTCTTAGAAGTTATTGATTTGAGGATATAACCTTGTTAAGCGATTGAACAGCTGGTCGAATTGACTTAGCTATTGAAGGTTAGATGATATGATGTAAGGTTGACTCGGTAAGCATGATTATGAATCTGAGAGATTTAGAGATTGTTGATTTTGATCAAATATTGACCAAGGAAATGATTGGTTGATTTGAGGTCATTAGATTGAAATTGTTACGATGAGCGATAGGATAACTGGTAGTTGTCAAGAATGATTAAGTCATGAGTGATTAGTCTGATGTGACAGAGCCTAGCTGTTAAGTTAGGATTAAATGATAAGTATTTCGAGGGTCATTTAGTGTCTCAAAAGTAAGATGTGTAAGATTAAGGATCCTAGGGATTGGTTGAGCGAGAGACCGAAGATGGTCAAGTGATGCAAGTGAGTGGCGTCAATTGATGAGGTGCCAGTGGTGCAACCGATATGACTCGCAGAGAGGAGGCAAGGAACCCTAGTAGTGTATGAGGTCCAAGTCCCAATGGACAAGGTACAAGTGTGTCACTAGCGTTTTGAGCGAGGCTGGAAGCCTTGGGAATCAACCCAAAAATGAGATGGATTGAGTATGGACTGTGTGTCCCATTTAAAGAATTGCATTTGGGTTCGTGGTCATCTTGGGAATTGGTGACATGACGAACGTTGCAAAGCTCGAGGGGTAGAGTACCTCGGTGTCTAGTATGGAAATGGGATCATGAATGGTAGTATGCCGATAGTCGACTGGATCTAACGATTGAAGTGCGAGAGTCATCGAATTCTCGATAAGCGAGACTTCAGGTAGTAGAGCATGGCCAGTTCAAAGCCTTAATGAAGAGTTGTGTGGTGGCAATCTCAGTTCAAGAAAGAGATCGGGTACCTGAAAAGCAAGAATTGAAGGTAGGTCGTATCTACCTTAAGGGAGAATGATAAGGAGACCTAGTCAACAAAGGTTGTGACTATGGTTTAGTGTGCCAAGTGGGCTTAAGGATTCAAAGGTCTGTGAGAAAAGGCATTTGAATAAGTTATGCTGTGTGCATCGCATGGAAACCTGAATCGTTATTTGAGGTTTAAGGTATCGTTTAGTAAAGAGTCTTTAGAGGTTTGAGGTTCGGTTGTTTACATGAAATGATTGGAACTATATATCGCGATCTGATTCAGGATCTTCAGAGATAAATCGAGTTGGGATTTCGAGGAATTTCCCTAAGGAGTGAGAATGTAAGGACTTGTGATGAGACTTTAAAGTCTTTCAAGAAAAGATCTAGAAGGTCTCTAGATAAGATCGATAAGGAAATAGAGACTGAATCTCTTAAGCTGTGAAAGCTATGATCCAGCAAGGATTGGAGTACCGTAGGTGATGTAAGTACCTGCCTACTCTAGCTAGTAGTATAAGTAATGGATTGTTGTCTTGAAGGTTATGAGAATAATTGAAATGCTTGAGAGAGTCAGGTAATGGCAGGTGTGCCAAGATGTCAGATTGCAGTAGGAAAAGTTGTGTTCTAAATAGATCGAGATCTATTGGAGATCTAGGATTTTCGATTATGGAGAATGGAACTCCTGTTGGGCTAGATGGTTAGTCTAGATAACCCTGGTGGGCAGACTAGGAAATGCGTACTAGGACGATCGCAAAGTAATGGAGATAAAGAGCCGATGGATATGTGGTCCAGGTGCATGCGATCAATGAAAGCAATGAGAAAATTGAGGTAATGAGAGATATGCTAGAATGTGCGCTTAGAAGATTTATTGATTATTGGGATTATTTTTAATAAAGAGTTTGAATTTTTCCATTGATGGCTTGAGATTATTGGGTGATGAGCTATGTGTGGCTCGATTGAGGATGATTAGCAAGACATGGATAAAGGTCATGATGACCTAATTATTAAATTAGGATTGAAAAGGAAGAAGATTGGTCGTGTATTGGCCATAGGAATAGTGAGTTAAGCCGTAGTTCATGTAATGATGATTGAGGAGTAAAGTAGACCCTTGACGTAATATTAAGGTCATGTGTGACACTAGATGAGAGATAAGTAAATCTTCATTATGATGATTGAGGGTAAATGGTCCTGAGATTTTGATTTGATGATAATGATGACACGGATTGTGTGGACTAAGAGGTTAGAATAGTACGAATAAAATGAGTAGCACTATTGCCAAGGCGATTAGACATTTAAGATCAAGGAGCAAATCTAGTTGAGTAATTGAGAGATTGTATGTTGGCAAGTGAACCTGTGCTACGATTGATTAGAAGTGAAAAGAGCCGATGGTCAAATGCAAGAAAAGAAATTAGATGATTTTCATATGATAAAATATGATCATAGTCAATTAGCATGAGATGGTGCCTTAAGGATCGAGCGTGATTAGATTCGGATGAGATGAAACATTATTACTCGAGGATTTGTTCAAGCAAATTTGAGGATCAAATGATTAATCTGATGATATAAAATATTATTCGAGGATCACTTCGAGAAGTACGAGGACTTATTAGAGTCATAGGTATATGAGTGAATAGGTATTTGTTTGGCGACTAAGTAACAACGATGCAAGGATATTAGTATTACTAGATTTGGAAGACATTATTAGATTTCGATTGATGTGAAAAATTAGATTGCTAAAGGAAGATTTGGAGACAAATAGAATCTATTACTAAATTGAAAAGATTTTTGAGGAAATAGTTATATGACATGATTAGAAGATGATTGTGGTCAATTGACAGAAACTTGAGGTTATATTAGATGATGACTTAAGGTGAGGCATAGCTAATTTCAAGGACAAAAATCATTCGAGGATATGTGATGACTAAGATAATGTGACGGACCATCGATTTGTTGTGGTAGTCTGGAAGTCTATGAAACAACCTAGTGATGACAAGATATGTGATGATGTATAATCGTGATGTTTGAGGATTCAAGATGCATTTGGAAATCTCGAGGACTCTAGAAATCTTGGAATTTGAAATCGATAATTGTGGAATTGAGGTAAATCTAGTTTATGGGATTTTATATCAGTCTTGAGGATGTTCGGATAGTGATGACTTAGGATCAATGGTCAGTAGTGGCAAAAGAAATCGGAGGTTATGAGAAATGGATGTAAAGATTTCAGTTAAATTTCAAGTGATATTGGATCATGAAATGAAATTGAGAGACGAATGGGATTAGTCAAGCATTTTTAAAGATATCTTGATGAAATAATTAGGGAATGATTATGGTCAGTTGGCAGAAAAATTTGAGGAGATATAGATCATATTGAAATAGTTGTGACCATTTGGTCGAACAGTTGTCGAACCACTCCAGAATTATATTAGATATCTATATACCTCTCTTCTAGTTTGCAGCAAAGCACAACCTAGGTCGTCTCTCACAAGGAGCCTTGTCTTCTTCTACCAACAATGAGAACCAATATAAACAACACAACAGTTTAGGGGGAGGGTTTTGACAGAAATCTAAGTAACAAAACAGAAACACAAATATAGATGAAAATCAGTAAATGGAGATGCAACCAGCTGTGTATTTGTCCCCTTTGTGAAATCTTCCTTGTCCAATCTATAGATCTTGGTTTGTTAGATGCTTTTAACATCCGGATATCAAACTCAAAGCATCCCCAACAACCGTCCAAGGATTAGAATGGTTGGAACAACAAAATGAATACAGAAATCTCTTATAAACAAAATGCAGCCATTCATTCTCTATTCAACCCATCCGGAGCTATGCAAGAACAACCATTCAAGCACATTATATTCATTTCCGAGATGTTATACCAACCAGCTACAACACTCTATTCTCTTAAGCATTTAACAGAAAATGAATCCATGTAAATTCACACAAACCTGGCATGAACTTCATGCATTCCAAAATCTGTTCAAACTAAACCAAATGGAAATGAATAAGATTAAAACAAACAAACAAACCAGGTTTTTTGTAGTTCATCCGGGACTCAGATTCCACAAGGGTTCAAGATACACAACCAGTTACAATAGCCTTAGCCTTTCATTGCAGCAAGGAAGACAAAATGGAAACAAAATGGAGAAAACAGAAAAATGCTACAATCTGAAAAACGGCCAGAATTCTCCTCTCTATATCCTCTGGAAATAAGTGCTAAGAGGTCTTAAATACATGGCCAAGAAATGAAGACCTAGGAAGGCTAGGGTTGGGCCTAGCCTAGCCCAACTTATATGAGTCCAAGACAACAAAAACGAGCAGCCCAAATGCAGCCCAAAACAGTAGAATTGAGCAGCCCAAATCTGCTCCTTGAAAGTGAGCCCAAGCTCCTTTAGATGAATCCCATAATTACCCAAGTCTTCAAGTCTTTTCCAGCTGCTTCTCTAGCTGATGGCCTATGACAATTGGTGCAATCTGAAGAATAAAATGTAGGAAATTATCAGCTCTTTTCAAAATCTGGGAGAGTTCTTCCACAGGTGAGGATTGCTTTTCTAAATTTTTTATGCTGTCCTGCATTTTCTCCATGAGTATCTGCTCCCGCTGGATGCTAGCCTCCAACAATTTCTCTAAATGCATGGCCCGCTGCTTCCAATATACAACAGTATCATACTCGGCATCTATCTCTAGCTTGGATTCATAGAAGTAAGATAGAAAATAGTGTAAGGACAATTTGAAGTATCATAAAATAGAAACAATGAAAGATCAGCAAAATTACTTCAAATTGTGTAATAAGATTGAGGTGAAATGCCAAAATATAGCATAAATATGCATGCTATCAACTCCCCCATACTTATACTTTTGCACTCCTGGGCAAAACACTAGACTCCATGACTCAAAAATAAAAACGGGGAAAAACACAAATCAGATGCAAGGTAAGTCTTCAAGAATTCATCATTCAAAGATCATCTTTCCTTTACTTCCAAGAAAACAAGTGACATGGCAATTCATTCAATAAGACAAATCAAAAGTAGAAGCCTCTCACAGGACAAGTGTATGCTCAAAGATCTCTCAAGAGGTGGTGGTGACTGTTTCGCTCAAATTCACCCAATCACAATTCCACTACCATAAGCTTGTTTATCTTCTCAATCTCCACTATCCATGTCACATGCATGCCACAAATCAAAAGGACTTATTCAGGGTTGTCATGTGGGGAAGAAAGAAATGGAAAGACAACAATGAAGGAAAACATGCCTTAGGTCGAGAAAACATTTCATGCAACTCCAAGATCAAGAGATAGAATTTCCAAGCATTATGAAAAACATTGCATCTTTATTCGGTTGAGTGCGTTTTACGCTCCATCTCAACTTTGCTTTCTTCTTTTTCTCATCAATTTTTTTTTTTTTTAAAGGAGGTGAGTGCGTTTTACGCTCCTTCTCATCGTTCTATCCTTTGCTTGCTTTTCTTTTTTTTTCTTTTCTTTTTCATGGATGCAAATGGCCTTTGGCCTTATGTCTTGCTTGATGAATTCAATCTCTCTCTCTAAAATGCACTTAATATTCCTCTTCCTAAGGTTGGAAGGTCCAAAAAGGTGTATGAAAATGAAGGGTAAGAATGATGGCTCTAAGTGGCAAGCGAAAGGGATTGATTGAATTTTTTTTTTTTTTTTTTAAATAACAAAATGGCCAAATGGGGACAAGAAAGAATGCCTTAATCATGTTTGAGTCATGCATGAACAAATATAGCCTCAACCAAGAATCAAAACAAGTTCTAGAGTGGAGATCATGATAAGTGAATGCACACACAAGAAAAACAATAGGCTCAAAATCCGCACGGCTATAGACTGCCCAATCAAGCTATCAAATCAAACTCATTGCCAAGTCACTTGAAATCAAGGAAGATAGGATTGAAGTTCTAATCATGCTGGGTTCTTTTAGACTTAATTGCTTAACTTGCATTTCCACACAAAACAGACTCAACTAGACCCAAGGAAAAAGAAATATGAAAAGATAAAGAAATTGTTGCAAAAATAAGAATGCTACCCCCCCCATACTTAGACTTTACATTGCCCTCAATGTAAACATGCAATTCCAACCAGGAATAGGACAAGTAAATGTAAAGTATTAGGGAGAGAGAAACAGCCTGATGTATCAAATGGAGGTGGCGTTGAGGAGATGCAGCTCCTCCACAATATGCTCCTGAAAGCTCTCGTAGAATGGCTTAAGTCGCTGCCCGTTCACTGTGAATTGCTTTGCATTGGACTCGTCCTTGATTGCAACTGCACCAAAGGGAAAAACATGAATAACTATGAAAGGACCAGTCCAACGGGAACGTAACTTACCGGGCATCAACTTGAGACGGGAATTGTATAGCAGAACTTTCTGGCCAACTTCGAATGTCTTCCTCACAATATGCTTGTCATGCACAGCCTTGGTCTTCTCCTTGTAGATGCGTGAGTTCTCATATGCGTCCATCCTAATCTCCTCAAGCTCTTGAAGTTGGAGCTTTCTTTGGGACCCCGCTTCACTGATGTCCATATTGCATTGCTTCACCGCCCAATATGCCTTATGCTCCACTTCCACCGGCAAATGACATGCTTTTCCAAAAACCAACCTGTAAGGGGACGTACCAATGGGGGTTTTGTAGGCAGTGCGGTAGGCCCATAGTGCATCTTCTAATCTCATGCTCCAGTCTTTCCTAGTAGGCTGGACAGTCTTCTCCAAAATCTGCTTGATCTCCCTATTTGAGACTTCAGCTTGCCCATTAGTCTGTGGATGATAAGGAGTCGCCACTTTGTGTATTACCCCATACTTACGAAATAGGGTGTCTATCTTTCTATTGCAAAAGTGGGATCCTTGGTCGCTGATGATGGCCCTGGGCATGCCAAACCTGCAAAAGATGTGAGAACGAACAAAATCTGCAACCACAGAAGCATCATCAGTCCTGGTGGCTTTAGCTTCCACCCACTTAGAAACATAATCCACAGCTAACAGGATGTACACATAACCAAATGACACAGGAAATGGACCCATGAAGTCAATGCCCCAAACATCAAAGATTTCACAAAACAATAAGGGTTTTGAGGCATTTCATTCCTACGTGATATAGTGCCTGTGTGTTGGCAACGTGTGCAATTCTTACAGAACTCATATGAATCCTTAAAGAGTGAAGGCCAATATAATCCAGAATCTAGGACTTTCCTAGCTGTACGTTGGGGACCAAAGTGACCACCACATGCAAGTGTGTGACAAAAATGTAAGATAGATGCAAACTCATGGTTAGGCACACATCTCCTGATGACCTGATGACCTGGTCACTACACATGCGCCACAGATAGGGATCATCCCACACATAATACTGAGCCTGACTCTTAAATTTATTTAGCTGTTCCTTCTTAAAATATGCAGGTAATTCAGAAGCAACTAAATAATTTACCAAATTAGCATACCAGGGCTCAACACCATGAATGTGGTATAATAACTCATCTGGGAAATCATCCCTGATAGGCTGGGAGTCCATGACAGATGGATCTGAGGTGGAAGGAATGCGACTGAGGTGGTCGGCTACCAAGTTCTCTACTCCACTTTTATCCTTGATCTCAATGTCAAATTCTTGGAGTAAGAGCATCCACCTTATCAAACGAGGTTTGGCATCAGGCTTCTTCAAGAGGTAACTAAGAGCTGCATGGTCAGAAAAGACAATAACTTTAGAACCAAGTAAATAGGATCTAAATTTATCCAATGCAAAAACAATAGACAAGAGCTCTTTTTCCGTAGTGGTATAATTAGACTGTGCCGCATCCAATGTACGCGAAGCGTAGGCTATGACATGGGATTTCTTCTCCACACGCTGGGAAAGGACGGCACCCACTGCAAAGTTGGAGGCGTCGCACATCAACTCGAAGGGCAACTCCCAGTGGGGTGGCTGTATGATGGGTGGAGAAATCAATCGACTCTTCAGTTCCTCAAATGCCCGCTTGCATTGCTCATCAAAGTGGAAGGTCACTTCTTTCTGGAGAAGGTGGGAAAGTGGAAGTGCAATCTTGCTGAAGTCCTTGATGAACCTCCTGTAAAATCCTGCATGGCCAAGGAAAGAACGCACCTCCATGCATCGCTGAAAGGTACCTGGAGCATTACATAGACCGAAAGGCATTCTTCTATAAGCGAATGTGCCAAAGGGGCAGGTGAAGGTGGTCTTCTCTTGATCCTCTGGCGCTATGCAAATCTGAAAGTATCCAGAAAAATCGTCAAGGAAACAATAGTGTGACTTACCAGCCAATCTCTCCAACATCTGATCAATGAATGGGAGGGGAAAGTGATCCTTTCTGGTTGCTTGGTTCAGCTTTCTATAATCAATGCAGACTCTCCAGCTGTTATGCACTCTCATGGGGATAAGCTCATTCTGCTCATTTGGAACCACCGTGATGCCCATCTTTTTTGGAACAACCTGCACGGGACTCACCCACTTGCTGTCAGAAATAGGGTAAATAATACCGGCTGCAAGTAATTTACTTACCTCCTGTTTTACCACATCAAGGATGGTTCGGTTAAGTCTTCTTTGAGGCTGCCTTGCTGGTTTTGCTCCTTCCTCCAATAAAATACGGTGCATGCAAACAGATGGGCTGATTCCAGTTATGTCCGCTAAAGTCCACCCAATTGCTTTCTTATTCTTTTTTAGCACGTCCAACAACTTTCTCTCTGGGTCAGGCTGCAAGTTGTTTGCAATGATGACTGGCAGCTTCTCATCTTTCTCCAAGAATGCATACTTGAGGTGTTGAGGCAAAGGCTTGCACCAAATCTTTGCGAAAGATGACATTTTGGTACACTTAATGCACTAATGAAAGTCCAAATTCGGATTTCATGATGTTTTGAAAACATGAGTTTTAGTCATGGGTGCATAGTAGAACACTTGAAACAAGAAAGAGACAACTTTATTAAACCTACGATATCTCAAAATTGACTTATTTGCTTTTCACGATTCAGAATCTATGTGAAAGACGACATTTTGATACACTTAATACTCTAAGGAAAGACCAAACTCGAATTTCGGGAACTTTTTAAATCTTGAGTTTTAGCCTTCGGTGCATAGTAGAACACTTAAAGTAAGAAAGAGACCACTTGATTAAACCAACGATATCTCAAAATTGACTTTTTTGCTTTTGACAATTCTGAATCTATGTGAAAGACGACATTTTGATGCACTTAATTCTCGAATAGAAGTTCAAATTAGGATTTCGGGAAGCTTTCAAAGCTTGAGTTTTAGTCATGGGTGCATAGTAGAACACTTGAAACAAGAAAGAGACCACTTGATTAAAACATCGATATTTCCAAATTGACTTATTTGCTTTTAACGATTATGAATCTATGTGGAAGAATACATTTTGATACACTTAATACACTAATGAAAGTCCAAACTCGGATTTTGGGAAGTTTGTACAGCTTGAGTTTTAGCCATGGGTGCATAGTAGAACACTTGAAACAAGAAAGAGAGAACTTGATTAAAACAATGATGTCTCAAAATTGACTTATTTGCTTTTGATGATCCTGAATCTATGTGAAAGACCATATTTTGATACACTTAATGCACTAATAGAAGTCCAAATTATGATTTCGTGAAGTTTTTAAAGCTTGAGTTTTAGTCATGGGTGCATAGTAGAACACTTGAAACAAGAAAGAGACCACTTGATTAAAACAACGATATCTCTAAATTGACTTATTTGCTTTTAACGATTCTGAATCTATGTGAAAGACGACATTTTGATACACTTAATACATTAATGAAAGTCCAAACTCAGATTTTGGGAAGTTTTAAAGCTTGAGTTTTAGCCATGGGTGCATAGTAGAACTCTTGAAACAAGAAAGAGACAAGTTGAGTAAAACAACGAGATCTCAAAATTGACTAATTTGCTTTTGATGATTCTGAATCTATATCTATGTGAAAGACCACATTTTGATATACTTAATGTACTAATAGAAGCCCAAATTTGGATCTCGGGAGGTTTATAAACTTGAGTTTTAGCCATCGATGCAGTGTAGAACACTTGAAATAAGAAAGAGACAAGTTGATTAAAATAACGATATCTCCAAATTGACTTATTTTCTTTTGGCGATTCCGAATCTATGTGGAAGATGACATTTTGATACACCTAAGGCACTAATAGAAGTCCAAATTAGGATTTCTGAAAGTTTTTAGAACTTGAGTTTTAGTCATGGGTGCATAGTAGAACACTTGGAAAAAGAAAGAGACAACTTTATTAAAAAAATGATATCTCAAAATTGCCTTATTTGCCTTAAACGATTCCGAATCTTTGTGAAAGATGACATTTTGGTACACTTAATGCACTAATGAAAGTCCAAAATTGGATTTCGGGAAGTTTTGAAAACTTGAGTTTTAGCCATGGGTGCATAGTAGAAGACTTCAAACAAGAAAGAGACAACTTTATTAAAACAACGTTATCTCAAAATTGACTTATTTTCTTTTAACGATTTTGAATCTATGTGAAAGACGACATTTTGATACACGTAATACACTAATGAAAGTCCAAACTCGGAATTTGGGAAGTTTCTAAAGCTTGAGTTTTAGCCATGGGTGCATAGTAGAACACTTGAAACAAGAAACAGACCCCATGATTTAAACAACGATATCTCTAAATTGAGCTATTTGCTTTTGACGATTCAGAATCTATGTGAAAGACGACATTTTGATACACTTAATGCACTAATAGAAGTGCAAATTGAAATTTCGGGAAGTTTTTAAAACTTGCGTTTTAGCCATGGGTGCATAGTATAACACTTGAAACAAGAAAGAGACAACTTGATTAAAACAACGATATCTAAAAATTGACAAATTTACTTTTGACGATTCCGAATCTATGTGAAGGAAAACATTTTGACACACTTAATGCACTAATAGAAGTCCAAATTAGGATTTCGAAAAGTTTTTAAAACTTGAGTTTTAGCCATGGGTGCATAGTAGAAGACTTCAAACAAGAAACAACGATATCTCGAAATTGACATTTTTGCTTTTGACGATTTCGAATCTATGGGAAAGACGATATTTTGATACACTTAATGCACTAATAGAAGTCCAAATTGGGATTTTGGGAAGTTTTTAAAACTTGAGTTTTATCCATGGGTGCATAGTAGAAGACTTGAAAGAAGAAAGAGACAATTTTATTAAAACAATGATATCACAAATTTCATTTATTTGGTTTAGACGATTCCGAATCTTTGCGAAAGATGACATTTTGGTACACTTAATGCACTAATGAAAGTCCAAATTCGAATTTCATGATGTTTGAAAACATGAGTTTTAGTCATGGGTGCATAGTAGAACACTTGAAACAGGAAAGAGACAACTTTATTAAACCTACGATATCTCAAAATTGACTTATTTGCTTTTCACGGTTCAGAATCTATGTGAAAGACGACATTTTGATACACTTAATACTCTAAGGAAAGACCAAACTCGAAATTTGGGAACTTTTTAAATCTTGAGTTTTAGCCTTCGGTGCATAGTAGAACACTTAAAGTAAGAAAGAAACCACTTGATTAAACTAACGATATCTCAAAATTGACTTTTTTGCTTTTAAAGATTCTGAATCTATGTGAAAGATGACATTTTGATGCACTTAATTCTCGAATAGAAGTTCAAATTAGGATTTCGGGAAGCTTTCAAAGCTTGAGTTTTAGTCATGGGTGCATAGTAGAACACTTGAAACAAGAAAGAGACCACTTGATTAAAACATCGATATTTCCAAATTGACTTATTTGCTTTTAACGATTATGAATCTATGTGGAAGAATACATTTTGATACACTTAATACACTAATGAAAGTCCAAACTCGGATTTTGGGAAGTTTGTACATCTTGAGTTTTAGCCATGGGTGCATAGTAGAACACTTGAAACAAGAAAGAGAGAACTTGATTAAAACAACGATGTCTCAAAATTGACTTATTTGCTTTTGATGATCCTGAATCTATGTGAAAGACCATATGTTGATACACTTAATGCACTAATAGAAGTCCAAATTATGATTTCGTGAAGTTTTTAAAGCTTGAGTTTTAGTCATGGGTGCATAGTAGAACACTTGAAACAAGAAAGAGACCACTTGATTAAAACAACGATATCTCTAAGTTGACTTATTTGCTTTTAACGATTCTAAATCTATGTGAAAGACGACATTTTGATACACGTAATACACTAATGAAAGTCCAAACTCAGATTTTGGGAAGTTTTAAAGCTTGAGTTTTAGCCATGGGTGCATAGTAGAACTCTTGAAACAAGAAAGAGACAAGTTGAGTAAAACAACGAGATCTCAAAATTGACTAATTTGCTTTTGATGATTCTGAATCTATGTGAAAGACCACATTTTGATATACTTAATGTACTAATAGAAGCCCAAATTCGAATCTCGGGAGGTTTATAAACTTGAGTTTTAGCCATCGGTGCAGAGTAGAACACTTGAAATAAGAAAGAGACCACTTGATTAAAACAACAATATCTCCAAATTGACTTATTTTCTTTTGGCGATTCCGAATCTATGTGGAAGACGACATTTTGATACACTTAAGGCACTAATAGAAGTCCAAATTAGGATTTCCGAAAGTTTTTAGAACTTGAGTTTTAGTCATGGGTGCATAGTAGAACACTTGGAAAAAGAAAGAGACAACATTATTAAAAAAATGATATCTCAAAATTGCCTTATTTGCCTTAAACGATTCTGAATCTTTGTGAAAGATGACATTTTGGTACACTTAATGCACTAATGAAGGTCTAAATTTGGATTTCGGGAAGTTTTGAAAACTTGAGTTTTAGCCATGGGTGCATAGTAGAAGACTTCAAACAAGAAAGAGACAACTTTATTAAAACAACGTTATCTCAAAATTGACTTATTTTCTTTTAACGATTCTGAATCTATGTGAAAGACGACATTTTTGATACACGTAATACACTAATGAAAGTCCAAACTCGGATTTTGGGAAGTTTCTAAAGCTTGAGTTTTAGCCATGGGTGCATAGTAGAACACTTGAAACAAGAAACAAACCCCTTGATTTAAACAACGATATCTCTAAATTGAGTTATTTGCTTTTGACGATTTAGAATCTATGTGAAAGACGACATTTTGATACACTTAATGCACTAATAGAAGTGCAAATTGAAATTTTGGGAAGTTTTTAAAACTTACATTTTAGCCATGGGTGCATAGTATAACACTTGAAACAAGAAAGAGACAACTTGATTAAAACAACGATATCTAAAAATTGACTAATTTGCTTTTGACGATTCCGAATCTATGTGATGGAAAAAATTTTGACACACTTAATGCACTAATAGAAGTCCAAATTAGGATTTCGAAAAGTTTTTAAAACTTGAGTTTTAGCCATGGGTGCATAGTAAAAGACTTCAAACAAGAAACAACGATATCTCGAAATTGACATTTTTGCTTTTGACGATTCCGAATCTATGGGAAAGACGACATTTTGATACACTTAATGCACTAATAGAAGTCCAAATTGGGATTTCGGGAAGTTTTTAAAACTTGAGTTTTATCCATGGGTGCATAGTAGAAGACTTGAAAGAAGAAAGAGACAATTTTATTAAAACAATGATATCACAAAATTCACTTATTTGCTTTAGACGATTCCGAATCTTTGCGAAAGATGACATTTTGGTACACTTAATGCACTAATGAAAGTCCAAATTCAGATTTCATGATCTTTTGAAAACATGAGTTTTAGTCATGGGTGCATAGTAGATGTAAGACCCCGTTTCAGAATAAGGCTGCCACGTCATTTAAGTGGGAATTAAATACCGAAAATGGGCTTAATAGCAAAAATGAGCTGCCGAATCAATCGAAAGGAGTGCCCCGAGACTTAGATATCAAAGGAAAATTAGATAGTGATGACGAGAAGGTCAAGAAGTGATTTTTAGCATCGAAAGAAATTGGATCGGGAACAGTTTTCGGTACAGCGAAAATACAGCTAGGTGTAATGCCGAAAAACTGAATAATCGCAGGGGGCTTCCGGGAAGTTAACGGAATGCCGAGGATGGTCCTATTTGGTGTATTGAGTAACCTTTAAGTTGTTTTTGAAAGAAACGAAAGAATTTAAGGCCGAAACGAAAATTCGGGCCAAAGTGCAATTTCTTAAAAATTGCCGAATCGGCCGGAGGGAGGTCGAAACGACGATTTTTTGAGATCATCAAAAGAGGAAGTATAAGTTTAGAAGCATGAGGGTCCTAATGGAAATAATAGAAAGATCAGGGGCTTGTTAGAAAGGGGCCAAAGTGTAATTTGGAAAATAGTAGGGGCTGAATTGCAATTTCGCGAAAGTTGAAGAAGCCATGGCCGACCAGCCTCGGCCGGCCGCTGATCGAGGCATGCGACCAAGGGAATTGCATTTTTGAGCTTGAAATCGAAGGGGCAAACGAATGAATTGAGGGCTTAGATCATAGGTCTTTTGAAGCCCATATCTTGAAGAGGGTTTCTGGAGATTTTCAAGAATTTTGGTCAAGGTTTGAGGGGGTTTCGAGCGTCGCCGGAGATTGGAGGCGGTGATTGTGGCCGAGAGTTTGGGCGGCCGGTTGAGGGTCTTCCCGGCCTCTTTTCAGACAGAAAGAGGTTCCCTTAGGATCGACTTCGAGAGATCTTCGTCTTGGTGTGATCGGGGGCAAATTCTGGCGCTGGTCGGCGAACCAGATCGCCGGAGAAGACGACGCGCGTGCAGTGCACGCGCGGCCTTCACGCGCAAGCGCGTGCCATACCTTGTGGAGGCGCGTGAGAGCGCGTGCAGCTGAGGAAAAATTTGGAAAAAATTTATAAATTCTTGAAAAATCGAGATCTTGAAGTTAGTGCAATTATCTTTGGATGTGGAGGTTCTGGTGTCTCGGTTTTAGCATCAAAGAGCCTCGTTTTGCGTGAAAATGAAGAATCGAGGTAAGGTCAGTAATTTTTCTTAGAAGATATTTGATTATTATAAGTTTTGGAGAAATAGTATTTGAGATATTATTAAGGAAGTATTTATTTAGAATTTATTGAGGAAGAAATAGGAAGATGTGAAGAAATAAAGGAAAAATTATGAGGAAATTATGAGGAGTAGATTATTGATGTTATTAAATGAAAATGATGGCCAAGATATGTTGAGGATTTGAATTGAGTACGTTAGAAGCCTGGCACGTGAATCGAGACGTTATGAGATGCGAATGAGGTAAGTAGTATTACTCAAATGGATTTAAGTTTGCAAAAAATGTTTTGTTCGTAAGTGGTACTTACCAAAATGCTTTTAGATTTTATGAAAATGCTTCGTATGAAAGGGGTTTATCCCAAACCTTATTTTATGAAAATAATTTATCATGTTGTCATGTCTTGATGTGATTATGTCATGTAGATTGCATTTACATGTATTGATGTTGAATGTGCATACATTCACGATGATATTATTGATCATGCATTGCATAAAGGGCTTGGGATTATGAACTGGCGCCGCTGCTCTACCAAGTGTGCACCCATACACATCGGTCCAGGAAAGGGACTGTAAAAATGGGGAGCAGCAGTTGGGTGCGGTTGACTCAAGTCGAAAACGATGATGACATTTTGCATATTGCATTCATGCACGAAAAATGATTTTTGTACGGCTTACTTAGATGGTTCATCATCTAATTGGGCTTTGCCCCTGGAACATTCAAACGTTCCAGATGGAGATTGTAGCAGGTACGAGGATGAATGAGGCATGAAATGGCACTTAGCTAAGTGCACGATGAATGAACGATGAGATGAATGATGTAATGTAGCCCATGTGTTTAAGTCCTGCTACTTTGAAATCTGAACGATTTGGAAGTCCATAATGTAAGGTATGATTGATGATTGACGTTAAGGAACGATGATGTAACCTTTGGGTTAATGATGGCGATGTATAACCCTATTTAGGGTTCATGTTAGTAAGAACGCATGTTATGTGTTAATGTTAAGTTGAGAACGTATGTTATGTTTTAAGTCATGTTGAGGATTAAGTTCTAGAGACGATGATGTAAAGATTTGAATTATGATTTTATGATTAAAGTAAGATGGCAGGTTCGATTCTAGCTTCCGCAATTGAGGTATGTTATGATGATTTTCTCTATAGAGAATAAATTAATGTAGGGAAATTCTGGGATGATGCGAGGAATGATGTTATTTAAGTGTTAGTTGAAAGAAAAAAAAATTATCATCTCGGGATTGTCCCAAGAAATAACGCGCCCGAGAAAGTGGGGTGTTACAATTGGTATCAGAGCTTAAGTGTATTTGGAGTCTTAAGTGGCTTTGATATAATTAGTATGAGAGCTTAAGTTATTGGAGATTTATAAGAAGTCTAATTTGGTGACTTAGGGATTGCTGAAGATTTAGAGATTGTTAATTTAGAACAAGTCTCGAGGAGGGAAATGATAGAAATTTGAAGATTTATGAGAAGTCTGATTTGGAGATTTAGGAAAAGTTTGATTAGGAATTGAGAAACCTATGATGTTTCGGTTAATGTTTTTTAGAATAGAATTTGAAAATTTTGAAGTTGATTTTGATGATGGATAGTGAGACAATGTGAGATAGGAAGTGAGGTAAAGTATCTTGATGAAGGAAATGGTAAGGATTTGAGGATTAATCTACCGATTTGAGGATATTAGATAAATGATAGGATAATTGATAGTTATTAAGAATGGTCGAATCATGATGGTTCATAGAATGAAGTCCCTACTTAGAGATTCAGGAATTGTCGATTGAGGTCTTAGAAGTTATTGATTTGAGGATATAACCTTGTTAAGCGATTGAACAGCTGGTCGAATTGACTTAGCTATTGAAGGTTAGATGATATGATGTAAGGTTGACTCGGTAAGCATGATTATGAATCTGAGAGATTTAGAGATTGTTGATTTTGATCAAATATTGACCAAGGAAATGATTGGTTGATTTGAGGTCATTAGATTGAAATTGTTACGATGAGCGATAGGATAACTGGTAGTTGTCAAGAATGATTAAGTCATGAGTGATTAGTCTGATGTGACAGAGCCTAGCTGTTAAGTTAGGATTAAATGATAAGTATTTCGAGGGTCATTTAGTGTCTCAAAAGTAAGATGTGTAAGATTAAGGATCCTAGGGATTGGTTGAGCGAGAGACCGAAGATGGTCAAGTGATGCAAGTGAGTGGCGTCAATTGATGAGGTGCCAGTGGTGCAACCGATATGACTCGCAGAGAGGAGGCAAGGAACCCTAGTAGTGTATGAGGTCCAAGTCCCAATGGACAAGGTACAAGTGTGTCACTAGCGTTTTGAGCGAGGCTGGAAGCCTTGGGAATCAACCCAAAAATGAGATGGATTGAGTATGGACTGTGTGTCCCATTTAAAGAATTGCATTTGGGTTCGTGGTCATCTTGGGAATTGGTGACATGACGAACGTTGCAAAGCTCGAGGGGTAGAGTATCTCGGTGTCTAGTATGGAAATGGGATCATGAATGGTAGTATGCCGATAGTCGACTGGATCTAACGATTGAAGTGTGAGAGTCATCGAATTCTCGATAAGCGAGACTTCAGGTAGTAGAGCATGGCCAGTTCAAAGCCTTAATGAAGAGTTGTGTGGTGGCAATCTCAGTTCAAGAAAGAGATCGGGTACCTGAAAAGCAAGAATTGAAGGTAGGTCGTATCTACCTTAAGGGAGAATGATAAGGAGACCTAGTCAACAAAGGTTGTGACTATGGTTTAGTGTGCCAAGTGGGCTTAAGGATTCAAAGGTCTGTGAGAAAAGGCATTTGAATAAGTTATGCTGTGTGCATCGCATGGAAACCTGAATCGTTATTTGAGGTTTAAGGTATCGTTTAGTAAAGAGTCTTTGGAGGTTTGAGGTTCGGTTGTTTACATGAAATGATTGGAACTATATATCGCGATCTGATTCAGGATCTTCAGAGATAAATCGAGTTGGGATTTCGAGGAATTTCCCTAAGGAGTGAGAATGTAAGGACTTGTGATGAGACTTTAAAGTCTTTCAAGAAAAGATCTAGAAGGTCTCTAGATAAGATCGATAAGGAAATAGAGACTGAATCTCTTAAGCTGTGAAAGCTATGATCCAGCAAGGATTGGAGTACCGTAGGTGATGTAAGTACCTGCCTACTCTAGCTAGTAGTATAAGTAATGGATTGTTGTCTTGAAGGTTATGAGAATAATTGAAATGCTTGAGAGAGTCAGGTAATGGCAGGTGTGCCAAGATGTCAGATTGCAGTAGGAAAAGTTGTGTTCTAAATAGATCGAGATCTATTGGAGATCTAGGATTTTCGATTATGGAGAATGGAACTCCTGTTGGGCTAGATGGTTAGTCTAGATAGCCCTGGTGGGCAGACTAGGAAATGCGTACTAGGACGATCGCAAAGTAATGGAGATAAAGAGCCGATGGATATGTGGTCCAGGTGCATGCGATCAATGAAAGCAATGAGAAAATTGAGGTAATGAGAGATATGCTAGAATGTGCGCTTAGAAGATTTATTGATTATTGGGATTATTTTTAATAAAGAGTTTGAATTTTTCCATTGATGGCTTGAGATTATTGGGTGATGAGCTATGTGTGGCTCGATTGAGGATGATTAGCAAGACATGGATAAAGGTCATGATGACCTAATTATTAAATTAGGATTGAAAAGGAAGAAGATTGGTCGTGTATTGGCCATAGGAATAGTGAGTTAAGCCGTAGTTCATGTAATGATGATTGAGGAGTAAAGTAGACCCTTGACGTAATATTAAGGTCATGTGTGACACTAGATGAGAGATAAGTAAATCTTCATTATGATGATTGAGGGTAAATGGTCCTGAGATTTTGATTTGATGATAATGATGACACGGATTGTGTGGACTAAGAGGTTAGAATAGTACGAATAAAATGAGTAGCACTATTGCCAAGGCGATTAGACATTTAGGATCAAGGAGCAAATCTAGTTGAGTAATTGAGAGATTGTATGTTGGCAAGTGAACCTGTGCTACGATTGATTAGAAGTGAAAAGAGCCGATGGTCAAATGCAAGAAAAGAAATTAGATGATTTTCATATGATAAAATATGATCATAGTCAATTAGCATGAGATGGTGCCTTAAGGATCGAGCGTGATTAGATTCGGATGAGATGAAACATTATTACTCGAGGATTTGTTCAAGCAAATTTGAGGATCAAATGATTAATCTGATGATATAAAATATTATTCGAGGATCACTTCGAGAAGTACGAGGACTTATTGGAGTCATAGGTATATGAGTGAATAGGTATTTGTTTGGCGACTAAGTAACAACGATGCAAGGATATTAGTATTACTAGATTTGGAAGACATTATTAGATTTCGATTGATGTGAAAAATTAGATTGCTAAAGGAAGATTTGGAGACAAATAGAATCTATTACTAAATTGAAAAGATTTTTGAGGAAATAGTTATATGACATGATTAGAAGATGATTGTGGTCAATTGACAGAAACTTGAGGTTATATTAGATGATGACTTAAGGTGAGGCATAGCTAATTTCAAGGACAAAAATCATTCGAGGATATGTGATGACTAAGATAATGTGACAGGACCATCGATTTGTTGTGGTAGTCTGGAAGTCTATGAAACAACCTAGTGATGACAAGATATGTGATGATGTATAATCGTGATGTTTGAGGATTCAAGATGCATTTGGAAATCTCGAGGACTCTAGAAATCTTGGAATTTGAAATCGATAATTGTGGAATTGAGGTAAATCTAGTTTATGGGATTTTATATCAGTCTTGAGGATGTTCGGATAGTGATGACTTAGGATCAATGGTCAGTAGTGGCAAAAGAAATCGGAGGTTATGAGAAATGGATGTAAAGATTTCAGTTAAATTTCAAGTGATATTGGATCATGAAATGAAATTGAGAGACGAATGGGATTAGTCAAGCATTTTTAAAGATATCTTGATGAAATAATTAGGGAATGATTATGGTCAGTTGGCAGAAAAATTTGAGGAGATATAGATCATATTGAAATAGTTGTGACCATTTGGTCGAACAGTTGTCGAACCACTCCAGAATTATATTAGATATCTATATACCTCTCTTCTAGTTTGCAGCAAAGCACAACCTAGGTCGTCTCTCACAAGGAGCCTTTTCTTCTTCTACCAACAATGAGAACCAATATAAACAACACAACAGTTTAGGGGGAGGGTTTTGACAGAAATCTAAGTAACAAAACAGAAACACAAATATAGATGAAAATCAGTAAATGGAGATGCAACCAGCTGTGTATTTGTCCCCTTTGTGAAATCTTCCTTGTCCAATCTATAGATCTTGGTTTGTTAGATGCTTTTAACATCCGGATATCAAACTCAAAGCATCCCCAACAACCGTCCAAGGATTAGAATGGTTGGAACAACAAAATGAATACAGAAATCTCTTATAAACAAAATGCAGCCATTCATTCTCTATTCAACCCATCCGGAGCTATGCAAGAACAACCATTCAAGCACATTATATTCATTTCCAAGATGTTATACCAACCAGCTACAACACTCTATTCTCTTAAGCATTTAACAGAAAATGAATCCATGTAAATTCACACAAACCTGCCATGAACTTCATGCATTCCAAAATCTGTTCAAACTAAACCAAATGGAAATGAATAAGATTAAAACAAACAAACAAACCAGGTTTTTTGTAGTTCATCCGGGACTCAGATTCCACAAGGGTTCAAGATACACAACCAGTTACAATAGCCTTAGCCTTTCATTGCAGCAAGGAAGACAAAATGGAAACAAAATGGAGAAAACAGAAAAATGCTACAATCTGAAAAACGGCCAGAATTCTCCTCTCTATATCCTCTGGAAATAAGTGCTAAGAGGTCTTAAATACATGGCCAAGAAATGAAGACCTAGGAAGGCTAGGGTTGGGCCTAGCCTAGCCCAACTTATATGAGCCCAAGACAACAAAAACGAGCAGCCCAAATGCAGCCCAAAACAGTAGAATTGAGCAGCCCAAATCTGCTCCTTGAAAGTGAGCCCAAGCTCCTTTAGATGAATCCCATAATTACCCAAGTCTTCAAGTCTTTTCCAGCTGCTTCTCTAGCTGATGGCCTATGACAATTGGTGCAATCTGAAGAATAAAATGTAGGAAATTATCAGCTCTTTTCAAAATCTGGGAGAGTTCTTCCACAGGTGAGGATTGCTTTTCTAAATTTTTTATGTTGTCCTGCATTTTCTCCATGAGTATCTGCTCCCGCTGGATGCTAGCCTCCAACAATTTCTCTAAATGCATGGCCCGCTGCTTCCAGTATACAACAGTATCATACTCGGCATCTATCTCTAGCTTGGATTCATAGAAGTAAGATAGAAAATAGTGTAAGGACAATTTGAAGTATCATAAAATAGAAACAATGAAAGATCAGCAAAATTACTTCAAATTGTGTAATAAGATTGAGGTGAAATGCCAAAATATAGCATAAATATGCATGCTATCAACTCCCCCATACTTATACTTTTGCACTCCTGGGCAAAACACTAGACTCCATGACTCAAAAATAAAAACGGGGAAAAACACAAATCAGATGCAAGGTAAGTCTTCAAGAATTCATCATTCAAAGATCATCTTTCCTTTACTTCCAAGAAAACAAGTGACATGGCAATTCATTCAATAAGACAAATCAAAAGTAGAAGCCTCTCACAGGACAAGTGTATGCTCAAAGATCTCTCAAGAGGTGGTGGTGACTGTTTCGCTCAAATTCACCCAATCACAATTCCACTACCATAAGCTTGTTTATCTTCTCAATCTCCACTATCCATGTCACATGCATGCCACAAATCAAAAGGACTTATTCAGGGTTGTCATGTGGGGAAGAAAGAAATGGAAAGACAACAATGAAGGAAAACATGCCTTAGGTCGAGAAAACATTTCATGCAACTCCAAGATCAAGAGATAGAATTTCCAAGCATTATGAAAAACATTGCATCTTTATTCGGTTGAGTGCGTTTTACGCTCCATCTCAACTTTGCTTTCTTCTTTTTCTCATCAATTTTTTTTTTTTTTAAAGGAGGTGAGTGCGTTTTACGCTCCTTCTCATCGTTCTATCCTTTGCTTGCTTTTCTTTTTTTTTCTTTTCTTTTTCATGGATGCAAATGGCCTTTGGCCTTATGTCTTGCTTGATGAATTCAATCTCTCTCTCTAAAATGCACTTAATATTCCTCTTCCTAAGGTTGGAAGGTCCAAAAAGGTGTATGAAAATGAAGGGTAAGAATGATGGCTCTAAGTGGCAAGCAAAAGGGATTGATTGAATTTTTTTTTTTTTTTTAAATAACAAAATGGCCAAATGGGGACAAGAAAGAATGCCTTAATCATGTTTGAGTCATGCATGAACAAATATAGCCTCAACCAAGAATCAAAACAAGTTCTAGAGTGGAGATCATGATAAGTGAATGCACACACAAGAAAAACAATAGGCTCAAAATCCGCACGGCTATAGACTACCCAATCAAGCTATCAAATCAAACTCATTGCCAAGTCACTTGAAATCAAGGAAGATAGGATTGAAGTTCTAATCATGCTGGGTTCTTTTAGACTTAATTGCTTAACTTGCATTTCCACACAAAATAGACTCAACTAGACCCAAGGAAAAAGAAATATGAAAAGATAAAGAAATTGTTGCAAAAATAAGAATGCTACCCCCCCCATACTTAGACTTTACATTGCCCTCAATGTAAACATGCAATTCCAACCAGGAATAGGACAAGTAAATGTAAAGTATTTGGGAGAGAGAAACAGCCTGATGTATCAAATGGAGGTGGCGTTGAGGAGATGCAGCTCCTCCACAATATGCTCCTGAAAGCTCTCGTAGAATGGCTTAAGTCGCTGCCCGTTCACTGTGAATTGCTTTGCATTGGACTCGTCCTTGATTGCACTGCACCAAAGGGAAAAACATGAATAACTATGAAAGGACCAGTCCAACGGGAACGTAACTTACCGGGCATCAACTTGAGACGGGAATTGTATAGCAAAACTTTCTGGCCAACTTCGAATGTCTTCCTCACAATATGCTTGTCATGCACAGCCTTGGTCTTCTCCTTGTAGATGCGTGAGTTCTCATATGCGTCCATCCTAATCTCCTCAAGCTCTTGAAGTTGGAGCTTTCTTTGGGACCCCGCTTCACTGATGTCCATATTGCATTGCTTCACCGCCCAATATGACTTATGCTCCACTTCCACCGGCAAATGACATGCTTTTCCAAAAACCAACCTGTAAGGGGACGTACCAATGGGGGTTTTGTAGGCAGTGCGGTAGGCCCATAGTGCATCTTCTAATCTCATGCTCTAGTCTTTCCTATTAGGCTGGACAGTCTTCTCCAAAATCTGCTTGATCTCCCTATTTGAGACTTCAGCTTGCCCATTAGTCTGTGGATGATAAGGAGTCGCCACTTTGTGTATTACCCCATACTTACGAAATAGGGTGTCTATCTTTTTATTGCAAAAGTGGGATCCTTGGTCGCTGATGATGGCCCTGGGCATGCCAAACCTGCAAAAGATGTGAGAACGAACAAAATCTGCAACCACAGAAGCATCATCAGTCCTGGTGGCTTTAGCTTCCACCCACTTAGAAACATAATCCACAGCTAACAAGATGTACACATAACCAAATGACACAGGAAATGGACCCATGAAGTCAATGCCCCAAACATCAAAGATTTCACAAAATAATAAGGGTTTTTGAGGCATTTCATTCCTACGTGATATAGTGCCTGTGTGTTGGCAACGTGTGCAATTCTTACAGAACTCATATGAATCCTTAAAGAGTGAAGGCCAATATAATCCAGAATCTAGGACTTTCCTAGCTGTACGTTGGGGACCAAAGTGACCACCACATGCAAGTGTGTGACAAAAATGTAAGATAGATGCAAACTCATGGTTAGGCACACATCTCCTGATGACCTAATGACCTGGTCACTACACATGCGCCACAGATAGGGATCATCCCACACATAATACCGAGCCTGACTCTTAAATTTATTTAGCTGTTCCTTCTTAAAATATGCAGGTAATTCATAAGCAACTAAATAATTTACCAAATCAGCATACCAGGGCTCAACACCATGAATGTGGTATAATAACTCATCTGGGAAATCATCCCTGATAGGCTGGGAGTCCATGACAGATGGATCTGAGGTGGAAGGAATGCGACTGAGGTGGTCGGCTACCAAGTTCTCTACTCCACTTTTATCCTTGATCTCAATGTCAAATTCTTGGAGTAAGAGCATCCACCTTATCAAACGAGGTTTGGCATCAGGCTTCTTCAAGAGGTACCTAAGAGCTGCATGGTCAGAAAAGACAATAACTTTAGAACCAAGTAAATAGGATCTAAATTTATCCAATGCAAAAACAATAGACAAGAGCTCTTTTTCCGTAGTGGTATAATTAGACTATGCCGCATCCAATGTACGCGAAGCGTAGGCTATGACATGGGATTTCTTCTCCACACGCTGGGAAAGGACGGCACCCACTGCAAAGTTGGAGGCGTCGCACATCAACTCGAAGGGCAACTCCCAGTGGGGTGGCTGTATGATGGGTGGAGAAATCAATCGACTCTTCAGTTCCTCAAATGCCCGCTTGCATTGCTCATCAAAGTGGAAGGTCACTTCTTTCTGGAGAAGGTGGGAAAGTGGAAGTGCAATCTTGCTGAAGTCCTTGATGAACCTCCTGTAAAATCCTGCATGGCTAAGGAAAGAACGCACCTCCATGCATCGCTGAAAGGTACCTGGAGCATTACATAGACCGAAAGGCATTCTTCTATAAGCGAATGTGCCAAAGGGGCAGGTGAAGGTGGTCTTCTCTTGATCCTCTGGCGCTATGCAAATCTGAAAGTATCCAGAAAAACCGTCAAGGAAACAATAGTGTGACTTACCAGCCAATCTCTCCAACATCTGATCAATGAATGGGAGGGGAAAGTGATCCTTTCTGGTTGCTTGGTTCAGCTTTCTATAATCAATGCAGACTCTCCAGCTATTCTGCACTCTCATGGGGATAAGCTCATTCTGCTCATTTGGAACCACCGTGATGCCCATCTTTTTTGGAACAACCTGCACGGGACTCACCCACTTGCTGTCAGAAATAGGGTAAATAATACCGGCTGCAAGTAATTTACTTACCTCCTGTTTTACCACATCAAGGATGGTTCGGTTAAGTCTTCTTTGAGGCTGACTTGCTGGTTTTGCTCCTTCCTCCAATAAAATACGGTGCATGCAAACAGATGGGCTGATTCCAGTTATGTCCGCTAAAGTCCACCCAATTGCTTTCTTATTCTTTTTCAGCACGTCCAACAACTTTCTCTCTTGGTTAGGCTGCAAGTTGTTTGCAATGATGACTGGCAGCTTCTCATCTTTCTCCAAGAATGCATACTTGAGGTGCTGAGGCAAAGGCTTGCACCGAATCTTTGCGAAAGATGACATTTTGGTACACTTAATGCACTAATGAAAGTCCAAATTCGGATTTCATGATGTTTTGAAAACATGAGTTTTAGTCATGGGTGCATAGTAGAACACTTGAAACAAGAAAGAGACAACTTTATTAAACCTACGATATCTCAAAATTGACTTATTTGCTTTTCACGATTTAGAATCTATGTGAAAGACGACATTTTGATACACTTAATACTCTAAGGAAAGACCAAACTCGAATTTCGGGAACTTTTTAAATCTTGAGTTTTAGCCTTCGGTGCATAGTAGAACACTTAAAGTAAGAAAGAGACCACTTGATTAAACCAATGATATCTCAAAATTGACTTTTTTGCTTTTGACGATTCTGAATCTATGTGAAAGACGACATTTTGATGCACTTAATTCTCAAATAGAAGTTCAAATTAGGATTTCGGGAAGCTTTCAAAGCTTGAGTTTTAGTCATGGGTGCATAGTAGAACACTTGAAACAAGAAAGAGACCACTTGATTAAAACATCGATATTTTCGAATTGACTTATTTGCTTTTAATGATTATGAATCTATGTGGAAGAATACATTTTGATACACTTAATACACTAATGAAATTCCAAACTCAGATTTTGGGAAGTTTGTACAGCTTGAGTTTTAGACATGGGTGCATAGTAGAACACTTGAAACAAGAAAGAGAGAACTTGATTAAAACAACGATGTCTCAAAATTGACTTATTTGCTTTTGATGATCCTGAATCTATGTGAAAGACCATATTTTGATACACTTAATGCACTAATAGAAGTCCAAATTATGATTTCGTGAAGTTTTTAAAGCTTGAGTTTTAGTCATGGGTGCATAGTAGAACACTTGAAACAAGAAAGAGACCACTTGATTAAAACAACGATATCTCTAAATTGACTTATTTGCTTTTAACGATTCTGAATCTATGTGAAAGACGACAATTTGATACACTTAATACACTAATGAAAGTCCAAACTCAGATTTTGGGAAGTTTGTACAGCTTGAGTTTTAGTCATGGGTGCATAGTAGAACACTTGAAACAAGAAAGAGAGAACTTGATTAAAACAACGATGTCTCAAAATTGACTTATTTGCTTTTGATGATCCTGAATCTATGTGAAAGACCATATTTTGATACACTTAATGCACTAATAGAAGTCCAAATTATGATTTCGTGAAGTTTTTAAAGCTTGAGTTTTAGCCATGGGTGCATAGTAGAACACTTGAGACAAGGAACAGACCCCTTGATTTAAACAACGATATCTCTAAATTGAGTTAATTTCTTTTGACGATTCAGAATCTATGTGAAAGACGACATTTTGATACACTTAATGCACTAATAGAAGTGCAAATTGAAATTTCGGGAAGTTTTTAAAACTTGCGTTTTAGCAATGGGTGCATAGTATAACACTTGAAACAGGAAAGAGACAACTTGATTAAAACAACGATATCTAAAAATTGACTAATTTGCTTTTGACGATTCTGAATCTATGTGAAGGAAAACATTTTGACACACTTAATGCACTAATAGAAGTCCAAATTAGGATTTCGAAAAGTTTTTAAAACTTGAGTTTTAGCCATGGGTGCATAGTAGAAGACTTCAAACAAGAAACAACGATATCTCGAAATTGACATTTTTGCTTTTGACGATTCCGAATCTATGGGAAAGACGACATTTTGATACACTTAATGCACTAATGAAAGTCCAAATTTGGATTTCGGGAAGTTTTGAAAACTTGAGTTTTATCCATGGGTGCATAGTAGAAGACTTCAAACAAGAAAGAGACAACTTAATTAAAACAACGTTATCTCAAAATTGACTTATTTTCTTTTAACGATTCTGAATCTATGTGAAAGATGACATTTTGATACACGTAATACACTAATGAAAGTCCAAACTCGAATTTTGGGAAGTTTCTAAAGCTTGAGTTTTAGCCATGGGTGCATAGTAGAACACTTGAAACAAGAAATAGACCCCTTAATTTAAACAACAATATCTCTAAATTGAGTTATTTGCTTTTAACGATTCAGAATCTATGTGAAAGACGACATTTTGGTACACTTAATGCACTAATCGAAGTGCAAATTGAAATTTCAAGAAGTTTTTTAAAACTTGCGTTTTGGCCATGGGCGCATAGTATAACACTTGAAACAAGAAAGAGACAACTTGATTAAAACAACGATATCAAAAAATTGACTAATTTGCTTTTGACGATTCTGAATCTATGTGAAGGATGAAATTTTGACACACTCAATGCACTAATAGAAGTCCAAATTAGGATTTCAAAATTTTTTAAAACTTTAGTTTTAGCTATGGGTGCATAGTAGAAGACTTCAAACAAGAAACAACGATATCTCGAAATTGACATTTTTTCTTTTGACTATTCCGAGTCTATGGGAAAGACGACATTTTGATACACTTAATGCACTAATAGAAGTCCAAATTGGGATTTCGGGAAGTTTTAAAAACTTGAGTTTTATCCATCGGTGCATAGTAGAAGACTTGAAAGAAGAAAGAGACAATTTTATTAAAACAATGATATCACAAAATTCACTTATTTGCTTTAGACGATTCCGAATCTTTGCGAAAGATGACATTTTGGTACACTTAATGCACTAATGAAAGTCCAAATTTGGATTCATTGATGTTTTGAAAACATGAGTTTTAGCCATGGCTGCATAGTAGAACACTTGAAACAAGAAGGAGACAATTTTATTAAAACAACGATATCACAAAATTGACTTATTTGCTTTTAACGATTCTGAATCTATGAGAAAGACGACATTTTGATACACTTAATACACTAAGGAAAGACCAAACTCGGATTTCGGGAAGTTTTTAAAGCTTGAGTTTTACCCTTCGATGCATAGTAGGAACACTTGAAGTATGGAAGAGACCACTTGATTCAACCAACGATATCTCAAAATTGACTTTTTTGCTTTTAAAGATTCTGAATCTATGTGAAAGATGACATTTTGATGCACTTAATTCTCTAATAGAAGTCCAAATTAGGATTTCGGGAAGTTTTCAGAGCTTGAGTCTTAGTCATGGGTGCATAGTAGAACACTTGAAACAAGAAAGAGACCACTTGATTAAAACATCGATATCTCCAAATTGACTTATTTGCTTTTAACGTTTCTGAATCTATGTGGAAAAATACATTTTGATACACTTAATACACTAATGAAAGTCCAAGCTCGAATTTTGGGTAGTTTTTAAAGCTTGAGTTTTAGCTATGGGTGCATAGTAGAACACTTGAAACAAGAAACAGGGAACTTGCTTAAAACAACGATATCTCAAAATTGACTTATTTGCATTTGATGATCCCAAATCTATGTGAAAGATGACATTTTGATACACTTACTATACTAATAGAAGTCCAAATTATGATTTCAAGAAGTTTTTAAAGCTTGAGTTTTAGTCATGGGTGCATAGTAGAACACTTGAAACAAGAAAGAGACCACTTGATTAAAACAACGATATCTCTAAATTGAGTTATTTGCTTTTAACGATTCTGAATCTATGTGAAAGACGACATTTTGATACACTTAATACACTAATGAAAGTCTAAACTCGGATTTTGGGAAGTTTTAAAGCTTGAGTTTTAGCCATGGGTGCATAGTAGAACTCTTGAAACAAGAAAGAGACAAGTTGAGTAAAACAACGAGATCTCAAAATTGACTAATTTGCTTTTGATGATTCTGAATCTATGTGAAAGACCACATTTTGATATACTTAATGTACTAATAGAAGCCCAAATTCGGATCTCAGGAGGTTTATAAACTTGAGTTTTAGCCATCGGTGCAGTGTAGAACACTTGAAATAAGAAAGAGACAACTTGATTAAAACAACGATATCTCCAAATTGACTTATTTTCTTTTGGCGATTCCCAATCTATGTGGAAGATGACATTTTGATACACTTAAGGCACTAATAGAAGTCCAAATTAGGATTTCTGAAAGTTTTTAGAACTTGAGTTTTAGTCATGGGTGCATAGTAGAACACTTGGAAAAAGAAAGAGACAACTTTATTAAAAAAATGATATCTCAAAATTGCCTTATTTGCCTTAAATGATTCCGAATCTATGTGAAACATGACATTTTGGTACACATAATGCACTAATGAAAGTCCAAATTTGGATTTTGGGAAGTTTTGAAAACTTGAGTTTTAGCCATGGGTGCATAGTAGAAGACTTCAAACAAGAACGAGACAACTTTATTAAAACAACGTTATCTGAAAATTGACTTATTTTCTTTTAACGATTCTGACTCTATGTGAAAGACGACATTTTGATACACGTAATACACTAATGAAAGTCTAAACTCGAATTTTGGGAAGTTTCTAAAGCTTGAGTTTTAGCCATGGGTGCATAGTAGAACACTTGAAACAAGAAACAAACCACTTAATTTAAACAACGATATCTCAAAATTTAGTTATTTGCTTTTGACGATTCAAAATCTATGTGAAAGATGACATTTTGACACACTTAATGCACTAATAGAAGTGCAAATTGAAATTTCAGGAAGTTTTTAAAACTTGCGTTTTAGTCATGGGTGCATAGTATAACACTTGAAACAAGAAAGAGACAACTTGATTAAAACAACGATATCTAAAAATTGACTAATTTGCTTTTGACGATTCCGAATCTATGTGAAGGAAGAAATTTTGACACACTTAATGCACTAATAGAAGTCCAAATTAGGATTTCGAAAAGTTTTTAAAACTTTAGTTTTAGCCATGGGTGCATAGTAGAAGACTTCAAACAAGAAACAACGATATCTCGAAATTGACATTTTTTCTTTTGACGATTCCGAATCTATGGGAAAGACGACATTTTGATGCACTTAATGCACTAATAGAAGTCCAAATTGGGATGTCGGGAAGTTTTTAAAACTTGAGTTTTATCCATGGGTGCATAGTAGAAGACTTGAAAGAAGAAAGAGACAATTTTATTAAAACAATGATATCACAAAATTCAATTATTTGCTTTAGACGATTCTGAATCTTTGCGAAAGATGACATTTTGGTACACTTAATGCACTAATGAAAGTCAAAATTCAGATTTCATGATGTTTTGAAAGCATGAGTTTTAGCCACTGCTGCATAGTAGAACACTTGAAACAAGAAGGAGACAATTTTATTAAAACAACGATATCACAAAATTGACTTATTTGCTTTTAACGATTCTGAATCTATGAGAAAGACGACATTTTGATACACTTAATACACTAAGGAAAGACCAAACTCAGATTTCGGGAAGTTTTTAAAGCATGAGTTTTACCCTTCGGTGCATAGTAGGAACACTTGAAGTAAGAAAGAGACCACTTGATTAAACCAACGATATCTCAAAATTGACTTTTTTGCTTTTGAAGATTCTGAATCTATGTGAAAGATGACATTTTGATGCACTTAATTCTCTAATAGAAGTCCAAATTAGGATTTCGGGAAGTTTTCAGAGCTTGAGTCTTAGTCATGGGTGCATAGTAGAACACTTGAAACAAGAAAGAGACCACTTGATTAAAACATCGATATCTCCAAATTGACTTATTTGCATTTAACGTTTCTGAATCTATGTGGAAAAATACATTTTGATACAATTAATACACTAATGAAAGTCCAAACTCGAATTTTGGGTAGTTTTTAAAGCTTGAGTTTTAGCTATGGGTGCAAAGTAGAACCCTTGAAACAAGAAAAAGGGAACTTGATTAAAACAACGATATCTCAAAATTGACTTATTTGTATTTGATGATCCCGAATCTATGTGAAAGACGACATTTTGATACACTTAATGCACTAATGGAAGTCCAATTTAGAATTTCGGGAAGTTTTTAAAACTTGCGTTTTAGCTATGGGTGCATAGAAGAACACTTGAAACAAGAAAGAGACAACTTTATTAAACCTACGATATCTCAAAATTGACTTATTTGCTTTAAACGATTCCGAATCTATGTGAAAGACGACATTTTGATACACTTAATGCACTAATAGAAGTCCAATTTAGAATTTCGGGATGTTTTTAAAACTTGCGTTTTAGCTATGGGTGCAGAGTAGAACACATGAAACAGGAATGACACAACCTGATTAAAACAACAATATCTCAAAATTGACTAATTTACTTTTCACGATTCCGACTCCATGTGAAAGACCACATTTTGATATACTTAATGCACTAATAGAAGTCCAAATTAGAATTTTGGGAAGTTTTGAAAACTTGAGTTTTAGCCATGGGTGCATAGTAGAACACTTGAAACAAGAAAGAGACAACTTTATTAAACATACGATATCTCAAAATTGACTTATTTGCTTTTCACGACTCAGAATCTATGTGAAAGACGACATTTTGATACAGTAAATACACTAAGGATAGACCAAACTCAGATTTTGGGAACTTTTTAAACCTTGAGTTTTAGCCTTCGGTGCATAGTAGAACACTTGAAGTAAGAAAGAGACCACTTGATTAAACCAACGATATCTCAAAATTGACTTTTTTGCTTTTGAAGATTCTGAATCTATGTGAAAGACGACATTTTGATACACTTAATTCTCTAATAGAAGTTCAAATTAGGATTTCGGGAAGCTTTCAAAGCTTGAGTTTTAGTCATGGGTGCATAGTAGAACACTTGAAACAAGAAAGAGACCACTTGATTAAAACGTCGATATTTCCAAATTGACTTTTTTGCTTTTAACTATTATGATTCTATGTGGAAGAATACATTTTGATACACTTAATACACTAATGAAAGTCCAAACTCAGATTTTGGGAAGTTTGTACAGCTTGAGTTTTAGCCATGGGTGCATAGTAGAACACTTGAAACAAGAAAGAGAGAACTTGATTAAAACAACGATATCTCAAAATTGACTTATTTACTTTTGATGATCCTGAATCTATGTGAAAGATGACATTTTGATACACTTAATGCACTAATAGATGTCCAAATTATGATTTCGGGAAGTTTTTAAGGCTTGAGTTTTAGTCATGGGTGCATAGTAGAACACTTGAAACAAGAAAGAGACCACTTGATTAAAACAACGATATCTCTAAATTGACTTATTTGCTTTTAAAGATTCTGAATCTATGTGAAAGATGACATTTTGATACACTTAATACACTAATGAAAATCCAAACTCGGATTTTGGGAAGTTTTAAAGCTTGAGTTTTAGCCATGGGTGCATAGTCACTCTTGAAACAAGAAAGAGACAAGTTGAGTAAAACAACGAGATCTCAAAATTGACTAATTTGCTTCTGACGATTCTGAATCTATGTGAAAGACCACATTTTGATATACTTAATGTACATATAGAAGCCCACATTCGGATCTCGAGAAGTTTATAAACTTGAGTTTTAGCCATCGGTGCAGTGCAAAACACTTGAAATAAGAAAGAGACAACTTGATTAAAACAACGATATCACCAAATTGACTTATTTTCTTTTGGCAATTCCGAATCTATGTGGAAGAAGAAAATTTGATACACTTAAGGCACTAATAGAAGTCCAAATTAGGATTTCCGAAAGTTTTTAGAACTTGAGTTTTTGTCATGGGTGCATAGTAGAAGACTTGGAAAAAGAAAGAGACAACTGTATTAAAAAAACGATATCTCAAAATTGCCTTATTTGCTTTAAACGATTCCAAATCTTTGTGAAAGATGACATTTTGGTACACTTAATGCACTAATGAAAGTCCAAATTTGGATTTTGGGATGTGTTGAAAACTTGAGTTTTAGCCATGGGTACATAGTAGAAGACTTCAAACAAGAAAGAGACAACTTTATTCAAACAACGTTATCTCAAAATTGACTTATTTTCTTTTAACGATTCTAAATCTATGTGAAAGACGACATTTTGATACACGTAATACACTAATGAAAGTCCAAGCTCAGATTTTAGGAAGTTTCTAAAGCTTGAGTTTTAGCCATGGGTGCATAGTAGAACACTTGAAACAAGAAACAGACCCCTTGATTTAAACAACGATATCTCTAAATTGAGTTATTTGCTTTTGACGATTCAGAATCTATGTGAAAGACGACATTTTAATACACTTAATGCACTAATAGAAGTCCAAATTGAAATTTCGGGAAGTTTTTAAAACTTGCGTTTTAGCCATGGGGGCATAGTATAACACTTGAAACAAGAAAGAGACAACTTGATTAAGACAACGATATCTAAAAATTGACTAATTCACTTTTGACGATTCCGAATCTATGTGAGGGATGAAATTTTGACACACTTAATGCACTAATAGAAGTCCAAATTAGGATTTCAAAAAGTTTTTAAAACTTGAGTTTTAGCCATGGGTGCATAGTAGAAGACTTCAAACAAGAAACAACGATATCTCGAAATTGACATTTTTGCTTTTGACCATTCCGAATCTATGGGAAAGATGACATTCTGGTACACTTAATGCACTAATAGAAGTCCAAATTGGGATTTCGGGAAGTTTTTAAAACTTGAGTTTTATCCATGGGTGCATAGTAGAAGACTTGAAAGAAGAAAGAGACAATTTTATTAAAAGAATGATATCACAAAATTCACTTAGTTGCTTTAGACGATTCCAAATCTTTGCGAAAGATGACATTTTGGTACACTTAATGCACTAATGAAAGTCCAAATTCGGATTTCATGGTGTTTTGAAAACATGAGTTTTAGCCATGGCTGCATAGTAGAACACTTGAAACAAGAAAGTGAAAATTTTATTAAAACAACGATATCTCAAAATTGACTTTTTTGCTTTTAACGATTCTGAATCTATCAGAAAGATGACATTTTGATACACTTAATACACTAAGGAAAGACCAAACTTGGATTTTGAGAAGTTTTTAAAGCTTGAGTTTTACCATTCGGTGCATAGTAGGAACACTTGAAGTAAGAAAGAGACCACTTGATTAAACCAACGATATCTCAAAATTGACCATTTTGCTTTTGAAGATTCTGAATCTATGTGAAAGATGACATTTTGATGCACTTAATTCTCTAATAGAAGTCCAAATTAAGATTTCGGGAAGTTTTCAGAGCTTGAGTCTTAGTCATGGGTGCATAGTAGAACACTTGAAACAAGAAAGAGAGAACTTGATTAAAACAACGATATCTCAAAATTGACTTATTTGCATTTGATGATCCTGAATCTATGTGAAAGATGACATTTTGATACACTTACTGCACTAATAGAAGTCCAAATAATGATTTCGTGAAGTTTTTAAAAGCTTGAGTTTTAGTCATGGGTGCATAGTAGAACACTTGAAACAAGAAAGAGACTACTTGATTAAAACAACGATATCTCTAAATTGATTTATTTGCTTTCAACGATTCTGAATCTATGTGAAAGACGACATTTTGATACAGTTAATACACTAATCAAATTCCAAACTCGGATTTTGGGAAGTTTTTAAAGCTTGAGATTTAGCCATGGGTGCATAGTAGAACACTTGAAACAAGAAAGAGACAAGTTGAGTAAAGCAACGATCTCTCAAAATTGACTAATTTGCTTTTGACGATTCCGAATCTATGTGAAAAACCACATTTTGATATACTTAATGCACTAACAGATGTCCAAATTTGGATCTCGGGAAGTTTTAAAACTTCAGTTTTATCCATCGGTGCATTGTAGAGCACTTGAAATAAGAAAGAGACAACTTGTTTAAAATAACAATATCTCGAAATTGACGTCTTTGCTTTTAGCGATTCTGAATCTATGTGAAAGATGACATTTTGATACACTTAATACACTAATAGAAGTCCAAATTAGGATTTCCAGAAGTTTTCAAAACTTGAGTTTTAGTCATGGGTGCATAGTAGAACACTTGGAAAAAGAAAGAGAGAACTTTATTAAAACAACAATATATCAAAATTGTCTTATTTTGCTTTAAAAGATTCCGAATCTTTGTGAAAGATGACTTTTTGGTACACTTAATGCACTAATAAAATCCCAAATTCGAATTTTGGGTAGTTTTGAAAACTTGAGTTTTAGCCAGGGGTACATTGTAGAACACTTAAAATAGGAAAGACACAATTTTATTATAACAACGATATCTCAAAATTGAATTATTTCCTTTTAACGATTCTTAATCTATGTGAAAGACGACATTTTGATACACTTAATAAACTAATGAAAGTCAAAACTCTGATTTTGGGAAGTTTTTAAAGCTTGAGTTTTAGCCATGGGTGCATAGTAGAACACTTGAATCAAGATAGAGATAACTTGATCAAAACAACGATATCTCAAAATTGACTTATTTGCTTTTAACGATTCTGAATCTATGTGAAAGACGACATTTTGATACACTTAATGCACTAATAGAAGTCCAATTTAGAATTTCGGGAAGTTTTTAAAACTTGCGTTTTAGCCATGGGTGCATAGTAGAACACTTGAAACAAGAATGACACAACTTGATTAAAACAACAATATCTCAAAATTGACTAATTTGCTTTTCACGATTCCGAATCCATGTGAAACACCACATTTTGATATACTTAATGCACTAATAGAGTCCAAATTAGAATTTTGGGAAGTTTTGAAAAGTTGAGTTTTAGCCGTGGGTGCATAGTAGAACACTTGAAACAAGAAAGAGACAACTTTATTAAACCTACGATATCTCAAAATTGACTTATTTGCTTTTTGCGTTTCAGAATCTGTGTGAAAGACGACATTTTGATACACTTAATACACTAAGGAAAGACTAAACTCGGATTTCGAGAACTTTTTAAATCTTGAGTTTTAGCCTTCGGTGCATAGTAGAACACTTGAAGTAAGAAAGAGACCACTTGATTAAACCAACAATATCTCAAAATGAAAGATTTCTTATGGTAAAATAGCGGAATAGAAATCTTACTTTGCTAGGATCGATTTGATGTAAAACACAACTCCACACCAAGGGTAATTTGATTACCAACTTAAAGAAGCAGCAACCAAAATACTTTCACAACCCAATGTGCCTTCTCTTTACTAGTCTCTTATTCTTCTCTCTAGAAGAATATCTTTCAATCCTCTTCTCTTACCTTTACTTTGTAATATACAAATAAAGGCTCTCAAATTCATGCATTGGATGAAATGGGTGGTGGTCTATTTATAATTGAGTGCCACCCTTTCCCAAAGGACTTGTCTTTGGAGAAAGGGTGCTTGGAACCTTCCAAGTAACCACCCATAACCACCCTTAACCAACTTGGTGTAACTACCCATAGTGGTGGCCTTTCATCCGTAAGGAAGAGAGAGAGATTTATGTGTTGCCATGTGTCAGCACGTGGTTAAGTCACATGTCAATTGGCTAGTAGTCCATGTAAGCTGCCATGTCATCACCCGATGACATGTCACTGCCACCTCACTATCACTCTCCTAGTGTCACTACCCCGAGCTGGGTCCAACTACCTTGAGTTGACTTGAGCTAGAGTGAGCTAGGTGAGCTGGAGTGAGTTCGCTTAAGCTATTGTGAGCTATTCAAAACTCACGTTGAGCTCTCTCGAGCTATCTCATGAGCACATAGCTGCTAAGCTTCAATTCATGATCCATCTGATCAAGTTTGACTTGTGCGTACACAAGTATTCGCTCAAATTCCAACAGCTCCCACTCGCACATGGTAAACTTGAACCAATCTTCACTAATACATCAAGAACACATAAAAGTAAATGCAGACTCATACAAGGCATATGGGCCGTGACCCTTTGGCGAAAGTTGAGTTTTTCTTACTATGCAACTGTTAAGTTAGACATAGCAGATCTTCTCAAATCGATGTGACCTACCTACCTAAATAGATAGTCGTCAAAATGACTCCCACTGTCATTAGCATTAATGGTTATAACCATTAAGTTCACCTGATACCTAAGACTTGTCGTTACGTAATGTTTGGCTACTTTCAATCCCTTTTGTGAGTTGAAACTAATTCAAACTCATGAACCGTACCAAACAACGAGTACTCATGCTTTAAACCGCTGTGCAGTGAAGTCTTGTTTCGCTGAGAAACATATGATCCGGATCGATTTCACATACAAGCGACAGCATATTCAAACAAAGTCTTTCCTTTTGAACTCACTATCTTACAACTACAAGTTATTTAATTGCCCAACAAAGAAACTGACATACCGCATATTCTCATGGTCATAGGTTACCCATCAAGGCAACATAAATAACTCATAATCACAAAATAGTAGTCAATAGTCACTAAAGGCATACAGAAATGAGAAGCTCACACAACATAAGAGATAGGGATCACTCTTGGTTACTTCTCGGCGGTCATTATATTAAATATACACACAAGGTATGAGACATGTGCCATGGTATTACAAGCCACCTAAATGATTTACTACAAGAACCACCCAAATTCTCTCACTTAAATCATGTATAGTGGAATTCTACCAAGTGTACCCACTCAAAGAAATGGTCTCGTTCAACTTGGAGTGCAGACACTGACCAAAACACACATGTTTTGGCTGAACTTGTTTAGGAAGTCCTATCTGGTTCATAGGTTGAGCAACAGATGTGGGGTACATATATGCTCGGTGAATCACACATCACCTTATCTTGAGGTTCTAACACAAAGAACTCATCAAGGCGACTATCATACTCAAGATCACATCCACAAAATAATGTGACTACCTCGAACAATCATCTCATGATTATGTTGGTATTTGAGTAAGTCTCATCCTTAGTTCACAAACTAAGGGCGGATTGCCCGTGTGAGAGAGCCAATCCTCAACCTATACTTGACATATCCTTTAAGTGTTATGGAATATACTAATGGTAATGAAAAGAATACATCTACTCATTTCATTAATAAAACAACCTTGAATATGGTTTGCATGTTACAAGGAAGTACAATCATATCCTATGCAACCCCATTGCTTGAACATGACGGACAAATAAATCAGGTGGTATAGCCTTAGTTAAAGGATCTTCCACCATAGCCGTCGTAGGTATATATTTCAAAAAAACTTCCTTGGACTCAAGTGCATCTCTCACAAAATTATATTTTATCCCAATATGCTTGGTTTTCCCATGATACTTTGGATCCTTTGTATAAGCCAAAGCTGCTTGACTATCACAACATATTGTGATAGGCTCATTCTTGCAAGGCATTATACTTAAATGGGAAATAAAACAACCAAGCCATATGGCTTCTTGTACTGCAGCAGCACTCGCCACAAACTCAGCCTCCATGGTGGATAAAGCCGTATAAGTTTGCTTCTTGCTACTCCAAGAAATAACTCCACTGTTTAGTAGAAATATATAACCCGATGTAGATTTGCATCTATCCTTATCACCTCCCCAATCAGCATCCGTGTATCCAACAAACTTTAAACTACCACCTTGGTAGCATAAACAATAATCTTTCGTACCTTTGAGGTAACGAAAAATCCTTTTGATACACTTCCAATGTTGACTTCCAGGGTTGGATTGATACCTGGCTAATAACCCAACAACTTGACTTATATCAGGCTGTGTACACATCATGGCATACATTAGGCTCCCTATAGCACTTGAATATGGAACTTGTTCCATTTCATGTTTCTCTTGAGGGTTTTGTGGACACATTGCCTCACTAATTTTGGCAATGGGCAATCAGGGTATTCATTGGTTTAGCATCCTTCATATGGAAGCGTTCAAGAATCTTATCTATATAAGTTTCTTGAGATAGAGCTAGCAACTTTGTAGCCCGATTCCTTAGAATCTGAACTCCAAGGATGTATGCAGCTTCTCCCATATCTTTCATTTCAAAGGTTGATGATAACCATCCTTTGATGACTTTCAAAAACCCTTTGTTATTACTTGCTAATAGAATGTCATCTACATATAGTGACATGATCACAAATTTGTCCTTGGAATGCAAGACATATACGCAATGATCTTCATCCATCATTTTGAAACCATAGCTCAAAATTGATTGATGGAATTTTAGGTACCACTGCCTAGAAGCTTGCTTCAGGCTGTATATCGACTTCATTAGGTGACATACCTTTTGTTCTTGACCATTTTCGACATAACCCGCTGGTTGTGTCATATAGATTTCTTCACTCAAATCACCATTGAGGAAGGCTGTCTTAACATCCATTTGATGTAATTCTAAGTCCATATAGGCTACTATTGCAAGTATTATCCTAATGGAGTTAAACCTGACAACAGGTGAGAAAGTGTCTTAATAATCAACACCTTCTACCTGTGTGTACCCTTTGGCAACCAATCGTGCCTTGTACCTATCAATGGAACCATCTGCTTTTCACTTGATTCGAAAAACCCATTTGTTCCCAATTGCTTTCCTCCCTTGTGGAAGATCAACCAAGTCCCAGACATGGTTATCCCTCATAGAATTTAGTTCTTCTTCCATAGCCATTTTCCACTTATCTGAATCAAGACTATTAAGTGCATCCTTAATAGTGCGAGGTTCATCATCCATCTCAGGTGAAACCATGTTCACTTCATCATTTAGAATCCACCACTTTTTTGGTCTTCTAAATATTCTTGAAGACCTACGCACACTAGGAGAAGCATCATGATGCACATCATCATCATGTTGTTCAGGAGGTTGATCATCTTCGACCAATTCTTGATGTTGATCTATTTGATCACTTTCTTGTGTGGGCATATCTTGATCAATATTTTGATCATTGTTAGTCACATCTTGATCAACGCTACCACTCAACCCAACATTCCCAAACACTCCTTGTGGTGTAGGTATAGTTGATACATTGTGAGTATCAACTTGTGATTCAGACATTTCATTAAAGGAAACTCCTGTAGAAACATTCCCTTTTCTTGGAAACTCATTTTCCAAAAATACTACATCCCTTGAATCAAATTCAGGTCTTTTACTCCCTTCCTCTAAATCAGCAAACACATAGCCTTTAGAGTGTTCGCAGTACCTAAGGAAAACACACTTCTTTCCTTTTGGTCCTAACTTTCCAAATTCAGATTTGGTGTTATGGACATAGGCTGCACAGCCCCAAGGCCTTAAATTGCTCAAATTTGGCCTCCTTTTAGTCCATAACTCATAAGGAGTAGAAGATACTGATTTGGAGGGCATTCGATTGAGCACATATGTTGCTGTTAGCAACGCATCTCCCCAATAAGACATATCTAAGTTGGCTTGTGCCATCATAGATCTCACCATGTCTAAGAGTGTGCGATTCTTCCTTTCGGCCACTCCATTTTGTTGGGGTGTATGAGGAATAGTAAGATGCCTTTCTATTCCTTTTTGCTCACAGAACCCCTTAAACAAATTAGACATATACTCACCTCCACGATCTGTCCTTAGACATTTGATCGTAGTATTAAGTTGATTCTCAACCAATTGCACATATGCCAAGAAGCAATTCATTGCTTCACTTTTAAACTTTAACAAGTACACATGTGTATAACGAGTATAATCATCAGTGAATGTGAGGAAATATCTAAACCCTTGTCTAGATATCACATTCAAGGGACCACATATGTCAGAATGTACTAAAGCTAATGGAAACTGAACTCGGGACCCTTTCCCAAATGGTTTCCTACTCATATTTCCAGCAAGGCAATATTCACATGTAGGAAGAGATACATTTCTCAAAGAACCAAGTAAGCCTTCTTTGGCTAACCTTTTCATTCTTGGTTCTCCTACATGCCCTAATCTTGAATGCCATAAACATTCATCTTGCCTTTCAGCTATAAGACAACGAGTGTTTGACTTTTCATTTGAAGAAATCAAAACAAAGAAACCATCATGTAAGAAACCAGAACCAACAAACTTTTTATTGGAAAATAGATCCACTTTATTTCCACTAAATATTAATTCATAACCAAAATACAAAAGACAAGATACAGAAATCAACTTTCTTCTAATTTGAGGTACATAGAGTACGTCTACTAAATGGAGACAATGTCCATCCTTTATCGAAATCTCACAAATACCGATTCCTTGTACTTCAAGTTATGCATTATTTCCAACATATACCCACTTGGTACTTGGTGTGTTGGAAATGTATGCCCTAAAGACACATTTTATTTAATTTATGGTAATGATGCTTTCTTTTAGTCAGTTTATGGCACATATATCATTTGCATTTAATTGTTGGAAAAGTGTCCATGCTATTAAGTAAGTGATTCATGTGATAGGTCGTTCTTCACAGTTAGGCATGAATCATGGGTACTTAATAAGCAAGAAAAACATTACTCTTGATCTTTTGATAGAACTGGACATTCTATCATGATAAGATCATTGTGCAATAGATCCTAATGGAGGATGGCTTGCCTTAGCCAGTAAACAGTCCGTTTACTCTAATTGTACAAGCGCATTTGGAATGCGCAGAGTGAACCTGTGATAGAAGCTAATGACAAAGTACTGATTATCATGGAGCTAGTCTATCTCTGCTACTACGTGGACGAGTACTCTAATACTTGAGTATTAGTTGTTGGTCTAGTGAACCTAGAGCTATATTCTTAGATTCACTGTAGGTGAGGTCTATCAAAGATCAATAACCTTGTGAGTTGGGAGTGTGGTTTCTAATTAGCTAAGACAGACTGATACAAGATAGTTTCTGTGATTCACCCCCTTGTGATTGTCCAAGAATAATCAAATAATCCAGGGCCCTGGGACCGTGACTTAAGAGTGTGTGCTTCTGGGTAGCTCCCAGTGATAAGCAAGTACATTCGAGTAGTCATGGATTATTGGACTAGTGATCTAAGGATGGTAGAAATCATTTAGAGAGGTGTTAGTACAGTATTCCTTTCTAAATGATGGGTGTTACACAGAGGGGTATTTTCGTCATTACACTAGTAGGTCAAAGACATTGCACATGCAAAATTATTCGTAGGGTCAGTGTTACCATATGGTGATAGTTGGAACACTTAGAATGACAAAATATAGCTACTGGGTAGCAGGGGTATTTTGGTCATTTTAGTAGCCATGAATAATTTGTCTTTTGGTCCCCGGGGTAACTCGATATAACTCATGTATTATTTAATACATTTGGCTTGTTGGGTGAATTACATTGAGAGAATTATTTTATTCAGAATGGTCCATAATTAATTGGGCTAGAATAAAATAATAGTTCATTGGTTTTAATTAATTAATTAGGCTAACCCAATTAGAAAATTAATTAAATGGACTTGGCCCACTAGGGTTTTGACCCTAGGGTTCTCCCTATATATATTCTCTCTTTGTTTGTTTTTACCCTAAGTCGTTTTTCTCTTCTTCACCAAGAGAGGCCACGAGTTTTGAGTCATACCTTGGAAGATCAAGAGATCTGATGCGAAGGAGCCGAAGGATTGCAGGACAGCCGTCATCTCCACCACGCGAAGAAGAAGCTGCCACGCCTCCTCCTCGTGTCGCTCCATTCCGTCCGGTAATCCATAGGAAAAGTAAGTTTCCTAGATTCTAATCAATACGAGGATAGTTTTTATTTTAAAAACGCTTCCGTTGCATGCTTTGATCCTCGTGGATGGTCCTTCATAGTGGAATCTTCCTGAAATGCATGAACAACTCACGATCTTTTACGATGTGGCTGGTTGCTCCTGAATCCAGAACCCATCCTGAGTTAGAATCAACCATGAAAGTACATGATGCAACTAATGCATCAAACGTAAAAGGAGTAAAGTGTACCTTTGGTATAGTGCAATCACGTGCACAATGACCCTTTTGGCCACAGTTGAAGCACTTGATTTTCTTGGGATCCTTTCCCTTCTTGGGATCTTTTCCCTTCTTGTCTTTTCCCTTCTTTACAGACAACTTTCCATTCATTCTTTTCCCTTTCTTGAAACCTTTGTTCCACTTCTTCTTTTTAGAAGTATTACCTTCAGCTACAAAAGCTTTAGGGTTAGTAATATCCATCACTTCTACTTCCAAAAGCAAATGACGGGCAATATCCTCAAAGGTCTTAATTTCAGTGTTGTGTCGCAAATTGATCTTTATCAATTGCCACTCACTATCGGGAAGTGAACGAATGACAGCTTGCACTTGTTCATCAGTTAGAGTATATCCCACAGCCTTTAATCCAGTGATCATTTTGGATATCTCTCATAGATGCCTTCCCATTGTATGATCAGGCTTTTTCATATAATTCTCAAATTTGAGAATTAGTGCTCTTTGCCTCTCCAAAGAGATGCTACCAAACTTTTCCTTAGCCTTGTCCCATATGGCTTTGGCTGATTCGAGCACAACGAAATCCACCATGATGTCATCAATCATTGCACTAAGCAAAGTGATTCTTGCCATGGTATCTTTCTTTTTGAAATTGACATAATCCATCTTTTGATGGGGCGTTGCCTTGTCACCGGGATCTATCATGGTTTCGGTGATCATTTCAAGGGTTTCTTGCTCAATTAGTATGAATTGAACCTTTTGTTGCCATATAGCATAATTGTCACCATCAAGCTTCAAATCTTTATTGAGCTTGACGATTATGCCCTTAGTAGCATTAGCCATCCACATGCACATGCACATGCATCCATTAGCAACTTGTCCATAACTTTTCATTCAAAGCATTATACTAAACAACTAATCAAATAACATACACACTCAATTCAAAAGTATGTTTTTATCATACAATCAAAATCTCGTATGCATGCATATGATCAGCATGTTTAATAAAATCTGTGAATGACAATACAGCCTTCTCTTTTTATATTTGTTGTAGATCCAAGGTATGATAATCAGTTATAACTATAGATTAATACCGAGGATAATCAGCCTATTAACTCAAGTCGTAGATCCAAGATATGATAATCAGTAGTAACTGTAGATCAATACCAAGGATAATCAGCCTATTGACTCTAAGATCAATCTTAACTTGCTATAGATCCAAGGTATGATAATCAGTCGTAACTGTAGATCAATATTGCTTTAGTCAAGTAGAGTCTTACCGATACGAAGAACAGCATAGCCCGTTCTTGAGTCCATTTTCTTTAAGCATGGATTTTCATCTTAAAAGGAACCAAATATATATGATACATCATAACAAAATAACATGTATCATAAAACTGAAACAATTTAGTAAGAATATGAATTCATAATATTGCTTTAGTCAAGGCCAAATAAGATGAAATAAAAGAAAAATAGAAGAGAGAGCAAAAGGCACAAAACCTGTCTCTGATACCACTGAAAGATTTCTTATGGTAAAATAGTAGAATAGAAATCTTACTTTGCTAGGATCGATTTGATGTAAAACACAACTCCACACCAAAGGTAATTTGATTACCAACTTAAAGAAGCAGCAACCAAAATACTTTCACAACCCAATGCGCCTTCTCTTTACTAGTCTCTTATTCTTCTCTCTAGAAGAATATCTTTCAATCCTCTTCTCTTACCATTACTTTGTAATATACAAATAAAGGCTCTCAAATTCATGCATTGGATGAAATGGGTGGTGGTCTATTTATAATTGAGTGCCACCCCTTCCCAAAGGACTTGTCTTTGGAGAAAGAGTGCTTGGAACCTTCCAAGTAACCACCCATAACAACCCTTAACCAACTTGGTGTAACTACCCATAATGGTGGCCTTTCATCCATAAGGAAGAGAGAGAGATTTATGTGTTGCCATGTGTCAGCACGTGGTTAAGTCACATGTCAATTGGCTAGCAGTCCATGTAAGCTGCTATGTCATCACCCGATGACATGTCACTGCCACCTCACTATCACTCAGCTAGTGTCACTACCCTGAGCTGGGTCCAACTACCTTGAGTTGACTTGAGCTAGAGTGAGCTAGGTGAGCTGGAGTTGAGCTGGAGTGAGTTAGCTTAAGCTACTGTGAGCTATTCAAAACTCACGTTGAGCTCTCTCGAGCTATCTCATGAGCACATAGCTGCTAAGCTTCAATTCATGATCCATCTGATCAAGTTTGACTTGTGCATACACAAGTATTCGCTCAAATTCCAACACAAAATTCACTTTTTTGCTTTTGAAGATTCTGAATCTATGTGAAAGCCGACATTTTGATACACTTAATTCTCTAATAGAAGTTCAAATTAGGATTTCGGGAAGCTTTCAAAGCTTGAGTTTTAGTCATGGGTGCAGAGTAGAACACTTGAAACAAGAAAGAGACCACTTCATTAAAACATCGATATTTCCAAATTAACTTATTTGCTTTTAACGATTATGACTCTATGTGGAAGAATACATTTTGATACACTTAATACACTAATGAAAGTCCAAACTCAGATTTTGAGAAGTTTGTACAGCTTGAGTTTTAACCATGGGTGCATAGTAGAACACTTGAAACAAGAAAGAGAGAACTTGATTAAAACAACGATATCTCAAAATTGACTTATTTGCTTTTGATGATCCTGAATCTATGTGAAAGATGACATTTTGATACACTTAATGCACTAATAGAAGTCCAAATTATGATTTCGGGAAGTTTTTAAAGCTTGAGTTTTAGTCATGGGTGCATAGTAGAACACTTGAAACAAGAAAGAGACTACTTGATTAAAACAACGATATCTCTAACTTGACTTATTTGCTTTTAACGATTCTGAATCTATGTGAGAGACGACATTTTGATACACTTAATACACTAATGAAAGTCCAAACTCAGATTTTGGGAAGTTTTAAAGCTTGAGTTCTAGCCATGGGTGCATAGTAGAACTCTTGAAGCAAGAAAGAGACAAGTTGAGTAAAACAACGAGATCTCAAAATTGACTAATTTGCTTTTGACGATTCTAAATCTATGTGAAAGACCACATTTTGATATACTTAATGTACGCATAGAAGCCTAAATTCGAATCTCGGGAAGTTTATAAACTTGAGTTTTAGCCATCGGTGCAGTCTAGAACACTTGAAATAAGAAAGAGACAACTTGATTAAAACAACGATATCTCCAAATTGACTTATTTTCTTTTGGCGATTCCGAATCTATGTGGAAGACGACATTTTGAAACACTTAAGGCACTAATAGAAGTCCAAATTAGGATTTCATGATGTTTTGAAAACATGAATTTTAGCCATGGCTGCATAGTAGAACACTTGAAACAAGAAAGAGACAATTTTATTAAAACAACGATATCTCAAAATTGACTTATTTGCTTTTAACGATTCTGAATCTATGAGAAAGACGACATTTTGATACACTTAGTACACTAAGGAAAGACCAAACTCGGATTTCGGGAAGTTTTTAAAGCTTGAGTTTTACCCTTCGATGCATAGTAGGAACACTTGAAGTAAGAAAGAGACCACTTGACTAAACCAACGATATGTCAAAATTGACTTTTTTGCTTTTGAAGATTCTGAATCTATGTGAAAGATGACATTTTGATGCACTTAATTCTCTAATAGAAGTCCAAATTAGGATATCGGGATGTTTTCAGAGCTTGAGTCTTAGTCATGGGTGCATAGTTGAACACTTGAAACAAGAAAGAGACCACTTGATTAAAACATCGATATCTCCAAATTGACTTATTTGCTTTTAACGTTTCTGAATCTATGTGGAAGAATACATTTTGATACACTTAATATACTAATGAAAGTCCAAACTCGGATTTTGGGAAGTTTTTAAAGCTTGAGTTTTAGCTATGGGTGCATAGTAGAACACTTGAAACAAGAAAGAGAGAACTTGATTAAAACAACGATATCTCAAAATTGACTTATTTGCATTTGATGATCCCAAATCTATGTGAAAGATGACATTTTGATAGACTTACTGCACTAATAGAAGTCCAAATTATGATTTCGGGAAGTTTTTAAAGCTTGAGTTTTAGTCATGGGTGCATAGTAGAACACTTGAAACAAGAAAAAGACCACTTGATTAAAACAACGATATCTCTAAATTGATTTATTTGCTTTTAACGATTCTGATTCTATGTGAAAGATGACATTTTGATACACTTAATACACTAATCAAAGTACAAACTCAGATTTTGGGAAGTTTTTAAAGCTTGAGATTTAGCCATGGGTGCACAGTAGAACACTTGAAACAAGAAAGAGACAAGTTGAGTAAAACAACGATCTCTCAAAATTGACTAATTTGCTTTTGACGATTTCGAATCTATGTGAAAGACCACATTTTGATATACTTAATGCACTAATAGAATCCCAAATTCGGATCTCGGGAAGCTTTCAAAACTTTAGTTTTAGCCATCGGTGCATTGTAGAACACTTGAAATAAGAAAGAGACAACTTGATTAAAACAACGATATCTCGAAATTGACTTATTTGCTTTTAGCGATTCTGAATCTATGTGAAAGACGACATTTTGATACACTTAATGCACTAGTAGAAGTCCAAATTAGGATTTCGGGAAGTTTTCAAAACTTGAGTTTTAGTCATGGGTGCATAGTAGAACACTTGGAAAAAGAAAGAGAGAACTTTATTAAAACAACGATATCTCAAAATTGTCTTATTTGCTTTAAACGATTCTGAATCTTTGTGAAAGATGACATTTTGGTACACTTAATGCACTAATGAAATCCCAAATTCGGGTTTCGGGTTGTTTTGAAAACTTGAGTTTTAGCCAGGGGTACATAGTAGAACACTTGAAACAGGAAAGACACAATTTTATTATAACAACGATATCTCAAAATTGAATTATTTCCTTTTAACGATTCTGAATCTATGTGAGAGACGAAATTTTGATATACTTAATAAACTAATGAAAGTCAAAACTCTGATTTTGGGAAGTTTTTAAAGCTTGTGTTTTAACCATGGGTGCATAGTACAACACTTGAATCAAGATAGAGATAACTTGATCAAAACAACGATATATCAAAATTGACTGATTTGCTTTTAACGATTCTGAATCTATGTGGAAGACGACATTTTGATACACTTAAGGCACTAATAGAAGTCCAAATTAGGATTTCTGGAAGTTTTTAGAACTTGAGTTTTAGTCGTGGGTGCATAGCAGAACACTTGGAAAAAGAAAGAGACAACTTTATTAAAAAAATGATATCTCAAAATTGCCTTATTTGCTTTAAACGATTCCGAATCTTTGTGAAAGATGACATTTTTGTACACTTAATGCACTAATGAAAGTCCACATTTGGATTTCAGGAAGTTTTGAAAACTTGAGTTTTAGCCATGGGTGCATACTAGAAGACTTCAAACAAGAAAGAGACAACTTTATTAAAACAACGTTATCTCAAAATTGACTTATTTTCTTTTAACGATTCTGAATCTATGTGAAAGATGACATTTTAATACACATAATACACTAATGAAAGTCAAAACTCGGATTTTGGGAAGTTTTTAAGGCTTGTGTTTTAGCCATGGGTGCATAGTAGAACACTTGAAACAAGAAACAGACCCCTTGATTTATACAACGATATCTCTAAATTGACTTATTTGCTTTTCACGATTCAGAATCTATGTGAAAGACGACATTTTGATACACTTAATGCACTAATAGAAGTCCAATTTGAAATTTTGGGAAGTTTTTAAAACTTGCGTTCTAGCCATGGGTGCATAGTATAACACTTGAAACAAGAAAGAGACAACTTGATTAAAACAACGATATCTAAAAATTGACTAATTTGCTTTTGACGATTCTTAATCTATGTGAAGGACAAAATTTTGACACACTTAATGCACTAATAGCAGTCCAAATTAGGATTTCGAAAAGTTTTTATAACTTGAGTTTTGGCCATGGGTGCATGGTAGAAGACTTCAAACAAGAAACAACGATATCTCGAAATTGACATTTTTGCTTTTGACGATTCTGAATCTATAGGAAAGACGACATTTTGATACTCTTAATGCACTAATAGAAGTCCAAATTGGGATTTCCGGAAGTTTTTAAAACTTGAGTTTTATCCATGGGTGCATAGTAGAAGACTTGAAAGAAGAAAGAGACAATTTTATTAAAAGAATGATATCACAAAATTCACTTATTTGCTTTAGACGATTCCGAATCTTTGCGAAAGATGACATTTTGATACACTTAATGCACTAATGAAAGTCCAAATTCGGATTTCATGATGTTTTGAAAACATGAGTTTTAGCCATGGCTGCATAGTAGAACACTTGAAACAAGAAAGAGACAATTTTATTAAAACAACGATATCTCGAAATTGACTTATTTGCTTTTAACGATTCTGAATCTATGAGAAAGACGACATTTTGATACACTTAGTACACTAAGGAAAGACCAAACTCAGATTTTGGGAAGTTTTTAAAGCTTGAGTTTTACCCTTCGATGCATAGTAGGAACACTTGAAGTAAGAAAGAGACCACTTGATTAAACCAACGATATCTCAAAATTGACTTTTTTGCTTTTGAAGATTCCGAATCTATGTGAAAGATGACATTTTGATGCACTTAATTCTCTAATAGAAGTCCAAATTAGGATTTCGGGAAGTTTTCAGAGCTTGAGTCTTAGTCATGGGTGCATAGTAGAACACTTGAAACAAGAAAGAGACCACTTGATTAAAACATCGATATCTCCAAATTGACTTATTTGCTTTTAACGTTTCTGAATCTATGTGGAAGAATACATTTTGATACACTTAATATACTAATGAAAGTCCAAACTCGGATTTTGGGAAGTTTTTAAAGCTTGAGTTTTAGCTATGGGTGCATAGTAGAACACTTGAAACAAGAAAGAGAGAACTTGATTAAAACAACGATATCTCAAAATTGACTTATTTGCATTTGATGATCTCGAATCTATGTGAAAGACGACATTTTGATACACTTACTGCACTAATAGAAGTCCAAATTATGATTTCGAGAAGTTTTTAAAGCTTGAGTTTTAGTCATGGGTGCATAGTAGAACACTTGAAACAAGAAAGAGACTACTTGATTAAAACAACGATATCTCTAAATTGATTTATTTGATTTTAACGATTCTGAATCTATGTGAAAGATGACATTTTGATACACTTAATACACTAATCAACGTCCAAACTCAGATTTTGGGAAGTTTTTAAAGCTTGAGATTTAGCCATGGGTGCATAGTAGAACACTTAAAACAAGAAAGAGACAAGTTGAGTAAAACAACGATCTCTCAAAATTGACTAATTTTCTTTTGACGATTCTGAATCTATGTGAAAGACCACATTTTGATATACTTAATGCACTAATAGATGATGTGAACCCCACGAAGGAAGGTGAGACCCGACGATCAAAAATGGTTCCTTTGCCAAGGATCGTTCTAAAACAGATTCATAATAAAAGAAAACAAAGGACCTTGACCCGTTACCTATAAAGAGATAAGAACCAAAGGTATAAGAAGGTAGGGTTGACGCCACGCTCAAGATAGATGAGAAGATTTGTGAGCGATAAGTCAAGGATGAATGCCACAAGATAAAATCTTGATATGTTCAAAGTAGTTTGTTAAAGAACCAAAGAGAAAACTCTCACAAATAATATTGATCAAAAACTAAATTCTTCTCGAGTTACATTGGCTTATATAGCCAAACTCAAATTCTAAATTGGAAGGAAATAAATCAAATCCTAGGCATAGCAGGAATTGATTATAAGAAGGAAATAGCATAATCTGATAAAGAAACAAGAATTATCTAAAATAGAAAAGATTTAAAACAAAGATGGAAATAAGGGAAGCTTGGATCAATCTTGTTAATCAATCAATCATCCCCAAATCTTGCAATCTTGTCAATCAATCAGCCAATCAATCAATCATCCCTAAATCTTGCAATCTTGTCAATCAATTAGTCAATCAATCAATCAACCCCAAATCTTGCAATTTTGTCAATCAATCAACCAATCAATCAATCAACCCCAAATCTTCTCAATCAATCAATCATTCCCAAATCTTGCAATCTTGTCAATCAATCAACCCCAAATCTTCTCAATCAATCAATCAACCCAGATTACCTTCAGAGACTTGGATAACAATGGCAAGGCATTGACTACCTTGAATACTTAATTCAGGCATATTAGAATCTTGAACGATGCTTGAATTTGAGATGTGTTCAATTAGCCCATTTAATGCTCCCATAATTTTCCTTGTCCGTGCCCTTAACATTGGACCCCCATGGATGCTTAACGGGTCTTGTGGGGTTTTAGCTATGTGACTTCCATCAAAAGAAGCCCAAATTCGAATCTCGAGAAGTTTTTAAAACTTTAGTTTTAGCCATCGGTGCATTGTAGAACACTTGAAATAAGAAAGAGACAACTTGATTAAAACAACGATATCTCGAAATTGACTTATTTGATTTTACAATTTTAAATCTATGTGAAATACGACATTTTGATACACTTAATGCACTAATAGAAGTCCAAATTAGGATTTCGGGAAGTTTTCAAAACTTGAGTTTTAGTCATGGGTGCATAGTAGAACACTTGGAAAAAGAAAGAGAGAACTTTATTAAAACAACGATATCTCAAAATTGTCTTATTTGCTTTAAACGATTCCGAATCTTTGTGAAAGATGACATTTTGGTACACTTAATGCACTAATGAAATCCCAACTTCGGATTTCGGGTAGTTTTGAAAACTTGAGTTTTAGCCAGGGGTACATAGTAGAACACTTGAAATAGGAAAGACACAATTTTATTATAACAACGATATCTCAAAATTCAATTATTTCCTTTTAACGATTCTGAATCTATGTGAAAGACGACATTTTGATACACTTAATAAACTAATGAAAGTCAAAACTCTGATTTTTGGAAGGTTTTAAAGCTTGAGTTTTAGCCATGGGTACATAGTAGAACACTTGAATCAAGATAGAGATAACTTTATCAAAACAACGATATCTCAAAATTGACTTATTTGCTTTTAACGATTCCGAATCTATGTGAAAGACGACATTTTGATGCACTTAATGCACTAATGGAAGTCCAATTTAGAATTTTGGGAAGTTTTTAAAACTTGTGTTTTAGCCATGGGTGCATAGTAGAACACTTGAAACAAGAAAGACACAACTTAATTAAAACAACAATATCTCAAAATTGACTAATTTGCTTTTCACTAGTCCGAATCCATGTGAAAGACCACATTTTCATATACTTAATGCACTAATAGAAGTCCAAATTAGAATTTCGGGAAGCTTTGAAAACTTGAGTTTTAGCCATGGGTGCATAGTAGAAGACTTGACACAAGAAAGAGACAACTTTATTAAACCTACGATATCTCAAAATTGACTTATTTGCTTTTCACGATTCAGAATCTATGTGAAAGATGACATTTTGATACACTTAATACACTAAGGAAAGACCAAACTCAGATTTTGGGAACTTTTTAAATCTTGAGTTTTAGCCTTCGGTGTATAGTAGAAAACTTGAAGTAAGAAAGAGACCGCTTGATTAAACCAACGATATCTCAAAATTGACTTTTTTGCTTTTGAAGATTCTGAATCTATGTGAAAGATGACATTTTGATACACTTAATTCTCTAATAGAAGTTCAAATTAGGATTTCGGGAAGCTTTCAAAGCTTGAGTTTTAGTCATGGGTGCATAGTAGAACACTTGAAACAAGAAAGAGACCACTTGATTAAAACATCGATATTTCCAAATTGACTTATTTGCTTTTAACGATTATGAATCTATATGGAAGAATACATTTTGATAGACATAATACACTAATGAAAGTCCAAACTCGGATTTTAGGAAGTTTGTACAGCTTGAGTTTTAGCCATGGGTGCATAGTAGAACACTTGAAACAAGAAAGAGAGAACTTTATTAAAACAACGATGTCTCAAAATTGACTTATTTGCTTTTGATGATCCTGAATCTATGTGAAAGATGACATTTTAATACACTTAATGCACTAATAGAAGTCCAAATTATGATTTCGGGAAGTTTTTAAAGCTTGAGTTTTAGTCATGGGTGCATAGTAGAACACTTGAAAAAAGAAAGAGACCACTTGATTAAAACAACGATATCTCTAAATTAACTTATTTGCTTTTAACGATTCTGAATCTATGTGAAAGACGACATTTTGATACACTTAATACACTAATGAAAGTCCAAACTCGGATTTTGGGAAGTTTTAAAGCTTGACTTTTAGCCATGGGTGCATAGTAGAACTCTTGAAACAAGAAAGAGACAAGTTGAGTAAAACAACGAGATCTCAAAATTGACTAATTTGCTTTTGACGATTCTAAATCTATGTGAAAGACCACATTTTGATATACTTAATGTACTAATAGAAGCCCAAATTCGGATCTTGGGAAGTTTATAAACTTGAGTTTTAGCCATCGGTGTAGTGTAGAACACTTGAAATAAGAAAGAGACAACTTGATTAAAACAACGATATCTCCAAATCGACTTATTTTCTTTTGGCGATTCCGAATCTATGTGGAAGACGACATTTTCATACACTTAAGGCACTAGTAGAAGTCCAAATTAGGATTTTTGGAAGTTTTTAGAACTTGAGTTTTAGTCATGGGTGCATAGTAGAACACTTGGAAAAAGAAAGAGACAACTTTATTAAAAAAACGATATCTCAAAATTGCCTTATTTGCTTTAAACGATTCCGAATCTTTGTGAAAGATGACATTTTGGTACACTTAATGCACTAATGAAAGTCCAAATTTGGATTTCGGGAAGTTTTGAAAACTTAAGTTTTAGCCATGGGTGCATAGTAGAAGACTTCAAACAAGAAAGAGACAACTTTATTAAAACAACGTTATCTCAAAATTGACTTATTTTCTTTTAACAATTCTGAATCTATGTGAAAGACGACATTTTGATACACGTAATACACTAATGGAAGTCCAAACTCGGATTTTGGGATGTTTCTAAAGGTTGAGTTTTAGCCATGGGTGCATAGTAGAACACTTGAAACAAGAAACAGACCCCTTGATTTAAACAACGATATCTCTAAATTGACTTATTTGCTTTTGACGATTCAGAATCTATGTGAAAGACGACATTTTGATACACTTAATGCAATAGTAGAAGTCCAAATTGAAATTTCGGGAAGTTTTTAAAACTTGCGTTTTAGCCTTGGGTGCATAGTACAACACTTGAAACAAGAAAGAGACAAGTTGATTAAAACAACGATATCTAAAAATTGACTAATTTGCTTTTGACGATTCCGAATCTATGTGAAGGACAAAATTTTGACACACTTAATGCACTAATAGAAGTCCAAATTAGGATTTCAAAAAGTTTTTAAAACTTGAGTTTTGGCCATGGGTGCATGGTAGAAGACTTCAAACAAGAAACAACGATATCTCGAAATTGACATTTTCTCTTTTGACGATTCCGAAGCTATAGGAAAGACGACATTTTGATACTCTTAATGCACTAATAGAAGTCCAAATTGGGATTTTGGGAAGTTTTTAAAACTTGAGTTTTATCCATGGGTGCATAGTAGAAGAATTGAAAGAAGAAAGAGACAATTTTATTCAAACAATGATATCACAAAATTCACTTATTTGCTTTAGACAATTCCGAATCTTTGCGAAAGATGACATTTTGGTACACTTAATGCATAGTAGAACACTTGAAGTAAGAAAGAGACCACTTGATTAAACCAACGATATCTCAAAATTGACTTTTTTGCTTTTGAAGATTCTAATTCTATGTGAAAGACGACATTTTAATACACTTAATTCTCTAATAGAAGTTCAAATTAGGATTTCGGGAAGCTTTCAAAGCATGAGTTTTAGTCATGGGTGCATAGTAGAACACTTGAAACAAGAAAGAGACCACTGATTAAAACATTGATACTTCCCAATTGACTTATTGGCTTTTAACGATTATGAATCTATGTGGAAGAGTACATTTTGATACACTTAATACACTAATGAAAGTCCAAACTTGAATTTTGGGAAGTTTGTACAGCTTGAGTTTTAGCCATGGGTGCATATTAGAACACTTGAAACAAGAAAGAGAGAACTTGATTAAAACAACGATATCTCAAAATTGACTTATTTGCTTTTAACGATGCTGAATCTATGTGAAAGACGAAATTTTGATGCACTTAATGCACTAATAGAAGTCCAAATTATGATTTCGGGAAGTTTTTAAAGCTTGAGTTTTAGTCATAGGTGCATAGTAGAACACTTGAAACAAGAAAGAGACTACTTGATTAAAACAATGATATCTCTAAATTGATTTATTTGCTTTTAACGATTCTGAATCTATGTGAAAGATGACATTTTGATACACTTAATACAGTAATGAAAGTCCAAATTTGGATTTTGGGAGGTTTTTAAAGCTTGAGATTTAGCCATGGGTGCATAGTAGAACACTTGAAACAATAAAGAGACAAGTTGAGTAAAACAACGATCTCTCAAAATTGACTAATTTGCTTTTGACGATTCCGAATCTATGTGAAAGACCACATTTTGATATACTTAATGCACTAGTAGAAGCCCAAATTCGGATCTCAGGAAGTTTTCAAAACTTCAGTTTTAGCCATCGGTGCATTGTAGAACACTTGAAATAAGAAAGAGACAACTTGATGAAAACAACGATATCTCCAAATTGACTTTTTTTGTTTTGGCGATTCCGAATCTATGTGGAAGATGACATTTTGATACACTTAAGGCACTAATAGAAGTCCAAATTAGAATTTCCGGAAGTTTTTAGAACTTGAGTTTTAGTCATGGGTGTATAGTAGAACACTTGGAAAAAGAAAGAGAAAACTTTATTAAAAAAATGATATCTCAAAATTGCCTTATTTCCTTTAAACGATTCCGAATCTTTGTGAAAGATGACATTTTGGTACACTTAATGCACTAAAAAAAGTCTACATTTGGATTTCGGGAAGTTTTGAAAACTTGGGTTCTAGCCATGGGTGCATAGTAGAAGACTTCAAACAAGAAAGAGACAACTTTATTAAAACAACGTTATCTCAAAATTGACTTATTTTCTTTTAACGATTATGAATCTATGTGAAAGATGACATTTTGATACATGTAATACACTAATGAAAGTACAAACTCGGATTTTGGGAAGTTTCTAAAGCTTGAGTTTTAGCCATGGGTGCATAGTAGAACACTTGAAACAAGAAACAGACCCCTTGATTTAAACAACGATATCTCTAAATTGACTTATTTGCTTTTGACAATTCAGAATCTATGTGAAAGACGACATTTTGAAACACTTAATGCACTAATAGAAGTCCAAATTGAAATTTTGAGAAGTTTTTAAAACTTGCGTTTTAGCCCTGGGTGCATAGTATAACACTTCAAACAAGAAAGAGACAACTTGATTAAAACAACGATATCTAAAAATTGACTAATTTGCTTTTGACGATTCTGAATCTATGTGAAGGACGGAATTTTGACACACTTAATGCACTAATAGAAGTCCAAATTAGGATTTCGAAAAGTTTTTAAAACTTGAGTTTTAGCCGTGGGTGCATAGTAGAAGACTTCAAACAAGAAACAACGATATCTCGAAATTGACATTTTTGCTTTTGACGATTCTGAATCTATGGGAAAGACGACATTTTGATACACTTAATGCACTAATAGAAGTCCAAATTGGGATTTTGGGAAGTTTTTAAAACTTGAGTTTTATCCATGGGTGCATAGTAGAAGACTTGAAAGAAGAAAGAGACAATTTTATTAAAACAATGATATCACAAAATTCACTTATTTGCTTTAGACGATTCCGAATCTTTGCGAAAGATGACATTTTGGTACACTTAATGCACTAATGAAAGTCCAAATTCGGATTTCATGATGTTTTGAAAACATGAGTTTTAGCCATGGTTGCATAGTAGAACACTTGAAACAAGAAAGAGACAATTTTATTAAAACAATGATATCTCAAAATTGACTTATTTGCTTTTAACGATTCTGACTCTATGTTAAAGACGACATTTTAATACACTTAATACACTAAGGAAAGACCAAACACGGATTTCGGGAAGTTTTTAAAGCTTGTGTTTTACCCTTCGGTGCATAGTAGGAACACTTGAAGTAAGAAAGAGACCACTTGATTAAACCAATGATATCTCAAAATTGACTTTTTTGCCTTTGACGATTCCGAATCTATGTGAAAGATGACATTTTGATGCACTTAATTCTCTAATAGAAGTCCAAATTAGGATTTTGCTTTTGACAAGTTGAAAAACCACATTTTGATATACTTAATGCACTAATAGAAGTCCAAATTCCAATCTCGGGAAGTTTTTAAAACTTCAGTTTTAGCCATCGGTCCATTGTAGAACACTTGAAATAAGAAAGAGACAACTTGATTAAAACAACAATATCTCGAAATTGACTTGTTTGCTTTTAACGATTCTGAATCTATGTGAAAGACGACATTTTGATACACTTAATGCACTAATAGAAGTCCAAATTAGGATTTCGGGAAGTTTTCAAAACTTGAGTTTTAGTCATGGGTGCATAGTAGAACACTTGGAAAAAGAAAGAGAGAACTTTATTAAAACAACGATATCTCAAAATTGTCTTATTTGCTTTAAACGATTCCGAATCTTTGTGAAAGATGACATTTTGGTACACTTAATGCACTAATGAAATCCCAAATTTGGATTTCGGGTAGTTTTGAAAACTTGAGTTTTAGCCAGGGTTACATAGTAGAACACTTGAAACAAGAAAGACACAATTTTATTATAACAATGATATCTCAAAATTCAATTATTTCCTTTTAACGATTCTAAATTTATGTGAAAGACGACATTTTGATACACTTAAAAAACTAATGAAAGTCAAAACTCTAATTTTGGGAAGTTTTTAAAGCTTGAGTTTTAGCCATGGGTGCATAGTAGAACACTTGAATCAAGATAGAGATAAACTTGATCAAAACAACGATATCTCAAAATTGACTTATTTGCTTTTAACGATTCCGAATCTATGTGAAAGAAGACATTTTGATACACTTAATGCACTAAGAGAAGTCCAAATTACAATTTCGAGAAGTTTTGAAAACTTGAGTTTTAGCCATGGGTGCATGGTAGAACACATGAAACAAGAAAGAGACAACTTTATTAAACCTACGATATCTCAAAATTGACTTATTTGCTTTTCACGATTTAGAATCTATGTGAAAGAAGACATTTTGATACACTTAATACACTAAGGAAAGACCAAACTCGGATTTTGGGAACTTTTTAAATCTTGAGTTTTAGCCTTCGGTGCATAGTAGAACACTTGAAGTAAGAAAGAGACCACTTGATTAAAACAACGATATCTGTAAATTGACTTATTTGCTTTTAACGATTCTAAATCTATGTGAAAGACGACATTTTTATACACTTAATACACTAATGAAAGTCCAAACTCGAATTTTGGGAAGTTTTAAAGCTTGAGTTTTAGCCATGGGTGCATAGTAAAACTCTTGAAACAAGAAAGAGACAAGTTGAGTAAAACAACGAGATCTCGATATTGACTTATTTTCTTTGAACGATTCTGAATCTATGTGAAAGACGACATTTTGATACACGTAATACACTAATGAAAGTCCAAACTCAGATTTTGGGAAGTTTCTAAAGCTTGAGTTTTAGCCATGGGTGCATAGTAGAACACTTGAAACAAGAAACAGACCCCTTGATTTAAACAACGATATCTCTAAATTGAGTTATTTGCTTTTGACGATTCAGAATCTATGTGAAAGACGACATTTTGATACACTTAATTCACTAATAGAAGTCCAAATTGAAATTTCGGGAAGTTTTCAAAACTTGCGTTTTAGCCATGGTTGCATAGTATAACACTTGAAACAAGAAAGAGACAACTTGATTAAAACAACGATATCTAAAAATTGTCTAATTTAATGCTTTTGACGATTCCGAATCTATGTGAAGGACGAAATTTTGACAGACTTAATGCACTAATAGAAGTCCAAATTTGGATTTCAAAAAGTTTTTAAAACTTGAGTTTTAGCCATGGGTGTATAGTAGAAGACTTCAAACAAGAAACAACGATATCTCAAAATTGACATTTTTGCTTTTGACGATTCCGAATCTATGGGAAAGACGACATTTTGATACACTTAATCACTAATAGAAGTCCAAATTGGGATTTTGGGAAGTTTTAAAAATTTGAGTTTTATCCATGGGTGCATAGTAGAAGACTTGAAAGAAGAAAGAGACAATTTTATTAAAACAATGATATCACAAAATTCACTTATTTGCTTTAGACGATTCCGAATCTTTGCGAAAGATGACATTTTGGTACACTTAATGCACTAATAAAAGTCCAAATTTGGATTTTATGATGTTCTGAAAACATGAGTTTTAGCCATGGCTGCATAGTAGAACACTTGAAACAAGAAAGAGACAATTTTATTAAAATAATGATATCTCAAAATTGACTTATTTGCTTTTAACGATTCTGAATCTATATGAAAGACGACATTTTGATACACTTAATACACTAAGGAAAGACCAAACTCGGATTTCGAGAAGTTTTTAAAGCTTGAGTTTTACCCTTCGGTGCATAGTAGGAACATTTGAAGTAAGAAAGAGACCACTTGATTAAACCAACGATATCTGAAAATTGACATTTTTGCTTTTGAAGATTCCGAATCTATGTGAAAGATGACATTTTGATGCACTTAATTCTCTAATAGAAGTCCAAATTAGGATTTCGGGAAGTTTTCAGAGCTTGAGTCTTAGTCATGGGTGCATAGTTGAACACTTGAAACAAGAAAGAGACCACCTGATTAAAACATCGATATCTCCAAATTGACTTATTTGCTTTTAACGTTTCTGAATCTATATGGAAGAATACATTTTGATACACTTAATACACTAATGAAAGTCCAAACTCGGATTTTGGGAAGTTTTCAAAGTTTGAGTTTTAGCTATGGGTGCATAGTAGAACACTTGAAACAAGAAAGAGAGAACTCGATTAAAACAACGATATCTAAAAATTGACTTATTTGCATTTGATGATCCCGAATCTATGTGAAAGATAACATTTTGATACACTTACTGCACTAATGGAAGTCCAAATTATGATTTCAGGAAGTTTTTAAAGCTTGAGTTTTAGTTATGGGTGCATAGTAGAACACTTGAAACAACGATATCTCTAAATTGATTTATTTGCTTTTAACGATTCTAAATCTATGTGAAAGACGACATTTTGATACACTTAATACACTAATCAAAGTCCAAACTCAGATTTTGGGAATTTTTTAAACTTGAGATTTCGCCATGGGTGCATAGTAGAACACTTGAAAAAAGAAAGAGACAAGTTGAGTAAAACAACGATCTCTCAAAATTGACTAATTTGCTTTTGACGATTCCAAATCTATGTGAAAGACCACATTTTGATATACTTAATGCACTAATAGAAGCCCAAATTCGGATCTCAGGAAGTTTTTAAAACTTCAGTTTTAGCCATCGGTGCATTGTAGAACACGTGAAATAAGAAAGAGACAACTTGATTAAAACAACGATATCTCGAAATTGACTTATTTTCTTTTAGCAATTCTGAATCTATGTGAAAGATGACATTTTGATACACTTAATGCACTAATAGAAGTCCAAATTAGGATTTTGGGAAGTTTTCAAAACTTGAGTTTTAGTCATGGGTGCATGGTAGAACACTTGGAAAAAGAAAGAGAGAACTTTATTAAAACAACGATATCTCAAAATTGTCTTATTTGCTTTAAACGATTCCGAATCTTTGTGAAAGATGACATTTTGGTACACTTAATGCACTAATGAAATCCCAAATTCAGATTTCACGTAGTTTTGAAAACTTGAGTTTTAGCCAGGGGTACATAGTAGAACACTTGATATAAGAAAGACACAATTTTATTATAACAACGATATATCAAAATTGAATTATTTCCTTTTAAAGATTCTGAATCTATGTGAAGGACGACATTCTGATATACTTAATAAACTAATGAAAGTCAAAAACTCTGATTTTGGGAAGTTTTTAAAGCTTGAGTTTTAGCCATGGGTGCATAGTAGAACACTTGAATCAAGATAGAGATAAACTTAATCAAAACAACGATATCTCAAAATTGACTTATTTGCTTTTAAGGATTCCGAATCTATGTGAAAGACGACATTTTGATACACTTAATGCACTAATAGAAGTCTAATTTAGAATTTCGGAAAGTTTTAAAAACTTGCGTTTTAGCCATGGGTGCATAGTAGAACACTTGAAACAAGAAAGACACAACTTGATTAAAACAACAATATCTCAAAATTGAGTAATTTGCTTTTCAAGATTCCGAATCCATGTGAAAGACCACATTTTGATATACTTAATGCACTAATAGAAGTCCAAATTAGAATTTCGAGAAGTTTTGAAAACTTGAGTTTTAGCCATGGGTGCATGGTAGAACACTTGAAACAAGAAAGAGAGAACTTTATTAAACCAACGATATCTCTAAATTGACTTATTTGCTTTTCACGATTCAGAATCTATGTGAAAGACGACAATTTGATACACTTAATACAATAAGGAAAGACCAAACTCAGATTTTGGGAAGTTTTTAAATCTTGAGGTTTAGCCTTCGGTGCATAGTAGAACACTTGAAGTAAGAAAGAGACCACTTGATCAAACCAACGATATCCCAAAATTGACTTTTTTGCTTTTGAAGATTCTGAATCTATGTGAAAGACGTCATTTTGATACACTTAATTCTCTAATAGAAGTTCAAATTAGGATTTCGGGAAGCTTTCAAAGCTTGAGTTTTAGTCATGGGTGCATAGTAGAACACTTGAAGCAAGAAAGAGACCACTTGATTAAAACATTGATATTTCCAAATTGACTTATTTTCTTTTAACGATTATGAATCTATGTGGAAGAATACATTTTGATACACTTAATACACGAGTGAAAGTCCAAACTCGGACACTTGGAAAAAGAAAGAGACAACTTTATTAAAAAAATGATACCTCAAAATTGCCTTATTTGCTTTAAACGATTTCGAATCTTTGTGAAAGATGACATTTTGGTACACTTAATGCACTAATGAAAGTCCAAATTTGGATTTCGGGAAGTTTTGAGAACTTGAGTTTTAGCCATGGGTGCATAGTAGAAGACTTCAAACAAGACAGAGACAACTTTATTAAAACAACGTTATCTCAAAATTGACTTATTTTCTTTTAACGATTCGAATCTATGTGAAAGACGACATTTTGATACACGTAATACACTAATGAAAGTCCATACTCAGATTTTGGGAAGTTTCTAAAGCTTGAGTTTTAGCCATGGGTGCATAGTAGAACACTTGAAACAAGAAACAGACCCCTTGATTTAAACAACGATATCTCTAAATTGAGTTATTTGCTTTTGACGATTCAGAATCTATGTGAAAGACGACATTTTGATACACTTAATGCACTAATAGAAGTCCAAATTGAAATTTTGAGAAGTTTTTAAAACTTGCGTTTTAGCCATGGGTGCATAGTATAACACTTGAAATAACAAAGAGACAAGTTGATTAAAACAACGATATCTAAAAATTGACCAATCTGCTTTTGACGATTCTGAATCTATGTGAAGGACGAAATTTTGACACACTTAATGCACTAATAGAAGTCCAAATTAGGATTTCAAAAAGTTTTTAAAACTTGAGTTTTAACTATGGGTGCATAGTAGAAGACTTCAAACAAGAAACAACGATATCTCGACATTGACATTTTTGCTTTAGACGATTCCGAATCTTTGCGAAAGATGACATTTTGGTACACCTAATGCACTAATGAAAGTCCAAATTCGGATTTCATGATGTTTTGAAAACATGAGTTTTAGCCATGGCTGCATAGTAGAACACTTGAAACAAGAAAGAGACAATTTTATTAAAACAACGATATCTCAAAATTGACTTATTTGCTTTTAACGATTCTGAATCTATGTGAAAGACGACATTTTGATACACTTAATGCACTAAGAGAGGTCCAATTTAGAATTTTGAGAAGTTTTTAAAACTTACGTTTTAGCCATGGGTGCATAGTAGAACACTTGAAACAAGAAAGACACAACTTGATTAAAACAACAATATCTCAAAATTGACTAATTTGCTTTTCACGATTCCGAATCCATGTGTAAGACCACATTTTGATATACTTAATGCACTAATAGAAGTCCAAATTAGAATTTCGAGAAGTTTTGAAAACTTGAGTTTTAGCCATGGGTGCATGATAGAACACTTGAAACAAGAAAGAGACAACTTTATTAAACCTACGATATCTCAAAATTGACTTATTTGCTTTTCACGATTCAGAATCTATGTGAAAGAAGACATTTTGATACACTTAATACACTAAGGAAAGACCAAACTCAGATTTCGGGAACTTTCTAAATCTCGAGTTTTAGCCTTCGGTGCATAGTAGAACACTTGAAGTAAGAAAGAGACCACTTGATTAAAACAACGATATCTCTAAATTGACTTATTTGCTTTTAACGATTCTAAATCTATGTGAAAGACGACATTTTGATACACTTAATACACTAATGAAAGTCCAAACTCAGATTTTGGGAAGTTTTAAAGCTTGAGTTTTAGCCATGGGTGCATAGTAGAACTCTTGAAACAAGAAAGAGAAGAGTTGAGTAAAACAACGAGATCTCAAAATTGACTAATTTGCTTTTGACGATTCTGAATCTATGTGAAAGACCACATTTTGATATACTTAATGTACTAATAGAAGCCCGAATTCGGATCTCGGGAAGTTTATAAACTTGAGTTTTAGCCATCGGTGTAGTGTAGAACACTTGAAATAAGAAAGAGACAACTTGATTAAAACAACGATATCTCCAAATTGACTTATTTTTTTTTGGCGATTCTGAATCTATGTGTAAGACGACATTTTGATACACTTAAGGCACTAATAGAAGTCCAAATTAGGATTTCCAGAAGTTTTTACAACTTGAGTTTTAGTCATGGGTGCATAGTAGAACACTTGAAAAAAGAAAGAGACAACTTTATTAAAAAAATGATATCTCAAAATTGCCTTATTTGCCTTAAACGATTCCGAATCTATGTGAAAGATCACATTTTGGTACACTTAATGCACTAATGAAAGTCCAAACTCGGATTTTGGGAAGTTTGTACAGCTTGAGTTTTAGCCATGGGTGCATAGTAGAACACTTGAAACAAGAAATAGACCCCTTGATTAAAACATCGATATCTCTAAATTGACTTATTTGCTTTTAACGATTCTGAATCTATGTGAAAGACGACATTTTGATACACTTAATACACTAATGAAAGTCCAAACTCGGATTTTGGGAAAAAGAAAGAGACAACTTTATTAAAAAAACGATACCTCAAAATTGCCTTATTTGCTTTAAACGATTCCGAATCTTTGTGAAAGATGACATTTTGGTACACTTAATGCACTAATGAAAGTCCAAATTTGGATTTTGGGAAGTTTTGAAAACTTGAGTTTTAGCCATGGGTGCATAGTAGAAGACTTCAAACAAGACAAAGACAACTTTATTAAAACAACATTATCTCAAAATTGACTTATTTTCTTTTAACGATTCGAATCTATGTGAAAGACGACATTTTGATACACGTAATACACTAATGAAAGTCCATACTCAGATTTTGGGAAGTTTCTAAAGCTTGAGTTTTAGCCATGGGTTTATAGTAGAACACTTGAAACAAGAAACAGACCCCTTTATTTAAACAACGATATCTCTAAATTGACTTATTTGCTTTTGATGATTCAGAATCTATGTGACAGATGACATTTTGATACACTTAATGCACTAATAGAAGTCCAAATTGAAATTTTGAGAAGTTTTTAAAACTTGCGTTTTAGCCATGGGTGCATAGTATAACACTTGAAACAAGAAAGAGACAAGTTGATTAAAACAACGATATCTAAAAATTGACTAATTTGCTTTTGACGATTTCGAATCTATGTGAAGGACAAAATTTTGACACACTTAATGCACTAATAGAAGTCCAAATTAGGATTTCAAAAAGTTTTTAAAACTTGAGTTTTAGCCATGGGTGCATAGTAGAAGACTTCAAACAAGAAACAATGATATCTCGAAATTGACAGTTTTGCTTTTGACGATTCCGAATCTATGGGAAAGACGACATTTTGATACACTTAATTCACTAATAGAAGTCCAAATTGGGATTTTGAGAAGTTTTTAAAACTTGAGTGCATAGTAGAAGACATGAAAGAAGAAAGAGACAATTTTATTAAAACAATGATATCACAAAATTCGCTTATTTGCTTTAGACGATTCTGAATCTTTGCAAAAGATGACATTTTGGTACACTTAATGCACTAATGAAAGTCCAAATTCGGATTTCATGATGTTTTGAAAACATGAGTTTTAGCCATGGCTGCATAGTAGAACACTTGAAACAAGAAAGAGACAATTTTATTAAAACAACGATATCTCAAAATTGACTTATTTGCTTTTAACGATTCTGAATCTATGTTAAAGACGACATTTTGATACACTTAATACACTAAGGAGAGACCAAACTCAAATTTCGGGAAGTTTTTAAAGCTTGAGTTTTACCCTTCGGTGCATAATAGGAACACTTGAAGTAAGAAAGAGACCACTTGATTAAACCAACGATATCCCAAAATTGACTTTTTTGCTTTTGAAGATTTTGAATCTATGTAAAAGATGACATTTTGATGCACTTAATTCTCTAATAGAATTCCAAATTAGGATTTTGGGATGTTTTCGAGCTTGAGTCTTAGTCATGGGTGCTTAGTAGAACGCTTGAAACAAGAAAGAGACCACCTGATTAAAACATCGATATCTCCACATTGACTTATTTGCTTTTAACGTTTCTGAATCTATGTGGAAGAATACATTTTGATATTCTTAATACACTAATGAAGGTCCAAACTCGGATTTTGGGAAGTTTTTAAAGCTTGAGTTCTAGCTAAGGGTGCATAGTAGAACACTTGAAACAAGAAAGAGAGAACTTGATTAAAACAACAATATCTCAAAATTGACTTATTTGCATTTGATGATCCCGAATCTATGTGAAAGATGACTTTTTGATACACTTACTGCACTAATAGAAGTCCAAATTATGATTTCGTGAAGTTTTTAAAGCTTGAGTTTTAGTCATGGGTGCATAGTAGAACACTTGAAACAAGAAAGAGACTACTTGATTAAAACCACGATATCTCTAAATTGATTTATTGCTTTTAAGGATTCTGAATCTATGTGAAAGACGATATTTTGATACACTTAATACATTAATGAAAGTCCAAACTCAGATTTTGGGAAGTTTTAAAGCTTGAGTTTTAGCCATGGGTGCATAGTAGAACTCTTGAAACAAGAAAGAGACAAGTTGAGTAAAACAACGAGATCTCAAAATTAACTAATTTGCTTTTGACGATTCTGAATCTATTTGAAAGACCACATTTTGATATACTTAATGTACTAATAGAAGCCCAAATTCGGATCTCGATAAGTTTATAAACTTGAGTTTTAGCCATCGGTGCAGTGTAGAACACTTGAAATAAGAAAGAGATAACTTGATTAAAACAACGATATCTCCAAATTGACTTATTTTCTTTTGGCGATTCCGAATCTATGTGGAAGATGACATTTTGATACACTTAAGGCACTAATAGAAGTCCAAATTAGGATTTCTGAAAGTTTTTAGAACTTGAGTTTTAGTCATGGGTGCATAGTAGAACACTTGGAAAAAGAAAGAGACAACTTTATTAAAAAAATGATATCTCAAAATTACCTTATTTGCTTTAAACGATTCCGAATCTTTGTGAATGATGACATTTTGGTACACTTAATGCACTAATGAAAGTCCAAATTTGGATTTCGGGAAGTTTTGAAAACTTGAGTTTTAGCCATGGGTGCATAGTAGAAGTCTTCAAACAAGACAGAGACAACTTTATTAAAACAACGTTATCTCAAAATTCACTTATTTTGATTTAACGATTCTGAATCTATGTGAAAGATGACATTTTGATAAACGTAATACACTAATGAAAGTCCAAACTCAGATTTTTGGATGTTTCTAAAGCTTGAGTTTTAGCCATGGGTGCATAGTAGAACACTTGAAACAAGATAGAGATAACTTGATCAAAACTACGATATCTCAAAATTGACTTATTTGCTTTTAGCGATTCCGAATCTGTGTGAAAGATGACATTTTGATACACTTAATGCACTAATAGAAGTCCAATTTAGAATTTCGGGAAGTTTTAAAACTTGCGTTTTAGCCATGGGTGCATAGTAGAACACTTGAAACAAGAAAGACACAACTTGATTAAAACAACAATATCTCAAAATTGACTAATTTGCTTTTCACGATTCCGAATCCATGTGAAAGACCCCATTGAGCTCTATCGAGCTATCTAATGAGCACATAGCTGCGAAGCTTCTATTCATGATCCATCTGATCAAGTTTGGCTTGTGCGTACACAAGTATTCGCTAAAATTCCAACAATTTGGACTTCTATTAGTGCATTAAGTGTATCAAAATGTCGTCTTTCACATAGATTCAGAATTGCTAAAAGCAAATATGTCAATTTCGAGATATTGTTGTTTTAATCAAGTTGTCTCTTTCTTATTTCATGTGTTCTACAATGCACCAATGGCTAAAACTGAAGTTTTAAAAACTTCCAGAGATCCAAATTTGGACTTCTATTAGTGCATTAAGTATATCAAAATGTGGTTTTTCACATAGATTCGGAATCGTCAAAAGTAAATTAGTCAATTTTGAGAGATCGTTGCTTTACTCAACTTGTCTCTTTCTTGTTTCAAGTGTTCTACTATGCACCCATGGCTAAATCTCAAGCTTTAAAAACATCCCAAAATCCGAGTTTGGACTTTGATTAGTGTAGAAAGTGTATCAAAATGTCGTCTTTCACATAGATTCAGAATCGTTAAAAGCAAATAAATCAATTTAGAGATATCGTTGTTTTAATCAAGTAGTCTCTTTCTTGTTTCAAGTGTTCTACTATGCACCCATGACTAAAACTCAAGCTTTAAAAACTTCATGAAATCGTAATTTGGACTTCTATTAGTGCAGTAAGTGTATCAAAATGTCGTCTTTCAAATAGATTCGGAATCATCAAATGCAAATAAGTCAATTTTGAGATATCGTTGTTTTAATCAAGTTCTCTCTTTCTTGTTTCAAGTGTTCTACGATGCACCCATAGCTAAAACTCAAGCTTTAAAAACTTCCCAAAATCCGAGTTTAGAATCTCATTAGTGTATTAAGTGTATCAAAATGTATTCTTCCACATAGATTCAGAAACGTTCAAAGCAAATAAGTCAATTTGGAGATATCGATGTTTTAATCAAGTGGTATCTTTCTTGTTTCAAGTGTTCTACTATGCACCCATGACTAAGACTCAAGCTCTGAAAACTTCCCGAAATCCTAATTTGGACTTCTATTAGAGAATTAAGTGCATCAAAATGTCATCTTTCACATAGATTCGGAATCTTCACAAGTAAAAAAGTCAATTTTGAGATCTTGTTGGTTTAATAGTGTGGTCTCTTTCTTACTTCAAGCTTTAAAAACTTCCCGAAATCCGAGTTTGGTCTTTCCTTAGTGTATTAAGTGTATCAAAATGTCGTCTTTCACATATATTCAGAATCCTTAAAAGCAAAAAAGTCAATTTTGAGATATCGTTGTTTTTATAAAATTGTCTCTTTCTTGTTTCTAGTGTTCTACTATGCAGCCATGGCTAAAACTCATGTTTTCAAAACATCATGAAATCCGAATTTGGACTTTCATTAGTGCATTAAGTGTACCAAAATGTCATCTTTCGCAAAGATTCGGAATCGTCTAAAGCAAATAAGTGAATTTTGTGATATCATTGTTTTAATAAAATTGTCTCTTTCTTCTTTCAAGTCTTCTACTATGCACCCACGGATAAAACTCATGTTTTAAAAACTTCCCGAAATCCCAATTTGGACTTCTATTTGTGCATTAAGTTGATCAAAATGTCGTCTTTCTCATAGATTCGGAATCGTCAAAAGCAAAAATGTCAATTTCGAGATATCGCTGTTTCTTGTTTGAAGTCTTCTACTATGCATCCATGGCTAAAACTCAAGTTTTAAAAACTTTTCGAAATCCTAATTTGGACTTCTATTAGTGCATTAAGTGTGTCAAAATTTCATCCTTCACATAGATTTGGAATCGTCAAAAGCAAATTAGTCAATTATTAGATATCGTTGTTTCAATCAAGTTGTCTCTTTCTTGTTTCAAGTGTTATACTATGCACCCATGGCTAAAACGCAAGTTTTAAAAACTTCCCAAAATTTCAATTTGGACTTCTATTAGTGCATTAAGTGTATCAAAATGTCATCTTTCACATATATTCTGAACTGTCAAAAGCAAATAAGTCAATTTAGAGATATCGTTGTTTAAATCAAGGGGTCTGTTAATTGTTTCAAGTGTTCTTCTATGCACCCATGGCTAAAACTCAAGCTTTAGAAACTTCTCAAAATCCGAGTTTGGACTTTCATTAGTGTATTACGTGTATCAAAATGTCGTCTGTCACATAGATTCAGAATCGTTAAAAGAAAATAAGTCAATTTTGAGATAACGTTGTTTTAATAAAGTTGTCTCTTTCTTGTTTGAAGTCTTCTACTATGCACCCATAGCGAAAACTCAAGTTTTCAAAACTTCCCGAGATCCAAATTTGGAGTTTTATTAGTGCATTAAATGTACCAGAATGTCATCTTTCACAAAGATTCGGAATCGTTTAAAGCAAATAAGGCAATTTTGAGATATCATTTTTTTAACAAAGTTGTCTCTTTCTTTTTACAAGTCTTCTACTATGCCCCCATGACTAAAACTCAAGTTCTAAAAACTTCCAAAAATCCTAATTTGGACTTCTATTAGTGCCTTAAGTGTATCAAAATGTCATCTTCCACATAGATTTGGAATCGTCAAAAGAAAATAAGTCAATTTGGAGATATCATTGTTTTAATCAAGTTGTCTCTTTCTTATTTCAAGTGTTCTACACTGCACCGATGGCTAAAACTCAAGTTTATAAACTTCCCGAGATCCGAATTTGGGCTTCTATTAGTACATTAAGTATATCAAAATGTGGTCTTTCACGTAGATTCAGAATCGTCAAAAGAAAATTAGTCAATTTTGAGATCTCGTTGTTTTACTCAACTTGTCTCTTTCTTGTTTTAAGAGTTCTACTATGCACCCATGGCTAAAACTCAAGCTTTAAAACTTTCCAAAATCCGAGTTTGGACTTTCATTAGTGTATTAAGGGTATCAAAATGTCGTCTTTCAAATAGATTCAGAATCGTTGAAAGCAAATAAGTCAATTTAGAGATATCGTTGTTTTAATCAAGTGGTCTCTTTCGTGTTTCAAGTGTTCTACTATGCACCCATGACTAAAACTCAAGCTTTAAAAACTTCCCAAAATCCTAATTTAGACTTCTATTAGTGCATTAAGTGTAACAAAATGTCGTCTTTCGCATAGATTCAGGATCATCAAAAGCAAATAAGTCAATTTTGAGATATCGTTGTTTTAATCAAGTTCTCTCTTTCTTGTTTCAAGTATTCTACTATGCAGCCACGACTAAATTGGACTTCCATTAGTGCATTAAGTATATCAAAATGTTGTCATTCGCATAGATTCGGAATCGTTAAAAGCAAATAAGTCAATTTTGAGATATCGTTGTTTTGATCAAGTTATCTCTATCTTGATTCAAGTGTTCTACTATGCACCCATGGCTAAAACTCAAGCTTTAAAAAATTCCCAAAATCAGAGTTTTGACTTTCATTAGTTTATTAAGTGTATCAAAATGTCGTCTTTCACATAGATTCAGAATCGTTAAAAGGAAATAATTCAATTTTGAGCTATCGTTGTTATAATAAAATTGTGTCTTTCCTGTTTCAAGTGTTCTACTATGTACCCCTGGCTAAAACTCAAGTTTTCAAAACTACCCAAAATCTGAATTTGGGATTTCGTTAGTGCATTAAGTGTACCAAAATGTCATCTTTCACCAAGATTTGGAATCGTTTAAAGCAAATAAGACAATTTTGAGGTATCGTTGTTTTAATAAAGTTCTCTCTTTCTTTTTCCAAGTGTTCTACTATGCACCCATGACTAAAACTCAAGTTTTGAAAACTTCCCGAAATCCTAATTTGGACTTCTATTAGTGCATTAAGTGTATCAAAATGTCGTCTTTCAGATAGATTCAAAATCGCTAAAAGCAAATAAGTCGATTTCGAGATATTGTTGTTTTAATCAAGTTGTCTCTTTCTTATTTCAAGTGTTCTACAATGCACCGATGGCTAAAACTGAAGTTTTAAAAACTTCTCGAGATTTGAATTTGGACTTCTATTAGTGCATTAAGTATATCAAAATGTGGTTTTTCACATAGATTCAGAATCGTCAAAAGCTAATTAGTCAATTTTGAGATATCGTTCTTTTACTCAACTTGTCTCTTTCTTGTTTCAAGAGTTCTACTATGCACCCATGGCTAAAACTCAAGCTTGAAAACTTCCAAAAATTCGAGTTTGGACTTTCATTAGTGTATTAAGGGTATCAAAATGTGGTCTTTCACATAGATTCAGAATCGTTGAAAGCAAATAAATCAATTTAGAGATATCGTTGTTTCAATCAAGTGGTCTCTTTGTTGTTTCAAGTGTTCTACTATGCACCCATGACTAAAACTCAAGCTTTAAAAACTTCCCAAAATCATAATTTGGACTTTTATTAGTGCATTAAGTGTAACAAAATGTCATCTTTCGCATAGATTCAGGATCATCAAAAGCAAATAAGTCAATTTTGAGATATCGTTGTTTTAATCAAGTTCTCTCTTTCTTGTTTCAAGTGTTCTACTATGCAGCCACGACTAAAACTCAAGCTGTACAAACTTCCCAAATCCGAGTTTGGACTTTCATTAGTGTATTAAGGGTATCAAAATGTATTCTTCCACATTGATTCATAATCGTTAAAAACAAATAAGTCAATTTGGAAATATCGATGTTTTAATCTAGTGGTCTTTTTCTTGTTTCAAGTGTTCTACTATGCACCCATGACTAAAACTCAAGCTTTGAAAGCTTCCCGAAATCCTAATTTGAACTTCTATTAGAGAATTAAGTGTATCAAAATGTCATCTTTCACATAGATTCAGAATCTTCAAAAGTAAAAAAGTCAATTTTGAGATATCGTTGGTTTAATCAAGTGGTCTCTTTCTTACTTCAAGTGTTCTACTATGCACCGAAGGCTAAAACTCAAGATTTAAAAAGTTCTCGAAATCTGAGTTTGGTCTTTCCTTAGTGTATTAAGTATATCAAAATGTCATCTTTGACATAGATTCTGAATCATGAAAAGAAAATAAGTCAATTTTGAGATATCGTAGGTTTAATAAAGTTGTCTCTTTCTTGTTTCAAGTGTTCTACTATGCACCCATGGCTAAAACTCAAGTTTTCAAAGCTTCCTGAAATTCTAACTTGGACTTCTATTAGTGCATTAAGTGTATCAAAATGTGGTCTATCACATGGATTCGGAATCGTGAAAAGCAAATTAGTCGATTTTGAGATATTGTTGTTTTAATCAAGTTGTGTCTTTCTTATTTCAAGTGTTCTACTATGCACCCATGGCTAAAACGCAAGTTTTAAAAACTTCCCGAAATTCTAAATTGGATTTCCATTAGTGCATTAAGTATATCAAAATGTCGTCATTCACATAGATTCGGAATCGTTAAAAGCAAATAAGTCAATTTTGAGATATCGTTGTTTTGATCAAGTTATCTCTATCTTGATTCAAGTGTTCTACTATGCACCCATGGCTAAAACTCAAGCTTCAAAAACTTCCCAAAATCAGCGTTTTGACTTTCATTAGTTTATTAAGTGTATCAAAATGTCGTCTTTCACATAGATTCAGAATCGTTAAAAGGAAATAATTCAATTTTGAGATATTGTTGTTATAATAAAATTGTGTCTTTCCTGTTTCAAGTGTTCTACTATGTACCCCTGGCTAAAACTCAAGTTTTCAAAACTACCCGAAATCCGAATTTGGGATTTCATTAGTGCATTAAGTGTACCAAGATGTCATCTTTCACAAAGATTCAGAATCGTTTAAAGCAAATAAGACAATTTTGAGATATCGTTTTTTTAATAAAGTTCTCTCTTTCTTTTTCCAAGTGTTCTACTATGCACCCATGACTAAAACTCAAGTTTTGAAAACTTCCCGAAATCCTAATTTGGACTTCTATTAGTGCATTAAGTGTATCAAAATGTCGTCTTTCAGATAGATTCAGAATCACTAAAAGCAAATATGTCGATTTTGAGATATTGTTGTTTTAATCAAGTTGTCTCTTTCTTATTTCAAGTGTTCTAGAATGCACCGATGGCTAAAACTGAAGTTTTAAAAACTTCCCGAGATCCGAATTTGGACTTCTATTAGTGCATTAAGTATATCAAAATGTGGTTTTTCACATAGATTCGAAATCGTCAAAAGCAAATTAGTCAATTTTGAGAGATCGTTGCTTTACTCAACTTGTCTTTCTTGTTTCAAGTGTTCTACTATGCACCCATGGCTAAATCTCAAGCTTTAAAAACTTCCCAAAATCCGAGTTTGGACTTGGATTAGTGTAATAAGTGTATCAAAATGTTGTCTTTCACATAGATTCAGAATTGTTAAAAGCAAATAAATCAATTTAGAGATATTGTTGTTTTAATCAAGTAGTCTCTTTCTTGTTTCAAGTGTTCTACTCTACACCCATGACTGAAACTCAAGCTTTAAAAACTTCACGAAATCATAATTTGGACTTCTATTAGTGCAGTAAGTGTATCAAACTGTCGTCTTTCACATAGATTCGGGATCATCAAATGCAAATAAGTCAATTTTGAGATATCGTTGTTTCAATCAAGTTCTCTCTTTCTTGTTTCAAGTGTTCTACTATGCACCCATAGCTAAAACTCAAGCATTAAAAACTTTCCAAAATCCGAGTTTGGACTCTTATTAGTGTATTAAGTGTATCAAAATGTATTCTTCCACATAGATTCAGAAACGTTAAATGCAAATAAGTCAATTTGGAGATATCGATGTTTTAATCAAGTGGTCTCTTTCTTGTTTCAAGTGTTCTACTATGCACCCATGACTAAGACTCAAGCTCTAAAAACTTCCCGAAATCCTAATTTGGACTTCTATTAGAGAATTAAGTGCATCAAAATGTCATCTTTCACATAGATTCGGAATCTTCAAAAGTAAAAAAGTAAATTTTGAGATATCGTTGGTTTAATCAAGTGGTCTCTTGCTTACTTCAAGGGTTCCTACTATGCACCAAAGGGTATGACTCAAGCTTTAAAAACTTCCCGAAATAAAAGTTTGGTCTTTCCTTAGTGTATTAGGTGTATTAAAATGTCGTCTTTCCCATAGATTAAGAATCGTTAAAAGAAAATAAGTCAACTTTGAGATAACGTTGTTTTAATAAAGTTGTCTCTTTCTTGTTTGAAGTCTTCTACTATGCACCCATGGCTAAAACTCAAGTTTTCAAAACTTCCCGAAATCTAAATTTGGACTTTCATTAGTGCATTAAGTGTACCAAAATGTCATCTTTCACAAAGATTCGGAATCGATTAAAGTAAATAAGGCAATTTTGAGATATCATTTTTTTAATAAAGTTGTCTCTTTCTTTTTCCAAGTGTTCTACTATGCACCCATGACTAAAACTCAAGTTCTAAAAACTTTCGGAAATCCTAATTTGGACTTCTATTAGTGCCTTAAGTGTATCAAAATGTCGTCTTCCACATAGATTCGGAATTTCCAAAAGAAAAAAAGTCAATTTGGAGATATCGTTGTTTTAATCAAGTTGTCTCCTTCTTATTTCAAGTGTTCTACACTGCACCGATGGCTAAAACTCAAGTTTATAAACTTCTCGAGATCCGAATTTGGGCTTCTATTAGTACGTTAAGTATATCAAAATGTGGTCTTTCACATAGATTCAGAATCGTTAAAAGCAAATTTGTCAATTTTGAGATCTCGTTGTTTTACTCAACTTGTCTCTTTCTTGTTTCAAGTGTTCTAGTATGCACCCATGGCTAAAACTCAAGCTTTAAAACTTCCCAAAATCCGAGTTTGGACTTTCATTAGTGTATTAAGGGTATCAAAATGTCATCTTTCACATAGATTCAGAATCGTTGAAAGCAAATAAGTCAATTTAGAGATATCGTTGTTTTAATCAAGTGGTCTCTTTCTTGTTTCAAGTGTTCTACTATGCACCCATGGCTAAAACTCAAGTTTTCAAAACATCCCAAAATTCTAATTTGGACTTCTATTAGTGCATTAAGTATATCAAAATGTGGTCTTTCACATGGATTCAGGATCGTGAAAAGAAAATAAGTCAATTTTGAGATATCGTTGTTTTAATCAAGTTCTCTTTCTTATTTCAAGTGTTCTACTATGCAGCCATGGCTAAAACTCAAGCTGTACAAACTTCCCAAATCCGAGTTTGGACTTTCATTAGTGTATTAAGTGTATCAAAATGTATTCTTCCACATTGATTCATAATCGTTAAAAACAAATTAGTCAATTTGGAAATATCGATCTTTTAATCAAGTGGTCTCTTTCTTGTTTCAAGTGTTCTACTCTGCACCCATGACTAAAACTCAAGCTTTGAAAGCTTCCCGAAATCCTAATTTGAACTTCTATTAGAGAATTAAGTGTATCAAAATGTCGTCTTTCACTTAGATTCAGAATCTTCAAAAGCAAAAAATTCAATTTTCAGATATCGTTGGTTTAATCAAGTGGTCTCTTTCTTACTTCAAGTGTTCTACTATGCACCGAAGGGTAAAACTCAAGCTTTAAAAAGTTCCCAAAATCCGAGTTTGGTCCTTCCTTAGTGTATTAAGTATATCAAAATGTCATCTTTGACATAGATTCTGAATCGTGAAAAGAAAATAAGTCAATTTTGAGATATCGTAGGTTTAATAAAGTTGTCTCTTTCTTGTTTCAAGTGTTCTACTATGCACCTATCGCTAAAACTAAAGTTTTCAAAACTTCCTGAAATTCTAACTTGGACTTCTATTAGTGCATTAAGTGTATCAAAATGTGGTCTTTCACATGGATTCGGAATCGTGAAAAGCAAATTAGTCGATTTTGAGATATTGTTGTTTTAATCAAGTTGTGTCTTTCTTGTTTCAAGTGTTCTACTATGCACCCATGGCTAAAACGCAAGTTTTAAAAACTTCCTAAAATTCTAAATTGGACTTCCATTAGTGCATTAAGTATATCAAAATGTTGTCATTCGCATAGATTCGGAATCGTTAAAAGCAAATAAGTCAATTTTGAGATATCGTTGTTTTGATCAAGTTATCTCTATCTTGATTCAAGTGTTCTACTATGCACCCATGGCTAAAGCTCAAGCTTTAAAAACTTCCCAAAATCAGAGTTTTGACTTTCATTAGTTTATTAAGTGTATCAAAATGTCGTCTTTCATATAGATTCAGAATCGTTAAAAGGAAATAATTCAATTTTGAGCTATCGTTGTTATAATAAAATTGTGTCTTTCCTGTTTCAAGTGTTCTACTATGTACCCCTGGCTAAAACTCAAGTTTTCAAAACTACCCAAAATCTGAATTTGGGATTTCGTTAGTGCATTAAGTGTACCAAAATGTCATCTTTCACCAAGATTCAGAATCGTTTAAAGCAAATAAGACAATTTTGAGGTATCGTTGTTTTAATAAAGTTCTCTCTTTCTTTTTCCAAGTGTTCTACTATGCACCCATGACTAAAACTCAAGTTTTGAAAACTTCCCGAAATCCTAATTTGGACTTCTATTAGTGCATTAAGTGTATCAAAATGTCGTCTTTCAGATAGATTCAAAATCGCTAAAAGCAAATAAGTCGATTTCGAGATATTGTTGTTTTAATCAAGTTGTCTCTTTCTTATTTCAAGTGTTCTACAATGCACCGATGGCTAAAACTGAAGTTTTAAAAACTTCTCGAGATTTGAATTTGGACTTCTATTAGTGCATTAAGTATATCAAAATGTGGTTTTTCACATAGATTCAGAATCGTCAAAAGCAAATTAGTCAATTTTGAGATATCGTTCTTTTACTCAACTTGTCTCTTTCTTGTTTCAAGAGTTCTACTATGCATCCATGGCTAAAACTCAAGCTTGAAAACTTCCAAAAATTCGAGTTTGGACTTTCATTAGTGTATTAAGGGTATCAAAATGTGGTCTTTCACATAGATTCAGAATCGTTGAAAGCAAATAAATCAATTTAGAGATATCGTTGTTTCAATCAAGTGGTCTCTTTGTTGTTTCAAGTGTTCTACTATGCACCCATGACTAAAACTCAAGCTTTAAAAACTTCCCAAAATCATAATTTGGACTTTTATTAGTGCATTAAGTGTAACAAAATGTCATCTTTCGCATAGATTCAGGATCATCAAAAGCAAATAAGTCAATTTTGAGATATCGTTGTTTTAATCAAGTTCTCTCTTTCTTGTTTCAAGTGTTCTACTATGCAGCCACGACTAAAACTCAAGCTGTACAAACTTCCCAAATCCGAGTTTGGACTTTCATTAGTGTATTAAGTGTATCAAAATGTATTCTTCCTCATTGATTCATAATCGTTAAAAGCAAATAAGTCAATTTGGAAATATCGATGTTTTAATCAAGTGGTCTCTTTCTTGTTTCAAGTGTTCTACTCTGCACCCATGACTAAAACTCAAGCTTTGAAAGCTTCCCGAAATCCTAATTTGAACTTCTATTAGAGAATTAAGTGTATCAAAATGTCGTCTTTCACATAGATTCAGAATCTTCAAAAGAAAAAAATTCAATTTTCAGATATCGTTGGTTTAATCAAGTGGTCTTTTTCTTACTTCAAGTGTTCCAACTATGCACCGAAGGGTAAAACTCAAGCTTTAAAAACATCCCAAAATCCGAGTTTGGTCTTTCCTTAGTGTATTAAGTGTATCATAATTTCGTCTTTCACATACATTCAGAATCGTTAAAAGCAAATAAGTCAATTTTGAGATATCGTTGTTTTAATAAAATTGTCTCTTTCTTGTTTCAAGTGTTCTACTATGCAGCCATGGCTAAAACTCATGTTTTCAAAACATCATGAAATTCGAATTTGGACTTTCATTAGTGCATTAAGTGTACCAGAATGTCATCTTTCGCAAAGATTCGGAATCGTTTAAAGCAAATAAGTGAATTTTGTGTTATCATTGTTTTAATAAAATTGTCTCTTTCTTCTTTCAAGTCTTCTATTATGCACCCATGGATAAAAGTCAAGTTTTAAAACTTCCCGAAATCCCAATTTAGGCTTCTATTAGTGCATTAAGTGTATCAAAATGTCGTCTTTCCCATAGATTCGGAATCGTCAAAAGCAAAAATGTCAATTTCGAGATATCGTTGTTTCTTGTTTGAAGTCTTCTACTATGCACCCAAGGCTAAAACCCAAGTTTTAAAAACTTTTTGAAATCCTAATTTGGACTTCTATTAGAGCATTAAGTGTGTCAAAATTTCATCCTTCACATATATTCGGAATCGTCAAAATCAAATTAGTCAATTATTAGATATCGTTGTTTTAATCAAGTTGTCTCTTTCTTGTTTCAAGTGTTATACTATGCACCCATGGCTAAAACGCAAGTTTTAAAAACTTCCCAAAATTTCAATTTGGACTTCTATTAGTGCATTAAGTGAATCAAAATTTCATCTTTCACATAGATTCTGAATTGTCAAAGGCAAATAAGTCAATTTAGAGATATCGTTGTTTAAGTCAAGTGGTCTGTTTCTTGTTTCAAGTGTTCTACTATGCACCCATGGCTAAAACTCAAGCTTTAGAAACCTTCCAAAATCCGAGTTTGGACTTTGATTAGTGTATTACGTGTATCAAAATGTCGTCTATCACATAGATTCAGAATCGTTGAAAGAAAATAAGTCAATTTTGAGATAACGTTGTTTTAATAAAGTTGTCTCTTTCCTGTTTGAAGTCTTCTACTATGCACCCATGGCTAAAACTCAAGTTTCCAAAACTTCCCGAAATCCAAATTTGGACTTTCATTAGTGCATTAAGTGTACCAAAATGTCATCTTTCACAAAGATTCGAAATCGTTTAAAGCAAATAAGGCAATTTTGAGATATCGTTTCTTTAATAAAGTTGTCTCTTTCTTTTTCCAAGCCTTCTACTATGCACCCATGACTAAAACTCAAGTTCTAAAAACTTCCGAAAATCCTAATTTGGACTTCTATTAGTGCCTTAAGTGTATCAAAATGTCGTCTTCCACATAGATTCGGAATCGCCAAAAGAAAATAAGTCAATTTGGAGATATCATTGTTTTAATCAAGTTGTCTCTTTCTTATTTCAAGTGTTCTACACTGCACCGATGGCTAAAACTCAAGTTTATAAACTTTCTGAGATCCGAATTTGGGCTTCTATTAGTACATTAAGTATATCAAAATGTGGTCTTTCACATAGATTCAGAATCATCAAAAGCAAATTAGTCAATTTTGAGATCTCGTTGTTTTACTCAACTTGTCTCTTTCTTGTTTCAAGTGTTCTAGTATGCACCCATGGCTAAAACTCAAGCTGTACAAACTTCCTAAAATCCAAGTTTGGACTTTCATTAGTGTATTAAGTGTATCAAAATGTATTCTTCCTCATTGATTCATAATCGTTAAAAGCAAATAAGTCAATTTGGAAATATCGATCTTTTAATCAAGTGGTCTCTTTCTTGTTTCAAGTGTTCTACTATGCACCCATGACTAAAACTCAAGCTTTGAAAGCTTCCCGAAATCCTAATTTGAACTTCTATTAGAGAATTAAGTGTATCAAAATGTATTCTTTCACATATATTCAGAATCTTCAAAAGTAAAAAAGTCAATTTTGAGATATCGTTGGTTTAATCAAGTGGTCTCTTTCTTACTTCAAGTGTTCTACTATGCACCGAAGGCTAAAACTCAAGATTTAAAAAGTTCCCGAAATCCGAGTTTGGTCTTTCCTTAGTGTATTAAGTATATCAAAATGTCATCTTTCACATACATTCTGAATCGTTAAAAGAAAATAAGTCAATTTTGAGATATCGTAGGTTTAATAAAGTTGTCTTTCTTGTTTCAAGTGTTCTACTATGCACCCATGGCTAAAACTCAAGTTTTCAAAACATCCCGAAATTCTAATTTGGACTTCTATTAGTGCATTAAGTATATCAAAATGTGGTCTTTAACATGGATTCAGAATCGTGAAAAGAAAATAAGTCAATTTTGAGATATCGTTGTTTTAATCAAGTTCTCTCTTTCTTGTTTCAAGTGTTCTACTATGCAGCCATGGCTAAAACTCAAGCTGTACAAACTTCCCAAATCCGAGTTTGGACTTTCATTAGTGTATTAAGTGTATCAAAATGTATTCTTCCACATTGATTCATAATCGTTAAAATCAAATAAGTCAATTTGGAAATATCGATCTTTTAATCAAGTGGTCTCTTTCTTGTTTCAAGTGTTCTACTCTGCACCCATGACTAAAACTCAAGCTTTGAAAGCTTCCCGAAATCCTAATTTGAACTTCTATTATAGAATTAAGTGTATCAAAATGTCGTCTTTCACATAGATTCAGAATCTTCAAAAGCAAAAAAGTCAATTTTCAGATATCGTTGGTTTAATCAAGTGGTCTCTTTCTTACTTCAAGTGTTCTACTATGCACCGAAGGCTAAAACTCAAGATTTAAAAAGTTCCCGAAATCCGAGTTTGGTCTTTCCTTAGTGTATTAAGTATATCAAAATGTCATCTTTGACATAGATTCTGAATCGTGAAAAGAAAATAAGTCAATTTTGAGATAACGTAGGTTTAATAAAGTTGTCTCTTTCTTGTTTCAAGTGTTCTACTATGCACCTATCGCTAAAACTAAAGTTTTCAAAACTTCCTGAAATTCTAACTTGGACTTATATTAGTGCATTAAGTGTATCAAAATGTGGTCTTTCACATGGATTCGGAATCGTGAAAAGCAAATTAGTCGATTTTGAGAAATTGTTGTTTTAATCAAGTTGTGTCTTTCTTGTTTCAAGTGTTCTACTATGCACCCATGGCTAAAACGCAAGTTTTAAAAACTTCCCAAAATTCTAAATTGGACTTCCATTAGTGCATTAAGTATATCAAAATGTTGTCATTCGCATAGATTCGGAATCGTTAAAAGCAAATAAGTCAATTTTGAGATATCGTTGTTTTGATCAAGTTATCTCTATCTTGATTCAAGTGTTCTACTATGCACCCATGGCTAAAACTCAAGCTTTAAAAAATTCCCAAAATCAGAGTTTTGACTTTCATTAGTTTATTAAGTGTATCAAAATGTCGTCTTTCACATAGATTCAGAATCGTTAAAAGGAAATAATTCAATTTTGAGCTATCGTTGTTATAATAAAATTGTGTCTTTCCTGTTTCAAGTGTTCTACTATGTACCCCTGGCTAAAACTCAAGTTTTCAAAACTACCCAAAATCTGAATTTGGGATTTCGTTAGTGCATTAAGTGTACCAAAATGTCATCTTTCACCAAGATTCGGAATCGTTTAAAGCAAATAAGACAATTTTGAGGTATCGTTGTTTTAATAAAGTTCTCTCTTTCTTTTTCCAAGTGTTCTACTATGCACCCATGACTAAAACTCAAGTTTTGAAAACTTCCCGAAATCCTAATTTGGACTTCTATTAGTGCATTAAGTGTATCAAAATGTCGTCTTTCAGATAGATTCAAAATCGCTAAAAGCAAATAAGTCGATTTCGAGATATTGTTGTTTTAATCAAGTTGTCTCTTTCTTATTTCAAGTGTTCTACAATGCACCGATGGCTAAAACTGAAGTTTTAAAAACTTCTCGAGATTTGAATTTGGACTTCTATTAGTGCATTAAGTATATCAAAATGTGGTTTTTCACATAGATTCAGAATCGTCAAAAGCAAATTAGTCAATTTTGAGATATCGTTCTTTTACTCAACTTGTCTCTTTCTTGTTTCAAGAGTTCTACTATGCACCCATGGCTAAAACTCAAGCTTGAAAACTTCCAAAAATTCGAGTTTGGACTTTCATTAGTGTATTAAGGGTATCAAAATGTGGTCTTTCACATAGATTCAGAATCGTTGAAAGCAAATAAATCAATTTAGAGATATCGTTGTTTCAATCAAGTGGTCTCTTTGTTGTTTCAAGTGTTCTACTATGCACCCATGACTAAAACTCAAGCTTTAAAAACTTCCCAAAATCATAATTTGGACTTTTATTAGTGCATTAAGTGTAACAAAATGTCATCTTTCGCATAGATTCAGGATCATCAAAAGCAAATAAGTCAATTTTGAGATATCGTTGTTTTAATCAAGTTCTCTCTTTCTTGTTTCAAGTGTTCTACTATGCAGCCACGACTAAAACTCAAGCTGTACAAACTTCCCAAATCCGAGTTTGGACTTTCATTAGTGTATTAAGTGTATCAAAATGTATTCTTCCTCATTGACTCATAATCGTTAAAAGCAAATAAGTCAATTTGGAAATATCGATGTTTTAATCAAGTGGTCTCTTTCTTGTTTCAAGTGTTCTACTCTGCACCCATGACTAAAACTCAAGCTTTGAAAGCTTCCCGAAATCCTAATTTGAACTTCTATTAGAGAATTAAGTGTATCAAAATGTCGTCTTTCACATAGATTCAGAATCTTCAAAAGAAAAAAATTCAATTTTCAGATATCGTTGGTTTAATCAAGTGGTCTTTTTCTTACTTCAAGTGTTCTACTATGCACCGAAGGCTAAAACTCAAGATTTAAAAAGTTTCCGAAATCCGAGTTTGGTCTTTCCTTAGTGTATTAAGTATATCAAAATGTCATCTTTGACATAGATTCTGAATCGTGAAAAGAAAATAAGTCAATTTTGAGATATCGTAGGTTTAATAAAGTTGTCTCTTTCTTGTTTCAAGTGTTCTACTATGCACCTATCGCTAAAACTAAAGTTTTCAAAACTTCCTGAAATTCTAACTTGGACTTCTATTAGTGCATTAAGTGTATCAAAATGTGGTCTTTCACATGGATTCGGAATCGTGAAAAGCAAATTAGTCGATTTTGAGATATTGTTGTTTTAATCAAGTTGTGTCTTTCTTGTTTCAAGTGTTCTACTATGCACCCATGGCTAAAACGCAAGTTTTAAAAACTTCCCAAAATTCTAAATTGGACTTCCATTAGTGCATTAAGTATATCAAAATGTTTTCATTCGCATAGATTCAGAATCGTTAAAAGCAAATAAGTCAATTTTGAGATATCGTTGTTTTGATCAAGTTATCTCTATCTTGATTCAAGTGTTCTACTATGCACCCATGGCTAAAACTCAAGCTTTAAAAAATTCCCAAAATCAGAGTTTTGACTTTCATTAGTTTATTAAGTGTATCAAAATGTCGTCTTTCACATAGATTCAGAATCGTTAAAAGGAAATAATTCAATTTTGAGCTATCGTTGTTATAATAAAATTGTGTCTTTCCTGTTTCAAGTGTTCTACTATGTACCCCTGGCTAAAACTCAAGTTTTCAAAACTACCCAAAATCTGAATTTGGGATTTCGTTAGTGCATTAAGTGTACCAAAATGTCATCTTTCACCAAGATTCGGAATCGTTTAAAGCAAATAAGACAATTTTGAGGTATCGTTGTTTTAATAAAGTTCTCTCTTTCTTTTTTCCAAGTGTTCTACTATGCACCCATGACTAAAACTCAAGTTTTGAAAACTTCCCGAAATCCTAATTTGGACTTCTATTAGTGCATTAAGTGTATCAAAATGTCGTCTTTCAGATAGATTCAAAATCGCTAAAAGCAAATAAGTCGATTTCGAGATATTGTTGTTTTAATCAAGTTGTCTCTTTCTTATTTCAAGTGTTCTACAATGCACCGATGGCTAAAACTGAAGTTTTAAAAACTTCTCGAGATTTGAATTTGGACTTCTATTAGTGCATTAAGTATATCAAAATGTGGTTTTTCACATAGATTCAGAATCGTCAAAAGCAAATTAGTCAATTTTGAGATATCGTTCTTTTACTCAACTTGTCTCTTTCTTGTTTCAAGAGTTCTACTATGCACCCATGGCTAAAACTCAAGCTTGAAAACTTCCAAAAATTCGAGTTTGGACTTTCATTAGTGTATTAAGGGTATCAAAATGTGGTCTTTCACATAGATTCAGAATCGTTGAAAGCAAATAAATCAATTTAGAGATATCGTTGTTTCAATCAAGTGGTCTCTTTGTTGTTTCAAGTGTTCTACTATGCACCCATGACTAAAACTCAAGCTTTAAAAACTTCCCAAAATCATAATTTGGACTTTTATTAGTGCATTAAGTGTAACAAAATGTCATCTTTCGCATAGATTCAGGATCATCAAAAGCAAATAAGTCAATTTTGAGATATCGTTGTTTTAATCAAGTTCTCTCTTTCTTGTTTCAAGTGTTCTACTATGCAGCCACGACTAAAACTCAAGCTGTACAAACTTCCCAAATCCGAGTTTGGACTTTCATTAGTGTATTAAGTGTATCAAAATGTATTCTTCCTCATTGATTCATAATCGTTAAAAGCAAATAAGTCAATTTGGAAATATCGATGTTTTAATCAAGTGGTCTCTTTCTTGTTTCAAGTGTTCTACTCTGCACCCATGACTAAAACTCAAGCTTTGAAAGCTTCCCGAAATCCTAATTTGAACTTCTATTAGAGAATTAAGTGTATCAAAATGTCGTCTTTCACATAGATTCAGAATCTTCAAAAGAAAAAAATTCAATTTTCAGATATCGTTGGTTTAATCAAGTGGTCTTTTTCTTACTTCAAGTGTTCTACTATGCACCGAAGGCTAAAACTCAAGATTTAAAAAGTTTCCGAAATCCGAGTTTGGTCTTTCCTTAGTGTATTAAGTATATCAAAATGTCATCTTTGACATAGATTCTGAATCGTGAAAAGAAAATAAGTCAATTTTGAGATATCGTAGGTTTAATAAAGTTGTCTCTTTCTTGTTTCAAGTGTTCTACTATGCACCTATCGCTAAAACTAAAGTTTTCAAAACTTCCTGAAATTCTAACTTGGACTTCTATTAGTGCATTAAGTGTATCAAAATGTGGTCTTTCACATGGATTCGGAATCGTGAAAAGCAAATTAGTCGATTTTGAGATATTGTTGTTTTAATCAAGTTGTGTCTTTCTTGTTTCAAGTGTTCTACTATGCACCCATGGCTAAAACGCAAGTTTTAAAAACTTCCCAAAATTCTAAATTGGACTTCCATTAGTGCATTAAGTATATCAAAATGTTTTCATTCGCATAGATTCAGAATCGTTAAAAGCAAATAAGTCAATTTTGAGATATCGTTGTTTTGATCAAGTTATCTCTATCTTGATTCAAGTGTTCTACTATGCACCCATGGCTAAAACTCAAGCTTTAAAAAATTCCCAAAATCAGAGTTTTGACTTTCATTAGTTTATTAAGTGTATCAAAATGTCGTCTTTCACATAGATTCAGAATCGTTAAAAGGAAATAATTCAATTTTGAGCTATCGTTGTTATAATAAAATTGTGTCTTTCCTGTTTCAAGTGTTCTACTATGTACCCCTGGCTAAAACTCAAGTTTTCAAAACTACCCAAAATCTGAATTTGGGATTTCGTTAGTGCATTAAGTGTACCAAAATGTCATCTTTCACCAAGATTCGGAATCGTTTAAAGCAAATAAGACAATTTTGAGGTATCGTTGTTTTAATAAAGTTCTCTCTTTCTTTTTTCCAAGTGTTCTACTATGCACCCATGACTAAAACTCAAGTTTTGAAAACTTCCCGAAATCCTAATTTGGACTTCTATTAGTGCATTAAGTGTATCAAAATGTCGTCTTTCAGATAGATTCAAAATCGCTAAAAGCAAATAAGTCGATTTCGAGATATTGTTGTTTTAATCAAGTTGTCTCTTTCTTATTTCAAGTGTTCTACAATGCACCGATGGCTAAAACTGAAGTTTTAAAAACTTCTCGAGATTTGAATTTGGACTTCTATTAGTGCATTAAGTATATCAAAATGTGGTTTTTCACATAGATTCAGAATCGTCAAAAGCAAATTAGTCAATTTTGAGATATCGTTCTTTTACTCAACTTGTCTCTTTCTTGTTTCAAGAGTTCTACTATGCACCCATGGCTAAAACTCAAGCTTGAAAACTTCCAAAAATTCGAGTTTGGACTTTCATTAGTGTATTAAGGGTATCAAAATGTGGTCTTTCACATAGATTCAGAATCGTTGAAAGCAAATAAATCAATTTAGAGATATCGTTGTTTCAATCAAGTGGTCTCTTTGTTGTTTCAAGTGTTCTACTATGCACCCATGACTAAAACTCAAGCTTTAAAAACTTCCCAAAATCATAATTTGGACTTTTATTAGTGCATTAAGTGTAACAAAATGTCATCTTTCGCATAGATTCAGGATCATCAAAAGCAAATAAGTCAATTTTGAGATATCGTTGTTTTAATCAAGTTCTCTCTTTCTTGTTTCAAGTGTTCTACTATGCAGCCACGACTAAAACTCAAGCTGTACAAACTTCCCAAATCCGAGTTTGGACTTTCATTAGTGTATTAAGTGTATCAAAATGTATTCTTCCTCATTGATTCATAATCGTTAAAAGCAAATAAGTCAATTTGGAAATATCGATGTTTTAATCAAGTGGTCTCTTTCTTGTTTCAAGTGTTCTACTCTGCACCCATGACTAAAACTCAAGCTTTGAAAGCTTCCCGAAATCCTAATTTGAACTTCTATTAGAGAATTAAGTGTATCAAAATGTCGTCTTTCACATAGATTCAGAATCTTCAAAAGAAAAAAATTCAATTTTCAGATATCGTTGGTTTAATCAAGTGGTCTTTTTCTTACTTCAAGTGTTCTACTATGCACCGAAGGCTAAAACTCAAGATTTAAAAAGTTTCCGAAATCCGAGTTTGGTCTTTCCTTAGTGTATTAAGTATATCAAAATGTCATCTTTGACATAGATTCTGAATCGTGAAAAGAAAATAAGTCAATTTTGAGATATCGTAGGTTTAATAAAGTTGTCTCTTTCTTGTTTCAAGTGTTCTACTATGCACCTATCGCTAAAACTAAAGTTTTCAAAACTTCCTGAAATTCTAACTTGGACTTCTATTAGTGCATTAAGTGTATCAAAATGTGGTCTTTCACATGGATTCGGAATCGTGAAAAGCAAATTAGTCGATTTTGAGATATTGTTGTTTTAATCAAGTTGTGTCTTTCTTGTTTCAAGTGTTCTACTATGCACCCATGGCTAAAACGCAAGTTTTAAAAACTTCCCAAAATTCTAAATTGGACTTCCATTAGTGCATTAAGTATATCAAAATGTTTTCATTCGCATAGATTCAGAATCGTTAAAAGCAAATAAGTCAATTTTGAGATATCGTTGTTTTGATCAAGTTATCTCTATCTTGATTCAAGTGTTCTACTATGCACCCATGGCTAAAACTCAAGCTTTAAAAAATTCCCAAAATCAGAGTTTTGACTTTCATTAGTTTATTAAGTGTATCAAAATGTCGTCTTTCACATAGATTCAGAATCGTTAAAAGGAAATAATTCAATTTTGAGCTATCGTTGTTATAATAAAATTGTGTCTTTCCTGTTTCAAGTGTTCTACTATGTACCCCTGGCTAAAACTCAAGTTTTCAAAACTACCCAAAATCTGAATTTGGGATTTCGTTAGTGCATTAAGTGTACCAAAATGTCATCTTTCACCAAGATTCGGAATCGTTTAAAGCAAATAAGACAATTTTGAGGTATCGTTGTTTTAATAAAGTTCTCTCTTTCTTTTTTCCAAGTGTTCTACTATGCACCCATGACTAAAACTCAAGTTTTGAAAACTTCCCGAAATCCTAATTTGGACTTCTATTAGTGCATTAAGTGTATCAAAATGTCGTCTTTCAGATAGATTCAAAATCGCTAAAAGCAAATAAGTCGATTTCGAGATATTGTTGTTTTAATCAAGTTGTCTCTTTCTTATTTCAAGTGTTCTACAATGCACCGATGGCTAAAACTGAAGTTTTAAAAACTTCTCGAGATTTGAATTTGGACTTCTATTAGTGCATTAAGTATATCAAAATGTGGTTTTTCACATAGATTCAGAATCGTCAAAAGCAAATTAGTCAATTTTGAGATATCGTTCTTTTACTCAACTTGTCTCTTTCTTGTTTCAAGAGTTCTACTATGCACCCATGGCTAAAACTCAAGCTTGAAAACTTCCAAAAATTCGAGTTTGGACTTTCATTAGTGTATTAAGGGTATCAAAATGTGGTCTTTCACATAGATTCAGAATCGTTGAAAGCAAATAAATCAATTTAGAGATATCGTTGTTTCAATCAAGTGGTCTCTTTGTTGTTTCAAGTGTTCTACTATGCACCCATGACTAAAACTCAAGCTTTAAAAACTTCCCAAAATCATAATTTGGACTTTTATTAGTGCATTAAGTGTAACAAAATGTCATCTTTCGCATAGATTCAGGATCATCAAAAGCAAATAAGTCAATTTTGAGATATCGTTGTTTTAATCAAGTTCTCTCTTTCTTGTTTCAAGTGTTCTACTATGCAGCCACGACTAAAACTCAAGCTGTACAAACTTCCCAAATCCGAGTTTGGACTTTCATTAGTGTATTAAGTGTATCAAAATGTATTCTTCCTCATTGATTCATAATCGTTAAAAGCAAATAAGTCAATTTGGAAATATCGATGTTTTAATCAAGTGGTCTCTTTCTTGTTTCAAGTGTTCTACTCTGCACCCATGACTAAAACTCAAGCTTTGAAAGCTTCCCGAAATCCTAATTTGAACTTCTATTAGAGAATTAAGTGTATCAAAATGTCGTCTTTCACATAGATTTAGAATCTTCAAAAGAAAAAAATTCAATTTTCAGATATCGTTGGTTTAATCAAGTGGTCTTTTTCTTACTTCAAGTGTTCCAACTATGCACCGAAGGGTAAAACTCAAGCTTTAAAAACATCCCAAAATCCGAGTTTGGTCTTTCCTTAGTGTATTAAGTGTATCAAAATTTCGTCTTTCACATAGATTCAGAATCGTTAAAAGCAAATAAGTCAATTTTGAGATATCGTTGTTTTAATAAAATTGTCTCTTTCTTGTTTCAAGTGTTCTACTATGCAGCCATGGCTAAAACTCATGTTTTCAAAACATCATGAAATTTGAATTTGGACTTTCATTAGTGCATTAAGTGTACTAGAATGTCATCTTTCGCAAAGATTCGGAATCGTTTAAAGCAAATAAGTGAATTTTGTGTTATCATTGTTTTAATAAAATTGTCTCTTTCTTCTTTCAAGTCTTCTATTATGCACCCATGGATAAAAGTCAAGTTTTAAAACTTCCCGAAATCCCAATTTAGGCTTCTATTAGTGCATTAAGTGTATCAAAATGTCGTCTTTCCCATAGATTCGGAATCGTCAAAAGCAAAAATGTCAATTTCGAGATATCGTTGTTTCTTGTTTGAAGTCTTCTACTATGCACCCAAGGCTAAAACCCAAGTTTTAAAAACTTTTTGAAATCCTAATTTGGACTTCTATTAGAGCATTAAGTGTGTCAAAATTTCATCCTTCACATATATTCGGAATCGTCAAAATCAAATTAGTCAATTATTAGATATCGTTGTTTTAATCAAGTTGTCTCTTTCTTGTTTCAAGTGTTATACTATGCACCCATGGCTAAAACGCAAGTTTTAAAAACTTCCCGAAATTTCAATTTGGACTTCTATTAGTGCATTAAGTGAATCAAAATTTCATCTTTCACATAGATTCTGAATTGTCAAAGGCAAATAAGTCAATTTAGAGATATCGTTGTTTAAGTCAAGTGGTCTGTTTCTTGTTTCAAGTGTTCTACTATGCACCCATGGCTAAATCTCAAGCTTTAGAAACCTTCCAAAATCCGAGTTTGGACTTTGATTAGTGTATTACGTGTATCAAAATGTCGTCTATCACATAGATTCAGAATCGTTGAAAGAAAATAAGTCAATTTTGAGATAACGTTGTTTTAATAAAGTTGTCTCTTTCCTGTTTGAAGTCTTCTACTATGCACTCATGGCTAAAACTCAAGTTTCCAAAACTTCCCGAAATCCAAATTTGGACTTTCATTAGTGCATTAAGTGTACCAAAATGTCATCTTTCACAAAGATTCGAAATCGTTTAAAGCAAATAAGGCAATTTTGAGATATCGTTTCTTTAATAAAGTTGTCTCTTTCTTTTTCCAAGCCTTCTACTATGCACCCATGACTAAAACTCAAGTTCTAAAAACTTCCGAAAATCCTAATTTGGACTTCTATTAGTGCCTTAAGTGTATCAAAATGTCGTCTTCCACATAGATTCGGAATCGCCAAAAGAAAATAAGTCAATTTGGAGATATCATTGTTTTAATCAAGTTGTCTCTTTCTTATTTCAAGTGTTCTACACTGCACCGATGGCTAAAACTCAAGTTTATAAACTTTCTGAGATCCGAATTTGGGCTTCTATTAGTACATTAAGTATATCAAAATGTGGTCTTTCACATAGATTCAGAATCATCAAAAGTAAATTAGTCAATTTTGACATCTCGTTGTTTTACTCAACTTGTCTCTTTCTTGTTTCAAGTGTTCTAGTATGCACCCATGGCTAAAACTCAAGCTGTACAAACTTCCTAAAATCCAAGTTTGGACTTTCATTAGTGTATTAAGTGTATCAAAATGTATTCTTCCTCATTGATTCATAATCGTTAAAAGCAAATAAGTCAATTTGGAAATATCGATCTTTTAATCAAGTGGTCTCTTTCTTGTTTCAAGTGTTCTACTATGCACCCATGACTAAAACTCAAGCTTTGAAAGCTTCCCGAAATCCTAATTTGAACTTCTATTAGAGAATTAAGTGTATCAAAATGTCATCTTTCACATAGATTCAGAATCTTCAAAAGCAAAAAAGTCAATTTTCAGATATCGTTGGTTTAATCAAGTGGTCTCTTTCTTACTTCAAGGGTTCTACTATGCACCGAAGGCTAAAACTCAAGATTTAAAAAGTTCCCGAAATCCGAGTTTGGTCTTTCCTTAGTGTATTAAGTATATCAAAATGTCATCTTTGACATAGATTCTGAATCGTGAAAAGAAAATAAGTCAATTTTGAGATATCGTAGGTTTAATAAAGTTGTCTCTTTCTTGTTTCAAGTGTTCTACTATGCACCTATCGCTAAAACTAAAGTTTTCAAAACTTCCTGAAATTCTAACTTGGACTTCTATTAGTGCATTAAGTGTATCAAAATGTGGTCTTTCACATGGATTCGGAATCGTGAAAAGCAAATTAGTCGATTTTGAGATATTGTTGTTTTAATCAAGTTGTGTCTTTCTTGTTTCAAGTGTTCTACTATGCACCCATGGCTAAAACGCAAGTTTTAAAAACTTCCCAAAATTCTAAATTAGACTTCCATTAGTGCATTAAGTATATCAAAATGTTATCATTCGCATAGATTCGGAATCGTTAAAAGCAAATAAGTCAATTTTGAGATATCGTTGTTTTGATCAAGTTATCTCTATCTTGATTCAAGTGTTCTACTATGCACCCATGGCTAAAACTCAAGCTTTAAAAAATTCCCAAAATCAGATTTTTGACTTTCATTAGTTTATTAAGTGTATCAAAATGTCGTCTTTCACATAGATTCAGAATCGTTAAAAGGAAATAATTCAATTTTGAGCTATCGTTGTTATAATAAAATTGTGTCTTTCCTGTTTCAAGTGTTCTACTATGTACCCCTGGCTAAAACTCAAGTTTTCAAAACTACCCAAAATCTGAATTTGGGATTTCGTTAGTGCATTAAGTGTACCAAAATGTCATCTTTCACCAAGATTCGGAATCGTTTAAAGAAAATAAGACAATTTTGAGGTATCGTTGTTTTAATAAAGTTCTCTCTTTCTTTTTCCAAGTGTTCTACTATGCACCCGTGACTAAAACTCAAGTTTTGAAAACTTCCCGAAATCCTAATTTGGACTTCTATTAGTGCATTAAGTGTATCAAAATGTCGTCTTTCAGATAGATTCAAAATCGCTAAAAGCAAATAAGTCGATTTCGAGATATTGTTGTTTTAATCAAGTTGTCTCTTTCTTATTTCAAGTGTTCTACAATGCACCGATGGCTAAAACTGAAGTTTTAAAAACTTCTCGAGATTTGAATTTGGACTTCTATTAGTGCATTAAGTATATCAAAATGTGGTTTTTCACATAGATTCAGAATCGTCAAAAGCAAATTAGTCAATTTTGAGATATCGTTCTTTTACTCAACTTGTCTCTTTCTTGTTTCAAGAGTTCTACTATGCACCCATGGCTAAAACTCAAGCTTGAAAACTTCCAAAAATTCGAGTTTGGACTTTCATTAGTGTATTAAGGGTATCAAAATGTGGTCTTTCACATAGATTCAGAATCGTTGAAAGCAAATAAATCAATTTAGAGATATCGTTGTTTCAATCAAGTGGTCTCTTTGTTGTTTCAAGTGTTCTACTATGCACCCATGACTAAAACTCAAGCTTTAAAAACTTCCCAAAATCATAATTTGGACTTTTATTAGTGCATTAAGTGTAACAAAATGTCATCTTTAGCATAGATTCAGGATCATCAAAAGCAAATAAGTCAATTTTGAGATATCGTTGTTTTAATCATGTTCTCTCTTTCTTGTTTCAAGTGTTCTACTATGCAGCCACGACTAAAACTCAAGCTGTACAAACTTCCCAAATCCGAGTTTGGACTTTCATTAGTGTATTAAGTGTATCAAAATGTATTCTTCCTCATTGATTCATAATCGTTAAAAGCAAATAAGTCAATTTGGAAATATCGATGTTTTAATCAAGTGGTCTCTTTCTTGTTTCAAGTGTTCTACTCTGCACCCATGACTAAAACTCAAGCTTTGAAAGCTTCCCGAAATCCTAATTTGAACTTCTATTAGAGAATTAAGTGTATCAAAATGTCGTCTTTCACATAGATTCAGAATCTTCAAAAGAAAAAAATTCAATTTTCAGATATCGTTGGTTTAATCAAGTGGTCTCTTTCTTACTTCAAGGGTTCTACTATGCACCGAAGGCTAAAACTCAAGATTTAAAAAGTTCCCGAAATCCGAGTTTGGTCTTTCCTTAGTGTATTAAGTATATCAAAATGTCATCTTTGACATAGATTCTGAATCGTGAAAAGAAAATAAGTCAATTTTGAGATATCGTAGGTTTAATAAAGTTGTCTCTTTCTTGTTTCAAGTGTTCTACTATGCACCTATCGCTAAAACTAAAGTTTTCAAAACTTCCTGAAATTCTAACTTGGACTTCTATTAGTGCATTAAGTGTATCAAAATGTGGTCTTTCACATGGATTCGGAATCGTGAAAAGCAAATTAGTCGATTTTGAGATATTGTTGTTTTAATCAAGTTGTGTCTTTCTTGTTTCAAGTGTTCTACTATGCACCCATGGCTAAAACGCAAGTTTTAAAAACTTCCCAAAATTCTAAATTAGACTTCCATTAGTGCATTAAGTATATCAAAATGTTGTCATTCGCATAGATTCGGAATCGTTAAAAGCAAATAAGTCAATTTTGAGATATCGTTGTTTTGATCAAGTTATCTCTATCTTGATTCAAGTGTTCTACTATGCACCCATGGCTAAAACTCAAGCTTTAAAAAATTCCCAAAATCAGAGTTTTGACTTTCATTAGTTTATTAAGTGTATCAAAATGTCGTCTTTCACATAGATTCAGAATCGTTAAAAGGAAATAATTCAATTTTGAGCTATCGTTGTTATAATAAAATTGTGTCTTTCCTGTTTCAAGTGTTCTACTATGTACCCCTGGCTAAAACTCAAGTTTTCAAAACTACCCAAAATCTGAATTTGGGATTTCGTTAGTGCATTAAGTGTACCAAAATGTCATCTTTCACCAAGATTCGAAATCGTTTAAAGAAAATAAGACAATTTTGAGGTATCGTTGTTTTAATAAAGTTCTCTCTTTCTTTTTCCAAGTGTTCTACTATGCACCCATGACTAAAACTCAAGTTTTGAAAACTTCCCGAAATCCTAATTTGGACTTCTATTAGTGCATTAAGTGTATCAAAATGTCGTCTTTCAGATAGATTCAAAATCGCTAAAAGCAAATAAGTCGATTTCGAGATATTGTTGTTTTAATCAAGTTGTCTCTTTCTTATTTCAAGTGTTCTACAATGCACCGATGGCTAAAACTGAAGTTTTAAAAACTTCTCGAGATTTGAATTTGGACTTCTATTAGTGCATTAAGTACATCAAAATGTGGTTTTTCACATAGATTCAGAATCGTCAAAAGCAAATTAGTCAATTTTGAGATATCGTTCTTTTACTCAACTTGTCTCTTTCTTGTTTCAAGAGTTCTACTATGCACCCATGGCTAAAACTCAAGCTTGAAAACTTCCAAAAATTCGAGTTTGGACTTTCATTAGTGTATTAAGGGTATCAAAATGTGGTCTTTCACATAGATTCAGAATCGTTGAAAGCAAATAAATCAATTTAGAGATATCGTTGTTTCAATCAAGTGGTCTCTTTGTTGTTTCAAGTGTTCTACTATGCACCCATGACTAAAACTCAAGCTTTAAAAACTTCCCAAAATCATAATTTGGACTTTTATTAGTGCATTAAGTGTAACAAAATGTCATCTTTCGCATAGATTCAGGATCATCAAAAGCAAATAAGTCAATTTTGAGATATCGTTGTTTTAATCATGTTCTCTCTTTCTTGTTTCAAGTGTTCTACTATGCAGCCACGACTAAAACTCAAGCTGTACAAACTTCCCAAATCCGAGTTTGGACTTTCATTAGTGTATTAAGTGTATCAAAATGTATTCTTCCTCATTGATTCATAATCGTTAAAAGCAAATAAGTCAATTTGGAAATATCGATGTTTTAATCAAGTGGTCTCTTTCTTGTTTCAAGTGTTCTACTCTGCACCCATGACTAAAACTCAAGCTTTGAAAGCTTCCCGAAATCCTAATTTGAACTTCTATTAGAGAATTAAGTGTATCAAAATGTCGTCTTTCACATAGATTCAGAATCTTCAAAAGAAAAAAATTCAATTTTCAGATATCGTTGGTTTAATCAAGTGGTCTTTTTCTTACTTCAAGTGTTCCAACTATGCACCGAAGGGTAAAACTCAAGCTTTAAAAACATCCCAAAATCCGAGTTTGGTCTTTCCTTAGTGTATTAAGTGTATCAAAATTTCGTCTTTCACATACATTCAGAATCGTTAAAAGCAAATAAGTCAATTTTGAGATATCGTTGTTTTAATAAAATTGTCTCTTTCTTGTTTCAAGTGTTCTACTATGCAGCCATGGCTAAAACTCATGTTTTCAAAACATCATGAAATTTGAATTTGGACTTTCATTAGTGCCTTAAGTGTACCAGAATGTCATCTTTCGCAAAGATTCGGAATCGTTTAAAGCAAATAAGTGAATTTTGTGTTATCATTGTTTTAATAAAATTGTCTCTTTCTTCTTTCAAGTCTTTTATTATGCACCCATGGATAAAAGTCAAGTTTTAAAACTTCCCGAAATCCCAATTTAGGCTTCTATTAGTGCATTAAGTGTATCAAAATGTCGTCTTTCCCATAGATTCGGAATCGTCAAAAGCAAAAATGTCAATTTCGAGATATCGTTGTTTCTTGTTTGAAGTCTTCTACTATGCACCCAAGGCTAAAACCCAAGTTTTAAAAACTTTTTGAAATCCTAATTTGGACTTCTATTAAGCATTAAGTGTGTCAAAATTTCATCCTTCACATATATTCGGAATCGTCAAAATCAAATTAGTCAATTATTAGATATCGTTGTTTTAATCAAGTTGTCTCTTTCTTGTTTCAAGTGTTATACTATGCACCCATGGCTAAAACGCAAGTTTTAAAAACTTCCCGAAATTTCAATTTGGACTTCTATTAGTGCATTAAGTGAATCAAAATTTCATCTTTCACATAGATTCTGAATTGTCAAAGGCAAATAAGTCAATTTAGAGATATCGTTGTTTAAGTCAAGTGGTTTGTTTCTTGTTTCAAGTGTTCTACTATGCACCCATGGCTAAAACTCAAGCTTTAGAAACCTTCCAAAATCCGAGTTTGGACTTTGATTAGTGTATTACGTGTATCAAAATGTCGTCTATCACATAGATTCAGAATCGTTGAAAGAAAATAAGTCAATTTTGAGATAACGTTGTTTTAATAAAGTTGTCTTTTTCCTGTTTGAAGTCTTCTACTATGCACCCATGGCTAAAACTCAAGTTTCCAAAACTTCCCGAAATCCAAATTTGGACTTTCATTAGTGCATTAAGTGTACCAAAATGTCATCTTTCACAAAGATTCGAAATCGTTTAAAGCAAATAAGGCAATTTTGAGATATCGTTTCTTTAATAAAGTTGTCTCTTTCTTTTTCCAAGCCTTCTACTATGCACCCATGACTAAAACTCAAGTTCTAAAAACTTCCGAAAATCCTAATTTGGACTTCTATTAGTGCCTTAAGTGTATCAAAATGTCGTCTTCCACATAGATTCGGAATCGCCAAAAGAAAATAAGTCAATTTGGAGATATCATTGTTTTAATCAAGTTGTCTCTTTCTTATTTCAAGTGTTCTACACTGCACCGATGGCTAAAACTCAAGTTTATAAACTTTCTGAGATCCGAATTTAGGCTTCTATTAGTACATTAAGTATATCAAAATGTGGTCTTTCACATAGATTCAGAATCATCAAAAGCAAATTAGTCAATTTTGACATCTCGTTGTTTTACTCAACTTGTCTCTTTCTTGTTTCAAGTGTTCTAGTATGCACCCATGGCTAAAACTCAAGCTGTACAAACTTCCTAAAATCCAAGTTTGGACTTTCATTAGTGTATTAAGTGTATCAAAATGTATTCTTCCTCATTGATTCATAATCGTTAAAAGCAAATAAGTCAATCTGGAAATATCGATCTTTTAATCAAGTGGTCTCTTTCTTGTTTCAAGTGTTCTACTATGCACCCATGACTAAAACTCAAGCTTTGAAAGCTTCCCGAAATCCTAATTTGAACTTCTATTAGAGAATTAAGTGTATCAAAATGTCGTCTTTCACATATATTCAGAATCTTCAAAAGTAAAAAAGTCAATTTTGAGATATCGTTGGTTTAATCAAGTGGTCTCTTTCTTACTTCAAGTGTTCTACTATGCACCGAAGGCTAAAACTCAAGATTTAAAAAGTTCCCGAAATCCGAGTTTGGTCTTTCCTTAGTGTATTAAGTATATCAAAATGTCATCTTTCACATACATTCTGAATCGTTAAAAGAAAATAAGTCAATTTTGAGATATCGTAGGTTTAATAAAGTTGTCTTTCTTGTTTCAAGTGTTCTACTATGCACCCATGGCTAAAACTCAAGTTTTCAAAACATCCTGAAATTCTAATTTGGACTTCTATTAGTGCATTAAGTATATCAAAATGTGGTCTTTCACATGGATTCAGAATCGTGAAAAGAAAATAAGTCAATTTTGAGATATCGTTGTTTTAATCAAGTTCTCTCTTTCTTGTTTCAAGTGTTCTACTATGCAGCCATGGCTAAAACTCAAGCTGTACAAACTTCCCAAATCCGAGTTTGGACTTTCATTAGTGTATTAAGTGTATCAAAATGTATTCTTCCACATTGATTCATAATCGTTAAAAACAAATAAGTCAATTTGGAAATATCGATCTTTTAATCAAGTGGTCTCTTTCTTGTTTCAAGTGTTCTACTCTGCACCCATGACTAAAACTCAAGCTTTGAAAGCTTCCCGAAATCCTAATTTGAACTTCTATTACAGAATTAAGTGCATCAAAATGTCGTCTTTCACATAGATTCAGAATCTTCAAAAGCAAAAAAGTCAATTTTGAGATATCGTTGGTTTAATCAAGTGGTCTCTTTCTTACTTCAAGTGTTCTACTATGCACCGAAGGCTAAAACTCAAGATTTAAAAAGTTCCCAAAATCCGAGTTTGGTCTTTCCTTAGTGTATTAAGTATATCAAAATGTCATCTTTGACATAGATTCTGAATCGTGAAAAGAAAATAAGTCAATTTTGAGATATCGTAGGTTTAATAAAGTTGTCTCTTTCTTGTTTCAAGTGTTCTACTATGCACCTATCGCTAAAACTAAAGTTTTCAAAACTTCCTAAAATTCTAACTTGGACTTCTATTAGTGCATTAAGTGTATCAAAATGTGGTCTTTCACATGGATTCGGAATCGTGAAAAGCAAATTAGTCGATTTTGAGATATTGTTGTTTTAATCAAGTTGTGTCTTTCTTGTTTCAAGTGTTCTACTATGCACCCATGGCTAAAACGCAAGTTTTAAAAACTTCCCAAAATTCTAAATTGGACTTCCATTAGTGCATTAAGTATATCAAAATGTTGTCATTCGCATAGATTCGGAATCATTAAAAGCAAATAAGTCAATTTTGAGATATCGTTGTTTTGATCAAGTTATCTCTATCTTGATTCAAGTGTTCTACTATGCACCCATGGCTAAAACTCAAGCTTTAAAAAATTCCCAAAATCAGAGTTTTGACTTTCATTAGTTTATTAAGTGTATCAAAATGTCGTCTTTCACATAGATTCAGAATCGTTAAAAGGAAATAATTCAATTTTGAGCTATCGTTGTTATAATAAAATTGTGTCTTTCCTGTTTCAAGTGTTCTACTATGTACCCCTGGCTAAAACTCAAGTTTTCAAAACTACCCAAAATCTGAATTTGGGATTTCGTTAGTGCATTAAGTGTACCAAAATGTCATCTTTCACCAAGATTCAGAATCGTTTAAAGCAAATAAGACAATTTTGAGGTATCGTTGTTTTAATAAAGTTCTCTGTTTCTTTTTCCAAGTGTTCTACTATGCACCCATGACTAAAACTCAAGTTTTGAAAACTTCCCGAAATCCTAATTTGGACTTCTATTAGTGCATTAAGTGTATCAAAATGTCGTCTTTCAGATAGATTCAAAATCGCTAAAAGCAAATAAGTCGATTTCGAGATATTGTTGTTTTAATCAAGTTGTCTCTTTCTTATTTCAAGTGTTCTACAATGCACCGATGGCTAAAACTGAAGTTTTAAAAACTTCTCGAGATTTGAATTTGGACTTCTATTAGTGCATTAAGTATATCAAAATGTGGTTTTTCACATAGATTCAGAATCGTCAAAAGCAAATTAGTCAATTTTGAGATATCGTTCTTTTACTCAACTTGTCTCTTTCTTGTTTCAAGAGTTCTACTATGCACCCATGGCTAAAACTCAAGCTTGAAAACTTCCAAAAATTCGAGTTTGGACTTTCATTAGTGTATTAAGGGTATCAAAATGTGGTCTTTCACATAGATTCAGAATCGTTGAAAGCAAATAAATCAATTTAGAGATATCGTTGTTTCAATCAAGTGGTCTCTTTGTTGTTTCAAGTGTTCTACTATGCACCCATGACTAAAACTCAAGCTTTAAAAACTTCCCAAAATCATAATTTGGACTTTTATTAGTGCATTAAGTGTAACAAAATGTCATCTTTCGCATAGATTCAGGATCATCAAAAGCAAATAAGTCAATTTTGAGATATCGTTGTTTTAATCAAGTTCTCTCTTTCTTGTTTCAAGTGTTCTACTATGCAGCCACGACTAAAACTCAAGCTGTACAAACTTCCCAAATCCGAGTTTGGACTTTCATTAGTGTATTAAGTGTATCAAAATGTATTCTTCCTCATTGATTCATAATCGTTAAAAGCAAATAAGTCAATTTGGAAATATCGATGTTTTAATCAAGTGGTCTCTTTCTTGTTTCAAGTGTTCTACTCTGCACCCATGACTAAAACTCAAGCTTTGAAAGCTTCCCGAAATCCTAATTTGAACTTCTATTAGAGAATTAAGTGTATCAAAATGTCGTCTTTCACATAGATTCAGAATCTTCAAAAGAAAAAAATTCAATTTTCAGATATCGTTGGTTTAATCAAGTGGTCTTTTTCTTACTTCAAGTGTTCCAACTATGCACCGAAGGGTAAAACTCAAGCTTTAAAAACATCCCAAAATCCGAGTTTGGTCTTTCCTTAGTGTATTAAGTGTATCAAAATTTCGTCTTTCACATACATTCAGAATCGTTAAAAGCAAATAAGTCAATTTTGAGATATCGTTGTTTTAATAAAATTGTCTCTTTCTTGTTTCAAGTGTTCTACTATGCAGCCATGGCTAAAACTCATGTTTTCAAAACATCATGAAATTTGAATTTGGACTTTCATTAGTGCATTAAGTGTACCAGAATGTCATCTTTCGCAAAGATTCGGAATCGTTTAAAGCAAATAAGTGAATTTTGTGTTATCATTGTTTTAATAAAATTGTCTCTTTCTTCTTTCAAGTCTTTTATTATGCACCCATGGATAAAAGTCAAGTTTTAAAACTTCCCGAAATCCCAATTTAGGCTTCTATTAGTGCATTAAGTATATCAAAATGTCGTCTTTCCCATAGATTCGGAATCGTCAAAAGCAAAAATGTCAATTTCGAGATATCGTTGTTTCTTGTTTGAAGTCTTCTACTATGCACCCAAGGCTAAAACCCAAGTTTTAAAAACTTTTTGAAATCCTAATTTGGACTTCTATTAGAGCATTAAGTGTGTCAAAATTTCATCCTTCACATATATTCGGAATCGTCAAAATCAAATTAGTCAATTATTAGATATCGTTGTTTTAATCAAGTTGTCTCTTTCTTGTTTCAAGTGTTATACTATGCACCCATGGCTAAAACGCAAGTTTTAAAAACTTCCCGAAATTTCAATTTGGACTTCTATTAGTGCATTAAGTGAATCAAAATTTCATCTTTCACATAGATTCTGAATTGTCAAAGGCAAATAAGTCAATTTAGAGATATCGTTGTTTAAGTCAAGTGGTTTGTTTCTTGTTTCAAGTGTTCTACTATGCACCCATGGCTAAAACTCAAGCTTTAGAAACCTTCCAAAATCCGAGTTTGGACTTTGATTAGTGTATTACGTGTATCAAAATGTCGTCTATCACATAGATTCAGAATCGTTGAAAGAAAATAAGTCAATTTTGAGATAACGTTGTTTTAATAAAGTTGTCTTTTTCCTGTTTGAAGTCTTCTACTATGCACCCATGGCTAAAACTCAAGTTTCCAAAACTTCCCGAAATCCAAATTTGGACTTTCATTAGTGCATTAAGTGTACCAAAATGTCATCTTTCACAAAGATTCGAAATCGTTTAAAGCAAATAAGGCAATTTTGAGATATCGTTTCTTTAATAAAGTTGTCCCTTTCTTTTTCCAAGCCTTCTACTATGCACCCATGACTAAAACTCAAGTTCTAAAAACTTCCGAAAATCCTAATTTGGACTTCTATTAGTGCCTTAAGTGTATCAAAATGTCGTCTTCCACATAGATTCGGAATCGCCAAAAGAAAATAAGTCAATTTGGAGATATCATTGTTTTAATCAAGTTGTCTCTTTCTTATTTCAAGTGTTCTACACTGCACCGATGGCTAAAACTCAAGTTTATAAACTTTCTGAGATCCGAATTTGGGCTTCTATTAGTACATTAAGTATATCAAAATGTGGTCTTTCACATAGATTCAGAATCATCAAAAGCAAATTAGTCAATTTTGAGATCTCGTTGTTTTACTCAACTTGTCTCTTTCTTGTTTCAAGTGTTCTAGTATGCACCCATGGCTTAAACTCAAGCTGTACAAACTTCCTAAAATCCAAGTTTGGACTTTCATTAGTGTATTAAGTGTATCAAAATGTATTCTTCCTCATTGATTCATAATCGTTAAAAGCAAATAAGTCAATTTGGAAATATCGATCTTTTAATCAAGTGGTCTCTTTCTTGTTTCAAGTGTTCTACTATGCACCCTTGACTAAAACTCAAGCTTTGAAAGCTTCCCGAAATCCTAATTTGAACTTCTATTAGAGAATTAAGTGTATCAAAATGTCGTCTTTCACATATATTCAGAATCTTCAAAAGTAAAAAAGTCAATTTTGAGATATCGTTGGTTTAATCAAGTGGTCTCTTTCTTACTTCAAGTGTTCTACTATGCACCGAAGGCTAAAACTCAAGATTTAAAAAGTTCCCGAAATCCGAGTTTGGTCTTTCCTTAGTGTATTAAGTATATCAAAATGTCATCTTTCACATACATTCTGAATCGTTAAAAGAAAATAAGTCAATTTTGAGATATCGTAGGTTTAATAAAGTTGTCTTTCTTGTTTCAAGTGTTCTACTATGCACCCATGGCTAAAACTCAAGTTTTCAAAACATCCTGAAATTCTAATTTGGACTTCTATTAGTGCAATAAGTATATCAAAATGTGGTTTTTCACATGGATTCAGAATCGTGAAAAGAAAATAAGTCAATTTTGAGATATCGTTGTTTTAATCAAGTTCTCTCTTTCTTGTTTCAAGTGTTCTACTATGCAGCCATGGCTAAAACTCAAGCTGTACAAACTTCCCAAATCCGAGTTTGGACTTTCATTAGTGTATTAAGTGTATCAAAATGTATTCTTCCACATTGATTCATAATCATTAAAAACAAATAAGTCAATTTGGAAATATCGATCTTTTAATCAAGTGGTCTCTTTCTTGTTTCAAGTGTTCTACTCTGCACCCATGACTAAAACTCAAGCTTTGAAAGCTTCCCGAAATCCTAATTTGAACTTCTATTATAGAATTAAGTGCATCAAAATGTCGTCTTTCACATAGATTCAGAATCTTCAAAAGCAAAAAAGTCAATTTTGAGATATCGTTGGTTTAATCAAGTGGTCTCTTTCTTACTTCAAGTGTTCTACTATGCACCGAAGGCTAAAACTCAAGATTTAAAAAGTTCCCAAAATCCGAGTTTGGTCTTTCCTTAGTGTATTAAGTATATCAAAATGTCATCTTTGACATAGATTCTGAATCGTGAAAAGAAAATAAGTCAATTTTGAGATATCGTAGGTTTAATAAAGTTGTCTCTTTCTTGTTTCAAGTGTTCTACTATGCACCTATCGCTAAAACTAAAGTTTTCAAAACTTCCTAAAATTCTAACTTGGACTTCTATTAGTGCATTAAGTGTATCAAAATGTGGTCTTTCACATGGATTCGGAATCGTGAAAAGCAAATTAGTCGATTTTGAGATATTGTTGTTTTAATCAAGTTGTGTCTTTCTTGTTTCAAGTGTTCTACTATGCACCCATGGCTAAAACGCAAGTTTTAAAAACTTCCCAAAATTCTAAATTGGACTTCCATTAGTGCATTAAGTATATCAAAATGTTGTCATTCGCATAGATTCGGAATCATTAAAAGCAAATAAGTCAATTTTGAGATATCGTTGTTTTGATCAAGTTATCTCTATCTTGATTCAAGTGTTCTACTATGCACCCATGGCTAAAACTCAAGCTTTAAAAAATTCCCAAAATCAGAGTTTTGACTTTCATTAGTTTATTAAGTGTATCAAAATGTCGTCTTTCACATAGATTCAGAATCGTTAAAAGGAAATAATTCAATTTTGAGCTATCGTTGTTATAATAAAATTGTGTCTTTCCTGTTTCAAGTGTTCTACTATGTACCCCTGGCTAAAACTCAAGTTTTCAAAACTACCCAAAATCTGAATTTGGGATTTCGTTAGTGCATTAAGTGTACCAAAATGTCATCTTTCACCAAGATTCAGAATCGTTTAAAGCAAATAAGACAATTTTGAGGTATCGTTGTTTTAATAAAGTTCTCTGTTTCTTTTTCCAAGTGTTCTACTATGCACCCATGACTAAAACTCAAGTTTTGAAAACTTCCCGAAATCCTAATTTGGACTTCTATTAGTGCATTAAGTGTATCAAAATGTCGTCTTTCAGATAGATTCAAAATCGCTAAAAGCAAATAAGTCGATTTCGAGATATTGTTGTTTTAATCAAGTTGTCTCTTTCTTATTTCAAGTGTTCTACAATGCACCGATGGCTAAAACTGAAGTTTTAAAAACTTCTCGAGATTTGAATTTGGACTTCTATTAGTGCATTAAGTATATCAAAATGTGGTTTTTCACATAGATTCAGAATCGTCAAAAGCAAATTAGTCAATTTTGAGATATCGTTCTTTTACTCAACTTGTCTCTTTCTTGTTTCAAGAGTTCTACTATGCACCCATGGCTAAAACTCAAGCTTGAAAACTTCCAAAAATTCGAGTTTGGACTTTCATTAGTGTATTAAGGGTATCAAAATGTGGTCTTTCACATAGATTCAGAATCGTTGAAAGCAAATAAATCAATTTAGAGATATCGTTGTTTCAATCAAGTGGTCTCTTTGTTGTTTCAAGTGTTCTACTATGCACCCATGACTAAAACTCAAGCTTTAAAAACTTCCCAAAATCATAATTTGGACTTTTATTAGTGCATTAAGTGTAACAAAATGTCATCTTTCGCATAGATTCAGGATCATCAAAAGCAAATAAGTCAATTTTGAGATATCGTTGTTTTAATCAAGTTCTCTCTTTCTTGTTTCAAGTGTTCTACTATGCAGCCACGACTAAAACTCAAGCTGTACAAACTTCCCAAATCCGAGTTTGGACTTTCATTAGTGTATTAAGTGTATCAAAATGTATTCTTCCTCATTGATTCATAATCGTTAAAAGCAAATAAGTCAATTTGGAAATATCGATGTTTTAATCAAGTGGTCTCTTTCTTGTTTCAAGTGTTCTACTCTGCACCCATGACTAAAACTCAAGCTTTGAAAGCTTCCCGAAATCCTAATTTGAACTTCTATTAGAGAATTAAGTGTATCAAAATGTCGTCTTTCACATAGATTCAGAATCTTCAAAAGAAAAAAATTCAATTTTCAGATATCGTTGGTTTAATCAAGTGGTCTTTTTCTTACTTCAAGTGTTCCAACTATGCACCGAAGGGTAAAACTCAAGCTTTAAAAACATCCCAAAATCCGAGTTTGGTCTTTCCTTAGTGTATTAAGTGTATCAAAATTTCGTCTTTCACATAGATTCAGAATCGTTAAAAGCAAATAAGTCAATTTTGAGATATCGTTGTTTTAATAAAATTGTCTCTTTCTTGTTTCAAGTGTTCTACTATGCAGCCATGGCTAAAACTCATGTTTTCAAAACATCATGAAATTCGAATTTGGACTTTCATTAGTGCATTAAGTGTACCAGAATGTCATCTTTCGCAAAGATTCGGAATCGTTTAAAGCAAATAAGTGAATTTTGTGTTATCCTTGTTTTAATAAAATTGTCTCTTTCTTCTTTCAAGTCTTCTATTATGCACCCATGGATAAAAGTCAAGTTTTAAAACTTCCCGAAATCCCAATTTAGGCTTCTATTAGTGCATTAAGTGTATCAAAATGTCGTCTTTCCCATAGATTTGGAATCGTCAAAAGCAAAAATGTCAATTTCGAGATATCGTTGTTTCTTGTTTGAAGTCTTCTACTATGCACCCAAGGCTAAAACCCAAGTTTTAAAAACTTTTTGAAATCCTAATTTGGACTTCTATTAGAGCATTAAGTGTGTCAAAATTTCATCCTTCACATATATTCGGAATCGTCAAAATCAAATTAGTCAATTATTAGATATCGTTGTTTTAATCAAGTTGTCTCTTTCTTGTTTCAAGTGTTATACTATGCACCCATGGCTAAAACGCAAGTTTTAAAAACTTCCCGAAATTTCAATTTGGACTTCTATTAGTGCATTAAGTGAATCAAAATTTCATCTTTCACATAGATTCTGAATTGTCAAAGGCAAATAAGTCAATTAAGAGATATCGTTGTTTAAGTCAAGTGGTCTGTTTCTTGTTTCAAGTGTTCTACTATGCACCCATGGCTAAAACTCAAGCTTTAGAAACCTTCCAAAATCCGAGTTTGGACTTTGATTAGTGTATTACGTGTATCAAAATGTCGTCTATCACATAGATTCAGAATCGTTGAAAGAAAATAAGTCAATTTTGAGATAACGTTGTTTTAATAAAGTTGTCTCTTTCCTGTTTGAAGTCTTCTACTATGCACCCATGGCTAAAACTCAAGTTTCCAAAACTTCCCAAAATCCAAATTTGGACTTTCATTAGTGCATTAAGTGTACCAAAATGTCATCTTTCACAAAGATTCGAAATCGTTTAAAGCAAATAAGCCAATTTTGAGATATCGTTTCTTTAATAAAGTTGTCTCTTTCTTTTTCCAAGCCTTCTACTATGCACCCATGACTAAAACTCAAGTTCTAAAAACTTCCGAAAATCCTAATTTGGACTTCTATTAGTGCCTTAAGTGTATCAAAATGTCGTCTTCCACATAGATTCGGAATCGCCAAAAGAAAATAAGTCAATTTGGAGATATCATTGTTTTAATCAAGTTGTCTCTTTCTTATTTCAAGTGTTCTACACTGCACCGATGGCTAAAACTCAAGTTTATAAACTTTCTGAGATCCGAATTTGGGCTTCTATTAGTACATTAAGTATATCAAAATGTGGTCTTTCACATAGATTCAGAATCATCAAAAGCAAATTAGTCAATTTTGAGATCTCGTTGTTTTACTCAACTTGTCTCTTTCTTGTTTCAAGTGTTCTAGTATGCACCCATGGCTTAAACTCAAGCTGTACAAACTTCCTAAAATCCAAGTTTGGACTTTCATTAGTGTATTAAGTGTATCAAAATGTATTCTTCCTCATTGATTCATAATCGTTAAAAGCAAATAAGTCAATTTGGAAATATCGATCTTTTAATCAAGTGGTCTCTTTCTTGTTTCAAGTGTTCTACTATGCACCCATGACTAAAACTCAAGCTTTGAAAGCTTCCCGAAATCCTAATTTGAACTTCTATTAGAGAATTAAGTGTATCAAAATGTCGTCTTTCACATATATTCAGAATCTTCAAAAGTAAAAAAGTCAATTTTGAGATATCGTTGGTTTAATCAAGTGGTCTCTTTCTTACTTCAAGTGTTCTACTATGCACCGAAGGCTAAAACTCAAGATTTAAAAAGTTCCCGAAATCCGAGTTTGGTCTTTCCTTAGTGTATTAAGTATATCAAAATGTCATCTTTCACATACATTCTGAATCGTTAAAAGAAAATAAGTCAATTTTGAGATATCGTAGGTTTAATAAAGTTGTCTTTCTTGTTTCAAGTGTTCTACTATGCACCCATGGCTAAAACTCAAGTTTTCAAAACATCCTGAAATTCTAATTTGGACTTCTATTAGTGCAATAAGTATATCAAAATGTGGTTTTTCACATGGATTCAGAATCGTGAAAAGAAAATAAGTCAATTTTGAGATATCGTTGTTTTAATCAAGTTCTCTCTTTCTTGTTTCAAGTGTTCTACTATGCAGCCATGGCTAAAACTCAAGCTGTACAAACTTCCCAAATCCGAGTTTGGACTTTCATTAGTGTATTAAGTGTATCAAAATGTATTCTTCCACATTGATTCATAATCATTAAAAACAAATAAGTCAATTTGGAAATATCGATCTTTTAATCAAGTGGTCTCTTTCTTGTTTCAAGTGTTCTACTCTGCACCCATGACTAAAACTCAAGCTTTGAAAGCTTCCCGAAATCCTAATTTGAACTTCTATTATAGAATTAAGTGCATCAAAATGTCGTCTTTCACATAGATTCAGAATCTTCAAAAGCAAAAAAGTCAATTTTGAGATATCGTTGGTTTAATCAAGTGGTCTCTTTCTTACTTCAAGTGTTCTACTATGCACCGAAGGCTAAAACTCAAGATTTAAAAAGTTCCCAAAATCCGAGTTTGGTCTTTCCTTAGTGTATTAAGTATATCAAAATGTCATCTTTGACATAGATTCTGAATCGTGAAAAGAAAATAAGTCAATTTTGAGATATCGTAGGTTTAATAAAGTTGTCTCTTTCTTGTTTCAAGTGTTCTACTATGCACCTATCGCTAAAACTAAAGTTTTCAAAACTTCCTAAAATTCTAACTTGGACTTCTATTAGTGCATTAAGTGTATCAAAATGTGGTCTTTCACATGGATTCGGAATCGTGAAAAGCAAATTAGTCGATTTTGAGATATTGTTGTTTTAATCAAGTTGTGTCTTTCTTGTTTCAAGTGTTCTACTATGCACCCATGGCTAAAACGCAAGTTTTAAAAACTTCCCAAAATTCTAAATTGGACTTCCATTAGTGCATTAAGTATATCAAAATGTTGTCATTCGCATAGATTCGGAATCATTAAAAGCAAATAAGTCAATTTTGAGATATCGTTGTTTTGATCAAGTTATCTCTATCTTGATTCAAGTGTTCTACTATGCACCCATGGCTAAAACTCAAGCTTTAAAAAATTCCCAAAATCAGAGTTTTGACTTTCATTAGTTTATTAAGTGTATCAAAATGTCGTCTTTCACATAGATTCAGAATCGTTAAAAGGAAATAATTCAATTTTGAGCTATCGTTGTTATAATAAAATTGTGTCTTTCCTGTTTCAAGTGTTCTACTATGTACCCCTGGCTAAAACTCAAGTTTTCAAAACTACCCAAAATCTGAATTTGGGATTTCGTTAGTGCATTAAGTGTACCAAAATGTCATCTTTCACCAAGATTCAGAATCGTTTAAAGCAAATAAGACAATTTTGAGGTATCGTTGTTTTAATAAAGTTCTCTGTTTCTTTTTCCAAGTGTTCTACTATGCACCCATGACTAAAACTCAAGTTTTGAAAACTTCCCGAAATCCTAATTTGGACTTCTATTAGTGCATTAAGTGTATCAAAATGTCGTCTTTCAGATAGATTCAAAATCGCTAAAAGCAAATAAGTCGATTTCGAGATATTGTTGTTTTAATCAAGTTGTCTCTTTCTTATTTCAAGTGTTCTACAATGCACCGATGGCTAAAACTGAAGTTTTAAAAACTTCTCGAGATTTGAATTTGGACTTCTATTAGTGCATTAAGTATATCAAAATGTGGTTTTTCACATAGATTCAGAATCGTCAAAAGCAAATTAGTCAATTTTGAGATATCGTTCTTTTACTCAACTTGTCTCTTTCTTGTTTCAAGAGTTCTACTATGCACCCATGGCTAAAACTCAAGCTTGAAAACTTCCAAAAATTCGAGTTTGGACTTTCATTAGTGTATTAAGGGTATCAAAATGTGGTCTTTCACATAGATTCAGAATCGTTGAAAGCAAATAAATCAATTTAGAGATATCGTTGTTTCAATCAAGTGGTCTCTTTGTTGTTTCAAGTGTTCTACTATGCACCCATGACTAAAACTCAAGCTTTAAAAACTTCCCAAAATCATAATTTGGACTTTTATTAGTGCATTAAGTGTAACAAAATGTCATCTTTCGCATAGATTCAGGATCATCAAAAGCAAATAAGTCAATTTTGAGATATCGTTGTTTTAATCAAGTTCCCTCTTTCTTGTTTCAAGTGTTCTACTATGCAGCCACGACTAAAACTCAAGCTGTACAAACTTCCCAAATCCGAGTTTGGACTTTCATTAGTGTATTAAGTGTATCAAAATGTATTCTTCCTCATTGATTCATAATCGTTAAAAGCAAATAAGTCAATTTGGAAATATCGATGTTTTAATCAAGTGGTCTCTTTCTTGTTTCAAGTGTTCTACTCTGCACCCATGACTAAAACTCAAGCTTTGAAAGCTTCCCGAAATCCTAATTTGAACTTCTATTAGAGAATTAAGTGTATCAAAATGTCGTCTTTCACATAGATTCAGAATCTTCAAAAGAAAAAAATTCAATTTTCAGATATCGTTGGTTTAATCAAGTGGTCTTTTTCTTACTTCAAGTGTTCCAACTATGCACCGAAGGGTAAAACTCAAGCTTTAAAAACATCCCAAAATCCGAGTTTGGTCTTTCCTTAGTGTATTAAGTGTATCAAAATTTCGTCTTTCACATAGATTCAGAATCGTTAAAAGCAAATAAGTCAATTTTGAGATATCGTTGTTTTAATAAAATTGTCTCTTTCTTGTTTCAAGTGTTCTACTATGCAGCCATGGCTAAAACTCATGTTTTCAAAACATCATGAAATTCGAATTTGGACTTTCATTAGTGCATTAAGTGTACCAGAATGTCATCTTTCGCAAAGATTCGGAATCGTTTAAAGCAAATAAGTGAATTTTGTGTTATCCTTGTTTTAATAAAATTGTCTCTTTCTTCTTTCAAGTCTTCTATTATGCACCCATGGATAAAAGTCAAGTTTTAAAACTTCCCGAAATCCCAATTTAGGCTTCTATTAGTGCATTAAGTGTATCAAAATGTCGTCTTTCCCATAGATTTGGAATCGTCAAAAGCAAAAATGTCAATTTCGAGATATCGTTGTTTCTTGTTTGAAGTCTTCTACTATGCACCCAAGGCTAAAACCCAAGTTTTAAAAACTTTTTGAAATCCTAATTTGGACTTCTATTAGAGCATTAAGTGTGTCAAAATTTCATCCTTCACATATATTCGGAATCGTCAAAATCAAATTAGTCAATTATTAGATATCGTTGTTTTAATCAAGTTGTCTCTTTCTTGTTTCAAGTGTTATACTATGCACCCATGGCTAAAACGCAAGTTTTAAAAACTTCCCGAAATTTCAATTTGGACTTCTATTAGTGCATTAAGTGAATCAAAATTTCATCTTTCACATAGATTCTGAATTGTCAAAGGCAAATAAGTCAATTAAGAGATATCGTTGTTTAAGTCAAGTGGTCTGTTTCTTGTTTCAAGTGTTCTACTATGCACCCATGGCTAAAACTCAAGCTTTAGAAACCTTCCAAAATCCGAGTTTGGACTTTGATTAGTGTATTACGTGTATCAAAATGTCGTCTATCACATAGATTCAGAATCGTTGAAAGAAAATAAGTCAATTTTGAGATAACGTTGTTTTAATAAAGTTGTCTCTTTCCTGTTTGAAGTCTTCTACTATGCACCCATGGCTAAAACTCAAGTTTCCAAAACTTCCCAAAATCCAAATTTGGACTTTCATTAGTGCATTAAGTGTACCAAAATGTCATCTTTCACAAAGATTCGAAATCGTTTAAAGCAAATAAGCCAATTTTGAGATATCGTTTCTTTAATAAAGTTGTCTCTTTCTTTTTCCAAGCCTTCTACTATGCACCCATGACTAAAACTCAAGTTCTAAAAACTTCCGAAAATCCTAATTTGGACTTCTATTAGTGCCTTAAGTGTATCAAAATGTCGTCTTCCACATAGATTCGGAATCGCCAAAAGAAAATAAGTCAATTTGGAGATATCATTGTTTTAATCAAGTTGTCTCTTTCTTATTTCAAGTGTTCTACACTGCACCGATGGCTAAAACTCAAGTTTATAAACTTTCTGAGATCCGAATTTGGGCTTCTATTAGTACATTAAGTATATCAAAATGTGGTCTTTCACATAGATTCAGAATCATCAAAAGCAAATTAGTCAATTTTGAGATCTCGTTGTTTTACTCAACTTGTCTCTTTCTTGTTTCAAGTGTTCTAGTATGCACCCATGGCTTAAACTCAAGCTGTACAAACTTCCTAAAATCCAAGTTTGGACTTTCATTAGTGTATTAAGTGTATCAAAATGTATTCTTCCTCATTGATTCATAATCGTTAAAAGCAAATAAGTCAATTTGGAAATATCGATCTTTTAATCAAGTGGTCTCTTTCTTGTTTCAAGTGTTCTACTATGCACCCATGACTAAAACTCAAGCTTTGAAAGCTTCCCGAAATCCTAATTTGAACTTCTATTAGAGAATTAAGTGTATCAAAATGTCATCTTTCACATATATTCAGAATCTTCAAAAGTAAAAAAGTCAATTTTGAGATATCGTTGGTTTAATCAAGTGGTCTCTTTCTTACTTGAAGTGTTCTACTATGCACCGAAGGCTAAAACTCAAGATTTAAAAAGTTCCCGAAATCCGAGTTTGGTCTTTCCTTAGTGTATTAAGTATATCAAAATGTCATCTTTCACATACATTCTGAATCGTTAAAAGAAAATAAGTCAATTTTGAGATATCGTAGGTTTAATAAAGTTGTCTTTCTTGTTTCAAGTGTTCTACTATGCACCCATGGCTAAAACTCAAGTTTTCAAAACATCCCGAAATTCTAATTTGGACTTCTATTAGTGCATTAAGTATATCAAAATGTGGTCTTTCACATGGATTCAGAATCGTGAAAAGAAAATAAGTCAATTTTGAGATATCGTTGTTTTAATCAAGTTCTCTCTTTCTTGTTTCAAGTGTTCTACTATGCAGCCATGGCTAAAACTCAAGCTGTACAAACTTCCCAAATCCGAGTTTGGACTTTCATTAGTGTATTAAGTGTATCAAAATGTATTCTTCCACATTGATTCATAATCGTTAAAAACAAATAAGTCAATTTGGAAATATCGATCTTTTAATCAAGTGGTCTCTTTCTTGTTTCAAGTGTTCTACTCTGCACCCATGACTAAAACTCAAGCTTTGAAAGCTTCCCGAAATCCTAATTTGAACTTCTATTATAGAATTAAGTGTATCAAAATGTCGTCTTTCACATAGATTCAGAATCTTCAAAAGCAAAAAAGTCAATTTTGAGATATCGTTGGTTTAATCAAGTGGTCTCTTTCTTACTTCAAGTGTTCTACTATGCACCGAAGGCTAAAACTCAAGATTTAAAAAGTTCCCGAAATCTGAGTTTGGTCTTTCCTTAGTGTATTAAGTATATCAAAATGTCATCTTTGACATAGATTCTGAATCGTGAAAAGAAAATAAGTCAATTTTGAGATATCGTAGGTTTAATAAAGTTGTCTCTTTCTTGTTTCAAGTGTTCTACTATGCACCTATCGCTAAAACTAAAGTTTTCAAAACTTCCTGAAATTCTAACTTGGACTTCTATTAGTGCATTAAGTGTATCAAAATGTGGTCTTTCACATGGATTCGGAATCGTGAAAAGCAAATTAATCGATTTTGAGATATTGTTGTTTTAATCAAGTTGTGTCTTTCTTGTTTCAAGTGTTCTACTATGCACCCATGGCTAAAACGCAAGTTTTAAAAACTTCCCAAAATTCTAAATTGGACTTCCATTAGTGCATTAAGTATATCAAAATGTTGTCATTCGCATAGATTCGGAATCGTTAAAAGCAAATAAGTCAATTTTGAGATATCGTTGTTTTGATCAAGTTATCTCTATCTTGATTCAAGTGTTCTACTATGCACCCATGGCTAAAACTCAAGCTTTAAAAACTTCCCAAAATCAGAGTTTTGACTTTCATTAGTTTATTAAGTGTATCAAAATGTCGTCTTTCACATAGATTCAGAATCGTTAAAAGGAAATAATTCAATTTTGAGCTATCGTTGTTATAATAAAATTGTGTCTTTCCTGTTTCAAGTGTTCTACTATGTACCCCTGGCTAAAACTCAAGTTTTCAAAACTACCCAAAATCTGAATTTGGGATTTCGTTAGTGCATTAAGTGTACCAAAATGTCATCTTTCACCAAGATTCAGAATCGTTTAAAGCAAATAAGACAATTTTGAGGTATCGTTGTTTTAATAAAGTTCTCTCTTTCTTTTTCCAAGTGTTCTACTATGCACCCATGACTAAAACTCAAGTTTTGAAAACTTCCCGAAATCCTAATTTGGACTTCTATTAGTGCATTAAGTGTATCAAAATGTCGTCTTTCAGATAGATTCAAAATCGCTAAAAGCAAATAAGTCGATTTCGAGATATTGTTGTTTTAATCAAGTTGTCTCTTTCTTATTTCAAGTGTTCTACAATGCACCGATGGCTAAAACTGAAGTTTTAAAAACTTCTCGAGATTTGAATTTGGACTTCTATTAGTGCATTAAGTATATCAAAATGTGGTTTTTCACATAGATTCAGAATCGTCAAAAGCAAATTAGTCAATTTTGAGATATCGTTCTTTTACTCAACTTGTCTCTTTCTTGTTTCAAGAGTTCTACTATGCACCCATGGCTAAAACTCAAGCTTGAAAACTTCCAAAAATTCGAGTTTGGACTTTCATTAGTGTATTAAGGGTATCAAAATGTGGTCTTTCACATAGATTCAGAATCGTTGAAATCAAATAAATCAATTTAGAGATATCGTTGTTTCAATCAAGTGGTCTCTTTGTTGTTTCAAGTGTTCTACTATGCACCCATGACTAAAACTCAAGCTTTAAAAACTTCCCAAAATCATAATTTGGACTTTTATTAGTGCATTAAGTGTAACAAAATGTCATCTTTCGCATAGATTCAGGATCATCAAAAGCAAATAAGTCAATTTTGAGATATCGTTGTTTTAATCAAGTTCTCTCTTTCTTGTTTCAAGTGTTCTACTATGCAGCCACAACTAAAACTCAAGCTGTACAAACTTCCCAAATCCGAGTTTGGACTTTCATTAGTGTATTAAGTGTATCAAAATGTATTCTTCCTCATTGATTCATAATCGTTAAAAGAAAATAAGTCAATTTGGAAATATCGATGTTTTAATCAAGTGGTCTCTTTCTTGTTTCAAGTGTTCTACTCTGCACCCATGACTAAAACTCAAGCTTTGAAAGCTTCCCGAAATCCTAATTTGAACTTCTATTAGAGAATTAAGTGTATCAAAATGTCGTCTTTCACATAGATTCAGAATCTTCAAAAGAAAAAAATTCAATTTTCAGATATCGTTGGTTTAATCAAGTGGTCTTTTTCTTACTTCAAGTGTTCCAACTATGCACCGAAGGGTAAAACTCAAGCTTTAAAAACATCCCAAAATCCGAGTTTGGTCTTTCCTTAGTGTATTAAGTGTATCAAAATTTCGTCTTTCACATAGATTCAGAATCGTTAAAAGCAAATAAGTCAATTTTGAGATATCGTTGTTTTAATAAAATTGTCTCTTTCTTATTTCAAGTGTTCTACTATGCAGCCATGGCTAAAACTCATGTTTTCAAAACATCATGAAATTCAAATTTGGACTTTCATTAGTGCATTAAGTGTACCAGAATGTCATCTTTCGCAAAGATTCGGAATCGTTTAAAGCAAATAAGTGAATTTTGTGTTATCATTGTTTTAATAAAATTGTCTCTTTCTTCTTTCAAGTCTTCTATTATGCACCCATGGATAAAAGTCAAGTTTTAAAACTTCTCGAAATCCCAATTTAGGCTTCTATTAGTGCATTAAGTGTATCAAAATGTCGTCTTTCCCATAGATTCGGAATCGTCAAAAGCAAAAATGTCAATTTCGAGATATCGTTGTTTGTTGTTTGAAGTCTTCTACTATGCACCCAAGGCTAAAACCCAAGTTTTAAAAACTTTTTGAAATCCTAATTTGGACTTCTATTAGAGCATTAAGTGTGTCAAAATTTCATCCTTCACATATATTCGGAATCGTCAAAATCAAATTAGTCAATTATTAGATATCGTTGTTTTAATCAAGTTGTCTCTTTCTTGTTTCAAGTGTTATACTATGCACCCATGGCTAAAACGCAAGTTTTAAAAACTTCCCGAAATTTCAATTTGGACTTCTATTAGTGCATTAAGTGAATCAAAATTTCATCTTTCACATAGATTCTGAATTGTCAACGGCAAATAAGTCAATTTAGACATATCGTTGTTTAAGTCAAGTGGTTTGTTTCTTGTTTCAAGTGTTCTACTATGCACCCATGGCTAAAACTCAAGCTTTAGAAACCTTCCAAAATCCGAGTTTGGACTTTGATTAGTGTATTACGTGTATCAAAATGTCGTCTATCACATAGATTCAGAATCGTTGAAAGAAAATAAGTCAATTTTGAGATAACGTTGTTTTAATAAAGTTGTCTCTTTCCTGTTTGAAGTCTTCTACTATGCACCCATGGCTAAAACTCAAGTTTCCAAAACTTCCCGAAATCCAAATTTGGACTTTCATTAGTGCATTAAGTGTACCAAAATGTCATCTTTCACAAAGATTCGAAATCGTTTAAAGCAAATAAGCCAATTTTGAGATATCGTTTCTTTAATAAAGTTGTCTCTTTCTTTTTCCAAGCCTTCTACTATGCACCCATGACTAAAACTCAAGTTCTAAAAACTTCCGAAAATCCTAATTTGGACTTCTATTAGTGCCTTAAGTGTATCAAAATGTCGTCTTCCACATAGATTCGGAATCGCCAAAAGAAAATAAGTCAATTTGGAGATATCATTGTTTTAATCAAGTTGTCTCTTTCTTATTTCAAGTGTTCTACACTGCACCGATGGCTAAAACTCAAGTTTATAAACTTTCTGAGATCCGAATTTGGGCTTCTATTAGTACATTAAGTATATCAAAATGTGGTCTTTCACATAGATTCAGAATCATCAAAAGCAAATTAGTCAATTTTGAGATCTCGTTGTTTTACTCAACTTGTCTCTTTCTTGTTTCAAGTGTTCTAGTATGCACCCATGGCTAAAACTCAAGCTGTACAAACTTCCTAAAATCCAAGTTTGGACTTTCATTAGTGTATTAAGTGTATCAAAATGTATTCTTCCTAATTGATTCATATTCGTTAAAAGCAAATAAGTCAATTTGGAAATATCGATCTTTTAATCAAGTGGTCTCTTTCTTGTTTCAAGTGTTCTACTATGCACCCATGACTAAAACTCAAGCTTTGAAAGCTTCCCGAAATCCTAATTTGAACTTCTATTAGAGAATTAAGTGTATCAAAATGTCGTCTTTCACATATATTCAGAATCTTCAAAAGTAAAAAAGTCAATTTTGAGATATCGTTGGTTTAATCAAGTGGTCTCTTTCTTACTTCAAGTGTTCTACTATGCACCGAAGGCTAAAACTCAAGATTTAAAAAGTTCCCGAAATCCGAGTTTGGTCTTTCCTTAGTGTATTAAGTATATCAAAATGTCATCTTTCACATACATTCTGAATCGTTAAAAGAAAATAAGTCAATTTTGAGATATCGTAGGTTTAATAAAGTTGTCTTTCTTGTTTCAAGTGTTCTACTATGCACCCATGGCTAAAACTCAAGTTTTCAAAACATCCCGAAATTCTAATTTGGACTTCTATTAGTGCATTAAGTATATCAAAATGTGGTCTTTCACATGGATTCAGAATCGTGAAAAGAAAATAAGTCAATTTTGAGATATCGTTGTTTTAATCAAGTTCTCTCTTTCTTGTTTCAAGTGTTCTACTATGCAGCCATGGCTAAAACTCAAGCTGTACAAACTTCCCAAATCCGAGTTTGGACTTTCATTAGTGTATTAAGTGTATCAAAATGTATTCTTCCACATTGATTCATAATCGTTAAAAACAAATAAGTCAATTTGGAAATATCGATCTTTTAATCAAGTGGTCTCTTTCTTGTTTCAAGTGTTCTACTCTGCACCCATGACTAAAACTCAAGCTTTGAAAGCTTCCCGAAATCCTAATTTGAACTTCTATTATAGAATTAAGTGTATCAAAATGTCGTCTTTCACATAGATTCAGAATCTTCAAAAGCAAAAAAGTCAATTTTCAGATATCGTTGGTTTAATCAAGTGGTCTCTTTCTTACTTCAAGTGTTCTACTATGCACCGAAGGCTAAAACTCAAGATTTAAAAAGTTCCCGAAATCTGAGTTTGGTCCCTCCTTAGTGTATTAAGTATATCAAAATGTCATCTTTGACATAGATTCTGAATCGTGAAAAGAAAATAAGTCAATTTTGAGATATCGTAGGTTTAGTAAAGTTGTCTCTTTCTTGTTTCAAGTGTTCTACTATGCACCTATCGCTAAAACTAAAGTTTTCAAAACTTCCTGAAATTCTAACTTGGACTTTTATTAGTGCATTAAGTGTATCAAAATGTGGTCTTTCACATGGATTCGGAATCATTAAAAGCAAATAAGTCAATTTTGAGATATCGTTGTTTTGATCAAGTTATCTCTATCTTGATTCAAGTGTTCTACTATGCACCCATGGCTAAAGCTCAAGCTTTAAAAACTTCCCAAAATCAGAGTTTTGACTTTCATTAGTTTATTAAGTGTATCAAAATGTCGTCTTTCACATAGATTCAGAATCGTTAAAAGGAAATAATTCAATTTTGAGCTATCGTTGTTATAATAAAATTGTGTCTTTCCTGTTTCAAGTGTTCTACTATGTACCCCTGGCTAAAACTCAAGTTTTCAAAACTACCCAAAATCTGAATTTGGGATTTCGTTAGTGCATTAAGTGTACCAAAATGTCTTCTTTCACCAAGATTCGGAATCGTTTAAAGCAAATAAGACAATTTTGAGGTATCGTTGTTTTAATAAAGTTCTCTGTTTCTTTTTCCAAGTGTTCTACTATGCACCCATGACTAAAACTCAAGTTTTGAAAACTTCCCAAAATCCTAATTTGGACTTCTATTAGTGCCTTAAGTGTATCAAAATGTCGTCTTCCACATAGATTCGGAATCGCCAAAAGAAAATAAGTCAATTTGGAGATATCATTGTTTTAATCAAGTTGTCTCTTTCTTATTTCAAGTGTTCTACACTGCACCGATGGCTAAAACTCAAGTTTTCAAAACATCCTGAAATTCTAATTTGGACTTCTATTAGTGCATTAAGTATATCAAAATGTGGTCTTTCACATGGATTCAGAATCGTGAAAAGAAAATAAGTCAATTTTGAGATATCGTTGTTTTAATCAAGTTCTCTCTTTCTTGTTTCAAGTGTTCTACTATGCAGCCATGGCTAAAACTCAAGCTGTACAAACTTCCCAAATCCGAGTTTGAACTTTCATTAGTGTATTAAGTGTATCAAAATGTATTCTTCCACATTGATTCATAATCGTTAAAAACAAATAAGTCAATTTGGAAATATCGATCTTTTAATCAAGTGGTCTCTTTCTTGTTACAAGTGTTCTACTCTGCACCCATGACTAAAACTCAAGCTTTGAAAGCTTCCTGAAATCCTAATTTGAACTTCTATTATAGAATTAAGTGTATCAAAATGTCGTCTTTCACATAGATTCAGAATCTTCAAAAGCAAAAAAGTCAATTTTCAGATATCGTTGGTTTAATCAAGTGGTCTCTTTCTTACTTCAAGTGTTCTACTATGCACCGAAGGCTAAAACTCAAGATTTAAAAAGTTCTCGAAATCCGAGTTTGGTCTTTCCTTAGTGTATTAAGTATATCAAAATGTCATCTTTGACATAGATTCTGAATCGTGAAAAGAAAATAAGTCAATTTTGAGATATCGTAGGTTTAATAAAGTTGTCTCTTTCTTGTTTCAAGTGTTCTATTATGCACCTATCGCTAAAACTAAAGTTTTCAAAACTTCCTGAAATTCTAACTTGGACTTCTATTAGTGCATTAAGTGTATCAAAATGTGGTCTTTCACATGGATTCGGAATCGTGAAAAGCAAATTAGTCGATTTTGAGATATTGTTGTTTTAATCAAGTTGTGTCTTTCTTGTTTCAAGTGTTCTACTATGCACCCATGGCTAAAACGCAAGTTTTAAAAACTTCCCAAAATTCTAAATTGGACTTCCATTAGTGCATTAAGTATATCAAAATGTTGTCATTCGCATAGATTCGGAATCGTTAAAAGCAAATAAGTCAATTTTGAGATATCGTTGTTTTGATCAAGTTATCTCTATCTTGATTCAAGTGTTCTACTATGCACCCATGGCTAAAACTCAAGCTTTAAAAAATTCCCAAAATCAGAGTTTTGACTTTCATTAGTTTATTAAGTGTATCAAAATGTCGTCTTTCACATAGATTCAGAATCGTTAAAAGGAAATAATTCAATTTTGAGCTATCGTTGTTATAATAAAATTGTGTCTTTCCTGTTTCAAGTGTTCTACTATGTACCCCTGGCTAAAACTCAAGTTTTCAAAACTACCCAAAATCTGAATTTGGGATTTAGTTAGTGCATTAAGTGTACCAAAATGTCATCTTTCACCAAGATTCGGAATCGTTTAAAGCAAATAAGACAATTTTGAGGTATCGTTGTTTTAATAAAGTTCTCTCTTTCTTTTTCCAAGTGTTCTACTATGCACCCATGACTAAAACTCAAGTTTTGAAAACTTCCCGAAATCCTAATTTGGACTTCTATTAGTGCATTAAGTGTATCAAAATGTCGTCTTTCAGATAGATTCAAAATCGCTAAAAGCAAATAAGTCGATTTCGAGATATTGTTGTTTTAATCAAGTTGTCTCTTTCTTATTTCAAGTGTTCTACAATGCACCGATGGCTAAAACTGAAGTTTTAAAAACTTCTCGAGATTTGAATTTGGACTTCTATTAGTGCATTAAGTATATCAAAATGTGGTTTTTCACATAGATTCAGAATCGTCAAAAGCAAATTAGTCAATTTTGAGATATCGTTCTTTTACTCAACTTGTCTCTTTCTTGTTTCAAGAGTTCTACTATGCACCCATGGCTAAAACTCAAGCTTGAAAACTTCCAAAAATTCGAGTTTGGACTTTCATTAGTGTATTAAGGGTATCAAAATGTGGTCTTTCACATAGATTCAGAATCGTTGAAAGCAAATAAATCAATTTAGAGATATCGTTGTTTCAATCAAGTGGTCTCTTTGTTGTTTCAAGTGTTCTACTATGCACCCATGACTAAAACTCAAGCTTTAAAAACTTCCCAAAATCATAATTTGGACTTTTATTAGTGCATTAAGTGTAACAAAATGTCATCTTTCGCATAGATTCAGGATCATCAAAAGCAAATAAGTCAATTTTGAGATATCGTTGTTTTAATCAAGTTCTCTCTTTCTTGTTTCAAGTGTTCTACTATGCAGCCACGACTAAAACTCAAGCTGTACAAACTTCCCAAATCCGAGTTTGGACTTTCATTAGTGTATTAAGTGTATCAAAATGTATTCTTCCTCATTGATTCATAATCGTTAAAAGCAAATAAGTCAATTTGGAAATATCGATGTTTTAATCAAGTGGTCTCTTTCTTGTTTCAAGTGTTCTACTCTGCACCCATGACTAAAACTCAAGCTTTGAAAGCTTCCCGAAATCCTAATTTGAACTTCTATTAGAGAATTAAGTGTATCAAAATGTCGTCTTTCACATAGATTCAGAATCTTCAAAAGAAAAAAATTCAATTTTCAGATATCGTTGGTTTAATCAAGTGGTCTTTTTCTTACTTCAAGTGTTCCAACTATGCACCGAAGGGTAAAACTCAAGCTTTAAAAACATCCCAAAATCCGAGTTTGGTCTTTCCTTAGTGTATTAAGTGTATCAAAATTTCGTCTTTCACATAGATTCAGAATCGTTAAAAGCAAATAAGTCAATTTTGAGATATCGTTGTTTTAATAAAATTGTCTCTTTCTTGTTTCAAGTGTTCTACTATGCAGCCATGGCTAAAACTCATGTTTTCAAAACATCATGAAATTCGAATTTGGACTTTCATTAGTGCATTAAGTGTACCAGAATGTCATCTTTCGCAAAGATTCGGAATCGTTTAAAGCAAATAAGTGAATTTTGTGTTATCATTGTTTTAATAAAATTGTCTCTTTCTTCTTTCAAGTCTTCTATTATGCACCCATGGATAAAAGTCAAGTTTTAAAACTTCCCGAAATCCCAATTTAGGCTTCTATTAGTGCATTAAGTTTATCAAAATGTCGTCTTTCCCATAGATTCGGAATCGTCAAAAGCAAAAATGTCAATTTCGAGATATCGTTGTTTCTTGTTTGAAGTCTTCTACTATGCACCCAAGGCTAAAACCCAAGTTTTAAAAACTTTTTGAAATCCTAATTTGGACTTCTATTAGAGCATTAAGTGTGTCAAAATTTCATCCTTCACATATATTCAGAATCGTCAAAATCAAATTAGTCAATTATTAGATATCGTTGTTTTAATCAAGTTGTCTCTTTCTTGTTTCAAGTGTTATACTATGCACCCATGGCTAAAACGCAAGTTTTAAAAACTTCCCGAAATTTCAATTTGGACTTCTATTAGTGCATTAAGTGAATCAAAATTTCATCTTTCACATAGATTCTGAATTGTCAAAGGCAAATAAGTCAATTAAGAGATATCGTTGTTTAAGTCAAGTGGTCTGTTTCTTGTTTCAAGTGTTCTACTATGCACCCATGGCTAAAACTCAAGCTTTAGAAACCTTCCAAAATCCGAGTTTGGACTTTGATTAGTGTATTACGTGTATCAAAATGTCGTCTATCACATAGATTCAGAATCGTTGAAAGAAAATAAGTCAATTTTGAGATAACGTTGTTTTAATAAAGTTGTCTCTTTCCTGTTTGAAGTCTTCTACTATGCACCCATGGCTAAAACTCAAGTTTCCAAAACTTCCCGAAATCCAAATTTGGACTTTCATTAGTGCATTAAGTGTACCAAAATGTCATCTTTCACAAAGATTCGAAATCGTTTAAAGCAAATAAGGCAATTTTGAGATATCGTTTCTTTAATAAAGTTGTCTCTTTCTTTTTCCAAGCCTTCTACTATGCACCCATGACTAGAACTCAAGTTCTAAAAACTTCCGAAAATCCTAATTTGGACTTATATTAGTGCCTTAAGTGTATCAAAATGTCGTCTTCCACATAGATTCGGAATCGCCAAAAGAAAATAAGTCAATTTGGAGATATCATTGTTTTAATCAAGTTGTCTCTTTCTTATTTCAAGTGTTCTACACTGCACCGATGGCTAAAACTCAAGTTTATAAACTTTCTGAGATCCGAATTTGGGCTTCTATTAGTGCATTAAGTATATCAAAATGTGGTCTTTCACATGGATTCAGAATCGTGAAAAGAAAATAAGTCAATTTTGAGATATCGTTGTTTTAATCAAATTCTCTCTTTCTTGTTTCAAGTGTTCTACTATGCAGCCATGGCTAAAACTCAAGCAGTACAAACTTCCCAAATCCGAGTTTGGACTTTCATTAGTGTATTAAGTGTATCAAAATGTATTCTTCCTCATTGATTCATAATCGTTAAAAGCAAATAAGTCAATTTGGAAATATCGATCTTTTAATCAAGTGGTCTCTTTCTTGTTTCAAGTGTTCTACTATGCACCCATGACTAAAACTCAAGCTTTGAAAGCTTCCCGAAATCCTAATTTGAACTTCTATTAGAGAATTAAGTGTATCAAAATGTCGTCTTTCACATATATTCAGAATCTTCAAAAGTAAAAAAGTCAATTTTGAGATATCGTTGGTTTAATCAAGTGGTCTCTTTCTTACTTCAAGTGTTCTACTATGCACCGAAGGCTAAAACTCAAGATTTAAAAAGTTCCCGAAATCCGAGTTTGGTCTTTCCTTAGTGTATTAAGTATATCAAAATGTCATCTTTCACATACATTCTGAATCGTTAAAAGAAAATAAGTCAATTTTGAGATATCGTAGGTTTAATAAAGTTGTCTTTCTTGTTTCAAGTGTTCTACTATGCACCCATGGCTAAAACTCAAGTTTTCAAAACATCCCGAAATTCTAATTTGGACTTCTATTAGTGCATTAAGTATATCAAAATGTGGTCTTTCATATGGATTCAGAATCGTGAAAAGAAAATAAGTCAATTTTGAGATATCGTTGTTTTAATCAAGTTCTCTCTTTCTTGTTTCAAGTGTTCTACTATGCAGCCATGGCTAAAACTCAAGCTGTACAAACTTCCCAAATCTGAGTTTGGACTTTCAATAGTGTATTAAGTGTATCAAAATGTATTCTTCCACATTGATTCATAATCGTTAAAAACAAATAAGTCAATTTGGAAATATCGATCTTTTAATCAAGTGGTCTCTTTCTTGTTTCAAGTGTTCTACTCTGCACCCATGACTAAAACTCAAGCTTTGAAAGCTTCCCGAAATCCTAATTTGAACTTCTATTATAGAATTAAGTGTATCAAAATGTCGTCTTCCACATAGATTCAGAATCTTCAAAAGAAAAAAAGTCAATTTTCAGATATCGTTGGTTTAATCAAGTGGTCTCTTTCTTACTTCAAGTGTTCTACTATGCACCGAAGGCTAAAACTCAAGATTTAAAAAGTTCCCGAAATCCGAGTTTGGTCTTTCCTTAGTGTATTAAGTATATCAAAATGTCATCTTTGACATAGATTCTGAATCGTGAAAAGAAAATAAGTCAATTTTGAGATATCGTAGGTTTAATAAAGTTGTCTCTTTCTTGTTTCAAGTGTTCTACTATGCACCTATCGCTAAAACTAAAGTTTTCAAAACTTCCTGAAATTCTAACTTGGACTTCTATTAGTGCATTAAGTGTATCAAAATGTGGTCTTTCACATGGATTCGGAATCGTGAAAAGCAAATTAGTCGATTTTGAGATATTGTTGTTTTAATCAAGTTGTGTCTTTCTTGTTTCAAGTGTTCTACTATGCACCCATGGCTAAAACGCAAGTTTTAAAAACTTCCCAAAATTCTAAATTGGACTTCCATTAGTGCATTAAGTATATCAAAATGTTGTCATTCGCATAGATTCGGAATCGTTAAAAGCAAATAAGTCAATTTTGAGATATCGTTGTTTTGATCAAGTTATCTCTATCTTGATTCAAGTGTTCTACTATGCACCCATGGCTAAAACTCAAGCTTTAAAAACTTCCCAAAATCAGCGTTTTGACTTTCATTAGTTTATTAAGTGTATCAAAATGTCGTCTTTCACATAGATTCAGAATCGTTAAAAGGAAATAATTCAATTTTGAGATATTGTTGTTATAATAAAATTGTGTCTTTCCTGTTTCAAGTGTTCTACAATGTACCCCTGGCTAAAACTCAAGTTTTCAAAACTACCCGAAATCCAAATTTGGGATTTCATTAGTGCATTAAGTGTACCAAGATGTCATCTTTCACAAAGATTCAGAATCGTTTAAAGCAAATAAGACAATTTTGAGATATCATTTTTTTAATAAAGTTCTCTATTTCTCTTTCCAAGTGTTCTACTATGCACCCATGACTAAAACTCAAGTTTTGAAAACTTCCCGAAATCCTAATTTGGACTTCTATTAGTGCATTAAGTGTATCAAAATGTCGTCTGTCAGATAGATTCAGAATCGCTAAAAGCAAATATGTCGATTTCGAGATATTGTTGATTTAATCAAGTTGTCTCTTTCTTATTTCAAGTGTTCTAGAATGCACCGATGGCTAAAACTGAAGTTTTAAATACTTCTCGAGATCCGAATTTGGACTTCTATTAGTGCATTAAGTATATCAAAATGTAGTTTTTCACCTAGATTCGGAATCGTCAAAAGCAAATTAGTCAATTTTGAGAGATCGTTGCTTTACTCAACTTGTCTTTCTTGTTTCAAGTGTTCTACTATGCACCCATGGCTAAATCTCAAGCTTTAAAAACTTCCCAAAATCCGAGTTTGGACTTGGATTAGTGTAATAAGTGTATCAAAATGTTGTCTTTCACATAGATTCAGAATCGTTAAAAGCAAATAAATCAATTTAGAGATATCGTTGTTTTAATCAAGTAGTCTCTTTCTTGTTTCAAGTGTTCTACTCTACACCCATGACTGAAACTCAAGCTTTAAAAACTTCACGAAATCATAATTTGGACTTCTATTAGTGCAGTAAGTGTATCAAAATGTCGTCTTTCACATAGATTCGGGATCATCAAATGCAAGTAAGTCAATTTTGAGATATCGTTGTTTTAATCAAGTTCTTTCTTTCTTGTTTCAAGTGTTCTACTATGCACCCATAGCTAAAACTCAAGCTTTAAAAACTTCCCAAAATTCGAGTTTGGACTCTCATTAGTGTATTAAGTGTATCAAAATGTATTCTTCCACATAGATTCAGAAACGTTAAATGCAAATAAGTCAATTTGGAGATATCGATGTTTTAATCAAGTGGTCTCTTTCTTGTTTCAAGTGTTCTACTATGCACCCATGACTAAGACTCAAGCTCTGAAAACTTCCCGAAATCCTAATTTGGACTTCTATTAGAGAATTAAGTGCATCAAAATGTCATCTTTCACATAGAATCGAAATCTTCAAAAGCAAAAAATTCAATTTTGAGATATCGTTGGTTTAATCAAGTGGTCTCTTGCTTACTTCAAGTGTTCCTACTATGCACCAAAGGGTAAAACTCAAGCTTTAAAAACTTCCCGAAATAAAAGTTTGGTCTTTCCTTAGTGTATTAAATGTATTAAAATGTCATCTTTCACATAGATTCAGAATCGTTAAAAGCAAATAAGTCAATTTTGAGATATCGTTGTTTTAATAAAATTCCCGTTCTTGTTTCAAGTGTTCTACTATGCAGCCATGGCTAAAACTCATGTTTTCAAAACATCATGAAATCCGAATTTGGACTTTCATTAGCGCATTAAGTGTACCAAAATGTCATCTTTCGCAAAGATTCGGAATCGTCTAAAGCAAATAAGTGAATTTTGTGATATCATTGTTTTAATAAAATTGTCTCTTTCTTCTTTCAAGTCTTCTACTATGCACCCATGGATAAAACTCAAGTTTTAAAAACTTCCCGAAATCCAAATTTGGACTTCTATTAGTGCAATATGTGTATCAAAATGTCATCTTTCCCATAGATTCGAAATCGTCAAAAGCAAAAATGTCAATTTCGAGATATCGTTGTTTCTTATTTGAAGTCTTCTACTATGCACCCTTGGCTAAAACTCAAGTTTTAAAAACTTTTCAAAATCCTAATTTGGACTTCTATTAGTGCATTAAGTGTGTCAAAATTTTGTCCTTCACATAGATTTGGAATCGTCAAAAGCAAATTAGTCAATTTTTAGATATCGTTGTTTTAATCAAGTTGTCTCTTTCTTGTTTCAAGTGTTATACTATGCACCCATGGCTAAAACGCAAGATTTAAAAACTTCCCAAAATTTCAATTTGGACTTCTATTAGTGCATTAAGTGTATCAAAATGTCGTCTTTCACATAGATTCTAAATTGTCAAAAGCAAATAAGTCAGTTTAGAGATATCGTTGTTTAAATGAAGGGGTCTTTTTCTTGTTTCAAGTGTTCTACTGTGCACCCATGGCTAAAACTCAAGCTTTAGAAACTTCCCAAAATCCGAGTTTGGACTTTCGTTAGTGTATTACGTGTTTGAAAATGTCGTCTTTCCCATAGATTCAGAATCGTTAAAAGAAAATAAGTCAATTTTGAGATATCGTTGTTTTAATAAAGTTGTCTCTTTCTTGTTTGAAGTCTTCTACTATGCACCCATGGCTAAAACTCAAGTTTTCAAAACTTTCCGAAATCTAAATTTGGACTTTCATTAGTGCATTAAGTGTACCAAAATGTTATCTTTCACAAAGATTCAGAATCGATTAAAGCAAATAAGGCAATTTTGAGATATCATTTTTTTAATAAAGTTGTCTCTTTCTTTTTCCAAGTGTTCTACTATGCACCCATGACTAAAACTCAAGTTCTAAAAACTTTCGAAAATCCTAATTTGGACTTCTATTAGTGCCTTAAGTGTATCAAAATGTCGTCTTCCACATAGATTCGGAATCGCCAAAAGAAAAAAAGTCAATTTGGAGATATCGTTGTTTTAATCAAGTTGTCTCCTTCTTATTTCAAGTGTTCTACACTGCACCGATGGCTAAAACTCAAGTTTATAAACTTCTTGAGATCCGAATTTGGGCTTCGGTTAGTACGTTAAGTATATCAAAATGTGGTCTTTCACATAGATTCAGAATCGTTAAAAGCAAATTTGTCAATTTTGAGATCTCGTTGTTTTACTGAACTTGTCTCTTTCTTGTTTCAAGAGTTCTACTATGCACCCATGGCTAAAACTAAAGCTTTAAAACTTCCCAAAATCCGAGTTTGGACTTTCATTAGTGTATTAAGGGTATCAAAATGTCATCTTTCACATAGATTCAGAATCGTTGAAAGCAAATAAGTCAATTTAGCGGTATCGTTGTTTTAATCAAGTGGTCTCTTTGTTGTTTCAAGTGTTCTACTATGCACCCATGACTAAAACTCAAGCTTTAAAAACTTCCCGAAATCATAATTTGGACTTTTATTAGTGCATTAAGTGTAACAAAATGTCGTCTTTCGCATAGATTCAGGATCATCAAAAGCAAATATGTCAATTTTGAGATATCGTTGTTTTAATCAAGTTCTCTCTTTCTTGTTTCAAGTGTTCTACTATGCACCCATGGCTAAAACTCAAGCTGTACAAACTTCCCAAATCCGAGTTTGGACTTTCATTAGTGTATTAAGTGTATCAAAATGTATTCTTCCACATAGATTCATAATCGTTAAAAGCAAATAAGTCAATTTGGAAATATCGATGTTTTAATCAAGTGGTCTCTTTCTTGTTTCAAGTGTTCTACTATGCACCCATGACTAAAACTCAAGCTTTGAAAGCTTCCCGAAATCCTAATTTGAACTTCTATTCGAGAATTAAGTGCATCAAAATGTCGTCTTTCCCATAGATTCGAAATCGTCAAAAGCAAAAATGTCAATTTCGAGATATCGCTGTTTCTTGTTTGAAGTCTTCTACTATGCATCCATGGCTAAAACTCAAGTTTTAAAAACTTTTTGAAATCCTAATTTGGACTTCTATTAGTGCATTAAGTGTGTGATAATTTCATCCTTCACATAGATTCAGAATCGTCAAAAGAAAATTAGTCAATTATTAGATATCGTTGTTTTAATCAAGTTGTCTCTTTCTTGTTTCAAGTGTTATACTATGCACCCATGGCTAAAACGCAAGTTTTAAAACTTCCTGAAATTTCAATTTGGACTTCTATTAGTGCATTAAGTGTATCAAAATTTCGTCTTTCACATAGATTCTGAATTGTCAAAGGCAAATAAGTCAATTTAGAGATATTGTTGTTTAAGTCAAGTGGTCTGTTTCTTGTTTCAAGTGTTCTACTATGCACCCATGGCTAAAACTCAAGCTTTAGAAACCTTCCAAAATCCGAGTTTGGACTTTGATTAGTGTATTATGTGTATCAAAATGTCGTCTATCACATAGATTCAGAATCGTTAAAAGAAAATAAGTCAATTTTGAGATAACGTTGTTTTAATAAAGTTGTCTCTTTCCTGTTTGCAGTCTTCTACTATGCACCCATGGCTAAAACTCAAGTTTTCAAAACTTCCCTAAATCCAAATTTGGAATTTCATTAGTGCATTAAGTGTACCAAAATTTCATCTTTCACAAAGATTCGGAATCGATTAAAGCAAATAAGGTAATTTTGAGATATCATTTTTTTAATAAAGTTGACTCTTTCTTTTTCCAAGTGTTCTACTACGCACCCATGACTAAAACTCAAGTTCTAAAAACTTCCGGAAATCCTAATTTGGACTTCTACTAGTGCCTTAAGTGTATCAAAATGTCATCTTGCACATAGATTCAGAATCGCCAAAAGAAAAAAAGTTAATTTGGAGATATCGTTGTTTTAATCAAGTTGTCTCTTTCTTATTTCAAGTGTTCTACACTGCACCGATGGCTAAAACTCAAGTTTATAAACTTCTCGAGATCCGAATTTGGGCTTCTATTAGTACATTAAGTATATCAAAATATGGGCTTTCCCATAGATTCAGAATCGTCAAAAGCAAATTAGTTAATTTTGAGATCTCGTTGTTTTACTCAACTTGTCTCTTTCTTGTTTCAAGAGTTCTACTATGCACCCATGGCTAAAACTCAAGCTTTAAAACTTCCCAAAATCCGAGTTTGGACTTTCATTAGTGTATTAAGTGTATCAAAATGTCATCTTTCACATAGATTTAGAATCGTTGAAAGCAAATAAGTCAATTTAGAGATATCGTTGTTTTAATGAAGTGGTCTCTTTCTTGTTTCAAGTGTTCTACTATGCACCCATGACTAAAACTCAAGCTTTAAAAACTTCCCGAAATCATAATTTCGACTTCTATTAGTGCATTAAGTGTATCAAAATGTCGTCTTTCACATAGATTCAGGATCATCAAAAGCAAATAAGTCAATTTTGAGATATCGTTGTTTTAATCAAGTTCTCTCTTTCTTGTTTCAAGTGTTCTAGTATGCACCCATGGCTAAAACTCAAGCTGTACAAACTTCCTAAAATCCAAGTTTGGACTTTCATTAGTGTATTAAGCGTATCAAAATGTATTCTTCCTCATAGATTCATAATCGTTAAAAGCAAATAAGTCAATTTGGAAATATCGATGTTTTAATCAAATGGTCTCTTTCTTGGTTCAAGTGTTCTACTCTGCACCCATGACTAAAACTCAAGCTTTGAAAGCTTCCCGAAATCCTAATTTGAACTTCTATTAGAGAATTAAGTGTATCAAAATGTCATCTTTCACATAGATTCAGAATCTTCAAAAGCAAAAAAGTCAATTTTCAGATATCGTTGGTTTAATCAAGTGGTCTTTTTCTTACTTTCAAGTGTTCCTACTATGCACAGAAGGGTAAAACTCAAGCTTTAAAAACTTCCCGAAATCCGAGTTTGGTCTTTGCTTAGTGTATTAACTGTATCAAAATGTCATCTTTCACATAGATTCAGAATCGTTAAAAGCAAATCAGTCAATTTTGAGATATCGTTGTTTTAATAAAATTGTCTCTTTCTTGTTTCAAGTGTTCTACTATGCAGCCATGGCTAAAACTCATGTTTTCAAAACATCATGAAATCCGAATTTGGACTTTCATTAGTGCATTAAGTGTACCAAAATGTCATCTTTCGCAAAGATTCGGAATCGTCTAAAGCAAATAAGTGAATTTTGTGATATCATTGTTTTAATAAAATTGTCTCTTTCTTCTTTCAAGTCTTCTACTATGCACCCAAGGATAAAACTCAAGTTTTAAAAACTTCCCGAAATCCCAATTTGCGCTTCTATTAGTGCATTAAGTGTATGAAAATGTCGTCTTTCCCATAGATTCGGAATCGTCAAAAGCAAAAATGTCAATTTCGAGATATCGTTGTTTCTTGTTTGAAGTCTTCTACTATGCACCCATGGCTAAAACCCAAGTTTTAAAAACTTTTTGAAATCCTTATTTGGACTTCTATTAGAGCATTAAGTGTGTCAAAATTTCATCCTTCACATAGATTCGGAATCGTCAAAAGAAAATTAGTCAATTATTAGATATCGTTGTTTTAATCAAGTTGTCTCTTTCTTGTTTCAAGTGTTATACTATGCACCCATGGCTAAAACGCAAGTTTTAAAACTTCCCGAAATCCAAATTTGGACTTTCATTAGTGCATTAAGTGTACCAAAATGTCATCTTTCACAAAGATTCGGAATCGTTTAAAGCAAATAAGGCAATTTTGAGATATCGTTTCTTTAATAAAGTTGTCTCTTTCTTTTTCCAAGTGTTCTACTATGCACCCATGACTAAAACTCAAGTTCTAAAAACTTCTCGAAATACTAAATTGGACTTCTATTAGTGCATTAAGTGTATCAAAATGTCGTCATTCACATAGATTCGGAATCGTTAAAAGCAAATAAGTCAATTTTGAGATATCGTTGTTTTGATCAAGTTATCTCTATCTTGATTCAAGTGTTCTACTATGCACCCATGGCTAAAACTCAAGCTTTAAAAACTTCCCAAAATCAGTGTTTTGACTTTCATTAGTTTATTAAGTGTATCAAAATGTCGTCTTTCACATAGATTCAGAATCGTTAAAGGGAAATAATTCAATTTTGAGATATCGTTGTTATAATAAAATTGTGTCTTTCCTGTTTCAAGTGTTCTACTATGTACCCCTGGCTAAAACTCAAGTTTTCAAAACTACCCGAAATCCGAACTTGGGATTTCATTAGTGCATTAAGTGTACCAAAATGTCATCTTTCACCAAGATTCGGAATCGTTTAAAGCAAATAAGACAATTTTGAGATATCGTTGTTTTAATAAAGTTGTCTCTTTCTTTTTCCAAGTGTTCTACTATGCACCCATGACTAAAACTCAAGTTTTGAAAACTTCCCGAAATCCTAATTTGGACTTCTATTAGTGCATTAAGTGTATCAAAATGTCGTCTTTCAGATAGATTCGGAATCGCCAATAGAAAATAAGTCAATTTGGAGATATCATTGTTTTAATCAAGTTGTCTCTTTCTTATTTCAAGTGTTCTACACTGCACCGATGGCTAAAACTCAAGTTTATAAACTTCCCGAGATCCGAATTTGGACTTCTATTAGTGCATTAAGTATATCAAAATGTGGTTTTTCACATAGATTCAGAATCGTCAAAAGCATATTAGTCAATTTTGAGAGATCGTTGCTTTACTCAACTTGTCTCTTTCTTGTTTCAAGTGTTCTACTATGCACCCATGGCTAAATCTCAAGCTTTAAAAACTTCCCAAAATCCGAGTTTGGACTTTGATTAGTGTAATAAGTGTATCAAAATGTCGTCTTTCACATAGATTCAGAATCGTTAAAAGAAAATAAATCAATTTAGAGATATCGTTGTTTTAATCAAGTAGTCTATTTCTTGTTTCAAGTGTTCTACTCTGCACCCATGACTAAAACTCAAGCTTTAAAAACTTCACTAAATCATAATTTGGACTTCTATTAGTGCAGTAAGTGTATCAAAATGTCGTCTTTCACATAGATTCGGGATCATCAAATGCAAATAAGTCAATTTTGAGATATCGTTGTTTTAATCAAGTTCTGTCTTTCTTGTTTCAAGTGTTCTACTATGCACCCATAGCTAAAAATCAAGCTTTAAAAACTTCCCAAAATCCGAGTTTGGACTCTCATTAGTGTATTAAGTGTATCAAAATGTATTCTTCCACATAGATTCAGAAACGTTAAAAGCAAATAAGTCAATTTGTTGATATCGATGTTTTAATCAAGTGGTCTCTTTCTTGTTTCAAGTGTTCTACTATGCACCCATGACTAAGACTCAAGCTCTGAAAACTTCCCAAAATCCTAATTTGGACTTCTATTGGAGAATTAAGTGCATCAAAATGTCATCTTTCACATAGATTCGGAATCTTCAAAAGCAAAAAAGTAAATTTTGAGATATCGTTGGTTTAATCAAGTGGTCTCTTTCTTACTTCAAGTGTTCCTACTATGCACCAATGGGTAAAACTCAAGCTTTAAAAACTTCCTGAAATAAAAGTTTGGTCTTTCCTTAGTGTATTAAGTGTATTAAAATGTCGTCTTTCACATATATTCAAAATCGTTAAAAGCAAATAAGTCAATTTTGAGATATCGTTGTTTTAAAAAAATTGTCTCGTTCTTGTTTCAAGTGTTCTACTATGCAGCCATGGCTAAAACTCATGTTTTCAAAACATCATGAAATCCGAATTTGGACTTTCATTGGTGCATTAACTGTACCAAAATGTCATCTTTCACAAAGATTCGGAAACGTCTAAAGCAAATAAGTGAATTTTGTGATATCATTGTTTTAATAAAATTGTCTCTTTCTTTTTTCAAGTCTTCTACTATGAACCCACGGATAAAACTCATGTTTTAAAAACTTCCCAAAATCCCAATTTGCACTTCCATTTGTGCATTAAGTGTATCAAAATGTCGTCTTTCCCATAGATTCGGAATCGTCAAAAGCAAAAATGTCAATTTCGAGATATCGCTGTTTCTTGTTTGAAGTCTTCTACTATGCATCCATGGCTAAAACTCAAGTTTTAAAAACTTTTTGAAATCCTAATTTGGACTTCTATTAGTGCATTAAGTGTGTGATAATTTCATCCTTCACATAGATTCAGAATCGTCAAAAGAAAATTAGTCAATTATTAGATATCGTTGTTTTAATCAAGTTGTCTCTTTCTTGTTTCAAGTGTTATACTATGCACCCATGGCTAAAACGCAAGTTTTAAAAACTTCCCGAAATTTCAATTTGGACTTCTATTAGTGCATTAAGTGAATCAAAATTTCATCTTTCACATAGATTCTGAATTGTCAAAGGCAAATAAGTCAATTTAGAGATATCGTTGTTTAAGTCAAGTGGTATGTTTCTTGTTTCAAGTGTTCTACTATGCACCCATGGCTAAAACTCAAGCTTTAGAAACCTTCCAAAATCCGAGTTTGGACTTTGATTAGTGTATTACGTGTATCAAAATGTCGTCTATCACATAGATTCAGAATCGTTGAAAGAAAATAAGTCAATTTTGAGATAACGTTGTTTTAATAAAGTTGTCTCTTTCCTGTTTGAAGTCTTCTACTATGCACCCATGGCTAAAACTCAAGTTTCCAAAACTTCCCGAAATCCAAATTTGGACTTTCATTAGTGCATTAAGTGTACCAAAATGTCATCTTTCACAAAGATTCGAAATCGTTTAAAGCAAATAAGGCAATTTTGAGATATCGTTTCTTTAATAAAGTTGTCTCTTTCTTTTTCCAAGCCTTCTACTATGCACCCATGACTAAAACTCAAGTTCTAAAAACTTCCGAAAATCCTAATTTGGACTTCTATTAGTGCCTTAAGTGTATCAAAATGTCGTCTTCCACATAGATTCTGAATCGCCAAAAGAAAATAAGTCAATTTGGAGATATCATTGTTTTAATCAAGTTGTCTCTTTCTTATTTCAAGTGTTCTACACTGCACCGATGGCTAAAACTCAAGTTTATAAACTTTCTGAGATCCGAATTTGGGCTTCTATTAGTACATTAAGTATATCAAAATGTGGTCTTTCACATAGATTCAGAATCATCAAAAGCAAATTAGTCAATTTTGAGATCTCGTTGTTTTACTCAACTTGTCTCTTTCTTGTTTCAAGTGTTCTAGTATGCACCCATGGCTAAAACTCAAGCTGTACAAACTTCCTAAAATCCAAGTTTGGACTTTTATTAGTGTATTAAGTGTATCAAAATGTATTCTTCCTCATTGATTCATAATCGTTAAAAGCAAATAAGTCAATTTGGAAATATCGATCTTTTAATCAAGTGGTCTCTTTCTTGTTTCAAGTGTTCTACTATGCACCCATGACTAAAACTCAAGCTTTGAAAGCTTCCCGAAATCCTAATTTGAACTTCTATTAGAGAATTAAGTGTATCAAAATGTCGTCTTTCACATATATTCAGAATCTTCAAAAGTAAAAAAGTCAATTTTGAGATATCGTTGGTTTAATCAAGTGGTCTCTTTCTTACTTCAAGTGTTCTACTATGCACTGAAGGCTAAAACTCAAGATTTAAAAAGTTCCTGAAATCCGAGTTTGGTCTTTCCTTAGTGTATTAAGTATATCAAAATGTCATCTTTCACATACATTCTGAATCGTTAAAAGAAAATAAGTCAATTTTGAGATATCGTAGGTTTAATAAAGTTGTCTTTCTTGTTTCAAGTGTTCTACTATGCACCCATGGCTAAAACTCAAGTTTTCAAAACATCCCGAAATTCTAATTTGGACTTCTATTAGTGCATTAAGTATATCAAAATGTGGTCTTTCATATGGATTCAGAATCGTGAAAAGAAAATAAGTCAATTTTGAGATATCGTTGTTTTAATCAAGTTCTCTCTTTCTTGTTTCAAGTGTTCTACTATGCAGCCATGGCTAAAACTCAAGCTGTACAAACTTCCCAAATCTGAGTTTGGACTTTCAATAGTGTATTAAGTGTATCAAAATGTATTCTTCCACATTGATTCATAATCGTTAAAAACAAATAAGTCAATTTGGAAATATCGATCTTTTAATCAAGTGGTCTCTTTCTTGTTTCAAGTGTTCTACTCTGCACCCATGACTAAAACTCAAGCTTTGAAAGCTTCCCGAAATCCTAATTTGAACTTCTATTATAGAATTAAGTGTATCAAAATGTCGTCTTCCACATAGATTCAGAATCTTCAAAAGAAAAAAAGTCAATTTTCAGATATCGTTGGTTTAATCAAGTGGTCTCTTTCTTACTTCAAGTGTTCTACTATGCACCGAAGGCTAAAACTCAAGATTTAAAAAGTTCCCGAAATCCGAGTTTGGTCTTTCCTTAGTGTATTAAGTATATCAAAATGTCATCTTTGACATAGATTCTGAATCGTGAAAAGAAAATAAGTCAATTTTGAGATATCGTAGGTTTAATAAAGTTGTCTCTTTCTTGTTTCAAGTGTTCTACTATGCACCTATCGCTAAAACTAAAGTTTTCAAAACTTCCTGAAATTCTAACTTGGACTTCTATTAGTGCATTAAGTGTATCAAAATGTGGTCTTTCACATGGATTCGGAATCGTGAAAAGCAAATTAGTCGATTTTGAGATATTGTTGTTTTAATCAAGTTGTGTCTTTCTTGTTTCAAGTGTTCTACTATGCACCCATGGCTAAAACGCAAGTTTTAAAAACTTCCCAAAATTCTAAATTGGACTTCCATTAGTGCATTAAGTATATCAAAATGTTGTCATTCGCATAGATTCGGAATCGTTAAAAGCAAATAAGTCAATTTTGAGATATCGTTGTTTTGATCAAGTTATCTCTATCTTGATTCAAGTGTTCTACTATGCACCCATGGCTAAAACTCAAGCTTTAAAAACTTCCCAAAATCAGCGTTTTGACTTTCATTAGTTTATTAAGTGTATCAAAATGTCGTCTTTCACATAGATTCAGAATCGTTAAAAGGAAATAATTCAATTTTGAGATATTGTTGTTATAATAAAATTGTGTCTTTCCTGTTTCAAGTGTTCTACAATGTACCCCTGGCTAAAACTCAAGTTTTCAAAACTACCCGAAATCCAAATTTGGGATTTCATTAGTGCATTAAGTGTACCAAGATGTCATCTTTCACAAAGATTCAGAATCGTTTAAAGCAAATAAGACAATTTTGAGATATCATTTTTTTAATAAAGTTCTCTATTTCTCTTTCCAAGTGTTCTACTATGCACCCATGACTAAAACTCAAGTTTTGAAAACTTCCCGAAATCCTAATTTGGACTTCTATTAGTGCATTAAGTGTATCAAAATGTCGTCTGTCAGATAGATTCAGAATCGCTAAAAGCAAATATGTCGATTTCGAGATATTGTTGATTTAATCAAGTTGTCTCTTTCTTATTTCAAGTGTTCTAGAATGCACCGATGGCTAAAACTGAAGTTTTAAATACTTCTCGAGATCCGAATTTGGACTTCTATTAGTGCATTAAGTATATCAAAATGTAGTTTTTCACCTAGATTCGGAATCGTCAAAAGCAAATTAGTCAATTTTGAGAGATCGTTGCTTTACTCAACTTGTCTTTCTTGTTTCAAGTGTTCTACTATGCACCCATGGCTAAATCTCAAGCTTTAAAAACTTCCCAAAATCCGAGTTTGGACTTGGATTAGTGTAATAAGTGTATCAAAATGTTGTCTTTCACATAGATTCAGAATCGTTAAAAGCAAATAAATCAATTTAGAGATATCGTTGTTTTAATCAAGTAGTCTCTTTCTTGTTTCAAGTGTTCTACTCTACACCCATGACTGAAACTCAAGCTTTAAAAACTTCACGAAATCATAATTTGGACTTCTATTAGTGCAGTAAGTGTATCAAAATGTCGTCTTTCACATAGATTCGGGATCATCAAATGCAAGTAAGTCAATTTTGAGATATCGTTGTTTTAATCAAGTTCTTTCTTTCTTGTTTCAAGTGTTCTACTATGCACCCATAGCTAAAACTCAAGCTTTAAAAACTTCCCAAAATTCGAGTTTGGACTCTCATTAGTGTATTAAGTGTATCAAAATGTATTCTTCCACATAGATTCAGAAACGTTAAATGCAAATAAGTCAATTTGGAGATATCGATGTTTTAATCAAGTGGTCTCTTTCTTGTTTCAAGTGTTCTACTATGCACCCATGACTAAGACTCAAGCTCTGAAAACTTCCCGAAATCCTAATTTGGACTTCTATTAGAGAATTAAGTGCATCAAAATTTCATCTTTCACATAGAATCGAAATCTTCAAAAGCAAAAAATTCAATTTTGAGATATCGTTGGTTTAATCAAGTGGTCTCTTGCTTACTTCAAGTGTTCCTACTATGCACCAAAGGGTAAAACTCAAGCTTTAAAAACTTCCCGAAATAAAAGTTTGGTCTTTCCTTAGTGTATTAAATGTATTAAAATGTCATCTTTCACATAGATTCAGAATCGTTAAAAGCAAATAAGTCAATTTTGAGATATCGTTGTTTTAATAAAATTCCCGTTCTTGTTTCAAGTGTTCTACTATGCAGCCATGGCTAAAACTCATGTTTTCAAAACATCATGAAATCCGAATTTGGACTTTCATTAGCGCATTAAGTGTACCAAAATGTCATCTTTCGCAAAGATTCGGAATCGTCTAAAGCAAATAAGTGAATTTTGTGATATCATTGTTTTAATAAAATTGTCTCTTTCTTCTTTCAAGTCTTCTACTATGCACCCATGGATAAAACTCAAGTTTTAAAAACTTCCCGAAATCCAAATTTGGACTTCTATTAGTGCAATATGTGTATCAAAATGTCATCTTTCCCATAGATTCGAAATCGTCAAAAGCAAAAATGTCAATTTCGAGATATCGTTGTTTCTTATTTGAAGTCTTCTACTATGCACCCTTGGCTAAAACTCAAGTTTTAAAAACTTTTCAAAATCCTAATTTGGACTTCTATTAGTGCATTAAGTGTGTCAAAATTTTGTCCTTCACATAGATTTGGAATCGTCAAAAGCAAATTAGTCAATTTTTAGATATCGTTGTTTTAATCAAGTTGTCTCTTTCTTGTTTCAAGTGTTATACTATGCACCCATGGCTAAAACGCAAGATTTAAAAACTTCCCAAAATTTCAATTTGGACTTCTATTAGTGCATTAAGTGTATCAAAATGTCGTCTTTCACATAGATTCTAAATTGTCAAAAGCAAATAAGTCAGTTTAGAGATATCGTTGTTTAAATGAAGGGGTCTTTTTCTTGTTTCAAGTGTTCTACTGTGCACCCATGGCTAAAACTCAAGCTTTAGAAACTTCCCAAAATCCGAGTTTGGACTTTCGTTAGTGTATTACGTGTTTGAAAATGTCGTCTTTCCCATAGATTCAGAATCGTTAAAAGAAAATAAGTCAATTTTGAGATATCGTTGTTTTAATAAAGTTGTCTCTTTCTTGTTTGAAGTCTTCTACTATGCACCCATGGCTAAAACTCAAGTTTTCAAAACTTTCCGAAATCTAAATTTGGACTTTCATTAGTGCATTAAGTGTACCAAAATGTTATCTTTCACAAAGATTCAGAATCGATTAAAGCAAATAAGGCAATTTTGAGATATCATTTTTTTAATAAAGTTGTCTCTTTCTTTTTCCAAGTGTTCTACTATGCACCCATGACTAAAACTCAAGTTCTAAAAACTTTCGAAAATCCTAATTTGGACTTCTATTAGTGCCTTAAGTGTATCAAAATGTCGTCTTCCACATAGATTCGGAATCGCCAAAAGAAAAAAAGTCAATTTGGAGATATCGTTGTTTTAATCAAGTTGTCTCCTTCTTATTTCAAGTGTTCTACACTGCACCGATGGCTAAAACTCAAGTTTATAAACTTCTTGAGATCCGAATTTGGGCTTCGGTTAGTACGTTAAGTATATCAAAATGTGGTCTTTCACATAGATTCAGAATCGTTAAAAGCAAATTTGTCAATTTTGAGATCTCGTTGTTTTACTGAACTTGTCTCTTTCTTGTTTCAAGAGTTCTACTATGCACCCATGGCTAAAACTAAAGCTTTAAAACTTCCCAAAATCCGAGTTTGGACTTTCATTAGTGTATTAAGGGTATCAAAATGTCATCTTTCACATAGATTCAGAATCGTTGAAAGCAAATAAGTCAATTTAGCGGTATCGTTGTTTTAATCAAGTGGTCTCTTTGTTGTTTCAAGTGTTCTACTATGCACCCATGACTAAAACTCAAGCTTTAAAAACTTCCCGAAATCATAATTTGGACTTTTATTAGTGCATTAAGTGTAACAAAATGTCGTCTTTCGCATAGATTCAGGATCATCAAAAGCAAATATGTCAATTTTGAGATATCGTTGTTTTAATCAAGTTCTCTCTTTCTTGTTTCAAGTGTTCTACTATGCACCCATGGCTAAAACTCAAGCTGTACAAACTTCCCAAATCCGAGTTTGGACTTTCATTAGTGTATTAAGTGTATCAAAATGTATTCTTCCACATAGATTCATAATCGTTAAAAGCAAATAAGTCAATTTGGAAATATCGATGTTTTAATCAAGTGGTCTCTTTCTTGTTTCAAGTGTTCTACTATGCACCCATGACTAAAACTCAAGCTTTGAAAGCTTCCCGAAATCCTAATTTGAACTTCTATTCGAGAATTAAGTGCATCAAAATGTCGTCTTTCCCATAGATTCGAAATCGTCAAAAGCAAAAATGTCAATTTCGAGATATCGCTGTTTCTTGTTTGAAGTCTTCTACTATGCATCCATGGCTAAAACTCAAGTTTTAAAAACTTTTTGAAATCCTAATTTGGACTTCTATTAGTGCATTAAGTGTGTGATAATTTCATCCTTCACATAGATTCAGAATCGTCAAAAGAAAATTAGTCAATTATTAGATATCGTTGTTTTAATCAAGTTGTCTCTTTCTTGTTTCAAGTGTTATACTATGCACCCATGGCTAAAACGCAAGTTTTAAAACTTCCTGAAATTTCAATTTGGACTTCTATTAGTGCATTAAGTGTATCAAAATTTCGTCTTTCACATAGATTCTGAATTGTCAAAGGCAAATAAGTCAATTTAGAGATATTGTTGTTTAAGTCAAGTGGTCTGTTTCTTGTTTCAAGTGTTCTACTATGCACCCATGGCTAAAACTCAAGCTTTAGAAACCTTCCAAAATCCGAGTTTGGACTTTGATTAGTGTATTATGTGTATCAAAATGTCGTCTATCACATAGATTCAGAATCGTTAAAAGAAAATAAGTCAATTTTGAGATAACGTTGTTTTAATAAAGTTGTCTCTTTCCTGTTTGCAGTCTTCTACTATGCACCCATGGCTAAAACTCAAGTTTTCAAAACTTCCCTAAATCCAAATTTGGAATTTCATTAGTGCATTAAGTGTACCAAAATTTCATCTTTCACAAAGATTCGGAATCGATTAAAGCAAATAAGGTAATTTTGAGATATCATTTTTTTAATAAAGTTGACTCTTTCTTTTTCCAAGTGTTCTACTACGCACCCATGACTAAAACTCAAGTTCTAAAAACTTCCGGAAATCCTAATTTGGACTTCTACTAGTGCCTTAAGTGTATCAAAATGTCATCTTGCACATAGATTCAGAATCGCCAAAAGAAAAAAAGTTAATTTGGAGATATCGTTGTTTTAATCAAGTTGTCTCTTTCTTATTTCAAGTGTTCTACACTGCACCGATGGCTAAAACTCAAGTTTATAAACTTCTCGAGATCCGAATTTGGGCTTCTATTAGTACATTAAGTATATCAAAATGTGGGCTTTCCCATAGATTCAGAATCGTCAAAAGCAAATTAGTTAATTTTGAGATCTCGTTGTTTTACTCAACTTGTCTCTTTCTTGTTTCAAGAGTTCTACTATGCACCCATGGCTAAAACTCAAGCTTTAAAACTTCCCAAAATCCGAGTTTGGACTTTCATTAGTGTATTAAGTGTATCAAAATGTCATCTTTCACATAGATTTAGAATCGTTGAAAGCAAATAAGTCAATTTAGAGATATCGTTGTTTTAATGAAGTGGTCTCTTTCTTGTTTCAAGTGTTCTACTATGCACCCATGACTAAAACTCAAGCTTTAAAAACTTCCTGAAATCATAATTTCGACTTCTATTAGTGCATTAAGTGTATCAAAATGTCGTCTTTCACATAGATTCAGGATCATCAAAAGCAAATAAGTCAATTTTGAGATATCGTTGTTTTAATCAAGTTCTCTCTTTCTTGTTTCAAGTGTTCTAGTATGCACCCATGGCTAAAACTCAAGCTGTACAAACTTCCTAAAATCCAAGTTTGGACTTTCATTAGTGTATTAAGCGTATCAAAATGTATTCTTCCTCATAGATTCATAATCGTTAAAAGCAAATAAGTCAATTTGGAAATATCGATGTTTTAATCAAATGGTCTCTTTCTTGGTTCAAGTGTTCTACTCTGCACCCATGACTAAAACTCAAGCTTTGAAAGCTTCCCGAAATCCTAATTTGAACTTCTATTAGAGAATTAAGTGTATCAAAATGTCATCTTTCACATAGATTCAGAATCTTCAAAAGCAAAAAAGTCAATTTTCAGATATCGTTGGTTTAATCAAGTGGTCTTTTTCTTACTTTCAAGTGTTCCTACTATGCACAGAAGGGTAAAACTCAAGCTTTAAAAACTTCCCGAAATCCGAGTTTGGTCTTTGCTTAGTGTATTAACTGTATCAAAATGTCATCTTTCACATAGATTCAGAATCGTTAAAAGCAAATCAGTCAATTTTGAGATATCGTTGTTTTAATAAAATTGTCTCTTTCTTGTTTCAAGTGTTCTACTATGCAGCCATGGCTAAAACTCATGTTTTCAAAACATCATGAAATCCGAATTTGGACTTTCATTAGTGCATTAAGTGTACCAAAATGTCATCTTTCGCAAAGATTCGGAATCGTCTAAAGCAAATAAGTGAATTTTGTGATATCATTGTTTTAATAAAATTGTCTCTTTCTTCTTTCAAGTCTTCTACTATGCACCCAAGGATAAAACTCAAGTTTTAAAAACTTCCCGAAATCCCAATTTGCGCTTCTATTAGTGCATTAAGTGTATGAAAATGTCGTCTTTCCCATAGATTCGGAATCGTCAAAAGCAAAAATGTCAATTTCGAGATATCGTTGTTTCTTGTTTGAAGTCTTCTACTATGCACCCATGGCTAAAACCCAAGTTTTAAAAACTTTTTGAAATCCTTATTTGGACTTCTATTAGAGCATTAAGTGTGTCAAAATTCATCCTTCACATAGATTCGGAATCGTCAAAAGAAAATTAGTCAATTATTAGATATCGTTGTTTTAATCAAGTTGTCTCTTTCTTGTTTCAAGTGTTATACTATGCACCCATGGCTAAAACGCAAGTTTTAAAACTTCCCGAAATCCAAATTTGGACTTTCATTAGTGCATTAAGTGTACCAAAATGTCATCTTTCACAAAGATTCGGAATCGTTTAAAGCAAATAAGGCAATTTTGAGATATCGTTTCTTTAATAAAGTTGTCTCTTTCTTTTTCCAAGTGTTCTACTATGCACCCATGACTAAAACTCAAGTTCTAAAAACTTCTCGAAATACTAAATTGGACTTCTATTAGTGCATTAAGTGTATCAAAATGTCGTCATTCACATAGATTCGGAATCGTTAAAAGCAAATAAGTCAATTTTGAGATATCGTTGTTTTGATCAAGTTATCTCTATCTTGATTCAAGTGTTCTACTATGCACCCATGGCTAAAACTCAAGCTTTAAAAACTTCCCAAAATCAGTGTTTTGACTTTCATTAGTTTATTAAGTGTATCAAAATGTCGTCTTTCACATAGATTCAGAATCGTTAAAGGGAAATAATTCAATTTTGAGATATCGTTGTTATAATAAAATTGTGTCTTTCCTGTTTCAAGTGTTCTACTATGTACCCCTGGCTAAAACTCAAGTTTTCAAAACTACCCGAAATCCGAACTTGGGATTTCATTAGTGCATTAAGTGTACCAAAATGTCATCTTTCACCAAGATTCGGAATCGTTTAAAGCAAATAAGACAATTTTGAGATATCGTTGTTTTAATAAAGTTGTCTCTTTCTTTTTCCAAGTGTTCTACTATGCACCCATGACTAAAACTCAAGTTTTGAAAACTTCCCGAAATCCTAATTTGGACTTCTATTAGTGCATTAAGTGTATCAAAATGTCGTCTTTCAGATAGATTCGGAATCGCCAATAGAAAATAAGTCAATTTGGAGATATCATTGTTTTAATCAAGTTGTCTCTTTCTTATTTCAAGTGTTCTACACTGCACCGATGGCTAAAACTCAAGTTTATAAACTTCCCGAGATCCGAATTTGGACTTCTATTAGTGCATTAAGTATATCAAAATGTGGTTTTTCACATAGATTCAGAATCGTCAAAAGCATATTAGTCAATTTTGAGAGATCGTTGCTTTACTCAACTTGTCTCTTTCTTGTTTCAAGTGTTCTACTATGCACCCATGGCTAAATCTCAAGCTTTAAAAACTTCCCAAAATCCGAGTTTGGACTTTGATTAGTGTAATAAGTGTATCAAAATGTCGTCTTTCACATAGATTCAGAATCGTTAAAAGAAAATAAATCAATTTAGAGATATCGTTGTTTTAATCAAGTAGTCTATTTCTTGTTTCAAGTGTTCTACTCTGCACCCATGACTAAAACTCAAGCTTTAAAAACTTCACTAAATCATAATTTGGACTTCTATTAGTGCAGTAAGTGTATCAAAATGTCGTCTTTCACATAGATTCGGGATCATCAAATGCAAATAAGTCAATTTTGAGATATCGTTGTTTTAATCAAGTTCTGTCTTTCTTGTTTCAAGTGTTCTACTATGCACCCATAGCTAAAAATCAAGCTTTAAAAACTTCCCAAAATCCGAGTTTGGACTCTCATTAGTGTATTAAGTGTATCAAAATGTATTCTTCCACATAGATTCAGAAACGTTAAAAGCAAATAAGTCAATTTGTTGATATCGATGTTTTAATCAAGTGGTCTCTTTCTTGTTTCAAGTGTTCTACTATGCACCCATGACTAAGACTCAAGCTCTGAAAACTTCCCAAAATCCTAATTTGGACTTCTATTGGAGAATTAAGTGCATCAAAATGTCATCTTTCACATAGATTCGGAATCTTCAAAAGCAAAAAAGTAAATTTTGAGATATCGTTGGTTTAATCAAGTGGTCTCTTTCTTACTTCAAGTGTTCCTACTATGCACCAATGGGTAAAACTCAAGCTTTAAAAACTTCCTGAAATAAAAGTTTGGTCTTTCCTTAGTGTATTAAGTGTATTAAAATGTCGTCTTTCACATATATTCAAAATCGTTAAAAGCAAATAAGTCAATTTTGAGATATCGTTGTTTTAAAAAAATTGTCTCGTTCTTGTTTCAAGTGTTCTACTATGCAGCCATGGCTAAAACTCATGTTTTCAAAACATCATGAAATCCGAATTTGGACTTTCATTGGTGCATTAACTGTACCAAAATGTCATCTTTCACAAAGATTCGGAAACGTCTAAAGCAAATAAGTGAATTTTGTGATATCATTGTTTTAATAAAATTGTCTCTTTCTTTTTTCAAGTCTTCTACTATGAACCCACGGATAAAACTCATGTTTTAAAAACTTCCCAAAATCCCAATTTGCACTTCCATTTGTGCATTAAGTGTATCAAAATGTCGTCTTTCCCATAGATTCGGAATCGTCAAAAGCAAAAATGTCAATTTCGAGATATCGCTGTTTCTTGTTTGAAGTCTTCTACTATGCATCCATGGCTAAAACTCAAGTTTTAAAAACTTTTTGAAATCCTAATTTGGACTTCTATTAGTGCATTAAGTGTGTGATAATTTCATCCTTCACATAGATTCAGAATCGTCAAAAGAAAATTAGTCAATTATTAGATATCGTTGTTTTAATCAAGTTGTCTCTTTCTTGTTTCAAGTGTTATACTATGCACCCATGGCTAAAATGCAAGTTTTAAAACTTCCTGAAATTTCAATTTGGAATTCTATTAGTGCATTAAGTGTATCAAAATTTTGTCTTTCACATAGATTCTGAATTGTCAAAGGCAAATAAGTCAATTTAGAGATATTGTTGTTTAAGTCAAGTGGTCTGTTTCTTGTTTCAAGTGTTCTACTATGCACCCATGGCTAAAACTCAAGCTTTAGAAACCTTCCAAAATCTGAGTTTGGACTTTGATTAGTGTATTATGTGTATCAAAATGTCGTCTATCACATAGATTCAGAATCGTTAAAAGAAAATAAGTCAATTTTGAGATAACGTTGTTTTAATAAAGTTGTCTCTTTCCTGTTTGCAGTCTTCTACTATGCACCCATGGCTAAAACTCAAGTTTTCAAAACTTCCCTAAATCCAAATTTGGACTTTCATTAGTGCATTAAGTGTACCAAAATTTCATCTTTCACAAAGATTCGGAATCGATTAAAGCAAATAAGGTAATTTTGAGATATCATTTTTTTAATAAAGTTGACTCTTTCTTTTTCCAAGTGTTCTACTACGCACCCATGACTAAAACTCAAGTTCTAAAAACTTCCAGAAATCCTAATTTGGACTTCTACTAGTGCCTTAAGTGTATCAAAATGTCATCTTGCACATAGATTCAGAATCGCCAAAAGAAAAAAAGTTAATTTGGAGATATCATTGTTTTAATCAAGTTGTCTCTTTCTTATTTCAAGTGTTCTACACTGCACCGATGGCTAAAACTCAAGTTTATAAACTTCTCGAGATCCGAAATTGGGCTTCTATTAGTACGTTAAGTATATCAAAATGTGGTCTTTCACATAGATTCGCAAATTTGTCAATTTTGAGATGTCGTTGTTTTACTCAACTTGTCTCTTTCTTGTTTCAAGAGTTCTACTATGCACCCATGGCTAAAACTCAAGCGTTAAAACTTCCCAAAATCTGAGTTTGGACTTTCATTAGTGTATTAAGTGTATCAAAATGTCGTCTTTCACATAGATTAAGAATCGTTGAAAGCAAATAAGTCAATTTAGAGATATCGCTGTTTTAATCAAGTGGTCTCTTTCTTGTTTCAAGTGTTCTACTATGCACCCATGACTAAAGCTCAAGCTTTAAAAACTTCCCGAAATCATAATCTGGACTTCTATTAGTACATTAAGTGTAACAAAATGTCATCTTCACATAGATTCAGGATCATCAAAAGCAAATAAGTCAATTTTGAGATATCGTTGTTTTAATCAAGTTCTCTCTTTCTTGTTTCAAGTGTTCTACTATGCACCCATGGCTAAAACTCAAGCTGTACAAACTTCCCAAATCTGTGTTTGGACTTTCATTAGTGTATTAAGTGTATCAAAATGTATTCTTCCTCATTGATTCATAATTGTTAAAAGCAAATAAGTCAATTTGGAAATATCGATGTTTTAATCAAGTGGTCTCTTTCTTGTTTCAAGTGTTCTACTCTGCACCCATGACTAAAACTCAAGCTTTGAAAGCTTCCCGAAATCCTAATTTGAACTTCTATTAGAGAATTAAGTGTATCAAAATGTCGTCTTTCACATAGATTCAGAATCTTCAAAAGCAAAAAAGTTAATTTTGAGATATCGTTGGTTTAATCAAGTGGTCCTTTTCTTACTTCAAGTGTTCCTACTATGCACAGAAGGGTAAAACTCATGCTTTAAAAACTTCTCGAAATCCGAGTTTGGTCTTTCCTTAGTGTATTAAGTGTATCAAAATGTTGTCTTTCACATAGATTCAGAATCGTTAAAAGCAAATAAGTCAATTTTGAGATATCGTTGTTTTAATAAAATTCTCTCTTTCTTGTTTCAAGTGTTCTACTATGCAGCCATGGCTAAAACTCATGTTTTCAAAACATCATGAAATCCGAATTTGGACTTTCATTAGTGCATTAAGTGTACCAAAATGTCATATTTCGCAAAGATTCGGAATCGTCCAAAGCAAATAAGTGAATTTTGTGATATCATTGTTTTAATAAAATTGTCTCTTTCTTCTTTCAAGTCTTCTACTATGCACCCACGGATAAAACTCATGTTTTAAAAACTTCCAGAAATCCCAATTTGGACTTCCATTTGTGCATTAAGTGTATCAAAATGTCGTCTTTCCCATAGATTCGAAATCGTCAAAAGCAAAAATGTCAATTTCGAGATATCGTTGTTTCTTGTTTGAAGTCTTCTACTATGCATCCATGGCTAAAACTCAAGTTTTAAAAACTTTTCGAAATCCTAATTTGGACTTCTATTAGTGCATTAAGTTTGTCAAAATTTCATCCTTCACATAGATTCGAAATCGTCAAAAGCAAATTAGTCAATTTTTAGATATCGGTGTTTTAATCAAGTTGTCTCTTTCTTGTTTCAAGTGTTATACTATGCACCCATGGCTAAAACGCAAGTTTTAAAAACTTCCCGAAATTTCAATTTGGACTTCTATTAGTGCATTAAGTGTATCAAAATGTCGTCTTTCACATAGATTCAGAATCTTCAAAAGCAAAAAAGTCAATTTTCAGATATCGTTGGTTTAATCAAGTGGTCTTTTTCTTACTTCAAGTGTTCCTACTATGCACAGAAGGGTAAAACTCATGCTTTAAAAACTTCTCGAAATCCGAGTTTGGTCTTTCCTTAGTGTATTAAGTGTATCAAAATGTTGTCTTTCACATAGATTCAGAATCGTTAAAAGCAAATAAGTCAATTTTGAGATATCGTTGTTTTAATAAAATTCTCTCTTTCTTGTTTCAAGTGTTCTACTATGCAGCCATGGCTAAAACTCATGTTTTCAAAACATCATGAAATCCGAATTTGGACTTTCATTAGTGCATTAAGTGTACCAAAATGTCATCTTTCGCAAAGATTCGGAATCGTCCAAAGCAAATAAGTGAATTTTGTGATATCATTGTTTTAATAAAATTGTCTCTTTCTTCTTTCAAGTCTTCTACTATGCACCCACGGATAAAACTCATGTTTTAAAAACTTCCAGAAATCCCAATTTGGACTTCCATTTGTGCATTAAGTGTATCAAAATGTCGTCTTTCCCATAGATTCGAAATCGTCAAAAGCAAAAATGTCAATTTCGAGATATCGTTGTTTCTTGTTTGAAGTCTTCTACTATGCATCCATGGCTAAAACTCAAGTTTTAAAAACTTTTCGAAATCCTAATTTGGACTTCTATTAGTGCATTAAGTGTGTCAAAATTTCATCCTTCACATAGATTCGAATTCGTCAAAAGCAAATTAGTCAATTTTTAGATATCGTTGTTTTAATCAAGTTGTCTCTTTCTTGTTTCAAGTGTTATACTATGCACCCATGGCTAAAACGCAAGTTTTAAAAACTTCCCGAAATTTCAATTTGGACTTCTATTAGTGCATTAAGTGTATCAAAATGTCGTCTTTCACATAGATTCAGAATCTTCAAAAGCAAAAAAGTCAATTTTCAGATATCGTTGGTTTAATCAAGTGGTCTTTTTCTTACTTCAAGTGTTCCTACTATGCACAGAAGGGTAAAACTCAAGCTTTAAAAACTTCCCGAAATCCGAGTTTGGTCTTTCCTTAGTGTATTAAGTGTATCAAAATGTCGTCTATCACATAGATTCAGAATCGTTAAAAGAAAATAAGTCAATTTTGAGATAACGTTGTTTTAATAAAGTTGTCTCTTTCCTGTTTGCAGTCTTCTACTATGCACCCATGGCTAAAACTCAAGTTTTCAAAACTTCCCTAAATCCAAATTTGGAATTTCATTAGTGCATTAAGTGTACCAAAATTTCATCTTTCACAAAGATTCGGAATCGATTAAAGCAAATAAGGTAATTTTGAGATATCATTTTTTTAATAAAGTTGACTCTTTCTTTTTCCAAGTGTTCTACTACGCACCCATGACTAAAACTCAAGTTCTAAAAACTTCCGGAAATCCTAATTTGGACTTCTACTAGTGCCTTAAGTGTATCAAAATGTCATCTTGCACATAGATTCAGAATCGCCAAAAGAAAAAAAGTTAATTTGGAGATATCGTTGTTTTAATCAAGTTGTCTCTTTCTTATTTCAAGTGTTCTACACTGCACCGATGGCTAAAACTCAAGTTTATAAACTTCTCGAGATCCGAATTTGGGCTTCTATTAGTACATTAAGTATATCAAAATGTGGGCTTTCCCATAGATTCAGAATCGTCAAAAGCAAATTAGTTAATTTTGAGATCTCGTTGTTTTACTCAACTTGTCTCTTTCTTGTTTCAAGAGTTCTACTATGCACCCATGGCTAAAACTCAAGCTTTAAAACTTCCCAAAATCCGAGTTTGGACTTTCATTAGTGTATTAAGTGTATCAAAATGTCATCTTTCACATAGATTTAGAATCGTTGAAAGCAAATAAGTCAATTTAGAGATATCGTTGTTTTAATGAAGTGGTCTCTTTCTTGTTTCAAGTGTTCTACTATGCACCCATGACTAAAACTCAAGCTTTAAAAACTTCCCGAAATCATAATTTCGACTTCTATTAGTGCATTAAGTGTATCAAAATGTCGTCTTTCACATAGATTCAGGATCATCAAAAGCAAATAAGTCAATTTTGAGATATCGTTGTTTTAATCAAGTTCTCTCTTTCTTGTTTCAAGTGTTCTAGTATGCACCCATGGCTAAAACTCAAGCTGTACAAACTTCCTAAAATCCAAGTTTGGACTTTCATTAGTGTATTAAGCGTATCAAAATGTATTCTTCCTCATAGATTCATAATCGTTAAAAGCAAATAAGTCAATTTGGAAATATCGATGTTTTAATCAAATGGTCTCTTTCTTGGTTCAAGTGTTCTACTCTGCACCCATGACTAAAACTCAAGCTTTGAAAGCTTCCCGAAATCCTAATTTGAACTTCTATTAGAGAATTAAGTGTATCAAAATGTCATCTTTCACATAGATTCAGAATCTTCAAAAGCAAAAAAGTCAATTTTCAGATATCGTTGGTTTAATCAAGTGGTCTTTTTCTTACTTTCAAGTGTTCCTACTATGCACAGAAGGGTAAAACTCAAGCTTTAAAAACTTCCCGAAATCCGAGTTTGGTCTTTGCTTAGTGTATTAACTGTATCAAAATGTCATCTTTCACATAGATTCAGAATCGTTAAAAGCAAATCAGTCAATTTTGAGATATCGTTGTTTTAATAAAATTGTCTCTTTCTTGTTTCAAGTGTTCTACTATGCAGCCATGGCTAAAACTCATGTTTTCAAAACATCATGAAATCCGAATTTGGACTTTCATTAGTGCATTAAGTGTACCAAAATGTCATCTTTCGCAAAGATTCGGAATCGTCTAAAGCAAATAAGTGAATTTTGTGATATCATTGTTTTAATAAAATTGTCTCTTTCTTCTTTCAAGTCTTCTACTATGCACCCAAGGATAAAACTCAAGTTTTAAAAACTTCCCGAAATCCCAATTTGCGCTTCTATTAGTGCATTAAGTGTATGAAAATGTCGTCTTTCCCATAGATTCGGAATCGTCAAAAGCAAAAATGTCAATTTCGAGATATCGTTGTTTCTTGTTTGAAGTCTTCTACTATGCACCCATGGCTAAAACCCAAGTTTTAAAAACTTTTTGAAATCCTTATTTGGACTTCTATTAGAGCATTAAGTGTGTCAAAATTTCATCCTTCACATAGATTCGGAATCGTCAAAAGAAAATTAGTCAATTATTAGATATCGTTGTTTTAATCAAGTTGTCTCTTTCTTGTTTCAAGTGTTATACTATGCACCCATGGCTAAAACGCAAGTTTTAAAACTTCCCGAAATCCAAATTTGGACTTTCATTAGTGCATTAAGTGTACCAAAATGTCATCTTTCACAAAGATTCGGAATCGTTTAAAGCAAATAAGGCAATTTTGAGATATCGTTTCTTTAATAAAGTTGTCTCTTTCTTTTTCCAAGTGTTCTACTATGCACCCATGACTAAAACTCAAGTTCTAAAAACTTCTCGAAATACTAAATTGGACTTCTATTAGTGCATTAAGTGTATCAAAATGTCGTCATTCACATAGATTCGGAATCGTTAAAAGCAAATAAGTCAATTTTGAGATATCGTTGTTTTGATCAAGTTATCTCTATCTTGATTCAAGTGTTCTACTATGCACCCATGGCTAAAACTCAAGCTTTAAAAACTTCCCAAAATCAGTGTTTTGACTTTCATTAGTTTATTAAGTGTATCAAAATGTCGTCTTTCACATAGATTCAGAATCGTTAAAGGGAAATAATTCAATTTTGAGATATCGTTGTTATAATAAAATTGTGTCTTTCCTGTTTCAAGTGTTCTACTATGTACCCCTGGCTAAAACTCAAGTTTTCAAAACTACCCGAAATCCGAACTTGGGATTTCATTAGTGCATTAAGTGTACCAAAATGTCATCTTTCACCAAGATTCGGAATCGTTTAAAGCAAATAAGACAATTTTGAGATATCGTTGTTTTAATAAAGTTGTCTCTTTCTTTTTCCAAGTGTTCTACTATGCACCCATGACTAAAACTCAAGTTTTGAAAACTTCCCGAAATCCTAATTTGGACTTCTATTAGTGCATTAAGTGTATCAAAATGTCGTCTTTCAGATAGATTCGGAATCGCCAATAGAAAATAAGTCAATTTGGAGATATCATTGTTTTAATCAAGTTGTCTCTTTCTTATTTCAAGTGTTCTACACTGCACCGATGGCTAAAACTCAAGTTTATAAACTTCCCGAGATCCGAATTTGGACTTCTATTAGTGCATTAAGTATATCAAAATGTGGTTTTTCACATAGATTCAGAATCGTCAAAAGCATATTAGTCAATTTTGAGAGATCGTTGCTTTACTCAACTTGTCTCTTTCTTGTTTCAAGTGTTCTACTATGCACCCATGGCTAAATCTCAAGCTTTAAAAACTTCCCAAAATCCGAGTTTGGACTTTGATTAGTGTAATAAGTGTATCAAAATGTCGTCTTTCACATAGATTCAGAATCGTTAAAAGAAAATAAATCAATTTAGAGATATCGTTGTTTTAATCAAGTAGTCTATTTCTTGTTTCAAGTGTTCTACTCTGCACCCATGACTAAAACTCAAGCTTTAAAAACTTCACTAAATCATAATTTGGACTTCTATTAGTGCAGTAAGTGTATCAAAATGTCGTCTTTCACATAGATTCGGGATCATCAAATGCAAATAAGTCAATTTTGAGATATCGTTGTTTTAATCAAGTTCTGTCTTTCTTGTTTCAAGTGTTATACTATGCACCCATAGCTAAAAATCAAGCTTTAAAAACTTCCCAAAATCCGATTTTGGACTCTCATTAGTGTATTAAGTGTATCAAAATGTATTCTTCCACATAGATTCAGAAACGTTAAAAGCAAATAAGTCAATTTGTTGATATCGATGTTTTAATCAAGTGGTCTCTTTCTTGTTTCAAGTGTTCTACTATGCACCCATGACTAAGACTCAAGCTCTGAAAACTTCCCAAAATCCTAATTTGGACTTCTATTGGAGAATTAAGTGCATCAAAATGTCATCTTTCACATAGATTCGGAATCTTCAAAAGCAAAAAAGTAAATTTTGAGATATCGTTGGTTTAATCAAGTGGTCTCTTTCTTACTTCAAGTGTTCCTACTATGCACCAATGGGTAAAACTCAAGCTTTAAAAACTTCCTGAAATAAAAGTTTGGTCTTTCCTTAGTGTATTAAGTGTATTAAAATGTCGTCTTTCACATATATTCAAAATCGTTAAAAGCAAATAAGTCAATTTTGAGATATCGTTGTTTTAAAAAAATTGTCTCGTTCTTGTTTCAAGTGTTCTACTATGCAGCCATGGCTAAAACTCATGTTTTCAAAACATCATGAAATCCGAATTTGGACTTTCATTGGTGCATTAACTGTACCAAAATGTCATCTTTCACAAAGATTCGGAAACGTCTAAAGCAAATAAGTGAATTTTGTGATATCATTGTTTTAATAAAATTGTCTCTTTCTTTTTTCAAGTCTTCTACTATGAACCCACGGATAAAACTCATGTTTTAAAAACTTCCCAAAATCCCAATTTGGACTTCCATTTGTGCATTAAGTGTATCAAAATGTCGTCTTTCCCATAGATTCGGAATCGTCAAAAGCAAAAATGTCAATTTCGAGATATCGCTGTTTCTTGTTTGAAGTCTTCTACTATGCATCCATGGCTAAAACTCAAGTTTTAAAAACTTTTTGAAATCCTAATTTGGACTTCTATTAGTGCATTAAGTGTGTGATAATTTCATCCTTCACATAGATTCAGAATCGTTAAAAGAAAATTAGTCAATTATTAGATATCGTTGTTTTAATCAAGTTGTCTCTTTCTTGTTTCAAGTGTTATACTATGCACCCATGGCTAAAACGCAAGTTTTAAAACTTCCTGAAATTTCAATTTGGACTTCTATTAGTGCATTAAGTGTATCAAAATTTTGTCTTTCACATAGATTCTGAATTGTCAAAGGCAAATAAGTCAATTTAGAGATATTGTTGTTTAAGTCAAGTGGTCTGTTTCTTGTTTCAAGTGTTCTACTATGCACCCATGGCTAAAACTCAAGCTTTAGAAACCTTCCAAAATCTGAGTTTGGACTTTGATTAGTGTATTATGTGTATCAAAATGTCGTCTATCACATAGATTCAGAATCGTTAAAAGAAAATAAGTCAATTTTGAGATAACGTTGTTTTAATAAAGTTGTCTCTTTCCTGTTTGCAGTCTTCTACTATGCACCCATGGCTAAAACTCAAGTTTTCAAAACTTCCCTAAATCCAAATTTGGACTTTCATTAGTGCATTAAGTGTACCAAAATTTCATCTTTCACAAAGATTCGGAATCGATTAAAGCAAATAAGGTAATTTTGAGATATCATTTTTTTAATAAAGTTGACTCTTTCTTTTTCCAAGTGTTCTACTACGCACCCATGACTAAAACTCAAGTTCTAAAAACTTCCAGAAATCCTAATTTGGACTTCTACTAGTGCCTTAAGTGTATCAAAATGTCATCTTGCACATAGATTCAGAATCGCCAAAAGAAAAAAAGTTAATTTGGAGATATCGTTGTTTTAATCAAGTTGTCTCTTTCTTATTTCAAGTGTTCTACACTGCACCGATGGCTAAAACTCAAGTTTATAAACTTCCCGAGATCCGAAATTGGGCTTCTATTAGTACGTTAAGTATATCAAAATGTGGTCTTTCACATAGATTCGCAAATTTGTCAATTTTGAGATGTCGTTGTTTTACTCAACTTGTCTCTTTCTTGTTTCAAGAGTTCTACTATGCACCCATGGCTAAAACTCAAGCGTTAAAACTTCCCAAAATCTGAGTTTGGACTTTCATTAGTGTATTAAGTGTATCAAAATGTCGTCTTTCACATAGATTAAGAATCGTTGAAAGCAAATAAGTCAATTTAGAGATATCGTTGTTTTAATCAAGTGGTCTCTTTCTTGTTTCAAGTGTTCTACTATGCACCCATGACTAAAGCTCAAGCTTTAAAAACTTCCCGAAATCATAATCTGGACTTCTATTAGTACATTAAGTGTAACAAAATGTCATCTTCACATAGATTCAGGATCATCAAAAGCAAATAAGTCAATTTTGAGATATCGTTGTTTTAATCAAGTTCTCTCTTTCTTGTTTCAAGTGTTCTACTATGCACCCATGGCTAAAACTCAAGCTGTACAAACTTCCCAAATCTGCGTTTGGACTTTCATTAGTGTATTAAGTGTATCAAAATGTATTCTTCCTCATTGATTCATAATTGTTAAAAGCAAATAAGTCAATTTGGAAATATCGATGTTTTAATCAAGTGGTCTCTTTCTTGTTTCAAGTGTTCTACTCTGCACCCATGACTAAAACTCAAGCTTTGAAAGCTTCCCGAAATCCTAATTTGAACTTCTATTAGAGAATTAAGTGTATCAAAATGTCGTCTTTCACATAGATTCAGAATCTTCAAAAGCAAAAAAGTTAATTTTGAGATATCGTTGGTTTAATCAAGTGGTCCTTTTCTTACTTCAAGTGTTCCTACTATGCACAGAAGGGTAAAACTCATGCTTTAAAAACTTCTCGAAATCCGAGTTTGGTCTTTCCTTAGTGTATTAAGTGTATCAAAATGTTGTCTTTCACATAGATTCAGAATCGTTAAAAGCAAATAAGTCAATTTTGAGATATCGTTGTTTTAATAAAATTCTCTCTTTCTTGTTTCAAGTGTTCTACTATGCAGCCATGGCTAAAACTCATGTTTTCAAAACATCATGAAATCCGAATTTGGACTTTCATTAGTGCATTAAGTGTACCAAAATGTCATATTTCGCAAAGATTCGGAATCGTCCAAAGCAAATAAGTGAATTTTGTGATATCATTGTTTTAATAAAATTGTCTCTTTCTTCTTTCAAGTCTTCTACTATGCACCCACGGATAAAACTCATGTTTTAAAAACTTCCAGAAATCCCAATTTGGACTTCCATTTGTGCATTAAGTGTATCAAAATGTCGTCTTTCCCATAGATTCGAAATCGTCAAAAGCAAAAATGTCAATTTCGAGATATCGTTGTTTCTTGTTTGAAGTCTTCTACTATGCATCCATGGCTAAAACTCAAGTTTTAAAAACTTTTCGAAATCCTAATTTGGACTTCTATTAGTGCATTAAGTTTGTCAAAATTTCATCCTTCACATAGATTCGAAATCGTCAAAAGCAAATTAGTCAATTTTTAGATATCGGTGTTTTAATCAAGTTGTCTCTTTCTTGTTTCAAGTGTTATACTATGCACCCATGGCTAAAACGCAAGTTTTAAAAACTTCCCGAAATTTCAATTTGGACTTCTATTAGTGCATTAAGTGTATCAAAATGTCGTCTTTCACATAGATTCAGAATCTTCAAAAGCAAAAAAGTCAATTTTCAGATATCGTTGGTTTAATCAAGTGGTCTTTTTCTTACTTCAAGTGTTCCTACTATGCACAGAAGGGTAAAACTCATGCTTTAAAAACTTCTCGAAATCCGAGTTTGGTCTTTCCTTAGTGTATTAAGTGTATCAAAATGTTGTCTTTCACATAGATTCAGAATCGTTAAAAGCAAATAAGTCAATTTTGAGATATCGTTGTTTTAATAAAATTCTCTCTTTCTTGTTTCAAGTGTTCTACTATGCAGCCATGGCTAAAACTCATGTTTTCAAAACATCATGAAATCCGAATTTGGACTTTCATTAGTGCATTAAGTGTACCAAAATGTCATCTTTCGCAAAGATTCGGAATCGTCCAAAGCAAATAAGTGAATTTTGTGATATCATTGTTTTAATAAAATTGTCTCTTTCTTCTTTCAAGTCTTCTACTATGCACCCACGGATAAAACTCATGTTTTAAAAACTTCCAGAAATCCCAATTTGGACTTCCATTTGTGCATTAAGTGTATCAAAATGTCGTCTTTCCCATAGATTCGAAATCGTCAAAAGCAAAAATGTCAATTTCGAGATATCGTTGTTTCTTGTTTGAAGTCTTCTACTATGCATCCATGGCTAAAACTCAAGTTTTAAAAACTTTTCGAAATCCTAATTTGGACTTCTATTAGTGCATTAAGTGTGTCAAAATTTCATCCTTCACATAGATTCGAATTCGTCAAAAGCAAATTAGTCAATTTTTAGATATCGTTGTTTTAATCAAGTTGTCTCTTTCTTGTTTCAAGTGTTATACTATGCACCCATGGCTAAAACGCAAGTTTTAAAAACTTCCCGAAATTTCAATTTGGACTTCTATTAGTGCATTAAGTGTATCAAAATGTCGTCTTTCACATAGATTCAGAATCTTCAAAAGCAAAAAAGTCAATTTTCAGATATCGTTGGTTTAATCAAGTGGTCTTTTTCTTACTTCAAGTGTTCCTACTATGCACAGAAGGGTAAAACTCAAGCTTTAAAAACTTCCCGAAATCCGAGTTTGGTCTTTCCTTAGTGTATTAAGTGTATCAAAATGTCGTCTATCACATAGATTCAGAATCGTTAAAAGAAAATAAGTCAATTTTGAGATAACGTTGTTTTAATAAAGTTGTCTCTTTCCTGTTTGCAGTCTTCTACTATGCACCCATGGCTAAAACTCAAGTTTTCAAAACTTCCCTAAATCCAAATTTGGAATTTCATTAGTGCATTAAGTGTACCAAAATTTCATCTTTCACAAAGATTCGGAATCGATTAAAGCAAATAAGGTAATTTTGAGATATCATTTTTTTAATAAAGTTGACTCTTTCTTTTTCCAAGTGTTCTACTACGCACCCATGACTAAAACTCAAGTTCTAAAAACTTCCGGAAATCCTAATTTGGACTTCTACTAGTGCCTTAAGTGTATCAAAATGTCATCTTGCACATAGATTCAGAATCGCCAAAAGAAAAAAAGTTAATTTGGAGATATCGTTGTTTTAATCAAGTTGTCTCTTTCTTATTTCAAGTGTTCTACACTGCACCGATGGCTAAAACTCAAGTTTATAAACTTCTCGAGATCCGAATTTGGGCTTCTATTAGTACATTAAGTATATCAAAATGTGGGCTTTCCCATAGATTCAGAATCGTCAAAAGCAAATTAGTTAATTTTGAGATCTCGTTGTTTTACTCAACTTGTCTCTTTCTTGTTTCAAGAGTTCTACTATGCACCCATGGCTAAAACTCAAGCTTTAAAACTTCCCAAAATCCGAGTTTGGACTTTCATTAGTGTATTAAGTGTATCAAAATGTCATCTTTCACATAGATTTAGAATCGTTGAAAGCAAATAAGTCAATTTAGAGATATCGTTGTTTTAATGAAGTGGTCTCTTTCTTGTTTCAAGTGTTCTACTATGCACCCATGACTAAAACTCAAGCTTTAAAAACTTCCCGAAATCATAATTTCGACTTCTATTAGTGCATTAAGTGTATCAAAATGTCGTCTTTCACATAGATTCAGGATCATCAAAAGCAAATAAGTCAATTTTGAGATATCGTTGTTTTAATCAAGTTCTCTCTTTCTTGTTTCAAGTGTTCTAGTATGCACCCATGGCTAAAACTCAAGCTGTACAAACTTCCTAAAATCCAAGTTTGGACTTTCATTAGTGTATTAAGCGTATCAAAATGTATTCTTCCTCATAGATTCATAATCGTTAAAAGCAAATAAGTCAATTTGGAAATATCGATGTTTTAATCAAATGGTCTCTTTCTTGGTTCAAGTGTTCTACTCTGCACCCATGACTAAAACTCAAGCTTTGAAAGCTTCCCGAAATCCTAATTTGAACTTCTATTAGAGAATTAAGTGTATCAAAATGTCATCTTTCACATAGATTCAGAATCTTCAAAAGCAAAAAAGTCAATTTTCAGATATCGTTGGTTTAATCAAGTGGTCTTTTTCTTACTTTCAAGTGTTCCTACTATGCACAGAAGGGTAAAACTCAAGCTTTAAAAACTTCCCGAAATCCGAGTTTGGTCTTTGCTTAGTGTATTAACTGTATCAAAATGTCATCTTTCACATAGATTCAGAATCGTTAAAAGCAAATCAGTCAATTTTGAGATATCGTTGTTTTAATAAAATTGTCTCTTTCTTGTTTCAAGTGTTCTACTATGCAGCCATGGCTAAAACTCATGTTTTCAAAACATCATGAAATCCGAATTTGGACTTTCATTAGTGCATTAAGTGTACCAAAATGTCATCTTTCGCAAAGATTCGGAATCGTCTAAAGCAAATAAGTGAATTTTGTGATATCATTGTTTTAATAAAATTGTCTCTTTCTTCTTTCAAGTCTTCTACTATGCACCCAAGGATAAAACTCAAGTTTTAAAAACTTCCCGAAATCCCAATTTGCGCTTCTATTAGTGCATTAAGTGTATGAAAATGTCGTCTTTCCCATAGATTCGGAATCGTCAAAAGCAAAAATGTCAATTTCGAGATATCGTTGTTTCTTGTTTGAAGTCTTCTACTATGCACCCATGGCTAAAACCCAAGTTTTAAAAACTTTTTGAAATCCTTATTTGGACTTCTATTAGAGCATTAAGTGTGTCAAAATTTCATCCTTCACATAGATTCGGAATCGTCAAAAGAAAATTAGTCAATTATTAGATATCGTTGTTTTAATCAAGTTGTCTCTTTCTTGTTTCAAGTGTTATACTATGCACCCATGGCTAAAACGCAAGTTTTAAAACTTCCCGAAATCCAAATTTGGACTTTCATTAGTGCATTAAGTGTACCAAAATGTCATCTTTCACAAAGATTCGGAATCGTTTAAAGCAAATAAGGCAATTTTGAGATATCGTTTCTTTAATAAAGTTGTCTCTTTCTTTTTCCAAGTGTTCTACTATGCACCCATGACTAAAACTCAAGTTCTAAAAACTTCTCGAAATACTAAATTGGACTTCTATTAGTGCATTAAGTGTATCAAAATGTCGTCATTCACATAGATTCGGAATCGTTAAAAGCAAATAAGTCAATTTTGAGATATCGTTGTTTTGATCAAGTTATCTCTATCTTGATTCAAGTGTTCTACTATGCACCCATGGCTAAAACTCAAGCTTTAAAAACTTCCCAAAATCAGTGTTTTGACTTTCATTAGTTTATTAAGTGTATCAAAATGTCGTCTTTCACATAGATTCAGAATCGTTAAAGGGAAATAATTCAATTTTGAGATATCGTTGTTATAATAAAATTGTGTCTTTCCTGTTTCAAGTGTTCTACTATGTACCCCTGGCTAAAACTCAAGTTTTCAAAACTACCCGAAATCCGAACTTGGGATTTCATTAGTGCATTAAGTGTACCAAAATGTCATCTTTCACCAAGATTCGGAATCGTTTAAAGCAAATAAGACAATTTTGAGATATCGTTGTTTTAATAAAGTTGTCTCTTTCTTTTTCCAAGTGTTCTACTATGCACCCATGACTAAAACTCAAGTTTTGAAAACTTCCCGAAATCCTAATTTGGACTTCTATTAGTGCATTAAGTGTATCAAAATGTCGTCTTTCAGATAGATTCGGAATCGCCAATAGAAAATAAGTCAATTTGGAGATATCATTGTTTTAATCAAGTTGTCTCTTTCTTATTTCAAGTGTTCTACACTGCACCGATGGCTAAAACTCAAGTTTATAAACTTCCCGAGATCCGAATTTGGACTTCTATTAGTGCATTAAGTATATCAAAATGTGGTTTTTCACATAGATTCAGAATCGTCAAAAGCATATTAGTCAATTTTGAGAGATCGTTGCTTTACTCAACTTGTCTCTTTCTTGTTTCAAGTGTTCTACTATGCACCCATGGCTAAATCTCAAGCTTTAAAAACTTCCCAAAATCCGAGTTTGGACTTTGATTAGTGTAATAAGTGTATCAAAATGTCGTCTTTCACATAGATTCAGAATCGTTAAAAGAAAATAAATCAATTTAGAGATATCGTTGTTTTAATCAAGTAGTCTATTTCTTGTTTCAAGTGTTCTACTCTGCACCCATGACTAAAACTCAAGCTTTAAAAACTTCACTAAATCATAATTTGGACTTCTATTAGTGCAGTAAGTGTATCAAAATGTCGTCTTTCACATAGATTCGGGATCATCAAATGCAAATAAGTCAATTTTGAGATATCGTTGTTTTAATCAAGTTCTGTCTTTCTTGTTTCAAGTGTTCTACTATGCACCCATAGCTAAACATCAAGCTTTAAAAACTTCCCAAAATCCGAGTTTGGACTCTCATTAGTGTATTAAGTGTATCAAAATGTATTCAATTTGGAGATATCGATGTTTTAATCAAGTGGTCTCTTTCTTGTTTCAAGTGTTCTACTATGCACCCATGACTAAGACTCAAGCTCTGAAAACTTACCGAAATCCTAATTTGGACTTCTATTAGAGAATTAAGTGCATCAAAAATGTCATCTTTCACATAGAATCGGAATCTTCAAAAGCAAAAAAGTCAATTTTGAGATATCGTTGGTTTAATCAAGTGGTCTCTTTCTTACTTCAAGTGTTCCTACTATGCACCGAAGGATAAAACTCAAGCTTTAAAAACTTCCTGAAATCTGAGTTTGGTCTTTCCTTAGTGTATTAAGTGTATCAAAATGTCATCTTTCACATAGATTCAGAATCCTTAAAAGAAAATAAGTCAATTTTGAGATATCATTGTTTTAATAAAATTGTCTCTTTCTTGTTTCAAGTGTTCTACTTTGCAGCCATGGCTAAAACTCATGTTTTCAAAACATCATGAAATCCGAATTTGGACTTTCATTAGTGCATTAAGTGTAGCAAAATGTCATCTTTCGCAAAGATTCAGAATCGTCTGAAGTAAATAAGTGAATTTTATGATATCATTGTTTTAATAAAATTGTCTCTTTCTTCTTTCAAGTCTTCTACTATGCACCCATGGATAAAACTCAAGTTTTAAAAACTTCCTGAAATCCCAATTTGGACTTCTATTAGTGCATTAAGTGTATCAAAATGTCGTCTTTGCCATAGATTTGGAATAGTCAAAAGCAAAAATGTCAATTTCGAGATATCGTTGTTTCTTGTTTGAAGTCTTCTACTATGCACCCATGGCTAAAACTCAAGTTTTAAAAACTTTTCGAAATCCTAATTTGGACTTCTATTAGTGCATTAAGTGTGTCAAAATTTTGTCCTTCACATAGATTCGGAATCGTCAAAAGCAAATTAGTCAATTTTTAGATATCGTTGTTTTAATCAAGTTGTCTCTTTCTGAAAGATTTCTTATGGTAAAATAGCGGAATAGAAATCTTACTTTGCTAGGATCGATTTGATGTAAAACACAACTCCACACCAAGGGTAATTTGATTACAAACTTAAAGAAGCAGCAACCAAAATACTTTCACAACCCAATGTGCCTTCTCTTTACTAGTCTCTTATTCTTCTCTCTAGAAGAATATCTTTCAATCCTCTTCTCTTACCTTTACTTTGTAATATACAAATAAAGGCTCTCAAATTCATGCATTGGATGAAATGGGTGGTGGTCTATTTATAATTGAGTGCCACCCTTTCCCAAAGGACTTGTCTTAGAAAAGGTGCTTGGAACCTTCCAAGTAACCACCCATAACCACCCTTAACCGACTTGGTGTAACTACCCATAATGGTGGCCTTTCATCCATAAGGAAGAGAGAGAGATTTATGTGTTTCCATGTGTCAGCACGTGGTTAAGTCACATGTCAATTGGCTAGTAGTCCATGTAAGCTGCCATGTCATCACCCGATGACATGTCTCTACCACCTCACTATCACTCAGCTAGTGTCACTACCCCGAGCTGGGTCCAACTACCTTGAGTTGACTTGAGCTAGAGTGAGCTAGGTGAGCTGGAGTGAGTTAGCTTAAGCTACTGTGAGCTATTCAAAACTCACGTTGAGCTATCTCTAGCTATCTCATGAACACATTGCTGCTAAGCTTCAAGTCATGATCCATCTGATCAAGTTTGACTTGTGCGAACACAAGTATTCGCTCAAATTCCAACAGCTCCCACTGTCATTAGCATATGGGCCAATCTTCACTAACACATCAAGAACACATAAAAGTAAATGCAGACTCATACAAGGCATATGGGTCGTGACCCTTTGGCGAAAGTTGAGTTTTTCTTACTATGCAACTATTAAGTTAGACATAGCAGAATTTCTCAAATCAATGTGACCTACCTACTAACCTAAATAGGTAGTCGTCAAAATGACTCCCACTGTCATTAGCATTAATGGCAACCATTAAGTTCGCCTGATACCTAAGACTTGTTGTTACGCAATGTTTGGCTACTTTCAATCCCTTTTGTGAGTTGAAACTAATTCAAACTCATGAACCGTACCAAACAACGGGTACTTATGCTTTAAACCGCTATGTAGTGGAGTCTTGTTTCGCTGAGAAACATATGATCCGGACCGATTCCACTTGACGCTGAAAGAATATTCAAATTGAAAACCTCAAATTTCACATTTCTAGAGTCCCCATACCATTTTCGACTATGTTCCAAATGTCTCTTAGAATCCATAACCCTGTTCTAAGTTCTCATTCAGTAGTTCTAACCATGCTAAGTTCAACAACCTAGCCAAATCGTCCTAGGGTTTTAACCTAGGGCTCTAATACCAATTGTAACACCCCGTCTCGCCAGGCGTGTCACTATAAGGGTATTTCCCGAGATTTCTTTTTTTTTCTTCAAGTTCAACACGCGCGGTATATCAAGAACAGTCTTCACATGTAGATACAAAACCCCGCGAACCCCAGCCTTGCCCGTTTAACTATCAAGATCAATAATCTTAAACTAAACGAGTCTTAATACAACGCAGCGGATACATTAATACCGAAACACCATAGTTCTTACATTGTATTTCCATAGCAAAATACGTAATACAAATCAAATGATAAAATCGCTATTATACAACCGTTTATTTACAACCTGATATGCATATTAAATCCTCCAAACGTTACAACAACTATCAAACTATGCTCCAATGGCCCCCAACTGGCCGTGTCCTTGCCCTCGCAGCAATTCCTGACTGGAACATCAAATGTTCCAGGGGCATAGCCCAAGTTAGATGATAAACATCTAAGTGACGGCATAAACAGTTTATACAATGCATGAGGGACACACAAGCATGGCATACTCAGACAAACGTAAATATGCAAGACACGTCTAACTTGAGAATTCACCCTGACATACTTAATCCCCGGGTGCCCTACCGTGTCACTCGGTTACCAGTCCCGGATGCCCTACCGTGTCACCCGATCACCAGTACCGGCCCCGGATGCCCTACCGTGTCACCCGATCGCCAGGACTAAGCCTGTCCCATTCTCAAGAAGACCCATCCCGTCCCATACAGAAAATAATATTGACACGAATATCAATACCCCGATGATATGAAAATCACACGCCATGCATAGACTCTTTTGTAAGTAAAAACAGTTGATGCAATATATCACATGTACAATATGCAAATGATGACATGAAAAGATAAGTGAAACGCTTTCGCAGAACAACCCAAGTTCCGGAGGGTAAAATCGCTCACTAGAACTGGCCTCATTTGCGTGTAACCTAAGTTTGGGAGGGTAACACCGCCCACCTGAACCCACTACACGCCTTCCAACACATTTTCAAGATAAAGTAAAGATAGGATTAGACCACTCACCTTGAATGTATTCAGATCGCCTCAACCTCGAGCCACAATACTTCCTAAACACCGTATTTAATTAAGGAATCATTAAAATCCATTTTCCTCAATTTTTCATAATTTTCTCTATTTTCTCCCAATTTTCTTCTCGATAACTCCAAAATAATTATTTATTCAACTATTTTCCAAAATATTTCAACACAATAAATCCTAAAATAATTAATCAAAACTACTAGAGTTTAAATTACGAAAATAACCTTCCTCACGCACCCTCACGTGCTTGGCGCGTGTGTGAGGGTGAAGGCTGGCGCGTGGCTGCACGCGCCACCGTCTTCTCCAAAGATCCGGTCACCGGCGATTGCTCCGATGACCACAAAACGGGTACCCCTGAAAGAGCTTGAAGTTTCGATCACAATGGCACTAAAATGAGGCCGAAACAACACCGTTAAGGCCTTTAAAAATCGATTTACAGGTCGGTTGTGGCGAACCGCCTCTAACCCTCGGTCGAACTCGAATAGCCCTCAAACTCGCACCAAAATGCTTCAAATTACTCCCAATCTCTTCTCCTTGATGCAAGGATCAAAAACCCCTTAATCACTCTCTCAACAACATCCAAAAACACGATCGATTTCAGCTCCAAAAGTCGAAACCCTCAGCCTCTCTTTTATACCCGAAAATCGAGCTTCATCCGGCCAATCACCGGCCTTAGCTTGGTCCCCAAGCTTCCTACCGCCGGCTACGACCTCCCCCAGGCCGCCCTTGGCCGTCCCATCGCCGGATTTGGCCTCCACGTGCGGTGGAAGGCGGCGGCCGAAATTCCCATTTCCGTTCACACTATGCAGGTTTTGATAAATTGCAGTTTAACCCCCTTGCTTCTTCCTTTATCATTTCAGCCCTTTTCCTTGTGCCCCTAAACTATCCAAACATACCACTAAGTCCCATAAGTTTAGTACATCTCATTTGAGCCTCGAAACTCCTGAAAAATTACCATTTTGACCTCCCTCGGGTAAAATTAGAAAACTGCACTTAGGCCCGACTAGTCAAATTGACCTTAAATCCATTTGATTCAACCCGAAATCTCTTAAGGGTTGTTCTATACATAAAATATTAGTCCCTAACATGCTCCGTTGACTTTTCGGACGTCTCCTACGTCGATTCGGTTTTCTCAGCCTGGTAATCAGTTGTACCAAAAACTGTTCCTGATCCAATTTATTTCATCACTAAAAATCATAGTTTAAATCGCTCGTCGATACTATCGCATTTTCCTTGGCTATCTAGGGTCCGGGGTACTCCCTCGAGCCACTTCGGTTTGTTAAGGCTGCAACAGTGTGTCCTAAAGCCTTATTCTTTTGATAATTCCACTTGTACCCTTTATCAAATATTATTTATGATCTCAAATCATTCCTGGGTATTACATTCTCCCCCCTTAAGAAATTTCGTCCTCGAAATTTGATCCACGATAATTGTATCATCACTATTGCTAATAACTTCCGATTGCAATGTCCTAAATTCCTTTCTTAGTCCTTAACAATCATTCATAATTTATACCTTTATATGGTTTGAGTTTACCAAACTCGTTTCTTATCTTCTAGAATATCCCGTTGTAGCTCCATATCGGCGGCTACTCAACTCCCAAAATAATTTATAAACCCTAATATCATTCCCAATTGTGTCCTCAAATTATTTTATCTGGCTTTTAAATCCCCCAACCCAATGTTCACACCAAGATTGAACTAACTCGGCTGCCCCGATGGCACAGAAATTGATAACATTGAACTTTCTTGGCGTATCTTTCTTTCAATTATCGATACCTCAATTGCATATTAGCTTTAAAGATAATTTCCTAGCCTCTTTCGGCTGGTCATGCAAATTATCCATTTAGGTCTCCCAAAATTACAATTTCTCTTACAACAGCCTGACATCCTAACATGTTACTATTTCTCTTTCAAACACTACCCATCAATCAAATCAGTTTATCTTAGCATAGAACTCCCATATCGTTTCAATTTAGCGACAACTTTCCATACTTATACGCGTCCTTCATTTGTGGCTCCTCAACTTGGTACTACTAAATGTTCTATTTCATCTAAACGGTGCTTTCCATATTTCTCCACATGTGAAGTAGTCTCTCTATTGAGTTAAACAAAATTCCTATGTTCCTCGATTCTTGGAACAGATTTAATCTTATCCCTCTTAGGCGATCTATTTTCCATAAAACCTTATTGAACAACTCTTTGATTCTCACCGGGTCTTTAACAACACTTGTCATAACTTTAATAGCTTAGCCCACTGTCTTACAACCCAAACAAATATTTCGTAGTGAAACTAGTAACTCACGTTTTTCTTTATAATAATTCACTATATATTTCCTCGACTCGTAACACTCTTCTCGAAAAGAAAAACACTTTTGTTTACTTATCGACTTATAACTTGCCATATCTTTATGTTAACTTTATTTCTTTTAATCCTTCAACTCGTGTTCTCAAGGGTACCTAAGTATACTTACCACTGCTCCAACCTTTATATATCGCCAAAGGCAAGGTTTGAAACAACTAAATCGTAACCAATTGCTAATAATTCCTAAAGTGTGTAATATTAAATAAACTAAGAGCCAAGTCGATAACAATAATTAAATTCCTCCCAAAGCTATATCTAGAAAACAATCATCCCACCTCTTGGTTAACACATTTTTCCTAAGCAACTTCACGGCACATGTTTATACCAAGGTTTACTCCTATTCCTAATTAGAAGCTACCTTGACCTAGGAGCAATATTTCTATTTCTCCACAACTCCTGAATTCCCCGAGTTTATTCATCACTTCTTAGTAACCTTAACTTCACGAATTTCCATCATGGATGCAATTATCTTAGAAGAATCTTTTACATATCTCCGTTAACAGCTTGCCAAACATTGTTTCATCACTCGAGATTACTTTTACTTCTTTCGATTCTCTTTTGACTATCGACCACCATAATCCACATAGCAATTAACCCGCTTAGGTCATCTTCCAATCCTTCAACTTTTCCATAATGATTTAGGGATCCTGCCACGATGCTCTAGTCCCTTGGAACTTGGACTCTAAACCATACATAACATTCTCAGTGTCGCCCAAACTTTGGTACCTGACCGTCTCCACAGTTCACTGTGTTGCTCCGACTCGTAGGTATCACACCCCAAACCGCGAGCCAACCACCAGTCCTCTGCCTTGGTCCCTAAGCTCAGCTCCATTGTTACAGACCAACACCAATGGTGTTATCGTTATGCTAGAATTCCTCATTCCATCTCTGAGAGCTACAGTGGTTCTATTGGTACTAATCCAACTCCCTGATCTTTTGGATTTCTAATGTTCTTTTCTAGAGTAACACTCAATCGTATCGAGCATCCTTATCCTAACCATTCCTAAGACTTCGAATTTCTTTCTCACAATTTAATCTCTTTTACTTTCCAAATTTGTTACCCATGTGACGGAACCTCACGCTCCTGTTGCTACTTTTGCAGACGTTCATAATTTATCAAACACTCCAACATCAATTGTATTTCCAGTTTATCATTTTCTAAACTTATACTAGATCGTTCAACCATATTCTCGTCACGGCCGTATGCTCAATCTATCACAAGATTGGCTTAGAAATTTCATTCTCCTTATATGTTTATTCCACGATTGACTTTCAACTAACACTCACTATATAGGTCATTATGTCAATTATTCCTATTTCTTTGAATCTATTAGGACCAACTTCACTTTTGCTAAGACCTAATCCAATCCCAAGATATCTTTATGAGCTTAATCAAGCTTTAGCAAGTCTATCTCAATGCTTGGTGCCTTAAAACTCAAACCAAGACTTTTATGACTACCTCTCAGTCCTTGATAATCATCGTTATGCTAATTATTTTCTTTGAGTTTGTATCTTCTTAAATTGGCTAAAGTCATTTCAAGCTTATAATATAATCGTCTCCACAGGTTAAAATACCATTTTATCTCCAAGTATATACGGTACACGTAAATTTTCTTTTAGCAACCTCAATAGTTATACGCATAATTCCCTTATCCCAAGATTTTTCTAATTCCCAAGGTTCGTTTTAAATCACAAATCTCTAATCTATCGTTGTTTCCTATATTATTTACAATCTCAAAATCATCAAGTATGGTTCCATTTTGCAAATTCTCTGTAGACCAAAAGATTCTTTCAACTGCCAAGGAAAAATTCTAATCCTCGAAACATGCAAACTTTACGTTTTACATCCTAATAACTTCCGATTGTACCTTGATCCTAACTATGGTTGGTTTACAATCGATCCCTCATTGTCTAATAGTGACCATTAATAAGGAAATTAGATTGAGATTACATTCTAAGATTTCATTCGAAAGGAAAATTCTACTTAGAGCACCTTATACAAGCCAAATACTTCCGAGAAAAACTTCTAAACACCTCAACAAGAATTCGATCCTCATTTAGTTCCGACTTGTTTTCCTCGTTTGATCCTAAACTAATATCCTCGATATAATTCTCTTTTCTGTCATCTCCCAAAACTTTCATAAAACTTAAATCTACGCCTTAAACTCTCTTTGTCCTTGAATAACATATGACTCGTCCCTATGAGTCATTTTCTTAAGGTATTATTTCCTTATTTTCTCTATCATCAATTCTGATTCTTTTTTTCTCAATATCCCCATCAACACTTCCGGATTCCAAAAATCCTCAAGCTCTGTTCTCTAAAGCACTTATCGAATCATCCTGAGTTTCTTATTGGGTCGTCCCTTAGGATCCTCGATTTATACCAAGTCAATCTTTCCCTTGAATCCTTATACCATTCAATCAAAACCTGACTTACAATTAGGTTATGTCATATCAAACTAATTGTCCACAACTTGTTTCTTCTTACTAACCACCAGTTATCCCAACATTTAGTGAGATTGATTTTAACTAATGATCTCCAATCTACGATTTCCGATTCTTATGAATCCTCAGTCATGGTTTGTCGAACTAACCTTACATTCGACCCATATTGCTCGATGCTAACTCCCAATCCAACGTTTCATCACTCAGCAAAATCTAGTATTCTCCAATTAATAATTTCAAAGACTTCAACCGACAAACCCCCAAATTTCCATGCAGGGATTTTGTCTTTATGATCTACCAGTTCCTTTCCCCTAAGTCTCCATCCGGGATTTTCACTAGTTAGCCCTAACTGAATCTGTTCTTCTTAGGTCCTCAATTCGGATATCCAACTAAACCTTAAGATCTTCGAGTCGTTCCTTTTTCTCACGCTCTCGACAGGTTCTCCTAATAACCTTCGTCACTTCACTTATCTTTGTCCGGGCACGACATCACCATTATTTAACATGTCCCAATCGGGAGGGTATTAAGACAATTCACTAAGATTCTTCCGAAAGAGATTTTATACTATACTTCAAGTTGTACCGGAATCACCAAAGTATTTATTCCTTAAAGGTTTTGGATCATATATCTCTTTCATTTCGACGACCCTCTTCTCTAGCTTTCTAATTTCCAAAAGATATGAATAGAACTTGTTAATCTCCACTTGATGCTGAAAGCATATTCAAATTGAAAACCTCAAATTTCACATTTCTAGAGTCCCCATACCATTTTTGACTATGTTCCAAATGTCTCTTAGAATCCATAACCCTGTTCTAAGTTCTCATTCAGTAGTTCTAACCATGCTAAGTTCAACAACCTAGCCAAATCGTCCTAGGGTTTTAACCTAGGGCTCTGATACCAATTGTAACACCCCGTCTCGCCAGGCGTGTCACTATAAGGGTATTTCCTGGGATTTCTTTTTTTTTTTCTTCAAGTTCAACACGCGCGGTATATCAAGAACAGTCTTCACATGTAGATACAAAACCCCGCGAACCCCAGCCTTGCCCATTTAACTATCAAGATCAATAATCTTAAACTAAACGAGTCTTAATACAACGCAGCGGATACATTAATACCGAAACACCATAGTTCTTACATTGTATTTCCATAGCAAAATACGTAATACAGATCAAATGATAAAATCGCTATTATACAACCGTTTATTTACAACCTGATATGCATATTAAATCCTCCAAACGTTACAACGACTATCAAACTATGCTCTAATGGCCCCCAACTGGCCGTGTCCTTGCCCTCGCAGCAATTCCTGGCTGGAACATCAAATGTTCCAGGGGCATAGCCCAAGTTAGATGATAAACATCTAAGTGACGGCATAAACAGTTTATACAATGCATGAGGGACACACGAGCATGGCATACTCAGACAAACGTAAATATGCAAGACACGTCTAACTTGAGAATTCACCCTGACATACTTAATCCCCGGGTGCCCTACCGTGTCACTCGGTTACCAGTCCCGGATGCCCTACCGTGTCACCCGATCACCAGTACCGGCCCCGGATGCCGTACCGTGTCACCCGATTGCCAGGACTAAGCCTATCCCATTCTCAAGAAGACCCCATCCCGTCCCATACAGAAAATAATATTGACACGAATATCAATACCCCGATGATATGAAAATCACACGCCATGCACAGACTCTTTTGTAAGTAAAAACAGTTGATGCAATATATCACATGTACAATATGCAAATGATGACCTGAAAAGATAAGTGAAACGCTTTCGCAGAACAACCCAAGTTTCGGAGGGTAAAATCGCTCACTAGAACTGGCCTCATTTGCGTGTAACCTAAGTTTGGGAGGGTAACACCGCCCACCTGAACCCACTACACGCCTTCCAACACATTTTCAAGATAAGGTAAAGATAGGATTAGACCATTCACCTTGAATGTATTCAGATTGCCTCGATCCTCGTGCAACGCCTTGATTTGCGTGCCAAATCTCAAATGCTTGAACTTATACTCAACCTCGAGCCACAATACTTCCTAAACACCGTATTTAATTAAGGAATCATTAAAATCCATTTTCCTTAATTTTTCATAATTTTCTCTACTTTCTCCCAATTTTCTTCTCGATAATTCCAAAATAATTATTTATTCAACTATTTTCCAAAATATTTCAACACAATAAATCCTAAAATAATTAATTAATACTACTGGAGTTTAAATTACGAAAATAACCTTCCTCACGCGCCCTCACGCGCTTGGCGTGTGTGTGAGGGTGAAGGCTAGTGCGTGGCTGCACGCGCCACCGTCTTCTCCAAAGATCCGGTCACCGGCGGTTGCTCCGATGACCACAAAACGGGTACCCCCTGAAAGAGCTTGAAGGTCAATCACAATGGCACTAAAATGAGGCCGAAACAACACCGTTAAGGCCTTCAAAAATCGATTTACAGGTCGGTTGTGGCGAATCGCCTCTAACCCTCAGTCGAACTCGAATAGCCCTCAAACTCGCACCAAAATGCTTCAAATTACTCCCAATCTCTTCTCCTTGATGCAAGGATCAAAAACCCCTTAATCACTCTCTCAACAACATCCAAAAACACGATCGATTTCAGCTCCAAAAGTCGAAACCCTCGGCCTCTCTTTTATACCCGAAAATCGAGCTTCATCCGGCCAATCACCGGCCTTAGCTTGGTCCCCAAGCTTCCTACCGCCGGCTACGACCTCCCCCAGGCCGCCCTTGGCCGTCCCATCGCCGGATTTGGCCTCCACGTGCGGTGGAAGGCGGCGGCCGAAATTCCCATTTCCGTTCACACTATGCAGGTTTTGATAAATTGCAGTTTAACCCCCTTGCTTCTTCCTTTATCATTTCAGCCCTTTTCCTTGTGCCCCTAAACTATCCAAACATACCACTAAGTCCCATAAGTTTAGTACATCTCATTTGAGCCTCGAAACTCCTGAAAAATTACCATTTTGACCTCCCTCGGGTAAAATTAGAAAACTGCACTTAGGCCCGACTTGTCAAATTGACCTTAAATCCATTTGATTCAACCCGAAATCTCTTAAGGGTTGTTCTATACATAAAATATTAGTCCCTAACATGCTCCGTTGACTTTTCGGACGTCTCCTACGTCGATTCAGTTTTCTCGGCCTGGTCATCAGCTGTACCGAAAACTGTTCCTGATCCAATTTATTTCATCACTAAAAATCATAGTTTAAATCGCTCGTCGATACTATACCATTTTCCTTGGCTATCTAGGGTCCGGGGTACTCCCTCGAGCCACTTCGGTCTGTTAAGGCTGCAACAGTGTGTCCTAAAGCCTTATTCTTTTGATAATTCCACTTGTACCCTTTATCAAATATTATTTATGATCTCAAATCATTCCTGGGTATTACAATGATGCACATCATCATCATGTTGTTCAGGAGGTTGATCATCTTCGACCAATTCTTGATGTTGATCTATTTGATCACTTTCTTGTGTAGGCATATCTTGATCAATATTTTGATCATTGTTAGTCACATCTTGACAAACTTCAGTTGGATGCTCAACACTCCCACTCAACCCAACATTCCCAAACACTCCTTGTGGTGTAGGTATAGTTGATACATTGTGAGTATCAACTTGTGATTCAGACATTTCATAAAAGGAAACTCCTGTAGAAACATTCCCTTTTCTTGGAAACTCATTTTCCAAAAATACTACACCCCTTGAATCAAATTCAGGTCTTTCACTCCCTTCCTCTAAATCAGAAAACACATAGCCTTTAGAGTGTTCGCAGTACCTAAGGAAAACACATTTCTTTCCTTTTGGTCCTAACTTTTCAAATTCAGATTTGGTGTTAAGGACATAGGCTGCACAGCCCCAAGGCCTTAAATTGCTCAAATTTGGCCTCCTTTTAGTCCATAACTCATAAGGAGTAGAAGATACTGATTTGGAGGGCATTCGATTGAGCACATATGTTGTTGTTAGCAACGCATCTCCCCAATAAGACATATCTAAGTTAGCTTGACCATCATAGATCTCACCATGTCTAAGAGTGTGCGATTCTTCCTTTCGGCCACTCCATTTTGTTGGGGTGTATCAGGAATAGTAAGATGCCTTTCTATTCCTTTTTTCTCACAGAACCCCTTAAAAAAATTAGACATATACTCACCTCCACGATCTGTCCTCAGACATTTGATCGTAGTATTAAGTTGATTCTCAACCAATTGCATATATTCCAAGAAGCAACTCATTGCTTCACTTTTAAACTTTAACAAGTACACATGTGTATAACGAGTATAGTCATCAGTGAATGTGAGGAAATATCTAAACCCTTGTCTAGATATCACATTCAAGGGATCACATATGTCAGAATGTACTAAAGCTAATGGAAACTGAACTCGGGACCCTTTCCCAAATGGTTTCCTACTCATCTTTCCAGCAAGGCAATATTCACATGTAGGAAGAGATACATTTCTCAAAGAACCAAGTAAGCCTTCTTTGACTAACCTTTTCATTCTTGGTTCTCCTAAATGCCCTAATCTTGAATGCCATAAACATTCATCTTGCCTTTCAGCTATAAGACAATGAGTGTTTGACTTTTCATTTGAAGAATTCAAAACAAAGAAACCATCATGTAAGAAACCAGAACCAACAAACTTTTTATTGGAAAATAGATGCACTTTATTTCCATGAAATATTAATTCATAACCAAAATACAAAAGACAAGATACAGAAATCAAGTTTCTTCTAATTTGAGGTACATAGAGTACGTCTACTAAATGGAGACAATGTCCATCCTTTATCGAAATCTCACAAATCCCAATTCCTTGTACTTCAAGTCGTGCATTATTTCCAACATATACCCACTTGGTACTTGGTGGAATCTTCCTGAAATGCACGAACAACTCACGATCTTTTACGATGTGGCTGGTTGCTCCTGAATCCAAAACCCATCCTGAGTTAGAATCAACCATGAAAGTACATGATGCAACTAATGCATCAAATGTAAAAGGAATAAAGTGTACCTTTGGTATAGTGCAATCACGTGCAAAATGACCCTTTTGGCCACAGTTGAAGCACTTGATTTTCTTGGGATCCTTTCCCTTCTTGGGATCTATTCCCTTCTTGTCCTTGCCCTTCTTTACAGACAACTTTCCATTCATTCTTTTCCCTTTCTTGAAACCTTTGTTCCACTTCTTCTTTTTAGAAGTATTACCTTCAGCTACAAAAGCTTTAGGGTTAGTAATATCCATCACTTCTGCTTCCAAAAGCAAATGACAGGCAATATCCTCAAAGGTCTTAATTTTAGTGTTGTGTCGTAAATTGATCTTTATCAATTGCCACTCACTATCGGGAAGTGAACGAATGACAGCTTGCACTTGTTGTTCATCAGTTAGAGTATGTCCCACAGCCTTTAATCCAGTGATCATTTTGGACATCTCTCGTAGATGCCTTCTCATTGTATGATCAGGCTTTTCCATATAATTCTCAAATTTGAGAATTAGTGCTCTTTGCCTCTCTAGAGAGATGCTACCAAACTTTTCCTTAGCCTTGTCCCATATGGCTTTGGCTGATTCAAGCACAACGAAATCCACCATGATGTCATCAATCATTGCACTAAGCAAAGTGATTCTTGCCATGGTATCTTTCTTTTTGAAATTGACATAATCCATCTTTTGCTGGGGCGTTGCCTTGTCACCGGGATCTATCATGGTTTTGGTGATCATTTCAAGGGTTTCTTGCTCAATTAGTATGAATTGAACCTTTTGTTGCCATATAGCATAATTGTCACCATCAAGCTTCAAATCTTTATTGAGCTCGGCGATTATGCCCTTAGTAGCATTAGCCATTTACATGCACATGCACATGCATCCATTAGCAACTTGTCCATAACTTTTCATTCAAAGCATTATACTAAACAACTAATCAAATAACATACACACTCAATCCAAAAGTATGTTTTTATCATACAATCAAAATCTCGTATGCATGCATATGATCAGCATGTTTAATAAAATCTGTGAATGACAATACAGCCTTCTCTTTTTATATTTGTTGTAGATCCAAGGTATGATAATCAGTTATAACTGTAGATCAATACCGAGGATAATCAGCCTATTAACTCAAGCCGTAGATCCAAGATATGATAATCAGTAGTAACTGTAGATCAATACTAAGGATAATCAGCCTATTGACTCTAAGATCAATCATAACTTGCTGTAGATCCAAGGTATGATAGTCATTCGTAACTGTAGATCAATACCAAGGATAATCAGCCTATACACTCAAGTCGGGTCTTACCGATACAAAGATCAGCATAGCCCATTCTTGAGTCCATTTTCTTTAAGCATGGATTTTCATCTTAAAAGGAACCAAATATATATGATACATCATAAAAAAATAACATGTATCATAAAACTGAAACAATTTAGTAAGAATATAAATTCATAATATTGCTTTAGTCAACGCCAAATAAGATGAAATAAAAGAAAAATAGAAGAGAGAGCAAAAGGCACAAAACCTTGGCTCTGATACCACTGAAAGATTTCTTATGGTAAAATAGCGGAATAGAAATCTTACTTTGCTAGGATCGATTTGATGTAAAACACAACTCCACAACAAGGGTAATTTGATTACCAACTTAAAGAAGCAGCAACCAAAATACTTTCACAACCCAATGTGCCTTCTCTTTGCTAGTCTCTTATTCTTCTCTCTAGAAGAATATCTTTCAATCCTCTTCTCTTACCTTTACTTTGTAATATACAAATAAAGGCTCTCAAATTCATGCATTGGATGAAATGGGTGGTGGTCTATTTATAATTGAGTGCCACCCCTTCCCAAAGGACTTGTCTTTGGAGAAAGGGTGCTTGGAACCTTCCAAGTAACCACCCATAACCACCCTTAACCAACTTGGTGTAACTACCCATAATGGTGGCCTTTCATCCATAAGGAAGAGAGAGAGATTTATGTGTTTCCATGTGTCAGCACGTGGTTAAGTCACATGTCAATTGGCTAGTAGTCCATGTAAGCTGCCATGTCATCACCCGATGACATGTCTCTGCCACCTCACTATCACTCAGCTAGTGTCACTACCCCGAGCTGGGTCCAACAACCTTGAGTTGACTTGAGCTAGAGTGAGTTAGGTGAGCTGGAGTGAGTTAGCTTAAGCTACTATGAGCTATTCAAAACTCACGTTGAGCTATCTCCAGCTATCTCATGAGCACATTGCTGCTAAGCTTCAAGTCATGATCCATCTGATCAAGTTTGACTTGTGCGAACACAAGTATTCGCTCAAATTCCAACACTTTCTTGTTTCAAGTGTTATATTATGCACCCATGGCTAAAACACAAGTTTTAAAAACTTCCCAAAATTTCAATTTGGGCTTCTATTAGTGCATTAAGTGTATCAAAATGTCGTCTTTCACATAGATTCTGAATTGTCAAAAGCAAATAAGTCAATTTAGAGATATCGTTGTTTAAATGAAGGGGTCTGTTTCTTGTTTCAAGTGTTCTACTATGCACCCATGGCTAAAACTCAAGCTTTAGAAACTTCCCAAAATGCGAGTTTGGACTTTCATTAGTGTATTACGTGTATCAAAATGTCGTCTTTCACATAGATTCAAAATCATTAAAAGAAAATAAGTCAATTTTGAGATAACGTTGTTTTAATAAAGTTGTCTCTTTCTTGTTTGAAGTCTTCTACTATGCACCCATGGCTAAAACTCAAGTTTTCAAAACTTCCCGAAATCCAAATTTGGACTTTCATTAGTGCATTAAGTGTACCAAAATGTCATCTTTCACAAAGATTCGGAATCGTTTAAAGCAAATAAGGCAATTTTGAGATATCGTTTTTTTAATAAAGTTGTCTCTTTCTTTTTCCAAGTGTTCTACTATACACCCATGACTAAAACTTAAGTTCTAAAAACTTCCGAAAATCCTAATTTGGACTTCTATTAGTGCCTTAAGTGTATCAAAATGTCATCTTCCATATAGATTCGGAATTGCCAAAAGAAAATAAGTCAATTTGGAGATATCGTTGTTTTAATCAAGTTGTCTCTTTCTTATTTCAAGTGTTCTACACTGTACCGATGGCTAAAACTCAAGTTTATAAACTTCTCGAGAACCGAATTTGGGCTTCTATTAGTACATTAAGTATATCAAAATGTGGTCTTTCACATAGATTCAGAATCGTCAAAAGCAAATTAGTCAATTTTGAGATCTCGTTGTTTTACTCAACTTGTCTCTTTCTTGTTTCAAGAGTTCTACTATGCACCCATTGAAAGATTTCTTATCTGAAAGATAGCGGAATAGAAATCTTACTTTGCTAGGATCGATTTGATGTAAAACACAACTCCACACCAAGGGTAATTTGATTACAAACTTAAAGAAGCAGCAACCAAAATACTTTCACAACCCAATGTGCCTTCTCTTTGCTAGTCTCTTATTCTTCTCTCTAGAAGAATATCTTTCAATCCTCTTCTCTTACCTTTACTTTGTAATAAACAAATAAAGGCTCTCAAATTCATGCATTGGATGAAATGGGTGGTGGTCTATTTATAATTGAGTGCCACCCCTTCCCAAAGGACTTGTCTTTGGAGAAAGGGTGCTTGGAACCTTCCAAGTAACCACCCATAACCACCCTTAACCAACTTGGTGTAACTACCCATAATGGTGGCCTTTCATCCATAAGGAAGAGAGAGAGATTTATGTGTTTCCATGTGTCAGCACGTGGTTAAGTCACATGTCAATTGGCTAGTAGTCCATGTAAGCTGCCATGTCATCACCCGATGACATGTCTCTGCCACCTCACTATCACTCAGCTAGTGTCACTACCCCGAGCTGGGTCCAACAACCTTGAGTTGACTTGAGCTAGAGTGAGCTAGTTGAGCTGGAGTGAGTTAGCTTAAGCTACTATGAGCTATTCAAAACTCACGTTGAGCTATCTCCAGCTATCTCATGAGCACATTGCTGCTAAGCTTCAAGTCATGATCCATCTGATCAAGTTTGACTTGTGCGAACACAAGTATTCGCTCAAATTCCAACACTTTCTTGTTTCAAGTGTTATACTATGCACCCATGGCTAAAACACAAGTTTTAAAAACTTCCCAAAATTTCAATTTGGACTTCTATTAGTGCATTAAGTGTATCAAAATGTCGTCTTTCACATAGATTCTGAATTGTCAAAAGCAAATAAGTCAATTTAGAGATATCGTTGTTTAAATGAAGGGGTCTGTTTCTTGTTTCAAGTGTTCTACTATGCACCCATGGCTAAAACTCAAGCTTTAGAAACTTCCCAAAATGCGAGTTTGGACTTTCATTAGTGTATTACGTGTATCAAAATGTCGTCTTTCACATAGATTCAAAATCATTAAAAGAAAATAAGTCAATTTTGAGATAACGTTGTTTTAATAAAGTTGTCTCTTTCTTGTTTGAAGTCTTCTACTATGCACCCATTGTAACACCCCAAATTTCTTGAGCGTGTTATAACTTAGGATTTCGGGATTATAAAAATTTTTCATATCACAATAGCTATCATACACCACATAATATCCCAAAAACCCTAATTTTTACCTTCTCAGCTTAACAAACCCAATAATCAAATAGCTAAGACAGGTATTAAAATCTCAAATGCGGAAGCTAGATCGAACCTAATATGGTTCAAAACCATAACATTTTATTTATCATAAAATTTTTCAAGACGTCTACAAAATGTATTAATATACATCGTCTCTAGCAAATGATAACTAAACATCTTAAACATATCCAAAATTACATAAGCTCGCACATAAACAAAAGTATGCTAAACATGTTACAGGTAGTAAATTAAACATCTTCTTCAACTACCTCCTTTCCCTTAGAGCTGCTCGTCAAACCTGGAACGTTTGAATATTCCAGGGACATAGTCCAATTAGAAGATGAATCTTCTAGTGAGAAACTCCAAAAACAGTTTATATCGATGCATGATCAGGTATAAAATGTATGAGAATACAACGAGAACTACTCCGAAGTGCCTCGTGAACATGTCAGCCTCCTCCAACGAGAGCTTTCTCAATGGCGCATGCATAGCGCCTCTCGGGAGGTCCCTAACCATGTCACTTCGGCCCAACTTCATAGAACTCATGCAAGCACCACATCCGTCGTGCCTTAGACTCACGGTCTTCCCCACGAGAGCTTTCTCGATGGCGCATGCATAGCGCCTCTCGGGGGATCTCCGACTTTTGCCCTCGGCCAACAACAAATAGGTACAACAGTATGGCCACACGAATTTTATAAATGCAACAGTTAAAAAGCCAACAACATATATTTTCAGGAAAATTCAATTCATAGATGCGACATGATTTCACGTCAGCAATAATAAGAGTTTACGTATAAGAACTTCACGAAACACGTGTCATGCAATAAAAGTATCTCATAAGAGAAATAAAAATAGGATTTGGAGTATAGGAGTCTCACATAAACCAATTTGTCACACAAAACTAGGTTTTTAAGTCGGAGCACTCACCTTATTGGGTTATCTCTTCGACGGTATTATTTTACAGCAAACGGCCTAGATTTCTGCAGAAAATACATATTTTGGTAAACCTAAACTCAAATATGTTTACATAGACTTGAAGGTTATTAAATTAGGGGCATAACTGGAAAATATCATGTAAAAAGGACCGCTCACGCGCCCTCACGCGCCCCAAGAAGTCTGGCCACGCGCCCCCACGCGCAGCCATTTTCCAGCGCGTGTAGCTCACGCGCAGGCAGCAGATTCCGAACAGCTTCGAGTCGTTTTCGTATTTCGGCCATATCTCCCTCGTTTTAACTCCGATTCGACCCCCGTTTGAACCTACGTGACCCTCTCTTCCCCCTCTACAGGATTATCAAAAAAAATGGACTTACCTCGCCTTTTTGCTGACTGATTTTGGCGAACTCCGGCGAAGACCCGCAACTCCGATGAGGCTCGTTCTCCCCGGCTTCTCCTTCGATTCCTTCCCGCCTTCTTCCCGAACTTCCTACTCTCTCTCTAGAGAAAGCTCCTTCTCTTAGAGTGCTTCAACTCTCAAGCTTGCTTGGAATGGTTTGAGAAGAAATCAAGGTGCCTATTTATAGAATTCTCCAACCAATGGTGTTATGCCACTTGTCACAATTTTAGCCATGGACTCCAAAGACTTAAAGCCATAATTGAGTAGCTTTTGAAATCCAAAACTAGATTTAATCTAACTTTTGAAATCCAAGCTAAAATCCTAAACTTCCTTCAAATAACACTTTGGCCCTTATTTCAAGTTTTCAACTTTAACATTTCACCACCTAAGCTCATAATTTCATCATTCTTTCATTTGGATAATTTCTCTAATTAGAATTATACCCTCAAACATCAAATTTATCGAGATACTTAAAATCTCGAATTTAATAACTCAAAATTACTTGATATATATGATTTTTCGGAGCCCCTTACCATCATTCGGCTATTTTAGGCTACAACTTAGCTTAACCGAAAAACCGTATCTGATTTAATTTCTTTCAGTGCAATAAGTCTCACCTCGAGACGCTCGTTAAAATTATACCTTTGTCCTTAGGTATCTAAGCTCTAGGGCACTCCCTACGACCGATTCGATCACTTGTTTCCATTTTAAGCATATTTTTCGGTATTTTAAACTCACTTAAAATACGTGGCAACCTTACGAAAATATGGGGTATTACAATCTACCCCCCTTAAAAGAATTTCGTCCTCGAAATTGGCTCATACACGCACTCTCCAAAGATCAAAATAAGCCATTTCACAGCCTGGACATATCTCATAGTCCACAAAATCCCAAATTTTCATTCTAACTTTTTCGGTGGTGAGTAAACAAGAACGGCCAACAACCGTACCTCAACAGTCGACAGCTAACACCCCTACATCTAGCATTCCCTCTGTTAGCCCAACATGGGATCGCTCCTCCCCTAAGGAAATCCGACGCACCTGCTGGCAGAGGCTTCCTCACCTCCAGCGGTCCGGACATTCCCAGCCTGGGTATGGACTGCCCCACCCACTCGGCTCAACCATAGGGACTGCTCGACTGAGGGTCCAGCGATCGATAGTTTTGGTATATCAAGCGACCGATAGTGCTATTCCACCATACTCCACATAAAAAGCCATCATGACGCTATCGTGGTAACACGAACTCAACCAATGGCAGATGCTCTTCCCAAACTTTAGGCATGCACAGACTACCTCGAAACTTGAGAATGTCATCTCTCATCTTAAAAATCAGAACCCCTGGGCTGGTCATACTCATCTATCCATAGATGTATACACCGGTCACCCCCACTAGTCTCTCGTATCTTGGTCTCCAGATCCAGCAGAACCGCCAGGTCAGCTATCAAGACGGACAAACCCTTTGGGACTACACTCACCAACATTAGGCTCAAAAGCCTCGACAACGGCCACCCCTGGGCCATCAACCCGGCCACCTTATTGGCACGCCCCAAGTGATACAAAAAGTGCAGTCGTAGTCCTTCAGGAGCTCCATCCACAGTTGCTGCCTCATGTTCAGGTTTTTCTGTGAGAACACATACCTCAGACTTTTGTGGTCCGTGAACACCTCAAACATCTTACCGCATCGGTAGTGCTTCTATAACCTCAAGAGCACATACCCCAACTGCCAGCACCAAGTCACACATCGGGTAGCTTACCTTGTGCCTCAACGTGATCCACACATGATCACTTGGTCATGTTGCATCAACACGCAACTCAATCCTTTGAGCTATTACAAGCTCTCATTGCATCCGGCATACCATTCTCACTTGACTCTCCTCACAAGTCCTGACATGGATATAACTACTCCGAAAATTCTCTTCATGAATCTCTGACAATAGTCTTCCAATTTCAACATACTTTTAATCTTTTCATAGATAGCTTAGGATCCTATCACAAAGCTCTGGTCCCTTTCTCTGTTACTTATGGCACTACTTCCCAGACATAACTCCAAACCTCATGGATCCTCGAGTCACTCATCCCTAAGGACTCCATATTCTTCCCTATAGGTGTTGAAACCACCATCAGACATCCCATAGGTTCGATTTCAACCCCCAACAAAATTTCACTATGGTCTTGAGCTATACACCTCAAACTATTACATAAATCTTCCACGGATCTGCCTTTCGGCTGATAATGATTTGGGTCCCATGCGGTTGCCTATGGCATAACCTATCCACATGTCCCTTCTCACAGATCGTACCCAGACTTTTGATCATCGCGTGTCTTCCTTACACGAATACACTATCATTCCAAGGACATCAACTCATCATGTCCCAAATCATGGACAATTAAAATTTCCAACTCGAAACCTTTACGGGGCCCAAGACTTCACTTGGCCACTTCATCAGCTAAGTTGACACCAAACTTACATGACCCGATCCCACGAGTCACTTTCTCAAGGTAACCTTACCTCAATTCCAAAATCCAAGGCACTATAGAAACCTCCTCCCTTAACTACTTCGGGCCGACTGGACTTTTAGGTGGTATTCACACCTCCCTTACCCCCATTCAGGGCTAGTGATCACACACACCCATTTCCAACAATGAACCTGGGGTTACCCACCTTGCCTGTAGGACTTTTGGTTAGGTCATCGCACCTCTGTCACTCCATCACACGGCCAAAATTCTCGCATGGGTGACCACAAAGCTAGGGTCACCCTTCATCCTACTGGAAGTCAACTTTATAGCGTGCCTCCATTGCATGCTCTCAGCATTTTTCAAATCCTCGAACCTACTAGACTGCTCAAAATTCTTGGCATAACTCCCAAGATTCAGAGTGGCTTCGCACATCTAGCCACGTACAACTTTCTGATCATCTATCAGGTTCTAATAATGCAAACCTTCTCTTAGGTTCGCCTTGAGTTTACAATCCCCAAAAATCTCCAAGCCCACTCATGGCTAATCAGCTGATAACCTCAAGCTATTAACAGCAAATTCAGACTTATCTATCGATAAATCTATCGAGAATACACCCTGGTATCTCCCAATTTTCTTATGGTTTTTCACCGACCGCAAGCGCCTATACCATATCTTAGCAGGTTCACAATTCACTGACATCACTCAGTTATACCTCTCCCCATTGCCTACCAGGGCTATCTAGCCATTCGAGAGTTTCCATTCTCCGAAATCAAAATCTTGGATCTCTAATCAATTTAGGTATGCAGCTTCTCCTACTGCAATCCGTCATCCTGGCACATCTTTCATTACTTTATTCTCTCAATCACGTCAAAGATTCGCACAATCTTTAAGATGACAATCCACAACTACATTACCAGCTAGAGTAGGTAAGTCTTTACATCACCCACGGTAGTCAAATCCTTGCCGGATTTCTTTCTGAAACTCTAAAGTTTCATCTCGAATCCTTAGATCCTCAATCAATTCTTTCAAGAAATTCCTCAAGAATGTCAAACCGATTTATTTTCAAAAATCTCGACTTAGATCACGATGTCTTCCGAAATCTCAATTCCTTTGCAACCATTGCCCTTAATCCACCATTCATCATGGTGTTTTCAAATTCTTCTCGTTGGGTTGACCACTGAAAACTTTTCCTGATTCCACAGGTCTATTCAACACATTGAACTGTAGTCACAACCTCTGTTGACTAGGTCGCCTTATCAATTGACACAACTCACACGTCATCACTTGGCCATCTTCGACCTCTCACTTGACCCAATCCGTTAGATCCCTGATCCACACATCTCATTTCTGAGACACTAATTGATCCTCGAAAATACTTATTATTCAATCCTAACTCATTAGCTAGGTTATGTCAGATCAGACTAACCATTCATGATTCACTTATCCTTGATAACCACCAGTTATCTCATCATTTCTCACAATGATTTCGACTAATGACCTCAAATCAACAGTCCCCAAATTTCTCGGATCCATAATCATGGTTACCAAGTCAACCTTACATTTGAACCACACTATCGGGTCCTAACGTCCATCAGGCTTCCATCATTTATTGCAAATAATAACCGTATACAGGAATAGTGTTTGCACGTGAATAGTACACCAGGTAAGCTCCCAGGAAAGAGAGGTGGGTCACAAACGGACACACTTAAATACCAAGTCTTTCCTTAGCCAGAACTTTCCTAGACATGCACTTTCACTAAACCACACTTAAATTCATAACCTTTAAAACTTCAACCGTCAATCCCCGAATCTCCAAATAGGGGTTTCGCCTTATGAACCATTAGTCTTGTTCCCTTAAGCCTTCACTTGAGGTCCCTACTAACTGATTCTATTAATATCAGATCCTCTTAAGTCTCCAAATCAAACTTCTCCTAAGTCTCCAAATAACATTCCGCTCTAAAATCGACTATATCAGAGTCACTTAAGTCTTCCAATAAACTTAAGCTCTGATACCAACTGTAACACCCCAAATTTCTTGAGCGTGTTATAACTTAGGATTTCGGGATTATAAAAATTTTTCATATCACAATAGCTATCATACACCACATAATATCCCAAAAACCCTAATTTTTACCTTCTCAGCTTAACAAACCCAATAATCAAATAGCTAAGACAGGTATTAAAATCTCAAATGCGGAAGCTAGATCGAACCTAATATGGTTCAAAACCATAACATTTTATTTATCATAAAATTCTTCAAGACGTCTACAAAATGTATTAATATACATCGTCTCTAGCAAATGATAACTAAACATCTTAAACATATCCAAAATTACATAAGCTCGCACATAAACAAAAGTATGCTAAACATGTTACAGGTAGTAAATTAAACATCTTCTTCAGCTACCTCCTTTCCCTTAGAGCTGCTCGTCAAACCTGGAACGTTTGAATATTCCAGGGACATAGTCCAATTAGAAGATGAATCTTCTAGTGAGAAACTCCAAAAACAGTTTATATCGATGCATGATCAGGTATAAAATGTATGAGAATACAACGAGAACTACTCCGAAGTGCCTCGTGAACATGTCAGCCTCCTCCAACGAGAGCTTTCTCAATGGCGCATGCATAGCGCCTCTCGGGAGGTCCCTAACCATGTCACTTCGGCCCAACTTCATAGAACTCATGCAAGCACCACATCCGTCGTGCCTTAGACTCACGGTCTTCCCCACGAGAGCTTTCTCGATGGCGCATGCATAGCGCCTCTCGGGGGATCTCCGACTTTTGCCCTCGGCCAACAACAAATAGGTACAACAGTATGGCCACACGAATTTTATAAATGCAACAGTTAAAAAGCCAACAGCATATATTTTCAGGAAAATTCAATTCATAGATGCGACATGATTTCACGTCAGCAATAATAAGAGTTTACGTATAAGAACTTCACGAAACACGTGTCATGCAATAAAAGTATCTCATAAGAGAAATAAAAATAGGATTTGGAGTATAGGAGTCTCACATAAACCAATTTGTCACACAAAACTAGGTTTTTAAGTCGGAGCACTCACCTTATTGGGTTATCTCTTCGACGGTATTATTTTACAGCAAACGGCCTAGATTTCTGCAGAAAATACATATTTTTGTAAACCTAAACTCAAATATGTTTACATAGACTTGAAGGGTATTAAATTAGGGGCATAACTGGAAAATATCATGTAAAAAGGACCCCTCACGCGCCCTCACGCGCCCCAAGAAGTCTGGCCACGCGCCCCCACGCGCAGCCATTTTCCAGCGCGTGTAGCTCACGCGCAGGCAGCAGATTCCGAACAGCTTCGAGTCGTTTTCGTATTTCGGCCATATCTCCCTCGTTTTAACTCCGATTCGACCCCCGTTTGAACCTACGTGACCCTCTCTTCCCCCTCTACAGGATTATCAAAAAAAATCGGACTTACCTCGCCTTTTTGCTGACTGATTTTGGCGAACTCCGGCGAAGACCCGCAACTCCGATGAGGCTCGTTCTCCCCGGCTTCTCCTTCGATTCCTTCCCGCCTTCTTCCCGAACTTCCTACTCTCTCTCTAGAGCAAGCTCCTTCTCTTAGAGTGCTTCAACTCTCAAGCTTGCTTGGAATGGTTTGAGAAGAAATCAAGGTGCCTATTTATAGAATTCTCCAACCAATGGTGTTATGCCACTTGTCACAATTTTAGCCATGGACTCCAAAGACTTAAAGCCATAATTGAGTAGCTTTTGAAATCCAAAACTAGATTTAATCTAACTTTTGAAATCCAAGCTAAAATCCTAAACTTCCTTCAAATAACACTTTGGCCCTTATTTCAAGTTTTCAACTTTAACATTTCACCACCTAAGCTCATAATTTCATCATTCTTTCATTTGGATAATTTCTCTAATTAGAATTATACCCTCAAACATCAAATTTATCGAGATACTTAAAATCTCGAATTTAATAACTCAAAATTACTTGATATATATGATTTTTCGGAGCCCCTTACCATCATTCGGCTATTTTAGGCTACAACTTAGCTTAACCGAAAAACCGTATCTGATTTAATTTCTTTCAGTGCAATAAGTCTCACCTCGAGACGCTCGTTAAAATTATACCTTTGTCCTTAGGTATCTAAGCTCTAGGGCACTCCCTACGACCGATTCGATCACTTGTTTCCATTTTAAGCATATTTTTCGGTATTTTAAACTCACTTAAAATACGTGGCAACCTTACGAAAATATGGGGTATTACAATCTACCCCCCTTAAAAGAATTTCGTCCTCGAAATTGGCTCATACACGCACTCTCCAAAGATCAAAATAAGCCATTTCACAGCCTGGACATATCTCATAGTCCACAAAATCCCAAATTTTCATTCTAACTTTTTCGGTGGTGAGTAAACAAGAACGGCCAACAACCGTACCTCAACAGTCGACAGCTAACACCCCTACATCTAGCATTCCCTCTGTTAGCCCAACATGGGATCGCTCCTCCCCTAAGGAAATCCGACGCACCTGCTGGCAGAGGCTTCCTCACCTCCAGCGGTCCGGACATTCCCAGCCTGGGTATGGACTGCCCCACCCACTCGGCTCAACCATAGGGACTGCTCGACTGAGGGTCCAGCGATCGATAGTTTTGGTATATCAAGCGACCGATAGTGCTATTCCACCATACTCCACATAAAAAGCCATCATGACGCTATCGTGGTAACACGAACTCAACCAATGGCAGATGCTCTTCCCAAACTTTAGGCATGCACAGACTACCTCGAAACTTGAGAATGTCATCTCTCATCTTAAAAATCAGAACCCCTGGGCTGGTCATACTCATCTATCCATAGATGTATACACCGGTCACCCCCACTAGTCTCTCGTATCTTGGTCTCCAGATCCAGCAGAACCGCCAGGTCAGCTATCAAGACGGACGAACCCTTTGGGACTACACTCACCAACATTAGGCTCAAAAGCCTCGACAACGGCCACCCCTGGGCCATCAACCCGGCCACCTTATTGGCACGCCCCAAGTGATACAAAAAGTGCAGTCGTAGTCCTTCAGGAGCTCCATCCACAGTTGCTGCCTCATGTTCAGGTTTTTCTGTGAGAACACATACCTCAGACTTTTGTGGTCCGTGAACACCTCAAACATCTTACCGCATCGGTAGTGCTTCTATAACCTCAAGAGCACATACCCCAACTGCCAGCACCAAGTCACACATCGGGTAGCTTACCTTGTGCCTCAACGTGATCCACACATGATCACTTGGTCATGTTGCATCAACACGCAACTCAATCCTTTGAGCTATTACAAGCTCTCATTGCATCCGGCATACCATTCTCACTTGACTCTCCTCACAAGTCCTGACATGGATATAACTACTCCGAAAATTCTCTTCATGAATCTCTGACAATAGTCTTCCAATTTCAACATACTTTTAATCTTTTCATAGATAGCTTAGGATCCTATCACAAAGCTCTGGTCCCTTTCTCTGTTACTTATGGCACTACTTCCCAGACATAACTCCAAACCTCATGGATCCTCGAGTCACTCATCCCTAAGGACTCCATATTCTTCCCTATAGGTGTTGAAACCACCATCAGACATCCCATAGGTTCGATTTCAACCCCCAACAAAATTTCACTATGGTCTTGAGCTATACACCTCAAACTATTACATAAATCTTCCACGGATCTGCCTTTCGGCTGATAATGATTTGGGTCCCATGCGGTTTCCTATGGCATAACCTATCCACATGTCCCTTCTCACAGATCGTACCCAGACTTTTGATCATCGCGTGTCTTCCTTACACGAATACACTATCATTCCAAGGACATCAACTCATCATGTCCCAAATCATGGACAATTAAAATTTCCAACTCGAAACCTTTACGGGGCCCAAGACTTCACTTGGCCACTTCATCAGCTAAGTTGACACCAAACTTACATGACCCGATCCCACGAGTCACTTTCTCAAGGTAACCTTACCTCAATTCCAAAATCCAAGGCACTATAGAAACCTCCTCCCTTAACTACTTCGGGCCGACTGGACTTTTAGGTGGTATTCACACCTCCCTTACCCCCATTCAGGGCTAGTGATCACACACACCCATTTCCAACAATGAACCTGGGGTTACCCACCTTGCCTGTAGGACTTTTGGTTAGGTCATCGCACCTCTGTCACTCCATCACACGGCCAAAATTCTCGCATGGGTGACCACAAAGCTAGGGTCACCCTTCATCCTACTGGAAGTCAACTTTATAGCGTGCCTCCATTGCATGCTCTCAGCATTTTTCAAATCCTCGAACCTACTAGACTGCTCAAAATTCTTGGCATAACTCCCAAGATTCAGAGTGGCTTCGCACATCTAGCCACGTACAACTTTCTGATCATCTATCAGGTTCTAATAATGCAAACCTTCTCTTAGGTTCGCCTTGAGTTTACAATCCCCAAAAATCTCCAAGCCCACTCATGGCTAATCAGCTGATAACCTCAAGCTATTAACAGCAAATTCAGACTTATCTATCGATAAATCTATCGAGAATACACCCTGGTATCTCCCAATTTTCTTATGGTTTTTCACCGACCGCAAGCGCCTATACCATATCTTAGCAGGTTCACAATTCACTGACATCACTCAGTTATACCTCTCCCCATTGCCTACCAGGGCTATCTAGCCATTCGAGAGTTTCCATTCTCCGAAATCAAAATCTTGGATCTCTAATCAATTTAGGTATGCAGCTTCTCCTACTGCAATCCGTCATCCTGGCACATCTTTCATTACTTTATTCTCTCAATCACGTCAAAGATTCGCACAATCTTTAAGATGACAATCCACAACTACATTACCAGCTAGAGTAGGTAAGTCTTTACATCACCCACGGTAGTCAAATCCTTGCCGGATTTCTTTCTGAAACTCTAAAGTTTCATCTCGAATCCTTAGATCCTCAATCAATTCTTTCAAGAAATTCCTCAAGAATGTCAAACCGATTTATTTTCAAAAATCTCGACTTAGATCACGATGTCTTCCGAAATCTCAATTCCTTTGCAACCATTGCCCTTAATCCACCATTCATCATGGTGTTTTCAAATTCTTCTCGTTGGGTTGACCACTGAAAACTTTTCCTGATTCCACAGGTCTATTCAACACATTGAACTGTAGTCACAACCTCTGTTGACTAGGTCGCCTTATCAATTGACACAACTCACACGTCATCACTTGGCCATCTTCGACCTCTCACTTGACCCAATCCGTTAGATCCCTGATCCACACATCTCATTTCTGAGACACTAATTGATCCTCGAAAATACTTATTATTCAATCCTAACTCATTAGCTAGGTTATGTCAGATCAGACTAACCATTCATGATTCACTTATCCTTGATAACCACCAGTTATCTCATCATTTCTCACAATGATTTCGACTAATGACCTCAAATCAACAGTCCCCAAATTTCTCGGATCCATAATCATGGTTACCAAGTCAACCTTACATTTGAACCACACTATCGGGTCCTAACGTCCATCAGGCTTCCATCATTTATTGCAAATAATAACCGTATACAGGAATAGTGTTTGCACGTGAATAGTACACCAGGTAAGCTCCCAGGAAAGAGAGGTGGGTCACAAACGGACACACTTAAATACCAAGTCTTTCCTTAGCCAGAACTTTCCTAGACATGCACTTTCACTAAACCACACTTAAATTCATAACCTTTAAAACTTCAACCGTCAATCCCCGAATCTCCAAATAGGGGTTTCGCCTTATGAACCATTAGTCTTGTTCCCTTAAGCCTTCACTTGAGGTCCCTACTAACTGATTCTATTAATATCAGATCCTCTTAAGTCTCCAAATCAAACTTCTCCTAAGTCTCCAAATAACATTCCGCTCTAAAATCGACTATATCAGAGTCACTTAAGTCTTCCAATAAACTTAAGCTCTGATACCAACTGTAACACCCCAAATTTCTTGAGCGTGTTATAACTTAGGATTTCGGGATTATAAAAATTTTTCATATCACAATAGCTATCATACACCACATAATATCCCAAAAACCCTAATTTTTACCTTCTCAGCTTAACAAACCCAATAATCAAATAGCTAAGACAGGTATTAAAATCTCAAATGCGGAAGCTAGATCGAACCTAATATGGTTCAAAACCATAACATTTTATTTATCATAAAATTCTTCAAGACGTCTACAAAATGTATTAATATACATCGTCTCTAGCAAATGATAACTAAACATCTTAAACATATCCAAAATTACATAAGCTCGCACATAAACAAAAGTATGCTAAACATGTTACAGGTAGTAAATTAAACATCTTCTTCAGCTACCTCCTTTCCCTTAGAGCTGCTCGTCAAACCTGGAACGTTTGAATATTCCAGGGACATAGTCCAATTAGAAGATGAATCTTCTAGTGAGAAACTCCAAAAACAGTTTATATCGATGCATGATCAGGTATAAAATGTATGAGAATACAACGAGAACTACTCCGAAGTGCCTCGTGAACATGTCAGCCTCCTCCAACGAGAGCTTTCTCAATGGCGCATGCATAGCGCCTCTCGGGAGGTCCCTAACCATGTCACTTCGGCCCAACTTCATAGAACTCATGCAAGCACCACATCCGTCGTGCCTTAGACTCACGGTCTTCCCCACGAGAGCTTTCTCGATGGCGCATGCATAGCGCCTCTCGGGGGATCTCCGACTTTTGCCCTCGGCCAACAACAAATAGGTACAACAGTATGGCCACACGAATTTTATAAATGCAACAGTTAAAAAGCCAACAGCATATATTTTCAGGAAAATTCAATTCATAGATGCGACATGATTTCACGTCAGCAATAATAAGAGTTTACGTATAAGAACTTCACGAAACACGTGTCATGCAATAAAAGTATCTCATAAGAGAAATAAAAATAGGATTTGGAGTATAGGAGTCTCACATAAACCAATTTGTCACACAAAACTAGGTTTTTAAGTCGGAGCACTCACCTTATTGGGTTATCTCTTCGACGGTATTATTTTACAGCAAACGGCCTAGATTTCTGCAGAAAATACATATTTTTGTAAACCTAAACTCAAATATGTTTACATAGACTTGAAGGGTATTAAATTAGGGGCATAACTGGAAAATATCATGTAAAAAGGACCCCTCACGCGCCCTCACGCGCCCCAAGAAGTCTGGCCACGCGCCCCCACGCGCAGCCATTTTCCAGCGCGTGTAGCTCACGCGCAGGCAGCAGATTCCGAACAGCTTCGAGTCGTTTTCGTATTTCGGCCATATCTCCCTCGTTTTAACTCCGATTCGACCCCCGTTTGAACCTACGTGACCCTCTCTTCCCCCTCTACAGGATTATCAAAAAAAATCGGACTTACCTCGCCTTTTTGCTGACTGATTTTGGCGAACTCCGGCGAAGACCCGCAACTCCGATGAGGCTCGTTCTCCCCGGCTTCTCCTTCGATTCCTTCCCGCCTTCTTCCCGAACTTCCTACTCTCTCTCTAGAGCAAGCTCCTTCTCTTAGAGTGCTTCAACTCTCAAGCTTGCTTGGAATGGTTTGAGAAGAAATCAAGGTGCCTATTTATAGAATTCTCCAACCAATGGTGTTATGCCACTTGTCACAATTTTAGCCATGGACTCCAAAGACTTAAAGCCATAATTGAGTAGCTTTTGAAATCCAAAACTAGATTTAATCTAACTTTTGAAATCCAAGCTAAAATCCTAAACTTCCTTCAAATAACACTTTGGCCCTTATTTCAAGTTTTCAACTTTAACATTTCACCACCTAAGCTCATAATTTCATCATTCTTTCATTTGGATAATTTCTCTAATTAGAATTATACCCTCAAACATCAAATTTATCGAGATACTTAAAATCTCGAATTTAATAACTCAAAATTACTTGATATATATGATTTTTCGGAGCCCCTTACCATCATTCGGCTATTTTAGGCTACAACTTAGCTTAACCGAAAAACCGTATCTGATTTAATTTCTTTCAGTGCAATAAGTCTCACCTCGAGACGCTCGTTAAAATTATACCTTTGTCCTTAGGTATCTAAGCTCTAGGGCACTCCCTACGACCGATTCGATCACTTGTTTCCATTTTAAGCATATTTTTCGGTATTTTAAACTCACTTAAAATACGTGGCAACCTTACGAAAATATGGGGTATTACAATCTACCCCCCTTAAAAGAATTTCGTCCTCGAAATTGGCTCATACACGCACTCTCCAAAGATCAAAATAAGCCATTTCACAGCCTGGACATATCTCATAGTCCACAAAATCCCAAATTTTCATTCTAACTTTTTCGGTGGTGAGTAAACAAGAACGGCCAACAACCGTACCTCAACAGTCGACAGCTAACACCCCTACATCTAGCATTCCCTCTGTTAGCCCAACATGGGATCGCTCCTCCCCTAAGGAAATCCGACGCACCTGCTGGCAGAGGCTTCCTCACCTCCAGCGGTCCGGACATTCCCAGCCTGGGTATGGACTGCCCCACCCACTCGGCTCAACCATAGGGACTGCTCGACTGAGGGTCCAGCGATCGATAGTTTTGGTATATCAAGCGACCGATAGTGCTATTCCACCATACTCCACATAAAAAGCCATCATGACGCTATCGTGGTAACACGAACTCAACCAATGGCAGATGCTCTTCCCAAACTTTAGGCATGCACAGACTACCTCGAAACTTGAGAATGTCATCTCTCATCTTAAAAATCAGAACCCCTGGGCTGGTCATACTCATCTATCCATAGATGTATACACCGGTCACCCCCACTAGTCTCTCGTATCTTGGTCTCCAGATCCAGCAGAACCGCCAGGTCAGCTATCAAGACGGACGAACCCTTTGGGACTACACTCACCAACATTAGGCTCAAAAGCCTCGACAACGGCCACCCCTGGGCCATCAACCCGGCCACCTTATTGGCACGCCCCAAGTGATACAAAAAGTGCAGTCGTAGTCCTTCAGGAGCTCCATCCACAGTTGCTGCCTCATGTTCAGGTTTTTCTGTGAGAACACATACCTCAGACTTTTGTGGTCCGTGAACACCTCAAACATCTTACCGCATCGGTAGTGCTTCTATAACCTCAAGAGCACATACCCCAACTACCAGCACCAAGTCACACATCGGGTAGCTTACCTTGTGCCTCAACGTGATCCACACATGATCACTTGGTCATGTTGCATCAACACGCAACTCAATCCTTTGAGCTATTACAAGCTCTCATTGCATCCGGCATACCATTCTCACTTGACTCTCCTCACAAGTCCTGACATGGATATAACTACTCCGAAAATTCTCTTCATGAATCTCTGACAATAGTCTTCCAATTTCAACATACTTTTAATCTTTTCATAGATAGCTTAGGATCCTATCACAAAGCTCTGGTCCCTTTCTCTGTTACTTATGGCACTACTTCCCAGACATAACTCCAAACCTCATGGATCCTCGAGTCACTCATCCCTAAGGACTCCATATTCTTCCCTATAGGTGTTGAAACCACCATCAGACATCCCATAGGTTCGATTTCAACCCCCAACAAAATTTCACTATGGTCTTGAGCTATACACCTCAAACTATTACATAAATCTTCCACGGATCTGCCTTTCGGCTGATAATGATTTGGGTCCCATGCGGTTTCCTATGGCATAACCTATCCACATGTCCCTTCTCACAGATCGTACCCAGACTTTTGATCATCGCGTGTCTTCCTTACACGAATACACTATCATTCCAAGGACATCAACTCATCATGTCCCAAATCATGGACAATTAAAATTTCCAACTCGAAACCTTTACGGGGCCCAAGACTTCACTTGGCCACTTCATCAGCTAAGTTGACACCAAACTTACATGACCCGATCCCACGAGTCACTTTCTCAAGGTAACCTTACCTCAATTCCAAAATCCAAGGCACTATAGAAACCTCCTCCCTTAACTACTTCGGGCCGACTGGACTTTTAGGTGGTATTCACACCTCCCTTACCCCCATTCAGGGCTAGTGATCACACACACCCATTTCCAACAATGAACCTGGGGTTACCCACCTTGCCTGTAGGACTTTTGGTTAGGTCATCGCACCTCTGTCACTCCATCACACGGCCAAAATTCTCGCATGGGTGACCACAAAGCTAGGGTCACCCTTCATCCTACTGGAAGTCAACTTTATAGCGTGCCTCCATTGCATGCTCTCAGCATTTTTCAAATCCTCGAACCTACTAGACTGCTCAAAATTCTTGGCATAACTCCCAAGATTCAGAGTGGCTTCGCACATCTAGCCACGTACAACTTTCTGATCATCTATCAGGTTCTAATAATGCAAACCTTCTCTTAGGTTCGCCTTGAGTTTACAATCCCCAAAAATCTCCAAGCCCACTCATGGCTAATCAGCTGATAACCTCAAGCTATTAACAGCAAATTCAGACTTATCTATCGATAAATCTATCGAGAATACACCCTGGTATCTCCCAATTTTCTTATGGTTTTTCACCGACCGCAAGCGCCTATACCATATCTTAGCAGGTTCACAATTCACTGACATCACTCAGTTATACCTCTCCCCATTGCCTACCAGGGCTATCTAGCCATTCGAGAGTTTCCATTCTCCGAAATCAAAATCTTGGATCTCTAATCAATTTAGGTATGCAGCTTCTCCTACTGCAATCCGTCATCCTGGCACATCTTTCATTACTTTATTCTCTCAATCACGTCAAAGATTCGCACAATCTTTAAGATGACAATCCACAACTACATTACCAGCTAGAGTAGGTAAGTCTTTACATCACCCACGGTAGTCAAATCCTTGCCGGATTTCTTTCTGAAACTCTAAAGTTTCATCTCGAATCCTTAGATCCTCAATCAATTCTTTCAAGAAATTCCTCAAGAATGTCAAACCGATTTATTTTCAAAAATCTCGACTTAGATCACGATGTCTTCCGAAATCTCAATTCCTTTGCAACCATTGCCCTTAATCCACCATTCATCATGGTGTTTTCAAATTCTTCTCGTTGGGTTGACCACTGAAAACTTTTCCTGATTCCACAGGTCTATTCAACACATTGAACTGTAGTCACAACCTCTGTTGACTAGGTCGCCTTATCAATTGACACAACTCACACGTCATCACTTGGCCATCTTCGACCTCTCACTTGACCCAATCCGTTAGATCCCTGATCCACACATCTCATTTCTGAGACACTAATTGATCCTCGAAAATACTTATTATTCAATCCTAACTCATTAGCTAGGTTATGTCAGATCAGACTAACCATTCATGATTCACTTATCCTTGATAACCACCAGTTATCTCATCATTTCTCACAATGATTTCGACTAATGACCTCAAATCAACAGTCCCCAAATTTCTCGGATCCATAATCATGGTTACCAAGTCAACCTTACATTTGAACCACACTATCGGGTCCTAACGTCCATCAGGCTTCCATCATTTATTGCAAATAATAACCGTATACAGGAATAGTGTTTGCACGTGAATAGTACACCAGGTAAGCTCCCAGGAAAGAGAGGTGGGTCACAAACGGACACACTTAAATACCAAGTCTTTCCTTAGCCAGAACTTTCCTAGACATGCACTTTCACTAAACCACACTTAAATTCATAACCTTTAAAACTTCAACCGTCAATCCCCGAATCTCCAAATAGGGGTTTCGCCTTATGAACCATTAGTCTTGTTCCCTTAAGCCTTCACTTGAGGTCCCTACTAACTGATTCTATTAATATCAGATCCTCTTAAGTCTCCAAATCAAACTTCTCCTAAGTCTCCAAATAACATTCCGCTCTAAAATCGACTATATCAGAGTCACTTAAGTCTTCCAATAAACTTAAGCTCTGATACCAACTGTAACACCCCAAATTTCTTGAGCGTGTTATAACTTAGGATTTCGGGATTATAAAAATTTTTCATATCACAATAGCTATCATACACCACATAATATCCCAAAAACCCTAATTTTTACCTTCTCAGCTTAACAAACCCAATAATCAAATAGCTAAGACAGGTATTAAAATCTCAAATGCGGAAGCTAGATCGAACCTAATATGGTTCAAAACCATAACATTTTATTTATCATAAAATTCTTCAAGACGTCTACAAAATGTATTAATATACATCGTCTCTAGCAAATGATAACTAAACATCTTAAACATATCCAAAATTACATAAGCTCGCACATAAACAAAAGTATGCTAAACATGTTACAGGTAGTAAATTAAACATCTTCTTCAGCTACCTCCTTTCCCTTAGAGCTGCTCGTCAAACCTGGAACGTTTGAATATTCCAGGGACATAGTCCAATTAGAAGATGAATCTTCTAGTGAGAAACTCCAAAAACAGTTTATATCGATGCATGATCAGGTATAAAATGTATGAGAATACAACGAGAACTACTCCGAAGTGCCTCGTGAACATGTCAGCCTCCTCCAACGAGAGCTTTCTCAATGGCGCATGCATAGCGCCTCTCGGGAGGTCCCTAACCATGTCACTTCGGCCCAACTTCATAGAACTCATGCAAGCACCACATCCGTCGTGCCTTAGACTCACGGTCTTCCCCACGAGAGCTTTCTCGATGGCGCATGCATAGCGCCTCTCGGGGGATCTCCGACTTTTGCCCTCGGCCAACAACAAATAGGTACAACAGTATGGCCACACGAATTTTATAAATGCAACAGTTAAAAAGCCAACAGCATATATTTTCAGGAAAATTCAATTCATAGATGCGACATGATTTCACGTCAGCAATAATAAGAGTTTACGTATAAGAACTTCACGAAACACGTGTCATGCAATAAAAGTATCTCATAAGAGAAATAAAAATAGGATTTGGAGTATAGGAGTCTCACATAAACCAATTTGTCACACAAAACTAGGTTTTTAAGTCGGAGCACTCACCTTATTGGGTTATCTCTTCGACGGTATTATTTTACAGCAAACGGCCTAGATTTCTGCAGAAAATACATATTTTTGTAAACCTAAACTCAAATATGTTTACATAGACTTGAAGGGTATTAAATTAGGGGCATAACTGGAAAATATCATGTAAAAAGGACCCCTCACGCGCCCTCACGCGCCCCAAGAAGTCTGGCCACGCGCCCCCACGCGCAGCCATTTTCCAGCGCGTGTAGCTCACGCGCAGGCAGCAGATTCCGAACAGCTTCGAGTCGTTTTCGTATTTCGGCCATATCTCCCTCGTTTTAACTCCGATTCGACCCCCGTTTGAACCTACGTGACCCTCTCTTCCCCCTCTACAGGATTATCAAAAAAAATCGGACTTACCTCGCCTTTTTGCTGACTGATTTTGGCGAACTCCGGCGAAGACCCGCAACTCCGATGAGGCTCGTTCTCCCCGGCTTCTCCTTCGATTCCTTCCCGCCTTCTTCCCGAACTTCCTACTCTCTCTCTAGAGCAAGCTCCTTCTCTTAGAGTGCTTCAACTCTCAAGCTTGCTTGGAATGGTTTGAGAAGAAATCAAGGTGCCTATTTATAGAATTCTCCAACCAATGGTGTTATGCCACTTGTCACAATTTTAGCCATGGACTCCAAAGACTTAAAGCCATAATTGAGTAGCTTTTGAAATCCAAAACTAGATTTAATCTAACTTTTGAAATCCAAGCTAAAATCCTAAACTTCCTTCAAATAACACTTTGGCCCTTATTTCAAGTTTTCAACTTTAACATTTTACCACCTAAGCTCATAATTTCATCATTCTTTCATTTGGATAATTTCTCTAATTAGAATTATACCCTCAAACATCAAATTTATCGAGATACTTAAAATCTCGAATTTAATAACTCAAAATTACTTGATATATATGATTTTTCGGAGCCCCTTACCATCATTCGGCTATTTTAGGCTACAACTTAGCTTAACCGAAAAACCGTATCTGATTTAATTTCTTTCAGTGCAATAAGTCTCACCTCGAGACGCTCGTTAAAATTATACCTTTGTCCTTAGGTATCTAAGCTCTAGGGCACTCCCTACGACCGATTCGATCACTTGTTTCCATTTTAAGTATATTTTTTGGTATTTTAAACTCACTTAAAATACGTGGCAACCTTACGAAAATATGGGGTATTACACCCATTGCTAAAACTCAAGTTTTCAAAACTTCCCAAAATCCAAATTTGGACTTTCATTAGTGCATTAAGTGTACCAAAATGTCATCTTTCACAAAGATTCGGAATCGTTTAAAGCAAATAAGGCAATTTTGAGATATCATTTTTTTAATAAAGTTGTCTCTTTCTTTTTCCAAGTGTTCTACTATACACCCATGACTAAAACTTAAGTTCTAAAAACTTCCGAAAATCCTAATTTGGACTTCTATTAGTGCCTTAAGTGTATCAAAATGTCATCTTCCATATAGATTCGGAATAGCCAAAAGAAAATAAGTCAATTTGGAGATATCGTTGTTTTAATCAAATTGTCTCTTTCTTATTTCAAGTGTTCTACACTGTACCGATGGCTAAAACTCAAGTTTATAAACTTCTCGAGAACCGAATTTGGGCTTCTATTAGTACATTAAGTATATAAAAATGTGGTCTTTCACATAGATTCAGAATCGTCAAAAGCAAATTAGTCAATTTTGAGATCTCGTTGTTTTACTCAACTTGTCTCTTTCTTGTTTCAAGAGTTCTACTATGCACCCATTGAAAGATTTCTTATCTGAAAGATAGCGGAATAGAAATCTTACTTTGCTAGGATCGATTTGATGTAAAACACAACTCCACACCAAGGGTAATTTGATTACAAACTTAAAGAAGCAGCAACCAAAATACTTTCACAACCCAATGTGCCTTCTCTTTGCTAGTCTCTTATTCTTCTCTCTAGAAGAATATCTTTCAATCCTCTTCTCTTACCTTTACTTTGTAATAAACAAATAAAGGCTCTCAAATTCATGCATTGGATTAAATGGGTGGTGGTCTATTTATAATTGAGTGCCACCCCTTCCCAAAGGACTTGTCTTTGGAGAAAGGGTGCTTGGAACCTTCCAAGTAACCACCCATAACCACCATTAACCAACTTGGTGTAACTACCCATAATGGTGGCCTTTCATCCATAAGGAAGAGAGAGAGATTTATGTGTTTCCATGTGTCAGCACGTGGTTAAGTCACATGTCAATTGGCTAGTAGTCCATGTAAGCTGCCATGTCATCACCCGATGACATGTCTCTGCCACCTCACTATCACTCAGCTAGTGTCACTACCCCGAGCTGGGTCCAACAACCTTGAGTTGACTTGAGCTAGAGTGAGCTAGGTGAGCTGGAGTGAGTTAGCTTAAGCTACTATGAGCTATTCAAAACTCACGTTGAGCTATCTCCAGCTATCTCATGAGCACATTGCTGCTAAGCTTCAAGTCATGATCCATCTGATCAAGTTTGACTTGTGCGAACACAAGTATTCGCTCAAATTCCAACACTTTCTTGTTTCAAGTGTTATACTATGCACTCATGGCTAAAACACAAGTTTTAAAAACTTCCCGAAATTTCAATTTGGACTTCTATTAGTGCATTAAGTGTATCAAAATGTCGTCTTTCACATAGATTCTGAATTGTCAAAAGCAAATAAGTCAATTTAGAGATATCGTTGTTTAAATGAAGGGGTCTGTTTCTTGTTTCAAGTGTTCTACTATGCACCCATGGCTAAAACTCAAGCTTTAGAAACTTCCCAAAATGCGAGTTTGGACTTTCATTAGTGTATTACGTGTATCAAAATGTCGTCTTTCACATAGATTCAAAATCATTAAAAGAAAATAAGTCAATTTTGAGATAACGTTGTTTTAATAAAGTTGTCTCTTTCTTGTTTGAAGTCTTCTACTATGCACCCATGGCTAAAACTCAAGTTTTCAAAACTTCCCGAAATCCAAATTTGGACTTTCATTAGTGCATTAAGTGTACCAAAATGTCATCTTTCACAAAGATTCGGAATCGTTTAAAGCAAATAAGGCAATTTTGAGATATCATTTTTTTAATAAAGTTGTCTCTTTCTTTTTCCAAGTGTTCTACTATACACCCATGACTAAAACTTAAGTTCTAAAAACTTTCGAAAATCCTAATTTGGACTTCTATTAGTGCCTTAAGTGTATCAAAATGTCATCTTCCATATAGATTCGGAATTGCCAAAAGAAAATAAGTCAATTTGGAGATATCGTTGTTTTAATCAAGTTGTCTCTTTCTTATTTCAAGTGTTCTACACTGTACCGATGGCTAAAACTCAAGTTTATAAACTTCTCGAGAACCGAATTTGGGCTTCTATTAGTACATTAAGTATATCAAAATGTGGTCTTTCACATAGATTCAGAATCGTCAAAAGCAAATTAGTCAATTTTGAGATCTCGTTGTTTTACTCAACTTGTCTCTTTCTTGTTTCAAGAGTTCTACTATGCACCCATTGAAAGATTTCTTATCTGAAAGATAGCGGAATAGAAATCTTACTTTGCTAGGATCGATTTGATGTAAAACACAACTCCACACCAAGGGTAATTTGATTACAAACTTAAAGAAGCAGCAACCAAAATACTTTCACAACCCAATGTGCCTTCTCTTTGCTAGTCTCTTATTCTTCTCTCTAGAAGAATATCTTTCAATCCTCTTCTCTTACCTTTACTTTGTAATAAACAAATAAAGGCTCTCAAATTCATGCATTGGATGAAATGGGTGGTTGTCTATTTATAATTGAGTGCCACCCCTTCCCAAAGGACTTGTCTTTGGAGAAAGGGTGCTTGGAACCTTCCAAGTAACCACCCATAACCACCCTTAACCAACTTGGTGTAACTACCCATAATGGTGGCCTTTCATCCATAAGGAAGAGAGAGAGATTTATGTGTTGCCATGTGTCAGCACGTGGTTAAGTCACATGTCAATTGGCTAGTAGTCCATGTAAGCTACCATGTCATCACCCGATGACATGTCACTGCCACCTCACTATCACTCAGCTAGTGTCACTACCCCGAGCTGGGTCCAACTACCTTGAGTTGACTTGAGCTAGAGTGAGCTAGGTGAGCTGGAGTGAGTTAGCTTAAGCTACTGTGAGCTATTCAAACTCACGTTGAGCTCTCTCGAGCTATCTCATGAGCACATAGCTGCTAAGCTTCAATTCATGATCCATCTGATCAAGTTTGACTTGTGCGTACACAAGTATTCGCTCAAATTCCAACAGCTCCCACTCGCACATGGTAAACTTGAACCAATCTTCACTAACACATCAAGAACACATAAAAGTAAATGCAGACTCATACAAGGCATATGGGCCGTGACCCTTTGGCGAAAGTTGAGTTTTTCTTACTATGCAACTGTTAAGTTAGACATAGTAGATTTTCTCAAATCGATGTGACCTACCTACCTAAATTGATAGTCGTCAAAATGACTCCCACTGTCATTAGCATTAATGGTTATAACCATTAAGTTCGCCTGATACCTAAGACTTGTTGTTATGCAATGTTTGGCTACTTTCAATCCCTTTTGTGAGTTGAAACTAATTCAAACTCATGAATCGTACCAAACAACGAGTACTCATGCTTTAAACCGCTGTGTAGTGAAGTCTTATTTCGCTGAGAAACATATGATCCGAATCGATTCCACATACAAGCGACAGCGTATTCAAACAAAGTCTTTCCTTTTGAACTCACTATCTTACAACTACAAGTTATTTAATTGCCCAACAAAGAAACCAACAGACCACATATTCTCATGGTCATAGCTTACCCATCAAAGCAACATAAATAACTCATAATCACAAAATAGTAGTCAATAGTCACTAAAGGCATACAAAAATGAGAAGCTTACACAACATAAGAGATAGGGATCACTCTTGGTTACTTCTCGGCGGTCATTATATTAAATATACACACATGGTATGAGACATGTGCCACGGTATTACAAGCCACCTAAATGATTTACTACAAGAACCACCCAAATTCTCCCACTTAAATCATGTATAGTGGAATTCTACCAAGTGTACCCACTCAAAGAAATGGTCTCGTTCAACTTGGAGTGTATGTCAAGATTTGAATTATAAATACCGTGCAGACACTGACCAAAACACACATGTTTTGGCTGAACTTCTTTAGGAAGTCCTATCTGGTTCATAGGTTGAGCAATAGATGTGGGGTACATATATGCTCGGTGAATCACACATCACCTCATCTTGAGGTTCTAACACAAAGAACTCATCAAGGCGACTATCATACTCAAGATCACATCCACAAAATAATGTGACTACCTCGAACAATCATCTCATGATTATGTTGGTATTTGAGTAAGTCTCATCCTTAGTTCACAAACTAAGGGCGGATTGCCCGTGTGAGAGAGCCAATCCTCAACCTATACTTGACATATCCTTTAAGTGTTATGGAATATACTAATGGTAATGAAAAGAATACATCTACTCATTTCATTAATAAAAAAACCTTGAATACAATATGGTTTGCATGTTACAAGGAAGTATAATCATATCCTTCGCAACCCCATTGCTTGAACATGACGGACAAATAAATCAGGTGGTATAAGCTTAGTTAAAGGATCTGCCACCATAGCCGTCGTAGGTATATATTTCAAACAAACTTCCTTGGACTCAAGTGCATCTCTCACAAAATTATATTTTATCCCAATATGCTTGGTTTTCCCATGATACTTTGGATCCTTTGTATAAGCCAAAGCTGCTTGACTATCATAGCATATTGTGATAGGCTCATTCTTGCAAGGCATTATACTTAAATGGGAAACAAAACGACCAAGCCATATGGCTTCTTGTACTGCAGCAGCACTTGCCACAAACTCAGCCTCCATGGTGGATAAAGCCGTACAAGTTTGCTTCTTGCTACTCTAAGAAATAGCTCCACTATTTAGCAAAAAAATATAACCCGATGTAGATTTGCATCTATCCTTATCACCTCCCCAATCAGCATCCGTGTATCCAACAAACTGTAAACTACCACCTTGGTAGCATAAACAATAATCTTTCGTACCTTTGAGGTAACGAAAAATCCTTTTGATACACTTCCAATGCTGACTTCTAGGGTTGGATTGATACCTGGCTAATAACCCAACAGCTTGACTTGTATCAGGCCGTGTACACATCATGGCATACATTAGGCTCTAGCACTTGAATATGGAACTTATTCCATTTCATGTTTCTCTTGAGGGTTTTGTGGACACATTGCCTCACTAATTTTGGCATTATGGGCAATCGAGGTATTCATTGGTTTAGCATCCTTCATATGGAAGCGTTCAAGAATCTTATCTATATAAGTTTCTTGAGATAGAGCTAGCAACTTTGTAGCCCGATTCTTTAGAATCTGAACTCCAAGGATGTATGTAGCTTCTCCCATATCTTTCATTTCAAAGGTTGATGATAACCATCCTTTGATGACTTTCAAAAACCCTTTGTTATTACTTGCTAATAGAATGTCATCTACATATAGTGACATGATCACAAATTTGTCCTTGGAATGCAAGACATATACGCAATGATCTTCATCCATCATTTTGAAACCATAGCTCAAAATTGATTGATGGAATTTTAGGTACCACTGCCTAGAAGCTTGCTTCAGGCCGTATATCGACTTCATTAGGTGACATACCTTTTGTTCTTGACCATTTTCGACATAACCCACTGGTTGTGTCATATAGATTTCTTCACTCAAATCACCATTGAGGAAGGTTGTCTTAACATCCATTTGATGTAATTCCAAGTCCATATAGGCTACTATTGCAAGTATTATCCTAATGGAGTTAAACCTGACAACAGGTGAGAAAGTGTCTTGATAATCAACCCCTTCTACCTGTGTGTACCCTTTGGCAACCAATCGTGCCTTGTACCTATCAATGGAACCATCTGCTTTTTGCTTGATTCGAAAAACCCATTTGTTCCCAATTGCTTTCCTCCCTTGTGGAAGATCAACCAAGTCCCAGACATGGTTATCCCTCATAGAATTTAGTTCTTCTTCCATAGCCATTTTCCACTTATCTGAATCAAGACTATTAAGTGCATCCTTAATAGTGCGAGGTTCATCATCCACCTCAAGTGAAATCATGTTCAATTCATCATTTAGAATCCACCATTTCTTTGGTCTTCTAAATATTCTTGAAGACCTACGCACATTAGGAGAAGCATCATGATGCACATTATCATCATGTTGTTCAGGAGGTTGATCATCTTCGACCAATTCTTGATGTTGATCTATTTGATCACTTTCTTGTGTGGGCATATCTTGATCAATATTTTGATCATTGTTAGTCACATCTCGACAAACTTCAGTTGGATGCTCAACGCTCCCACTCAACCCAACATTCCCAAACACTCCTTGTGGTGTAGGTATAGTTGATACATTATGAGTATCAACTTGTGATTCAGACATTTCATAAAAGGAAACTCCTGTAGAAACATTCCCTTTTCTTGGAAACTCATTTTCCAAAAATACTTCATCCCTTGAATCAAATTCAGGTCTTTCACTCCCTTCCTCTAAATCAGCAAACACATAGCCTTTAGAGTGTTCGTAGTACCTAAGGAAAACACATTTCTTTCCTTTTGGTCCTAACTTTCCAAATTCAGATTTGGTGTTATGGACATATGCTGCACAGCCCCAAGGCCTTAAATTGCTCAAATTTGGCCTCCTTTTAGTCCATAACTCATAAGGAGTAGAAGATACTAATTTGGAGGGCATTCGATTGAGCACATATGTTGCTGTTAACAACGCATCTCCCCAATAAGACATATCTAAGTTGGCTTGAGCCATCATAGATCTCACCATGTCTAAGAGTGTACGATTCTTCCTTTCGGCCACTCCATTTTGTTGGGGTGTATCAGGAATAGTAAGATGCCTTTCTATTCCTTTTTGCTCACAGAACCCCTTAAAAAAATTAGACATATACTCACCTCCACGATCTGTCCTTAGACATTTGATCGTAGTATTAAGTTGATTCTCAACCAATTGCATATATGCCAAGAAGCAACTCATTGCTTCACTTTTAAACTTTAACAAGTACACATGTGTATAACGAGTATAGTCATCAGTGAATGTGAGGAAATATCTAAACCCTTGTCTAGATATCACATTTAAGGGACCACATATGTCAGAATGTACTAAAGCTAATGGAAACTGAACTCGGGACCCTTTCCCAAATGGTTTCCTACTCTTCTTTCCAGCAAGGCAATATTCACATGTAGGAAGAGATACATTTCTCAAAGAACCAAGTAAGCCTTCTTTGGCTAACCTTTTCATTCTTGATTCTCCTACATGCCCTAATCTTGAATGCCATAAACATTCATCTTGCCTTTCAACTATAAGACAATGAGTGTTTGACTTTTTATTTGAAGAATTCAAAACAGAGAAACCATCATGTAAGAAACCAGAACCAACAAACGTTTTTTTGGAAAATAAATCAACTTTATTTCCATGAAATGTTAATTCAAAACCAAGATCCAAAAGACAAGATACAGAAATCAAGTTTCTTCTAATCTGTGGTACATAAAGTACATCTACTAAATGGAGACAATGTCCATCCTTTATCGAAATTTCACAAATCCCGATTCCTTGTACTTCAAGTCGTGCATTATTTCCAACATATACCAACTTGGTATTTGGTGGAATCTTCCTGAAATGCATGAACAACTCACGATCTTTTACGATGTGACTGGTTGCTCCTGAATCCAGAACCCATCCTGAGTTAGAATCAACCATGAAAGTACATGATGCAACTAATGCATCAAATGTAAAAGGAGTAGAGTGTACGTTCGGTATAGTGCAATCTCGTGCACAATGACCCATTTGGCCACAGTTGAAGCACTTGATTTTCTTGGGATCATTTCCTTTCTTGGGATCTATCATGGTTTCGATGATCATTTCAAGGGTTTGTTGTTTAGGCCATCTAGCATAATTGTGATCATCAGCATTAGCCATCTACATGCACATGCACATGCACCCATTAGCAACTTGTCCATAACTTTTCATTCAAAGCATTATACTAAACAACCAATCAAATAACATACATACTCAATCCAAAAGTATGCTTTTATCATACAATCAAAACCTCATATGCATGCATGTGATCAGCGTGTTTAATATAATTTGGGAATGACAATACAACCCTTTTTTTTTATATTTGCTGTAGATCTAAGGTATGATAATCAGTTATAACTATAGATCAACACTGAGGATAATCAGCCTATTGACTCAAGCCGTAGACCCAAGGTCTGATAATCAGTGGCAACTGTAGATCAATACCAAGGATAATCAGCCTATTGACTCAAGGGTCAATCACAACTTGCTGTAGATCCAAGGTATGATAATCAGTCGTAACTGTAGATCAATACCAAGGATAATCAGCCAATTCACTCAAGTTGGGTCTTATCGATACAAAGATCAGCCTAGCCCGTTCTTGAGTCCATTTTCTTTAAGCATTGATTTTCATCTTAAAAGTAACCAAATATATATGATACATCATAACAAAATAACATGTATCATAAAACTGAAACAATTTAGAATATTGCTTTAGTCATGGCAAAATAAGATGAAATAAAAGGAAAATAGAGAGCAAAAGGCACAAAACCTTGGCTCTGATACCACTGAAAGATTTCTTATCTGAAAGATAGCGGAATAGAAATCTTACTTTGCTAGGATCGATTTGATGTAAAACACAACTCCACACCAAGGGTAATTTGATTACCAACTTAAAGAAGCAGCAACCAAAATACTTTCACAACCCAATGTGCCTTCTCTTTGCTAGTCTCTTATTCTTCTCTCTAGAAGAATATCTTTCAATCCTCTTTTCTTACCTTTACTTTGTAGTATACAAATAAAGGCTCTCAAATTCATGCATTGGAAGAAATGGGTGGTGGTCTATTTATAATTGAGTGCCACCCCTTCCCAAAGGACTTGTCTTTAGAGAAAGGGTGCTTGGAACCTTCCAAGTAACCACCCATAACCACCCTTAACCAACTTGGTGTAACTACCCATAATGGTGGCCTTTCATCCATAAGGAAGAGAGAGAGAGATTTATGTGTTGCCATGTGTCAGCACGTGGTTAAGTCACATGTCAATTGGTTAGTAGTCCATGTAAGCTGCCATGTCATCACCCGATGACATGTCACTGCCACCTCACTATCACTCAGCTAGTGTCACTACCCCGAGCTGGGTCCAACTACCTTGAGTTGACTTGAGCTAGAGTGAGCTAGGTGAGCTGGAGTTGAGTTGGAGTGAGTTAGCTTAAGCTACTGGGAGCTATTCAAAACTCATGTTGAGCTCTCTCGAGCTATCTCATGAGCACATAGCTGCTAAGCTTCAATTCATGATCCATCTGATCAAGTTTGACTTGTGCGTACACAAGTATTCGCTCAAATTCCAACACCCATGACTAAAACTCAAGCTTTAAAAACTTCCCAAAATCATAATTTGGACTTCTATTAGTGCATTAAGTGTATCAAAATGTCGTCTTTCACATAGATTCAGGATCATCAAAAGCAAATAAGTCAATTTTGAGACATCATTGTTTTAATCAAGTTCTCTCTTTCTTGTTTCAAGTGTTCTACTATGCACCCATGGCTAAAACTCAAGCTGTACAAACTTCCCAAAATCCGAGTTTGGACTTTCATTAGTTATTAAGTGTATCAAAATGTATTCTTCCTTATAGATTCATAATCGTTAAAAGCAAATAAGTCAATTTGGAAATATCGATGTTTTAATCAAGTTGTCTCTTTCTTGTTTCAAGTGTTCTACTATGCACCCATGACTAAAACTTAAGCTTTGAAAGCTTCCCGAAATCCTAATTTGAACTTCTATTAGAGAATTAAGTGTATCAAAATGTCATCTTTCACATAGATTCAGAATCTTGAAAAGGAAAAAAGTCAATTTTGAGATATCGTTGGTTTAATCAAGTGGTCTCTTTCTTACTTCAAGTGTTCTACTATGCACCGAAGGCTAAAACTCAAGATTTAAAAAGTTCTCGAAATCCGAGTTTGGTCTTTCCTTAGTGTATTAAGTGTATCAAAATGTCGTCTTTCACATAGATTCTGAATCATGAAAAGCAAATAAGTCAATTTTGAGATATCGTAGGTTTAATAAAGTTGTCTCTTTCTTAATTCAAGTGTTCTACCATGCACCCATGGCTAAAACTCAAGTTTTCAAAACTTCCCAAAATTCTAATTTGGACTTCTATTAGTGCATTAAGTATATCAAAATGTGGTCTTTCCCATGGATTTGGAATCGTGAAAAGCAAATTAGTCAATTTTGAGATATTGTTGTTTTAATCAAGTTGTGTCTTTCTTGTTTCAAGTGTTCTACTATGCACCCATGGCTAAAACGCAAGTTTTAAAAACTTCCCGAAATTCTAAATCGGACTTCTATTAGTGCATTAAGTGTATCAAAATGTCATCTTTCACATAGATTCAGAATCATTAAAAGCAAATAAGTCAATTTTGAGATATCGTTGTTTTGATCAAGTTATCTCTATCTTGATTCAAGTGTTCTACTATGCACCCATGGCTAAAACTCAAGTTTTAAAAACTTTCCAAAATCAGAGTTTTGACTTTCATTAGTTTATTAAGTGTATCAAAATGTCGTCTTTCACATAGATTCAGAATCGTTAAAAGGAAATAATTCAATTTTGAGATATCGTTGTTATAATAAAATTGTGTCTTTCCTGTTTCAAGTGTTCTACTATGTACCCCTGGCTAAAACTCAAGTTTTCAAAACTACCCGAAATCCGAATTTGGGATTTCATTAGTGCATTAAGTGTACCAAAATGTCATCTTTCACAAAGATTCAGAATCGTTTAAAGGAAATAAGATAATTTTGAGATATCGTTGTTTTAATAAAGTTCTTTCTTTCTTTTTCCAAGTGTTCTACTATGCACCCATGACTAAAACTCAAGTTTTGAAAACTTCCCGAAATCCTAATTTGGACTTCTATTAGTGCATTAAGTGTATCAAAATGTCCTCTTTCACATAGATTCAGAATCGCTAAAAGCAAATAAGTCGATTTCGAGATATCGTTGTTTTAATCAAGTTGTCTCTTTCTTATTTCAAGTGTTCTACAATGCACCGATGGCTAAAACTGAAGTTTTAAAAACTTCCCGAGATCCGAATTTGGGCTTCTATTAGTGCATTAAGTATATCAAAATGTGGTCTTTCACATAGATTCGGAATCGTCAAAAGCAAATTAGTCAATTTTGAGAGATCGTTATTTTTCTCAACTTGTCTCTTTCTTGTTTCAAGTGTTCTACTATGCACCCATGGCTAAATCTCAAGTTTTAAAAACTTCCCAAAATCCGAGTTTGGACTTTGATTAGTGTATTAAGTGTATCAAAATGTCGTCTTTCACATAGATTCAGAATCGTTAAAAGCAAATAAATCAATTTAGAGATATTGTTGTTTTAATCATGTGGTCTCTTTCTTGTTTCAAGTGTTCTACTATGCACCCATGACTAAAACTCAAGATTTAAAAACTTCTCGAAATCATAATTTGGACTTCTATTAGTGCAGTAAGTGTATAAAACTGTCGTCTTTCACATAGATTCGGGATCATCAAATGCAAATAAGTCAATTTTGAGATATCGTTGTTTTAATCAAGTTCTCTCTTTCTTGTTTCAAGTGTTCTACTTGATGAGAATCATGGATGGCTCACTAACAATGATGCAATCGGACAAGTCAACCAAGTCAACCATTTCGGAATTGGATGTTTGACAAGATTTGATCGACAAGATTTGTGCATAAAAAGGAATGGTTGCTGATTGACTGGTTGATTGCAAGATTTGGGCACATGATTGATTGATTGATTGATTGGTTAATTGATTGACCAGATCTAGTTATTTATTTATTTTCTATGTAATTTAGAATTTTTATTAGTTTCAAACATCCAATTCCGAAATGGTTGACTTGGTTGACTTGTCCGATTGCATCATTGTTAGTGAGCCATCCATGATTCTCATCAAGTAGAACACTTGAAACAAGAAAGAGAGAACTTGATTAAAACAACGATATCTCAAAATTGATTTATTTGCTTTTGATGATCCTGAATCTGTGTGAAAGACAACATTTTGATACACTTAATGCACTAATAGAAGTCCAAATTATGATTTCAGGAAGTTTTTAAAGCTTGAGTTTTAGCCATGGGTGCATAGTAGAACACTTGAAACAAGAGAGAGACCACTTGATTAAAACAACGATATCTCTAAATTGACTTATTTGCTTTTAACGATTTTGAATCTATGTGAAAGATGACATTTTGATACACTTAATACTAGTATGAAAGTCCAAACTCAGATTTTGCGAAGTTTTAAAGCTTGAGTTTTAGCCATGGGTGCATAGTAGAACTCTTGAAACAAGAAAGAGACAAGTTGAGTAAAACAACGAGATCTCAAAATTGACTAATTTGCTTTTGACGATTCTGAATCTATGATAAAGACCACATTTTGATATACTTAATGTACTAATAGAAGCCCAAATTTAGATCTCGAGAAGTTTATAAACTTGAGTTTTAGCCATCGGTGCTGTGTAGAACACTTGAAATAAGAAAGAGACAACTTGATTAAAACAACAATATCTCCAAATTGACTTATTTTCTTTTGGCGATTCCAAATCTATGTGGAAGATGACATTTTGATACACTTAAGGCACTAATAGAAGTTCAAATTAGGATTTCCGGAAGTTTTTAGAACTTGAGTTTTAGTCATGGGTGCATAGTAGAACACTTGGAAAAAGAAAGAGACAACTTTATTAAAACAACGATATCTCAAAATTGCCTTATTTGCTTTAAACGATTCCGAATCTTTGTGAAAGATGACATTTTGGTACACTTAATGCACTAATGAAAGTCCAAATTTGGATTTCAGGAAGTTTTGGAAACTTGAGATTTAGCCATGGGTGCATAGTAGAAGACTTCAAACTAGACATGGCCACGGTTCATGAACCGCCGGTTCCGGTTCATGAACCGCCGGTTCCGGTTCAAGAAATCTTTGAACCTGAACCGAACCGCCCAAGGGCGGTTTGGGACGGTTCGGTTCCGGTTCCGGTTCGTGCCGGTTCGGTCAACGGTTTGGACCGGTTCGGTCAACGGTTTGAGCCGGTTCGGTCAACGGTTCCGGTTCCGGTTCAAACCGAATTTTTTTAATTTTTTTTAAATATTGTTGTATTCAATTTTGGTCCTTGTTCCGTTGTTCGGTTCGGTTTGGTTTCGATTTTTAATTGTTAAATGTAATTGTAAATATAGATATTCTCAACCATATTTTTAATAAAAAACACTACTAAAAATTGAAGAAATATAAGTAATAATTTCATTAACAAAGTTTTGACAAAATCGAGTAAAACCTAATTTTTCACCAAAACTAAAAGATAAATGATCAATTGCTACCATTTCAGCTAAACCAGACCTACAATTAGCTTCATTATAATGAAATAATTGAGGAGAGTTTGAAGAGGTAGCAAACCCGGATATTTGTGTTTGATCGCGGCTCAATCCAACCTTGAGCGGGTGCTTTGTTTGTAAATGTCGGGCGAAAGTACCATATCCACCTCCTTGCTTGAATTTGTATACCTGATTACAATAATTACAAGATACATCAAATTTACCATCTCCTTTTGGTGTTTTCTTGAAATGAATATTAAAAATATCAGAAGTAGAAATTTTTCCACCTCCCTTTTGTTGAGTTTCACTCTCTTGTGTTTGAAAATTTTGAGTTTCAAACTCAACATTTTCAAAATTTCTACCTTCACTTGCCATTTTTTTGAAAAAAGTATGATAATAAAAAAATATAATAATGATAAAATAATATAGTAAAAAATTGACAAATATAATGAAAATATTAGTAATAATATAATATAGTAACAAGTAATAAATAATTAACAATATAATTGAATAAATTGATAAATAATAAAATGAGAAGATTGAAGAAATTGAAATTGAAATATTAAATGAGAGACAAAATTGAGAGAATAATAGCTTAAGACTTGAGAGAGAGAGAGAGAGAGAGAGAGAGAGAGAGAGAGAGTGTGAAAAATGAGTGGGGGAGGGAGGGGTATATATAGATAAAATTATAGGATTAAAAAAAAAAAAAAAAAAAAAAAAGGGAATTGGGCTGCTGCCCGTTGGCAGCAGCCAACGGTCCAAAATTGGACCGTTGCAACGGTCCAATTTTGGACCGTTGGGGGGTGGGGGGGGGGGGGAGGGGGGGTGGGGGGGGGGGGGAGTGGGGCGCGGAACCGCGTGGGGGGGGGGGGTGGGGGGGGGGGGGGGGGGCGGTTCCGCGCCCGCGGAACCGCGTGGGCGTGGGGGGGGGGGGGGGGGGCCCGGGGGGGTGGGGGGGGGGGGCGGTTCCGCGGGCGCGGAACCGCGTGGGGGGTGGGGGGTGGGGGGGGGGGGGGTGGAACCGGCGGTTCCGGTTCCGCGGAACCGCCGGTTCCGGTTCCGGTTCAGGAACCGGCGGTTCGAGTTCCGCGGAACCGGCGGTTCCGGTTCCGCGGAACCTCGAACCGGAACCGGACCGAATTTCGCCGGTTCGGTCCGGTTCCGGTTCCGGTTCCGGTTCGGCCGGTTCCGGGTCCGGTTCCGGCCGGTTCGGTTCCGGTTTGAACCGCCGGTCCGGTTCAATTTTGGCCATGTCTACTTCAAACAAGAAAGAGACAACTTTATTAAAAGAACGTTATCTCAAAATTGACTTATTTTCTTTTAACGATTCTGAATCTATGTGAAAGATGACATTTTGATACACGTAATACACTAATGAAAGTCCAAACTCAGATTTTGGGAAGTTTCTAAAGCTTGAGTTTTAGCCATGGGTACTGAACACTTGAAACAAGAAACAGACCCCTTGATTTAAACAACGATATCTCTAAATTGACTTATTTGCTTTTGACGATTCAGAATCTATGTGAAAGACGACATTTTGATACACTTAATGCACTAATAGAAGTCCAAATTGAAATTTCGAGAAGTTTTTAAAACTTGCGTTTTAGCCAAGGGTGCATAGTATAACACTTGAAACAAGAAATAGACAACTTGATTAAAACAACGATATCTAAAAATTGACTAATTTGCTTTTGACAATTCTGAATCTATGTGAAGGACAAAATTTTGACACACTTAATGCACTAATAGAAGTCCAAATTAGGATTTCGAAAAGTTTTTAAAACTTGAGTTTTAGCCATGGTTGCATAGTAGAAGACTTCAAACAAGAAACAACGATATCTCGAAATTTGACATTTTAGCTTTTGACGATTCTGAATCTATGGGAAAGACGACATTTTGATGCACTTAATGCACTAATAGAAGTCCAAATTGGGATTTCGGGAAGTTTTTAAAACTTGAGTTTTATCCATGGGTGCATAGTAGAAGACTTGAAAGAAGAAAGAGACAATTTTATTAAAACAATGATATCACAAAATTCACTTATTTGCTTTAGACGATTCCGAATCTTTGCGAAAGATAACATTTTGGTACACTTAATGCACTAATGAAAGTCCAAATTCAGATTTCATGATGTTTTGAAAAAATCAGTTTTAGCCATGGCTGCATAGTAGAACACTTGAAACAAGAAAGAGACAATTTTATTAAAACTACGATATCTCAAAATTGACTTATTTGCTTTTAACGATTCTGAATCTATGTGAAAGACGACATTTTGATACACTTAATACACTAAGGAAAGACCAAACTCGGATTTCGGGAAGTTTTTAAAGCTTGAGTTTTACCCTTCGATGCATAGTAGGAACACTTGAAGTAAGAAAGAGACCACTTGATTAAACCAACGATATCTCAAAATTGACTTTTTTGCTTTTGAAGATTCTGAATCTATGTGAAAGATGACATTTTGATGCACTTAATTCTCTAATAGAAGTCCAAATTAGGAAATCGAGAAGATTTCAGAGCTTGAGTCTTAGTCATGGGTGCATAGTAGAACACTTGAAACAAGAAAGAGACCACTTGATTAAAAAAAACATTGATATCTCCAAATTGACTTATTTGCTTTTAACGTTTCTGAATCTATGTGGAAGAATACATTTTGATACACTTAATACACCAGATTAGAAGCCCAAATTCGGATCTCGAGAAGTTTTTAAAACTTCAGTTTTAGCCATCGGTGCATTGTAGAACACTTCAACTAAGAAAGAGACAACTTGATTAAAACAACGATATCTCGAAATTGACTTGTTTGCTTTTAGCGATTCTGAATCTATGTGAAAGATGACATTTTGATACACTTAATGCACTAATAGAAGTCTAAATTAGGATTTTGGGAAGTTTTCAAAACTTGAGTTTTAGTCATGGGTGCATAGTAGAACACTTGGAAAAAGAAAGAGAGAACTTTATTAAAACAATGATATCCCAAAATTGTCTTATTTGCTTTAAACGATTTCGAATCTTTGTGAAAGATGACATTTTGGTACACTTAATGCACTAATGAAATCCCAAATTCGGATTTCGAGTAGTTTTGAAAACTTGAGTTTTAGCCAGGGGTACATAGTAGAACACTTGAAACAGGAAAGACACAATTTTATTATAACAACGATATCTCAAAATTGAATTATTTCCTTTTAACGATTCTGAATCTATGTGAAAGACGACATTTTGATACACTTAATAAACTAATGAAAGTCAAAACTCTGATTTTGGGAAGTTTTTAAAGCTTGAGTTTTAGCCATTGGTGCATAGTAGAACACTTGAATCAAGATAGAGATAACTTGATCAAAACAACGATATCTCAAAATTGACTTATTTGCGTTTAACGATTCTGAATCTATGTGAAAGACGATATTTTGATACACTTAATGCACTAATAGAAGTCCAATTTAGAATTTCGGGAAGTTTTTAAAACTTGTGTTTTAGCCATGGGTGCACAGTAGAACACCTGAAACAAGAAAGACACAACTTGATTAAAATAACAATATCTCAACATTGACTAATTTTCTTTTCACGATTTAGAATCCATGTGAAAGATGACATTTTGTTATACTTAAAGCACTAATAGAAGTCCAAATTAGAATTTCGAGAAGTTTTGAAAACTTGAGTTTTAGCCATGGGTGCATAGTAGAACACTTGAAACAAGAAAGAGACAACTTTATTAAACCTACGATATCTCAAAATTGACTTATTTGCTCTTTCAAGATTCAGAATCTATGTGAAAGACGACATTTTGATACACTTAATACACTAAGGAAAGACCAAACTCGGATTTCGGGAACTTTTTAAAGCTTGAGTTTTAGACTTCGGTGCATAGTAGAACACTTGAAGTAAGAAAGAGACCACTTGATTAAACCAACGATATCTCAAAATTGACTTTTTTGATTTTGAAGATTCTGAATCTATGTGAAAGACGACTGATGTACCCGAAAAGATGAAGGCAGACAATAGCGGCAGCAAGGAAGAAAAAAAAGACCCCCTTGGCTAGACCAAGGGGGGTCATGACGAGTGACCGAGCCAAGTGGCCAAAGCCACCCGGCAGGGCCAAATGGCCAAGGCCACCCGGCAGGGCCAAATGGCCTCGGCCACCCGGTATGACCGAGTGGCCTCGGCCACCCGGTATGGTCGAGTGGCCTAAGCCACTCGCCGCAAGAGAGTGGCCTGGCCACTCGAACTGACCGAGTGGCCAAGGCCACTCGGCACGACCGGGTGGCCAAGGCCACCCGAACACTCTGCAGCTTCCGAGAAGGACCCCCCACCCGAGTGGGGGGGTCACCCGACATCGCCCGAGACCCTTCGTGGTCTAGCCCATGGGCCCTGAGATTCCCGCCGAAAATATCACGAGAACTCCCTCTCTCCTCCACTATAAATACAATACTTGATTTCCGACTTAAGGTACGCTATTTTGAGCAATTGAAGTACATTTTTGCATTTTCTCTCGAGATCTAACTTAAGCATCGGAGGGTTTGCGCGGGGACCCCCACCCGCGCCCTAACGGTGCTCTCGTTTTGTAGGCCACTCGGTCACTTTGGCCACTCGGTCACTAGGCCACTCGGTCACAAGGCCACTCGGTCACCTTCAGCCACTCGGTCACCTTCAGCCACTCGGTCACCTTGAGGCCACTCGGTCACCTTGAGGCCACCAGATCGCTCCGAGGCCTCTCGTCACCTTGAGGCCACCAGATCGCTCCGAGGCCTCTCGTCACCTTGAGGCCACCAGATCGCTCCGAGGCCTCTTGTCACCTTGAGGCCACCAGATCGCTCCGAGGCCTCTCATCACCTTGAGGTCTCCCGTCACTCCGTGGCCACCCGATCGCTCCGAGACCTCTCGTCACCTTGAGGCCACCAGATCATTTTGAGGCCGCCAGACCCTCAACCCACAAGAATATCAGCTCATCAGACCATCAGCTCTGTTGGTTTGTCAGATCTGAGACTCCATCAGATCCAATTCCTCATCCAGATTTTTCATCAGCGAAGGCACGACTCCCGAGATACTTGCGTCTGTCCGCAATAAAAATAGATTATTGTATTTTGGCAACAACAACGACATTTTGATACACTTGATTCTCTAATAGAAGTTCAAATTAGGATTTCGGGAAGCTTTCAAAGCTTGAGTTTTAGTCATGGGTGCATAGTAGAACACTTGAAACAAGAAAGAGACCACTTGATTAAAACATCGATATTTCCAAATTGACTTATTTGCTTTTAACGATTATGAATCTATGTGGAAGAATACATTTTGATACACTAATGAAAGTCCAAACTCGGATTTTGGGAAGTTTGTACAGCTTGAGTTTTAGCCATGGGTGCATAGTAGAACACTTGAAACAAGAAAGAGAGAACTTGATTAAAACAACGATATCTCAAAATTGACTTATTTGCTATTGATGATCCTGAATCTATGTGAAAGACGACATTTTGATACACTTAATGCACTAATAGAAGTCTAAATTATGATTTCGGGATGTTTTTAAAGCTTGACTTTTAGTCATGGGTGCATAGTAGAACACTTGAAACAAGAAAGAGACCATTTGATTAAAACAACGATATCTCTAAATTGACTTATTTGCTTTTAACGATTCTTAATCTATGTGAAAGACGATATTTTGATACACGTAATACACTAATGAAAGTCCAAACTCAGATTTTGGGAAGTTTCTAAAGCTTGAGTTTTAGCCATGGGTGCATAGTAGAAGTCTTGAAACAAGAAAGAGACAAGTTGAGTAAAACAACGAGATCTCAAAATTGACTAATTTGCTTTTGATGATTCTGAATCTATGTGAAAGACCACATTATGATATACTTAATGTACTAATAGAAGCCCAAATTCGGATCTCGAGAAGTTTATAAACTTGAGTTTTAGTCATCGGTGCAGTGTAGAACACTTGAAATAAGAAAGAGACAAGTTGATTAAAACAACGATATCTCAGAATTGACTAATTTTCTTTTGGCGATTTTGAATCTATGTGGAAGATGACATTTTGATACACTTAAGGCACTAATAGAAGTCCAAATTAGAATTTCCAGAAGTTTTTAGAACTTGAGTTTTAGTCATGGGTGCATAGTAGAACACTTGGAAAATTAAAGAGACAACTTTATTAAAAAAACGATATCTCAAAATTGCCTTATTAGCATTAAACGATTCCGAATCTTTCTGAAAGATGACATTTTGGTACACTTAATGCACTAATGAAAGTCCAAATTTGGATTTCGGGAAGTTTTGAAAACTTGAGTTTTAGCGATGGGTGCATAGTAGAAGACTTCAAACAAGAAAGAAACAACTTTATTAAAACAACGTTATCTCAAAATTGACTTATTTTCTTTTAACGATTCTGAATCTATGTGAAAGACGACATTTTGATACACGTAATACACTAATGAAAGTCCAAACTCGGATTTTGGGAAGTTTCTAAAGCTTTAGTTTTAGCCATGGGTGCATAGTAGAACACTTGAAACAAGAAACAGACCCCTTGATTTAAACGACGATATCTCTAAATTGACTTATTTGCTTTTGACGATTCAGAATCTATGTGAAAGACGACATTTTGATACACTTAATGCAGTAATAGAAGTCCAAATTGAAATTTTGGGAAGTTTTTAAAACTTGCGTTTTAGCCATGGGTGCATAGTATAACACTTGAAACAAGAAAGAGAAAACTTGATTAAAACAATGATAGCTAAAAATTGACTAATTTGCTTTTGACGATTCCGAATCTATGGGAAAGACGACATTTTGATACACTTAATGCACTAATAGAAGTCCAAATTGGGATTTCAGGAAGTTTTTAAAACTTCAGTTTTATCCATGGGTGCATAGTAGAAGACTTGAAAGAAGAAAGAGACAATTTTATTAAAACAATGATATCACAAAATTCACTTATTTGCTTTAGACGATTCCGAATCTTTGCGAAAGATGGCATTTTGGTACACTTAATGCACTAATGAAAGTCTAAATTCAGATTTCATGATGTTTTGAAAACATGAGTTTTAGCCATGGCTGCATAGTAGAACACTTGAAACAAGAAAGAGACAATTTTATTAAAACAAAGATATCTCAAAATTGACTTATTTGCTTTTAACGATTCTGAATCTATGTGAAAGACAACATTTTGATACACTTAATACACTAAGGAAAGACCAAACTCGGATTTTGGGAAGTTTTTAAAGCTTGAGTTTTACCCTTCGGTGCATAGTAGGGACACTTGAAGTAAGAAAGAGACCACTTGATTAAACCAACAATATCTCAAAATTGACTTTTTTGCTTTTGAAGATTCCGAATCTATGTGAAAGATGACATTTTGATGCACTTAATTCTCTAATAGAAGTCCAAATTAGGATTTCAGAAAGTTTTCAGAGCTTGACTCTTAGTCATGGGTGCATAGTAGAACACTTGAAACAAGAAAGAGACCACTTGATTAAAAAAACATCGATATCTCCAAATTGACTTATTTGCTTTTAACGTTTCTGAATCTATGTGGAAGAATACAATTTGATACACTTAATACACTAATGAAAGTCCAAACTCAGATTTTGGGATGTTTTTAAAGCTTGAGTTTTAGCTATGGGTGCATAGTAGAACACTTGAAACAAGAAAGAGAGAACTTGATTAAAACAACGATATCTCAAAATTGACTTATTTGCATTTGATGATCCCGAATCTATGTGTAAGATGACATTTTGATACACTTACTACACTAATAGAAGTCCAAATTATGATTTCGGGAAGTTTTTAAAGCATGAGTTTTAGTCATGGGTGCATAGTAGAACACTTGAAACAAGAAAGAGACTACTTGATTAAAACAACGATATCTCTAAATTGATTTATTTGCTTTTAACGATTCTGAATCTATGTCAAAGACGACATTTTGATACACTTAATACACTAATCAAAGTCCAAACTCGGATTTTGGGAAGTTTCTAAAGCTTGAGATTTAGCCATGGGTGCATAGTAGAACACTTGAAACAAGAAAGAGACAAGTTGAGTAAAACAACGATCTGTCAAAATTGACTAATTTTCTTTTGAGATTTCGAATCTATGTGAAAGACCACATTTTGATATACTTAATGCACTAATTGAAGCCCAAATTCGGATCTCGGGAAGTTTTTAAAACTTTAGTATTAGCCATCGGTGCATTGTAGAAGACTTGAACTAAGAAAGAGACAACTTGATTAAAATAACGATATCTCGAAATTGACTTATTTGTTTTTAGCGATTCTGAATCTATGTGAAAGATGACATTTTGATACACTAAATGCACTAATAGAAGTCCAAATTAGGATTTCGAGAAGTTTTCAAAATTTGAGTTTTAGTCATGGGTGCATAGTAGAACACTTGGAAAAAGAAAGAAAGAACTTTATTAAAACAACGATATCTCAAAATTGTCTTATTTGCTTTAAACGATTCCGAATCTTTGTGAAAGATGACATTTTGGTACACTTAATGCACTAATGAAATCCCAAATTCAGATTTCGGGTAGTTTTGAAAACTTGAGTTTTAGCCAGGGGTACATAGTAGAACACTTGAAACAGGAAAGACACAATTTTATTATAACAACGATATCTCAGAATTGAATGATTTCCTTTTAACGATTCTGAATCTATGTGAAAGATGACATTTTGATACACTTAATAAACTAATGAAAGTCAAAACTCTGATTTTGGGAAGTTTCAAAGCTTGAGTTTTAGCCATGGGTGCATAGTAGAACACTTGAATCAACATAGAGATAACTTGATCAAAACAACGATATCTCAAAATTGACTTATTTGCTTTTACCGATTCTGAATCTATGTGAAAGACGACATTTTGATACACTTAATGCACTAATAGAAGTCCAATTTAGAATTTCGGGAAGTTTTTAAAACTTGCTTTTTAGCCATGGGTGCATAGTAGAAGAGCTGAAACAAGAAAGACACAACTTGATTAAAAGAACAATATCTCAAAATTGACTTATTTGCTTTTGATGATCCTGAATCTACGTGAAAGACGACATTTTGATACACTTAATGCACCAATAGAAGTCCAAATTATGATTTCACGAAGTTTTTAAAGCTTGAGTTTTAGTCATGGGTGCATAGTAGAACACTTGAAACAAGAAAGAGACCACTTGATTGAAACAACGATATCTCTAAATTGACTTATTTGCTTTTAACGATTCAGAATCTATGTGAAAGACGACATTTTGATACACTTAATACACTAATGAATGTCCAAACTCGGATTGTGGGAAGTTTTAAAGCTTGAGTTTTAGCCATGGGTGCATAGTAGAACTCTTGAAACAAGAAAGAGACAAGTTGAGTAAAACAACGAGATCTCAAAATTGACTAATTTGCTTTTGACGATTCTGAATCTATGTGAAAGACCATATTTTGATATACTTAATGTACTAATAGAAGCCCAAATTCGGATCTCGGGAAGTTTATAAACTTGAGTTTTAGCCATCGGTGCAGTGTAGAACACTTGAAATAAGAAAGAGACAACTTGATTAAAACAACGATATCTCCAAATTGAGTTATTTTCTTTTGGCGATTCCGAATCTATGTGGAAGTCGACATTTTGATACACTTAAGGCACTAATAGAAGTCCAAATTAGGATTTCCGAAAGTTTTTAGAACTTGAGTTTTAGTCATGGGTGCATAGTAGAACACTTGGAAAAAGAAAGAGACAACTTTATTAAAACAACGATATCGGGAAGTTTGGAACACTTATTAAAACAACGATTCCGAATCTTTGTGAAAGATGACATTTTGGAACACTTAATGCACTAATGAAATTCCAAATTTGGATTTCGGGAAGTTTTCAAAACATCAGTTTTAGCCATGGGTGCATAGTAGAAGACTTCAAACAAGAAAGAGACAACTTTATTAAAACAACGTTATCTCAAAATTGACTTATTTTCTTTTAACAATTCTGAATTTATGTGAAAGACGACATTTTGATACACTTAATACACTAATGAAAGTCTAAACTCGGATTTTGGGAAGTTTCTAAAGCTTGAGTTTTAGCCATGGGTGCATAGTAGAACACTTGAAACAAGAAACAGACCCCTTGATTTAAACAACGATATCTCTAAATTGACTTATTTACTTTTGACGATTCAGAATCTATGTGAAAGCCGACATTTTGATACACTTAATGCACTAATAGAAGTCCAAATTGAAATTTTGGGAAGTTTTTAAAACTCGCGTCTTAGCCATGGTTGCATAGTATAACACTTGAAAAAAGAAAGAGAAAACTTGATTAAAACAACGATAGCTAAAAATTGACTAATTTGCTTTTGACGATTCCGAATCTATGTGAAGGACGAAATTTTGACACACTTAATGCACTAATAGAAGTCCAAATTAGGATTTCAAAAAGTTTTTAAAACTTGAGTTTTAGCCATGGGTGCATAGCAGAAGACTTCAAACAAGAAACAACGATATCTCGAAATTGACATTTTTGCTTTTGACGATTCCGAATCTATGGGAAAGACGACATTTTGATACACTTAATGCACTAATAGAAGTCCAATTTAGAATTTCGGGAAGTTTTTAAAACTTGCGTTTTAGCGATTGGTGCATAGTAGAACACTTGAAACAAGAAAGACACAACTTGATTAAAACAACAATATCTCAAAATTGACTAATTTGTTTTCACGATTCCGAATCCATGTGAAAGAACACATTTTGATATACTTAATGCACTAATAGAAGTCCAAATTAGAATTTCGGGAAGTTTTCAAAACTTGAGTTTTAGCCATGGGTTCATAGTAGAACACTTGAAACAAGAAAGAGACAACTTTATTAAATCTACGATATCTCAAAATTGACTTATTTGCTTTTCACGATTCAGAATCAATGTGAAAGATGACATTTTGATACACTTAATACACTAAGGAAAGACCAAACTCAGATTTTGGGAACTTTTTAAATCTTGAGTTTTAGCCTTCGGTGCATAGTAGAACACTTGAAGTAAGAAAGAGACCACTTGAACCAACGATATCTCAAAATTGACTTTTTTGCTTTTGAAGATTTTGAATCTATGTGAAAGACGACATTTTGATACACTTAATTCTCTAATAGAAGTTCAAATTAGGATTTCGGGAAGCTTTCAAAGCTTGAGTTTTAGTCATGGGTGCATAGTAGAACACTTGAAACAAGAAAGAGACCACTTGATTAAAACATCGATATTTCCAAATTGACTTATTTGCTTTTAACGATTATGAATCTATGTGGAAGAATACATTTTGATACACTTAATACACTAATGAAAGTCCAAACTCGGATTTTGGAAAGTTTGTACAGCTTGAGTTTTAGCCATGGGTGCATAGTAGAACACTTGAAACAAGAAAGAGAGAACTTGATTAAAACAACGATATCTCAAAATTGACTTATTTGCTTTGGATGATCCTGAATCTATGTGAAAGACGACATTTTGATACACTTAATGCACTAATAGAAGACCAAATTATGATTTCGGGAAGTTTTTAAAGCTTGAGTTTTAGTCATGGGTGCATAGTAGAACACTTGAAACATGAAAGAGACCACTTGATTAAAACAACGATATCTCTAAATTGACTTATTTGCTTTTAACGATTCTGAATCTATGTGAAAGACGACATTTTGATACACATAATAGACTAATGAAAGTCCAAACTTTGATTTTGGGAAGTTTCTAAAGCTTGAGTTTTAGCCATGGGTGCATAGTAGAACACTTGAAACAAGAAACAGACCCCTTGATTTAAACAACGATATCTCTAAATTGACTTATTTGCTTTTGACGATTCAGAATCTATGTAAAAGACGACATTTTGATACACTTAATGCACTAATAGAAGTCCAAATTGAAATTTTGGGAAGTTTTAAGAACTTGCGTTTTTGCCATGCGTGCATAGTATAACACTTGAAACAAGAAAGAGACAACTTGATTAAAACAACGATATCTAAAAATTGACTAATTTTCTTTTTATGATTCTGAATCTATGTGAAGGACGAAATTTTTGAAAAGTTTTTAAAACTTGAGTTTTAGCCATAGGTGCATAGTAGAAGACTTCAAACAAGAAACAACGATATCTCGAAATTGACATTTTTGCTTTTGACGATTCCGAATCTATGGGAAAGACGACATTTTCATACACTTAATGCACTAATAGAAGTCCAAATTGGGATTTCGGAAAGTTTTTAAAACTTGAGTTTTATCCATGGGTGCATAGTAGAAGACTTGAAAGAAGAAAGCGACAATTTTATTAAAACAATGATATCGCAAAATTCACTTATTTGCTTTAGATGATTCTGAATCTTTGCGAAAGATGACATTTTGGTACACTTAACGCACTAATGAAAGTCCAAATTTGAATTTCACGATGTTTTGAAAACATGAGTTTTAGCCATAGCTACATAGTAGAACACTTGAAACAAGAAAGAGACAATTTTATTAAAACAACAATATCTCAAAATTGACTTATTTGCTTTTAACGATTCTGAATCTATGTGAAAGATGACATTTTGATACACTTAATACAACTAAGGAAAGACCAAACTCGGATTTTGGGAAGTTTTTAAAGCTTGAGTTTTACCATTCGGTGCATAGTAGGAACACTTGAAGTAAGAAAGAGACCACTTGATGAAACCAACGATATCTCAAAATTGACTTTTTTGCTTTTGAAGATTCCGAATCTATGTGAAAGATGACATTTTGATGCACTTAATTCTCTAATAGAAGTCCAAATTAGGATTTCGAGAAGTTTTCAGAGCTTGAGTCTTAGTCATGGGTGCATAGTAGAACACTTGAAACCAGAAAGAGACCACTTGATTAAAAAAACATCGATATCTCCAAATTGACTTATTTGCTTTTAACGTTTCCGAATCTATGTGGAAGAATACATTTTGATACACTTAATACACTAATGAAAGTCCAAACTCAGATTTTGGGAAGTTTTTAAAGCTTGAGTTTTAGCTATGGGTGCATAGTAGAACACTTGAAACAAGAAAGAGAGAACTTGATTAAAACAACGATATCTCAAAATTGACTTATTTGCATTTGATGATCTCGAATCAATGTGAAAGACGACATTTTGATACACTTACTGCACTAATAGAAGTCTAAATTATGATTTCGTGAAGTTTTTAAAGCTTGAGTTTTAGTCATGAGTGCATAGTAGAACACTTGAAACAAGAAAGAGACTACTTGATTAAAACAACGATATCTCTAAATTGATTTATTTCCTTTTAACGATTCTGAATCTATGTGAAAGACAACATTTTGATACACTTAATACACTAATCAAATTCCAAACTCGGATTTTGAGAAGTTTTTAGACCTTGAGATTTAGCCATGGGTGCATAGTAGAACACTCGAAACAAGAAAGAGACATGTTGAGTAAAGCAACGATCTCTCAAAATTGACTAATTTGCTTTTGATGATTCCAAATCTATGTGAAAAACCACATTTTGATATACTTAATGCACTAATAGAAGTCCAAATTCGGATCTCGGGAAGTTTTTAAAACTTCAGTTTTAGCCATCGGTGCATTGTAGAACACTTGAAATAAGAAAGAGACAACTTGATTAAAACAACGATATCTCGAAATCGACTTATTTGCTTTTAGCGATTCTAAATCTATGTGAAAGACGACATTTTGATACACTTAATGCACTAATAGAAGTCCAAATTAGGATTTCAGGAAGTTTTCAAAACTTGAGTTTTAGTCATGGGTGCATAGTAGAACACTTGGAAAAAGAAACAGAGAACTTTATTAAAACAACGATATCTCAAAATTGTCTTATTTGCTTTAAACGATTCTGAATCTTTGTGAAAGACGAAATTTTGGTACACTTAATGCACTAATGAAATCCAAAATTCGGATTTCGGGTAGTTTTGAAAACTTGAGTTTTAGCCAGGGGTACATAGTAGAACATTTGAAACAGGAAAGACACAATTTTATTATAACAACGATATCCCAAAATTGAATTATTTCCTTTTAACGATTCTAAATCTATGTGAAAGACGAAATTTTGATACACTTAATAAACTAATGAAAGTCAAAACTCTGATTTTGGGAAGTTTTTAAAGCGTGAGTTTTAGCCATGGGTGCATAGTAGAACACTTGAATCAAGATAGAGATAACTTGATCAAAACAACGATATCTCAAAATTGACTTATTTGCTTTTAACGATTCTGAATCTATGTGAAAGACGACATTTTGATACACTTAATGTACTAATAGAAGTCCAATTTAGAATTTCGGGAAGTTTTTAAAACTTGCGTTTTAGCCATGGGTGCATAGTAGAACACTTGAAACAAGAAAGACACAACTTGATTAAAACAACGATATCTCAAAATTGACTAATTGGCTTTTCACGATTCCGAATCCATGTGAAAGACCACATTTTGATATACTTAATGCACTAATAGAAGTCCAAATTAGAATTTCAGAAAGTTTTGAAAACTTGAGTTTTACCCTTCGGTGCATAGTAGAACACTTGAAGTAAGAAAGAGACCACTTGATTAAACCAACGATATCTCAAAATTGAATTATTTCCTTTTAACGATTCTGAATCTATGTGAAAGATGACATTTTGATACACTTAATTCTCTAATCAAACTCCAAACTCGAATTTTGGGAAGTTTTCAGAGCTTGAGTCTTAGTCATGGGTTCATAGTAGAACACTTGAAACAAGAAAAAGAGAACTTGATTAAAACAACGATATCTCAAAATTGACTTATTTGCATTTGATGATCCCGAATCTATGTGAAAGAGGATATTTTGATACACTTACTGCACTAATAGAAGTGCAATTATGATTTCGTGAAGTTTTTAAAGCTTGAGTTTTAGTCATGTGTGCATAGTAGAACACTTGAAACAAGAAAGAGACTACTAAATTAAAACAACGATATCTCTAAATTGAATTATTTCCTTTTAATGATTCTGAATCTATGTGATACACTTAATAAACTAAGGAAAGACCAAACTCGGATTTCGGGAAGTTTTTAAAGCTTGAGTTTTACCCTTCGGTGCATAGTAGGAACACTTGAAACAAGAAAGAGACAAGTTGAGTAAAGCAACGATCTCTCAAAATTGACTAATTTGCTTTTGACGATTTCGAATCTATGTGAAAAACCACATTTTGATATACTGAATGCACTAATAGAAGTCCAAATTCGAATCTCAGGAAGTTTTTAAAACTTCAGTTTTAGCCATCGGTGCATTGTAGAACACTTGAAATAAGAAAGAGACAACTTGATTAAAACAACGATATCTTGAAATCGACTTATTTGCTTTTAGCGATTCTGAATCTGTGTGAAAGACGACATTTTGATACACTTAATACACTAATCAAAGTCCAAACTCGGATTTTGGGAAGTTTTTAAAGTTTGAGATTTAGCCATGGGTGCATAGTAGAACACTTGAAACAAGAAAGAGACAAGTTGAGTAAAACAAAGATCTCTCAAAATTGTCTAATTTGCTTTTGACGATTCCGAATCTATGTGAAAGACCACATTTTGATATACTTAATGCACTAAAAGAAGCCCAAATTCGAATCTCAGGAAGTTTTTAAAACTTCAGTTTTAGCCATCGGTGCATTGTAGAACACTTGAAATAAGAAAGAGACAACTTGATTAAAACAATTTCGAATCTTTGTAAAAAAAAGGATATCTCAAAATTGCCTTATTTGCTTTAAACGATTTCGAATCTTTGTGAAAGATGACATTTTGGTACACTTAATGCACTAATGAAATCCCAAATTCAGATTTCGGGTAGTTTTGAAAACTTGAGTTTTAGCCAGGTGTACATAGTAGAACACTTGAAACAGGAAAGACACAATTTTATTATCACAACGATATCTCAAAATTGAATTATTTCCTTTTAACGATTCTGAATCTATGTGAAAGATGACATTTTGATACACTTAATAAACTAATGAAAGTCAAAACTCTGATTTTGGGAAGTTTTTAAAGCTTGAGTTTTAGCCAAGGGTGCATAGTAGAACACTTGAATCAAGATAGAGATAACTTGATCAAAACAATGATATCTCAAAGTTGACTTATTTGCTTTTAACGATTCCGAATCTATGTGAAAGACGACATTTTGATACACTTAATGCACTAATAGAAGTCCAATTTAGAATTTCGGGAAGTTTTTAAAACTTGCGTTTTAGCCATGGGTGCATAGTAGAACACTTGAAACAAGAAAGACACAACTTGATTAAAACAACAATATCTCAAAATTGACTAATTTGTTTTCACGATTCTGAATCCATGTGAAACACCACATTTTGATATACTTAATGCACTAATAGAAGTCCAAATTAGAATTTCGGAAAGTTTTGAAAACTTTAGTTTTAGCCATGGGTGCATAGTAGAACACTTGAAACAAGAAAGAGACAACTTTATTAAACCTACGATATCTCAAAATTGACTTATTTGCTTTTCACAATTCAGAATCTTGGTGAAAGACGACATTTTGATACACTTAATACACTAAGGAAAGACCAAACTCAGATTTTGGGAATAGTTTAAATCTTGAGTTTTAGCCTTCGGTGCATAGTAGAACACTTGAAGTAAGAAAGAGACCACTTGAACCAACGATATCTCAAAATTGACTTTTTTGCTTTTGAAGATTCTGAATCTATGTGAAAGACAACATTTTGATACACTTAATTCTCTAATAGAAGTTCAAATTAGGATTTCGGGAAGCTTTCAAAGCTTGAGTTTTAGTCATGGGTGCATAGTAGAACACTTGAAACAAGAAAGAGACCACTTGATTAAAACATCGATATTTCCAAATTGACTTATTTGCTTTTAACGATTATCAATCTATATGGAAGAATACATTTTGATACAATTAATACACTAATGAAAGTCCAAACTCGGATTTTGGGAAGTTTGTACCGCTTGAGTTTTAGCTATGGGTGCATAGTAGAACACTTGAAACAAGAAAGACACCACTTGATTAAAACAACGATATCTCTAAATTGACTTATTTGCTTTTAATGATTTTGAATCTATGTGAAAGACGACATTTTGATACACTTAATACACTAATGAAAGTCCAAACTCAGATTTTGGGAAGTTTTAAATCTTGAGTTTTAGCCATGGGTGGATAGTAGAACTCTTCAAACAGGAAAGAGACAAGTTGAGTAAAACAACGAGATCTCAAAATTGACTAATTAGCTTTTGACGATTCTGAAGCTATGTGAAAGACCACATTTTGATATACTTCATGTACTAATAGAGCCCAAATTCGAATCTCGGGAAGTTTATAAACTTGAGTTTTAGCCATCGGTGCAGTGTAGAAGACTTAAAATAAGAAAGAGACCACTTGATTAAAACAACGATATCTCCAAATTGACTTATTTTCTTTTTCGCGATTCCGAATCTATGTGGAAGACGACATTTTGATACACTTAAGGCCCTAATAGAAGTCTAGATTAGGACTTTTGGAAGTTTTTAGAACTTGAGTTTTAGTCATGGGTGCATAGTAGAACACTTGGAAAAACAAAGAGACAACTTTATTAAAAAAAGGATATCTCAAAATTGCCTTATTTGCTTTAAACAATTTTGAATCTTTGTGAAAGATGACATTTTGGTACACTTAATGCACTAATGAAGGTCCAAATTTGGATTTCGGGAAGTTTTGAAAACTTGAGTTTTAGCCATGGGTGCATAGTAGAAGACTTCAAACAAGAAAGAGACAACTTTATTAAAACAACGTTATCTCAAAATTGACTTATTTTCTTTTAACGATTCTGAATCTATGTGAAAGATGACATTTTGATACACGTAATACACTAATGAAACTCCAAACTCGGATTTTGAGAAGTTTCTAAAGCTTGAGTTTTTGCCATGGGTGCATAGTAAAACACTTGAAACAAGAAACAAACCCCTTGATTTAAACAAGGATATCTCTAAACTGTCTTATTTGCTTTTGACGATTCAGAATCTATGTGAAAGATGACATTTTGATACACTTAATGCACTAATAGAAGTCTAAATTGAAATTTCGGGAAGTTTTTAAAACTTGCGTTTTAGCCATGGGTGCATAATATAACACTTGAAACAAGAAAGAGACAATGTGATTAAAACAACGATATCTAAAAGTTGACTAATTTGCTTTTAACAATTCCGAATCTATGTGAAGGACGAAATTTTGACACACTTAATCCACTAGTAGAAGTCCAAATTAGGATTTCGAAAAGTTTTTAAAACTTGAGTTTTAGCCATGGGTGCATAGTAGAAGACTTCAAACAAGAAACAACAATATCTCGAAATTGACATTTTTGCTTTTGACGATTCCGAATCTATGGGAAAGACGACATTTTGATACACTTAATGCACTAATAGAAGTCCAAATTGGGATTTCGGGAAGTTTTTAAAACTTGAGTTTTATCCATGGGTGCATAGTAGAAGACTTGAAAGAAGAAAGAGACAATTTTATTAAAACAATGATATCAAAAAATTCACTTATTTTCTTTAGACGATTCTGAATCTTTGCGAAAGATGACATTTTTGTACACTTAATGCACTAATGAAAGTCCAAATTCGAATTTCATGATGTTTTGAAAACATGAGTTTTAGCCATAGCTGCATAGTAGAACACTTGAAAGAAGAAAGAGACAATTTAATTAAAACAACGATATCTCAAAATTGACTTATTTGCTCTTAACGATTCTGAATCTATGTCAAAGACGACATTTCGATACACTTAATACAACTAAGGAAAGACCAAACTCGAATTTTGGGAAGTTTTTAAAGCTTGAGTTTTACCCTTCGGTGCATAGTAGGAACACTTGAAGTAAGAAAGAGACCACTTGATGAAACCAACGATATCTCAAAATTGACTTTTTTGCTTTTGAAGATTCCGAATCTATTTGAAAGATGACATTTTGATGCACTTAATTCTCTAATAGAAGTCCAAATTTGGATTTCGAGAAGTTTTCTGAGCTTGAGTCTTAGTCATGGGTGCATAGTAGAACACTTGAAACAAGAAAGAGACCACTTGCTTAAAAAAACATCGATATCTCCAAATTGACTTATTTGCTTTTAACGTTTCTGAATCTATGTGGAAGAATACATTTTGATACACTTAATACACTAATGAAAGTCCAAACTCGGATTTTGGGAAGTTTTTAAAGCTTGAGTTTTAGCTATGGGTGCATAGTAGAACACATGAAACAAGAAAGAGAGAACTTGATTAAAACAACGATATCTCAAAATTAACTTATTTGCATTTGATGATCCCGAATCTATGTGAAAGATGACATTTTGATACACTTACTGCACTAATAGAAGTCCAAATTATGATTTCGTGAAGTTTTTAAAGCTTGAGTTTTAGTCATGAGTGCATAGTAGAACACTTGAAACAAGAAAGAGACTACTTGATTAAAACAACGATATCTATAAATTGATTTATTTGCTTTTAACGATTCTAAATCTATGTGAATGACGACATTTTGATACACTTAATACACTAATCAAAGTCCAAACTCGAATTTTGGAAAGTTTTTAAAGCTTGAGATTTAGCCATGGGTGCATAGTAGAACACTTGAAACAAGAAAGAGACAAGTTGAGCAAAGCAACGATCTCTCAAAATTGACTAATTTGCTTTTGACGATTCTGAATCTATGTGAAAAACCACATTTTGATATACTTAATGCAATAATAGAAGTCCAAATTCAGATCTCAGGAAGTTTTTAAAACTTCAGTTTTAGCCATCGGTGCATTGTAGAACACTTGAAATAAGAAAGAGACAACTTGATTAAAACAACGATATCTCGAAATCGACTTATTTGCTTTTAGCGATTTTGAATCTATGTGAAAGATGACATTTTGATACACTTAATGCACTAATAGACGTCCAAATTAGGATTTCGAGAAGTTTTCAAAACTTGAGTTTTAGTCATGGGTGCATAGTACAACACTTGGAAAAAGAAAGAGAGAACTTTATTAAAACAACGATATCTCAAAATTGACTTAATTGCTTTAAACGATTCTGAATCTTTGTGAAAGATGACATTTTGGTACACTTAATGCACTAATGAAATCCAAAATTCTGATTTCGAGTAGTTTTGAGAACCTAGTTTTAGCCAGGGGTACATAGTAGAACACTTGAAACAGGAAAGACACAATTTTATTATAACAACGATATCTCAAAATTGAATTTTTTTCCTTTTATCGATTCTGAATCTATGTGAAAGACGACATTTTGATACACTTAATAAACTAATGAAAGTCAAAACTCTGATTTTGGGAAGTTTTTAAAGCTTGAGTTTTAGCCATGGGTGCATAGTAGAACACTTGAATCAAGATAGAGATAACTTGATCAAAACAACGATATCTCAAAATTGACTTATTTGCTTTTAACGATTCCGAATCTATGTGAAAGACCACATTTTGATACACTTAATGCACTAATAGAAGTCCAATTTAGAATTTCGGGAAGTTTTTAAAACTTGCGTTTTAGCCATGGGTGCATAGTAGAACACTTGAAACAAGAAAGACACAACTTGATTAAAACAACGATATCTAAAAATTGACTAATTTGCTTTTCACGATTCCGAATCCATGTAAAAGATCACATTTTGATATACTTAATGCACTAATAGAAGTCTAAATTAGAATTTCGGAAAGTTTTGAAAACTTGAGTTTTAGCCTTCGGTGCATAGTAGAACACTTGAAGTAAGAAAGAGACCACTTGATTAAACCAACGATATCTCAAAATTGACTTTTTTGCTTTTGAAGATTCTGAATCTATGTGAAAGACGACATTTTGATACACTTAATTCTCTAATCAAAGTCCAAACTCGGGTTTTGGGAAGTTTTCAGAGCTTTCGTCTTAGTCATGGGTGCATAGTAGAACACTTGAAACAAGAACGAGAGAACTTGATTAAAACAACGTTATCTCAAAATTGACTTATTTGCATTTGATGATCCTGAATCTATGTGAAAGATGACATTTTGATACACTTACTGCACTAATAGAAGTCCAAATTATGATTTCGTGAAGTTTTTAAAGCTTGAGTTTTAGTCATGAGTGCATAGTAGAACACTTGAAACAAGAAAGAGACTACTTGATTAAAACAACGATATCTCTAAATTGATTTATTTGCTTTTAACGATTCTGAATCTATGTGAAAGACGACATTTTGATACACTTAATACACTAATCAAAGTCCAAACTCAGATTTTGAGAAGTTTTTAAAGCTTGAGATTTAGCCATGGGTGCATAGTAGAACACTTGAAACAAGAAAGAGACAAGTTGAGTAAAGCAACGATCTCTCAAAATTGACTAATTTGCTTTTGACGATTCTAAATCTATGTTAAAAACCACATTTTGATGTACTTAATGCACTAATAGAAGTCCAAATTCGAATCTCGGGAAGTTTTTAAAACTTCAGCTTTAGGCATCGGTGCATTGTACAGCACTTGAAATAAGAAAGAGACAACTTGATTAAAACAACGATATCTCGAAATCGACTTATTTGCTTTTAGCGATTCTGAATCTATGTGAAAGACGACATTTTAATACACTTAAGACACTAATCAAAGTCCAAACTCGGATTTTGGGAAGTTTTTAAAGCTTGAGATTTAGCCATGGGTGCATAGTAGAACACTTGAAACAAGAAAGAGACAAGTTGAGTAAAACAACGATCTCTCAAAATTGACTAATTTTCTTTTGACGATTCCGAATCTATGTGAAAGACCACATTTTGATATACTTAATGCACTAATAGAAGCCCAAATTCGAATCTCGGGAAGTTTTTAAAACTTCAGTTTTAGCCATCGGTGCATTGTAGTACACTTGAAATAAGAAAGAGACAACTTGATTAAAACAACGATATCTCAAAATTGACTTATTTGCTTTTAGCGATTCTGAATCTATGTGAAAGACTACATTTTGATACACTTAATGCACTAACAGAAGTCCAAATTAGAATTTCGGGAAGTTTTCAAAACTTGAGTTTTAGTCATGGGTGCATAGTACAACACTTGGAAAAAGAAAGAGAGAACTTTATTAAAACTGATGTTCTACCCTTGTGTTTAGTTTTGATGATGAAAAACAATACTTTGTTCTATCCCCAAGTAGTCATGAGTCAAGTTTATGGTTTTCAACCAAAATCAATTTCAAATACTTTGTTAAAATGAAAACCAAAATGATTTATGATTTTCTATATTAGTTGGAGATTTGGAAAGTCAAGTATTTAGTTTTAAAAGAATCTCCTAAAATGATTTTCAAAAAAGTTTTGAAGTCGTTGGTCAAGATAGAGCTAAAACTGTTCTAAGACAAAAGACCAACTTGAACATAAATGTGTTTGATGAAAATCCAATCTTAAGTATGAAAATCATTTATGTTAATCTCATATTTCAAAAGAAGCTTTCATATTTTGAAGCATACATGAAAGGTTTTGGCTTGAACTTTAATCGTATGAAAAATCCTTTAGTTCATGTATCACTATCTGAAACTGAAAACCCTATTTTTGGCTAAGTCTGAGAGATTAGCACCTGATAAGGAGAAGTATAAGAAAGAGTTTTCTTTTTAGAAAACAAACTCCCGGTAATTTGATATCTATCATTCATTAGAGCCAAAACGATTTTTAACGAATTTTTCAAGAAATGGAAAGCGTATGTCTTGGTGGTGGTAAAATCGCAAAATCCTAAGTTTGTACTAAAACCCAAATTCTACTTTTTTATTCTTATGGATTTTGATTTTTTAAATATTTTTATTGAATCCAAATGGGGGGTACTTCGTTATTTACATTTATGTATTAAAGTAAATGGAGGTAAAATATAAATAAATTAAAATGTGGACATTTACTTGTGATGTATTAAAATGTATTAATGTAAATAAGTTGTGCTGTATGCATGTCCTGAAAGATGGCTTCATCTGTCAACAGATGTCTCACCATCTGTCGACCGAATCTTTAATTTTTGTCCATCTGTCGACCGATGCTCTTGCATCTGTCGACCGGCAGAATGATCGCACAAGCATCTGTCGACCGTTCCTTTTGATCTGTCGACCGGATTTTGAATTCTTGCTAATCTGTCGACCGATGCCTTGCATCTGTCGACCGTTTGTGTCGCAGAAACCCCCAACGGCTAGTTTTTCCACTCACCTAAAGTGGCTTTCCCACTACCAACGATAAGATTCGTCCACGGGCTTTCAAGAGACTATAAATACAAGTCAAATGGATGATTCAATGTAACCAAGAGATTACATTACAAGCTCCCAAGTGCTAAGATCATGGTTGTGCTTCATTGGTAAATTCTTTCTCATTTCAAGGCTTTGTATTCATTTTGTTAAATTCATTATCAAGCCTTGTATTTATATTTGAGAGAGTTTGTAACTGAGAATATTGTTTCTCAGATCCTCTTCAATCTTATATCTCTTTGTAATTTTCCTAGCTTGTTTTGCTAGAGAGACTACATTGTTTGTAGGAGGATTTTGATTTCTAGCTTGTTGTGCTAGAGGACTTGCTTATTGAAGCAAGGGGTTGAATACCTAGCTTGTTGTGCTAGAGGACTTGCTTGTTGAAGCAAGGGGTCGTATTTCCTAGCTTGTTGCTAGAGGGCCTATCCGGAGAGATAGGAGGTTTTTAGTGGATTGATTGAAAAATCCTTAGTGAGGAGCTAAGGTAGTGGAGTAGGCTTGGTTTAAGCCGAACCACTATATATCGTTGTGTCTCTTATATGCTTGTGCTATTTATTTCATTTATTGTTTCAAGCATTTCATTAATCCTCACTTTCACTAAAATCACACTTTTCATTAAAAGGATTTTCAAGTTCAATCAAATTTTTAAAACAACCCAATTCACCCCCCTCTTGGTGTTGGTGCCATTGCTATTCAAATCTAACAAAAACAACGATATCTCAAAATTGTCTTATTTGCTTTAAACGATTTCGAATCTTTGTGAAAGATGACATTTTGGTACACTTAATGCACTAATGAAATCCAAAATTCGGATTTCGGGTAGTTTTGAGAACTTAGTTTTAGCTAGGGGTACATAGTAGAACACTTGAAACAGGAAATACACAATTTTATTATAACAACGATATCTCAAAATTGAATTATTTCCTTTTAACGATTCTGAATCTATGTGAAAGACGACATTTTGATACACTTAATAAACTAATGAAAGTCAAAACTCTGATTTTGGGAAGTTTTTAAAGCTTGAGTTTTAGCCATGGGTGCATAGTAGAACGCTTGAATCAAGATACAGATAACTTGATCAAAACAACGATATCTCAAAATTGACTTATTTGCTTTTAACGATTCCGAATCTATGTGAAAGACGACATTTTGATACACTTAATGCACTAATAGAAGTCCAATTTAGAATTTTAGAAAGTTTTTAAAACTTGCGTTTTAGCCATGGGTGCATAGTAGAACACTTGAAACAAGAAAGACACAACTTGATTAAAACAACAATATCTCAAAATTGACTAATTTGTTTTCATGATTCCGAATCCATGTGAAAGACAACATTTTGATATACTTAATGCACTAATAGAAGTCTAAATTAGAATTTCGGGAAGTTTTGAAAACTTGAGTTTTAGCCATGGGTGCATAGTAGAACACTTGAAACAAGAAAGAGACAACTTTATTAAACCTACAATATCTCAAAATTGACTTATTTGCTTTTCACGATTCAGAATCTATGTGAAAGACGACATTTTGATACACTTAATACACTAAGGAAAGACCAAACTCGATTTTCAAAAACTTTTTAAATCTTGAGTTTTAGCATTCGGTGCATAGTAGAACACTTGAAGTAAGAAAGAGACCACTTGAACCAACGATATCTCAAAATTGACTTTTTTGCTTTTGAAGATTCTGAATCTATGTGAAAGACGACATTTTGATACACTTAATTCTCTAATAGAAGTTCAAATTAGGATTTCGGGAAGCATTCAAAGCTTGAGTTTTAGTCATGGGTGCATAGTAGAACACTTGAAACAAGAAAGAGACCACTTGATTAAAACATTGATATTTCCAAATTGACTTATTTGCTTTTAACGATTATGAATCTATGTGGAAGAATATATTTTGATACACTTAATACACTAATGAAAGTCCAAACTCGAATTTTGGGAAGTTTGTACAGCTTGAGTTTTAGCCATGGGTGCATAGTAGAACACTTGAAACAAGAAAGAGAGAACTTGATTAAAACAACGATATCTCAAAATTGACTTATTTGCTTTTGATGATCCTAAATCTATGTGAAAGACGACATTTTGATACACTTAATGCACTAATAGAAGTCCAAATTGGGATTTCGGGAAGTTTTTAAAACTTGAGTTTTATCCATGGGTGCATAGTAGAAGACTTGAAAGAAGAAAGAGACAATTTTATTAAAACAATGATATCACAAAATTCACTTATTTGCTTTAGACGATTCAGAATCTTTGCGAAAGATTTCATTTTGGTACACTTAATGCACTAATGAAAGTCCAAATTCAGATTTCATGATGTTTTGAAAACGTGAGTTTTAGCCATGGCTGCATAGTAGGACACTTGAAACAAGTATGTGAATGATGAAGTATTCTTGCTTTTAATTTGATTGCTAAGGGACTAGCAACGTTTAAGTTGGGGGGTGTGATTGATGCTCAAAAATTGCAACAAATTGTTATATTTAATTGCCCCCTAATCCATTTGATCAAGCTAAGATCTTCAAAAATGCTTATTGCAGCTCAAAAGAAGAAGAAGAAATGAAAGATATGACTTAAAGTTCTAAGGGCATGATTTAAAGAAGAAAGAAGAGCAAGGAGATGAAGGCGTTCTAACAAAATCAAAGCTATTCAATCGTATCACTGGAAGACATTCGAATGAGGATCAAAGCAGATGGAAGCTTCTCAGTCATTCGAATGCAGCCAAACCATTAGAATGAGTTGAGGGTTTGAAGAAATTCGAATAAGCATACTGTTCAGAAGATATGAAGCTATATCCGAATGAAGTCTTAGATCATTCGAATGCAATGGCAGAAGGGAGAAAATCCATTCGAATATAGGGTGAGTAATTCGAATAAGAACAGCGTTAATGACTCAGGATTCGAATACCTCCCGTGTCATTCGGATGCAGTGAAGAACTCAAGTGTAAAAATTGGAAATTCATTCGAATGAAACTACTGTTTCATTCGAATGAGTGAGAAAATTGCCGTGTAAGGAACAGTAAATTCAGAAATTCATCCGAATGGGACTTCAATTAATTCGAATGGTCTGAGAAATCAAAAGAACATCAAGATTCATTCGAATGTTTCTGCCGATTCATTCGAATGAGTATCCAAAGTAAAGTCTGGCACGCGCAAATGAACGCGGTGGCTCTAAGGTAAATTCCACCAACTTTCTGAACCAGTGGACCCCACCTCCAGGAGCCGAAAGCTTAAAATGGAGTCTACACTCTTTGGAATCAGGGGAGAAAAAAAGAACAGACGTTACTTAGAAGATAATACAAAAAGAAGACAGTAGCAGTGGAGGGGGATAGACCCTTTTTAACTGAGTGGACTGATCTCTCTCGGGGTGGGATCATCAGTAGTTTTTTTTTTTGCTTTGTAATTGTAGAGAACGAATGGCACTCTAGTTCTTCAGTTTGTTTTAGTTATTTCTCAGCTTTGTTCTTACTTTCGCAAGTCCATTTTCATTTTCTGATTTAGCTTGTAGTTCATTTCAGTAAACAACACAGTATTAGTTTTATTCAATCCTTAGCATTTGATTCTATTTTTTTTTCTTTCCTTGCAAAATCTTGCATTCATCCATTGAGAATAGCTTTAGTCGTGCACTTCCCATGAAGATGTGTGGCTAACTCGATTCTTGGGTTAAGGCAGAGAAGGTGCCCAAAGCCACTGATGAATCAATATAGCAGAACTTCAAGTAACTAAGTAACCAAAGTAAGAGTGGTTTTGAGAAATGTTATTAAAATCTCAGGCTTGGATTGGTTCGTATGCCTAAACTAGAGTTCCCATGCCATGTATGAGAGCTTCTTAACCTGGAAACGTTCTCATACCCAAGCCCCGAGCAATCATTTTGTAAAAACGTTATTTATACACTGATTTATAATAGCTGCTTGACATAGAATCTCCATGCCATGTATGGAGGTTGCTTAAACCAAGAGTTATTATCATCTCAGAAGTGCATTTAACGGTTGTAAACTCAAGCCACTTGAGCTGTCAGTTACATTACAGAGAGCTATATGGAAAATCAGTTGGGTTTGGCACCATATCTGTCTTGACCCAAGACCTCTCCATATCCAGATACATCTATATACATTTAGCTTAAACTCATTTCATTGTTGAAAGAACCGGTGTGGTTATCTCCTTCCATGAGTAATCTCCCTGTGAATCGACCCGGTCTTGCCCGGAAAAATAACAAATAAGTTTTCTGCTACAACCACACTCGTGCACTGGCGAGTCTAATCACCTCATTCTGATTGAGAACACAAAAAGTTGCTAAACCAGCTAAGAAAGCAAAAGAAAAATACAAAAAGTACTAAATACAGAGTGAGTGGAGCAGCAAATTTTGGCGCCGTTGCCGGGGAGGTTAAGGTAAGCCAAATAACTATCCCTAGTTCTTTTCTGTTTATTAATTCCTATTCTCTAACTTCTCTTCTCTGATAACTCTCTGCCTGTTTGAACTTTCATTGTTGTATGTGCTCATGTCTCAACACGATAATATGTCTGAACATGGTGATGAGAATGGTGGAAATGACCCTGTTGATCAGGAGATAATTAGGCCTCTTAGGGATTACCTTCACCCTCCTAGGCAGACAACACCCTCATGTATCATCCTTCCTGTCAATCACCATAGGTTTAACTTTAAACCTGGCACAATTCAATTGTTGCCAACATTCCATGGTATGGATTCTGAGAATCCATACACTCATATGAAGGAATTTGAGGAGGTTTGCAGCACTTGCATGGATCACACTGCAAACGAGGATGTCATTAGGTTAAAACTTTTCCCATTCTCAATAAAAGACAAAGCAAAAATGTGGTTGGGTACTCTTCCTCCTAGATCTATAGGGACTTGGAGAGAGATGCAGGCAACATTCCTAAAAAAATATTTTCCTGCTAATAGAACTGCAACTCTCCAAAGGCAAATCATGAACTTCGTCTGTAAGTTGAATGAGAACTTTGCCCAAGCCTGGGAAAGATTTAAAGATCTCCTCCATACTTGTCCACACCATGCCTTTGAGCAATGGAGAGTAGTCAGCTTCTTCCATGACTCACTCACTCCCCAACTTAAAATGTTAGTCTCTACAATGTGTAATGGAGAGTTTTATGACAAAACTCCAGAAGAAGCATTCCACTTCTTTGATACATTGGCTGAAAATACCAGAAACTGGGAAGTTGGTTTAACTTCTTCTAGTGATCAAAGAGAAAACTTACAACCAAGAGGGAGACACCAGTTGAGTGAAAATGATGATTTGCATGCGAGGTTAACTGCTTTGACAAGAAAAGTTGAAAATATGGACCCCAAAAGAGAGCAATCTGTTAAACAATTGGAAGTGAAATGTGCAGTGTGTGAAACAATAGACCATGCAACCGAAGAATGCCCTACTCTACCTGCATTCAAGGAGGTATTGTATGGGCAATCTAATGCTAATCACTCACACAATTTTGAGGGAAGACAGAACCAAAATCAAGGTGGGACCTATTACGGGAACAACCAAAGCTACAATCCATACTACTCCAATAATAGGAACCACCCCAATCTGTCATGGAGACATGATCATGGAAATCACCCTCAAAATTCATTCCCTGCACATCAACAATCTTTCCATCAAAATCAAAGCTCTTCTTCCAATACATACCAGCCTCCGCATAAGAGATCATTAGAAGATACCTTGCATCAATTTATGCAGAACCAAACAGGTGTCAACAATCAAGTTGCCCAACTTGCAAAAAGTCAAGAGCAAACCAACAGAGCAATGGAAGATATGAGGGGTCAGATAACAAAGTTGACCCAAACTCTAAGTGTGAGAGAACCTGGAAGATTCCCTTCTCAAACTAACCCTAATCCAGTTAGGCAAACAAATCAGGTGGAATCTTCTAGTAGTGAAGGTAATGCACATGAACAAGTCCAATCTGTGACTATCCTAAGAAGTGGAAAGGTAATTGAAAAACCAAGTGATCTTAGGATAAGCCACAATGTTGATGAGAAAGAGAAAGAAGAAGAACAGGAGCCAACCTTAGAAAAAAATGAAAACAATGAAAAAGAAAAAAACAAGCAAAAACAAAAAGAAGAAGGAAAAGGTAAGGACATTGAGAAAGAAAGCCAATATCATCCTAAACCTCCTTTTCCTCAAAGATTGAGTGTTACAAAAAGGGAACAACAAAACGCTGATATCTATGAGGTGTTTAAGCAAGTTAGGATCAATATTCCACTCTTGGATGCGATCAAACAAACACCCTCATATGCTAAATTCCTAAAAGATCTTTGCACAGTGAAGAGAAAAGTGAACGTGCATGGTAAAGCCTTCCTAACTGAGCAGGTAAGTTCCATCTTGCAATTCAAAACCCCCCCCCCCAAATACAAGGACCCAGGGTGTCCTACCATCTCGTGCATAATAGGGAGTCAGAAGGTAGACCAAGCGCTCTTAGATTTAGGGGCAAGTGTCAACCTGTTGCCTTATAGTGTCTATCAGCAGTTGGGTTTGGGAGAACTTAAGCCTACTAGAGTCACTCTGCAACTGGCAGACAGGTCTGTTAAAGTCCCTAGGGGTATTGTGGAAGATGTCTTAGTTCAGGTGGATAAATTCTACTTTCCAGTAGACTTTATAGTTCTAGATACTCAACCCCACCATGGTCCACAACCACCCATTCCTGTGATTTTGGGGAGACCATTTCTAGCAACTTCCAATGCAATCATTAATTGTAGAAATGGAGTCTTGAAACTGTCGTTTGGAAACATGACTGTGGAGATGAACATCTTTAGAATTTCCAAGCAACAGAACACTGAAAGTGAGATAGAAGAGGTGGATTTGATTCAAACTCTGTCTGAAGAGTATTTTGAGAAGGAATTTGTCACTCAAACAGTGAAAGGAGGTGATCACTTGGAGGTTAGCAGTGAGGAAGGAGAGATGCCTATAGCCCAAAGGATTCCTAAGCAAGAACCTGTAGAACCATTGCTCGCACCACCAACCTCTGTGACTCATCCACCCATGCCTGAAAAGAAGCCACTGCCAAATGAGTTGAAGTATGCCTTTTTAGGAGAAGGAGAGACGTATCCAGTAGTCATTTCTTCTAGTCTAAGTACCCAACAAGAAGTGCAGTTGATAGAAGTGCTGAGAGCACACAGGAAGGCTTTGGGATGGACCATATCTGACTTGCATGGAATCAGCCCTCTGATTTGCACCCATAGGATCTTCTTAGAAGAAAATTCAAAACCAGTGAGGCAAATGCAGAGAAGGCTTAATCCCAATATGAAAGAAGTGGTTAGGAAGGAAGTGCTCAAACTACTGGATGCAGGTATTATTTACCCGATATCTGATTCAAGGTGGGTTAGCCCAATCCAAGTTGTTCCTAAACGGTCTAGAATTACTGTGGTGAAAAATGAGAAGAATGAGTTAATTCCAATCCGCCTTCAAACAGGTTGGCGTGTGTGTATAGACTATAGAAAACTCAATTCAATGACCAGGAAGGACCATTTTCCTCTTCCATTCCTAGATCAAACACTTGAGAGGATAGCAGGGCAAGCATTTTATTGCTTTTTGGACGGATACTCAGGTTATAACCAGATTGATGTAGCACTGGAAGATCAAGAAAAGACAACCTTTACATGCCCTTTTGGGACATTTGCATATAAACGTATGCCATTTGGGTTGTGTAACGCTCCTGCCACCTTCCAAAGGTGCATGATGAGTATATTTAGTGAAATGGCTGAGCATATTGTGGAGGTGTTTATGGATGATTTTTCAGTCTATGGAAGTAGTTTTGACTTGTGCTTAAAGAATCTGGAGAAAGTTTTGATTCGATGTGAAGAGACTCATCTTGTGCTCAACTGGGAAAAATGCCACTTCATGGTTAACCAAGGCATTGTCTTAGGACACATAGTCTCATCCAGGGGTCTAGAAGTAGATAAAGCCAAAGTTGAAGCCATTCAGAAGCTTCCAGCCCCCAGAAATGTCAAGGACATTAGATCATTTCTTGGTCATGCTGGCTTCTACAGGAGATTCATTGCCTCGTTTAGTACAATAGCAAGACCTTTGTGTTGTCTGTTATCTCAAGACACCCCTTTTGAGTGGACTCCAAAATGTCAAAGTGCCTTTGAGAAGCTGAAACATGCACTTGTTACTGCACCAATCATACAACCTCCTGACTGGACTTTACCTTTTGAGCTAATGTGTGATGCGAGTGATCATGCCATAGGAGCTGTGCTAGGACAGAGCAAAGAAAAGAAACCCCATGTCATTTACTATGCCAGCAGAACTTTGAATGAGGCTCAGAAAAACTATACCACCACAGAGAAAGAATTGTTGGCCGTGGTATTTGCATTGGACAAGTTTAGGTCATACTTGGTGGGTTCAAAGGTGATTGTTTATACAGATCACGCTGCTTTGAAATACCTGCTCACCAAGCAAAATGCCAAACCACGCCTCATTAGGTGGATCCTATTACTCCAAGAGTTTCACATAGAAATTAAGGATAAAAAGGGAGTAGAAAATGTTGTGGCTGACCATCTGTCTAGAATTCCAGGTCAGAATCTTACTGAGGGTCCCATTCATGATAATTTTCCTGATGAACATCTTCTGCATGTGAGTACATTGACTACTGCCCCTTGGTATGCTGATATAGCCAATTATTTGGCTGTAGGTTCAGTCCCCAGTCATTGGACTAAGCTGGATAGACAAAAGTTTTTTAGAAAAGTCAGGACATTTTTTTGGGATGAACCATATCTGTTTAAATATTGTGCTGACCAGATTGTGCGAAGATGCATTCCAGAACATGAACAACATAGTGTAATGAACTTCTGTCACACCCTAGCTTGTGGAGGACATTTCTCTACCCGGAAAACCATGGCAAAAATCTTACAAAGTGGATTTTACTGGCCTACCATGTTTAGGGATGTCCACCAGTTTTGCTTAGCATGTGATAGATGCCAGAGGTTAGGAAGTTTGACAAAAAGAGGTATGATGCCTTTGCAGCCCATTCTAATTCTTGAAATTTTTGATTGTTGGGGAATGGACTTTATGGGTCCTTTTGTTAACTCACTTGGGCATGAGTATATCCTACTTGCTGTAGACTATGTCTCCAAGTGGGTTGAGGCAATCCCAACAAGAACAAATGATCATAGAATAGTGGTAAAATTCTTAAAAGAAAACATTTTCAGTAGGTTTGGAATGCCTCGTGCCATCATCAGTGATGGTGGATCTCACTTCTGTAACAAGCCAGTGGCAGAACTAATGAAAAAGTATGGGGTAGTTCATAAAGTGTCAACTCCATACCACCCTCAAACTAATGGCCAGGCAGAATTGGCAAATAGGGAGATCAAACGCATTTTGGAAAAAACCGTCAGTTCCAACCGAAAGGATTGGTCTCTGAGGTTAATAGATGCTCTTTGGGCATATAGGACTGCATATAAAACCATATTGGGCATGTCTCCCTATCGACTGGTTTATGGAAAACCATGTCATCTGCCAGTAGAGGTTGAGCACAAGGCTTACTGGGCCATCAGGAAGATGAATGGAAGTTTAGGAGAGGTAGGATTTAACAGGAAACTGCAGCTGAATGAGCTTGAGGAACTTAGAAGCGAGGCATATGAGAATGCCAAGTCTTCTAAGATGCACATGAAGAAATTGCATGACCAGCACATTAATAGAAAGAACTTTTGTATAGGTCAACATGTGCTGCTCTATGATTCAAGGCTCCATCTGTTTCCTGGTAAACTCAAGTCAAGATGGACTGGTCCTTTCAAAATTCGTGCCATCTCATCTCATGGTGTAATTGATATTGAAAATCTTCAATCTGGTCAGGTGTCCAAAGTGAATGGCCAACGTCTGAAACCCTACTATGAGTCTTTGAATGAACAAGAAGAGAACGTGGATCTTGCAGATCCACCCATTGGGTAGTGGTTAGTAACATAAAAAAAAATATATATATATATAATAATATAAAAAAAAAAGAGAGGGGAAGAAATTGTGTTATTTTGCTTTTATGAACTGTTTTCACTCTTTATCTTGACTCAAATGTTGAAAGAAGCCCACGGATCCACACGTGCAATGAAGGCTGTTAGCAAAACCCAAGAAAGCATATGGATCTTTTCTGCATTAAAGACACCAGGTACTCCTAAATCTCAACTTCTTACTGTGTCTAAGGGTATTTCACCATCCAGGTATTTCTTTTTTATGTGTTATTGTGTTTAAAGACAATACATAATTCAAGTAGGGGGGTGAGGTACCATTGATTCATGCTTAACTGTGGTTGTTTGTTTGATCTGTTTTTGAAAAAAAAAAAAATGAATGAAGTTTTGCTGTTATTTAAATTCTGTATCCGGATAAGTTAGTCATTCGAATGTGTTGTGTACCATTCGAATGCCCTGGAGGCTGTTAATGAAAAAAACATGAAATCATTCGAATAGTCTCTGCTGTATTCGAATATATGCCAAATTAATTCGAATGAAATCACTGTTGCATTCGAATAAGGGGCCAAATTCCTTTGTAAATGAAAATTACTGTTTGAAATTAATTAGAATGAATTTTTCTCTTTCTGAATACATTCGAATGAATCTGTTGTTTCTCCAAAAATCTTAAAGCCTTCATTCGAATGCTCTCAAACTCATTCGAATAGTTTACATTGCATCCGAATTCATTCCCAGCATCCGAATGTAGTTCTAATTTGGTTAAAAAAAAAATTAAAAAAAAATTAAAATTAATAAAATAAATAAATAAAATATAAATTAAAAAAAAAAAATTTGCTCAAAGTCATTCGAATAAGGCTATCCGCATTCGAATGGTTGCTCTACTTTTGATTACAGCAAGCTGTCAAATGCATTCGAATGATTCGCACAGTCATTCGGATGGTCGAGAAATTAATCCGAATGAAACTACTGTTTCATTCGAATGGGTAGCTCAATCCCTTCAGTAATCAAAGTCACTGTTTAAAATTAATTCGAATGGATTCTACTACATTCGAATGAACGGTCCAGTCTTTTAAAAACCCTCAGCGAACATCCGAATCATCCCATTTTCATTCGAATACTCTGCTGTCCGAGCTTCTAAAACCCGAGATGCCATTCGAATCGATCATCGTTCATTCGAATCCTCCTCCATCATTCGTATAACCTCAAAATCATTCGAATGACGTTCCCGAAAGTCTCTAACCGCTTCTGAAATTCGAATCGTCGCCCCTCTTAAAGATCGAAACGCTTCCTTAATCGGCGCGAATGCTCATTCATCCACCCGATCCCATCCTATAAATTGTGCTACCCTCATTCCACATCCATCACATTCATCTGAAGATCGAACCGGTTACGTACAAGGAGGGACGTTTCGCAAGCATTCGAATAAGGGTTTGGCGCATTCGGATGGTCTGAGAAGAGAAAAGCCGAGAGGTAATAACCCTTCCCATTGTTTAAATTCTGATTGGATTGGTTGGATAAAGGAGTTGTTGTAAAGAGGGAGTGAAGGAGATTGATGAGAAGGAAAGGAAATTGGTTGGGAGATTGATAGGAGAAGAAAAGAGAGTAGCCAAGTCTTGCACACCAACTGTTCGACAAAAAGCCCAATCCATCTCCCTAGACCAAACAACCATTATCTAGTCATGCCTCCAAAGCAAAAACGCCCCAAAGTCGTAGGAGAAAGCTCTAGGGCATCGAAGAGGCAGAAAGGAAAGGAAAGTGCTCCCATCCCAACCATCGACTTGAGCCCTCCATACTCCAATGTTAGATTCATTAGCCCAGCCGCTGAACAGAATTATAGTGAAAGATATGCAAAGAGGCCTGTGCTGTGTGAGAGAGGGATTATGCTTGAGCGATTTGATGAGCCCCCATGTGATTTACTGTCATTAATCACTGCCAAAGGATGGCAGATTTGGGTCAAGTTTCAAAGCAAAGCCATAGTTCCCTTAGTCAAGGAGTTTTATTCGAATGTAACCAGTGATAGAGATGACTCGGGAAACAGGTGCTTAGTTACTGAGGTGAGGAAAGTTAAAATAGAATTGAAACCCTCTGACATTGCTGAAACTTTTCAAATACCAAGAGAGGCATCACCAAGAGATCATGAAGAAGCAAGTGTGGATTTAGGGAAGGAAAACCTAGCAAAAATTTTGACAGAAAAGGAAGATGTTGTATGGCTAGGACCTGCCCTTCCAAAGAAGAATCTATCCCCAAAATGCATCATTCTGCATAGACTTCTCTGTTCACATTTCATGCCCCATGCATTTACTGGAAGTGTCTCAGTTAAGCAAGCCGTATTCATGGGAAAAATGATACTGGGAGTGCACATAGACTTGGCCAAGCACATCTTTGATACCATAGACCAAGCAACCAAGCATGCACATGGGAGTGGAGGTCTACCCTTTGGAGGGCTGATTACCTACTTTTTGCTGAGGAACGGGGTAAAAGAAAAGACAACCTTTGAAGTAATCAAGCCTATGGAAAGAATCAGCCCAACCTCTACACGCAGAAGCAGTGGGCAGTTGAAGAGGGTTGAGGCAGCAACACCTGAAAAAGGAGAAGCATCAGGAAAGCAGGTTGAACCACAAGAAGGGCCATCTCAGGAACCACCACTGCTTGAGGATGAGGCAGAAAGACAAGAGGAAGAACCTACACTTAGAAGTTTATTTAAGTTGGTTAAGGAAATGCAAGAGAAGCAGGAAAAGCATGAAGCCTTAGTGGAGCAAGCACTTAAGAAGATTCAAGAGAAGCAGGAGGCTATTTTTGAGGAGCTTCAGGTAAGGCAGAGAGTCATCCATTCAGAAGTGATAGCCATGAGCGACCGCCACACTGCATTAGACAAGAAGATAGGTCAGCTTCTGAGCACACCCTTGGAGGAGCCACCACTGAAGACACTGAAAGACAGGTTGGCCGATGCTGAGAGTTACATGCAGAGGGCCATTGATTTATGGCGAGAGGAAGGAGGTGCACCTACACATCCCCAGTCTGAGCATGCAGCCCCTCCTCACTCCGCCATTCCCTCTTCTTCCTCTATTCCTCCTGCTGAGCCCTTATCAGAGACTCCTTCTGGAAGCTCTACTGAAGAGCACTCTACTGAGGAGAATTCTACCGAGGAGAACTCCACTGAGGAGAACTCCACTTCTGATGATGCCACTGATGGCACTGAGTAGTCATAGGATTTGATTCTTCATGCTTAACTTCTTTAGCTATGAACTACAAAAATTTAACTGTTTTTCATTTTCAATAGAAATCGCTTTGCTTACTCTATGCTTCAAATTATTGCGCTTGATGCTTCAAATTTACAGCTGATTAATTGCATGGTAATCTCGCATGTGAAAATAGAACTGTATGAGATTTAAAACAGGGCCATGGCTACTTGGGAGTGCTTCATTTTTGTTCATTTGTTGGGTTGGCATACCAAGTATGATAATCAGCATGTTAATTAACTTCTTAAATTCAAGTGGAGATTTGTTACCAAAGTGAGTGTTGAAGCTTTATAACTTCTTATTCTGAGTAGAACAACACTGATTCATGCAATAGAATACTTTATTGATTCTCTTATCTTTCAATGGCTTCAAAACAACATTTTGCTTTGAGTATCTTTTATAATCACAGCTAATATTAACTGACTCTAAGCTTGAAATCAATTGAATGAATGGCATTGTTTTAAAGAGCATCATAGAGGGATCAGTGACCTATCACTTGAGCCAAACAGACTATTGCTTTTTGATTAAATCTCCATTCATAGCCTGTTGAAACTCTGCATAACAGTTGTTCTTGACCATTACATCATTCCCTCCATCCAAGCCATGTCCATAAAAGTTGTTCTTGTCCATTGATTAGGATCCGAGAAATTATTCTGAAGGCTCAGTATTAGTTTTATTCAAAAAAAAAAAAAATTGTCTGGGAATCTGACGTTAAAAGACCACTAAACCATTTAAGATAAATGGTTGTCTCTAAGTCTGAAATATCAAAAAAAAAAAAAATCTTTTTAGCCACAATAAGAGAATTCCCAAGACTTAAGAACACTTTTGATTGCCATCTTTCCCTTTGGATATCCCACATCACCATCGAAGCCCCAGTTACCTTCTAGAGAGATCCCTCTTGACTCTGTGAATCATGCATATTCAGGATATAATTTCAATAGTAAGGAGGCTTAGTTAATTTTAGAGGTTGGTTGTCAAAGATGCTAATCTGATCATGAAGCTATGTCAAGTCCCTTTCTTTGTTAATTACATTCTTGATAACTGATGATACCTTTTTGAACTTGATTTACATTTACTCCAAATGAAGGTACATCCCTTGAGAGTAACTCTGAGTGATCGTTTTATTGATGAGAGGCATACCCAGTGAGAATTGTAATCAAAGCTTGAGAGGATTTAATAAAATGCTGATTGACTTAACTTATCATGCCCTGGACAAAAGTTCAAATAATAAGCATTTCTTTGATTATCCAAAGTCCCTGTGCTATTGACCATACATTCTTGCTTCACGTTTGAGATTTAAGCTTTCAACAAGTATGTGAATGATGAAGTATTCTTGCTTTTAATTTGATTGCTAAGGGAAAGACCAAACTCGGTTTTCGGGAACATTTTAAACCTTGAGTTTTAGCCTTCGGTGCATAGTAGAACACTTGAAGTAAGAAAGAGACCACTGGATTAAACCAACGATATCTCAAAATTGACTTTTTTGCTTTTGAAGATTCTGAATCTATGTGAAAGACGACATTTTGATAAACTTAATTCTCTAATCAAAGTCCAAACTCGGATTTTGGGAAGTTTTCAGAGCTTGAGTCTTAGTCATGGGTGCATAGTAGAACACTTGAAACAAGAAAGAGAGAACTTGATTAAAACAACGATATCTCAAAATTGACTTATTTGAATTTGATGATCCCGAATCTATGTGAAAGACGACATTTTGATACTCTTACTACACTAATAGAAGTCCAAATTATGATTTCGTGAAGTTTTTAAAGCTTGAGTTTTAGTCATGGGTGCATAGTAGAACACCTGAAACAAGAAAGAGACTATTTGATTAAAACAACGATATCTCTAAATCGATTTATTTGCTTTTATCGATTCTGAATCTATGTTAAAGATGACATTTTGTTACACTTAATACACTAATCAAAGTCCAAACTTGGATTTTGGGAAGTTTTTAAAGCTTGAGATTTAGCCTCGGGTGCATAGTAGAACACTTGAAACAAGAAAGAGACAAGTTGAGTAAAACAACGATCTCTCAAAATTGACTAATTTGCTTTTGACGATTCCGAATCAATGTGAAAGACCACATTTTGATATACTTAATGCACTAATAGAACCCCAAATTCGGATCTCGGGAAGTTTTTTAAAACTTCAGTTTTGGCCATCGGTGCATCGTAGAACACTTGAAATAAGAAAGAGACAACTTGATTAAAACAACGATATCTCAAAATTGACTTATTTGCTTTTAGCGATTCTAAATCTATGTGAAAGAAGACATTTTGATACACTTAATGCACTAATAGAAGTCCAAATTAGGATTTCGGGAAGTTTTCAAAACTTGAGTTTTAGTCATGGGTGCATAGTAGAACGCTTGGAAAAAGAAAGAGAGAACTTTATTAAAAGAACGATATCTCAAAATTGTCTTATTTGCTTTAAACGATTCCGAATCTTTGTGAAAGATGACATTTTGGTACACTTAATGCACTAATGAAATCCCAAATTCGGATTTCGGGTAGTTTTGAAAACTTGAGTTTTAGCCAGGGGTACATAATAGAACACTTGAAACAGGAAAGACACAATTTTATTATAACAACGATATCTCAAAATTGAATTATTTCCTTTTAACGATTCTGAATCTATGTGAAAGATGACATTTTGATACACTTAATAGACTAATGAAAGTCAAAACTCTGGTTTTGGGATGTTTTTAAAGCTTGAGTTTTAGCCACGGGTGCATAGTAGAACACTTGAATCAAGATAGAGATAACTTAATCAAAACAACGATATCTCAAAGTTGACTTATTTGCTTTTAACGATTCTGAATCTATGTGAAAGATGACATTTTGATACACTTAATGCATAATAGAAGTACAATTTACAATTTCGGGAAGTTTTTAAAACTTGCGTTTTAGCCATGGGCGCAGAGTAGAACACTTGAAACAAGAAAGACACAACTTGATTAAAACAACAATATCTCAAAATTGACTAATTTGTTTTCACGATTCTGAATCCATGTGAAAGACCACATTTTGATATACTTAATGCACTAATAGAAGTCCAAATTAGAATTTCGAGAAGTTTTGAAAACTTGAGTTTTAGCCATGGGTGCATAGTTGAACACTTGAAACAAGAAAGAGACAACTTTATTAAACCTACGATATCTCAAAATTGACTTATTTGCTTTTCACGATTCAGAATCTATGTGAAAGACGACATTTTGATACGCTTAATACACTAAGGAAAGACCAAACTCGGATTTTGAAAACTTTTTAAAACTTGAGTTTTAGCCTTCGGTGCATAGTAGAACACTTGAAGTAAGAAAGAGACCACTTGAACCAACGATATCTCAAAATTGACTTTTTTGCTTTTGAAGATTCTGAATCTATGGGAAAGACAACATTTTGATACACTTAATTCTCTAATAGAAGTTCAAATTAGGATTTCGAGAAGCTTTCAAAGCTTGAGTTTTAGTCATGGGAGCATAGCAGAACACTTGAAACAAGAAAGAGACCACTTGATTAAAACATCGATATTTCCAAATTGACTTATTTGCTTTTAACGATTATGAATCTATGTGGAAGAATACATTTTGATACACTTAATACACTAATGAAAGTCCAAACTCGGATTTTGGGAAGTTTGTACAGCTTGAGTTTTAGCCATGGGTGCATAGTAGAACACTTGAAACAAGAAAGAGAGAACTTGATTAAAACAACGATATCACAAAATTGACTTATTTACTTTTGATGATCCTAAATCTATGTGAAAGACGACATTTTGATACACTTAATGCAGTAATAGAAGTCCAAATTATGATTTCGGGAAGATTTTAAAGCTTGAGTTTTAGTCATGGGTGCATAGTAGAACACTTGAAACAAGAAAGAGACCACTTCATTAAAACAACGATATCTCTAAATTGACTTATTTGCTTTTAACGATTCTGAATCTATGTGAAAGATGACATTTTGATACACTTAATACACTAATGAAAGTCCAAACTCAGATTTTGGAAAGTTTTAAAGCTTGAGTTTTAGCCATGGGTGGATAGTAGAACTCTTGAAACAAGAAAGAGACAAGTTGAGTAAAACAACGAGATCTCAAAATTGACTAATTTGCTTTTTACGATTCTGAATCTATGTGAAAGACCACATTTTGATATACTTAATGTTCTAATAGAAGCCCAAATTCGGATCTCGGGAAGTTTATAAACTTGAGTTTTAGCCATCGGTGCAGTGTTGAACACTTAAAATAAGAAAGAGACAACTTGATTAAAACAACGATATCTCCAAATTGACTTATTTTCTTTTGGCGATTTCGAATCTATGTGAAAGACGACATTTTGATACACTTAAGGCACTAATAGAAGTCCAGATTAGGATTTCTGGAAGTTTTTAGAACTTGAGTTTTAGTCATGGGTGCATAGTAGAACACTTGGAAAAACAAAGAAACAACTTTATTAAAAAAATGATATCTCAAAATTACCTTTTTTGCTTTAAACGATTCCGAATCTTTGTGAAAGATGACATTTTGGTACACTTAATGCACTAATGAAGGTCTAAATTTGGATTTCGGGAAGTTTTGAAAACTTGAGATTTAGCCATGGGTGCATAGTAGAAGACTTCAAACAAGAAAGAGAAAACCTTATTAAAACAACGTTATCTCAAAATTGACTTATTTTCTTTTAACGATTCTGAATCTATGTGAAACATGACATTTTGATACACGTAATACTGTAATGAAAGTCCAAACTCGGATTTTGGGAAGTTTCTAAAGCTTGAGTTTTAGCCATGGGTGCATAGTAGCACACTTGAAACAAGAAACAGACCCCTTGATTTAAACAACGATATCTCTAAATTGACTTATTTACTTTTGATGATTTAGAATCTATGTGAAAGATGACATTTTGATACACTTAATGCACTAATATAAGTCCAAATTGAAATTTCGGGAAGTTTATAAAACTTGCGTTTTAGCCATGGGTGCATAGTATAACACTTGAAATAAGAAAGAGACAACTTGATTAAAACAACGATATCTAAAAATTGACTAATTTGCTTTTGACGATTTTGAATCTATGTGAAGGACGAAATATTTACACACTTAATGCACTAATAGAAGTCCAAATTAGGATTTCAAAAAGTTTTTAAAACTTGAGTTTTAGCCATGGGTGCATACTAGAAGACTTCAAACAAGAAACAACGATATCTCAAAATTGACATTTTTTGCTTTTGACGATTCCGAATCTATGGGAAAGATGACATTTTGATACACTTAATGCACTAATAGAAGTCCAAATTGGGATTTCGGGAAGTTTTTAAAACTTGAGTTTTATCCATGGGTGCATAGCAGAAGACTTGAAACAAGAAAGAGACAATTTTATTAAAACAATGATATCACAAAATTCACTTATTTGCTTTAGACGATTCCGAATCTTTGCGAAAGATGACATTTTGGTACACTTAATGCACTAATGAAAGTCCAAATTCGGATTTCATGATGTTTTGAAAACATGAGTTTTAGCCATGGCTGCATAGTAGAACACTTGAAAAAAGAAAGAGACAATTTTATTAAAACAACGATATCTCAAAATTGACTTATTTGCTTTTAACGATTCTGAATCTATGTGAAAGACGACATTTTGTTACACTTAATACACTAAGGAAAGACCAAACTCGGATTTCGGGAAGTTTTTAAAGCTTGAGTTTTACCCTTCGGTACATAGTAGGAACACTTGAAGTAAGAAAGAGACCACTTGATTAAGCCAACGATATCTCAAAATAGACTTTTTTGCGTTTGAAGATTCCGAATCTATGTGAAAGATGACATTTTGATGCACTTAATTCTCTCATAGAAGTCCAAATTAGGATTTTGGGAAGTTTTCACAGCTTGAGTCTTAGTCAAGGGTGCATAGTAGAACACTTGGAACAAGAAAGAGACCACTTGATTAAAACATCAATATCTCCAAATTGACTTATTTGCTTTTAACGTTTCTGAATCTATGTGGAAGAATACATTTTGATACACTTAATGCACTAATGAAAGTCTAAACTCGGATTTTGGGAAGTTTTTAAAGCTTCAGTTTTAGCTATGGGTGCATAGTAGAACACTTGAAACAAGAAAGAGAGAACTTGATTAAAAATACGATATCTCAAAATTGACTTATTTTCTTTTTGCGATTCCGAATCTATGTGAAAGACGACATTTTGATACACTTAATGCACTAATAGAAGTCCAAATTAGGATTTCGGGAAGTTTTCAAAACTTGAGTTTTAGTCATGGGTGCATAGTAGAACACTTGGAAAAAGAAAGAGACAACTTTATTAAAACAACGATATCTGAAAATTGTCTTATTTGCTTTAAACGATTCCGAATCTTTGTGAAAGATGGCATTTTGGTACACTTAATGCACTAATGAAATCCCAAATTCGGATTTCGAGTAGTTTTGAAAACTTGAGTTTTAGCCAGGGGTACATAGTAGAACACTTGAAACAGGAAAGACACAATTTTATTATAACAACGATATCTCAAAATTGAATTATTTCCTTTTAAGGATTCTGAATCTATGTGAAAGATGACATTTTGATACACTTAATAGACTAATGAAAGTCAAAACTCTGGTTTTGGGATGTTTTTAAAGCTTGAGTTTTAGCCACGGGTGCATAGTAGAACACTTGAATCAAGATAGAGATAACTTGATCAAAACAACAATATCTCAAAATTGACTTATTCGCTTTTAACGATTCCAAATCTATGTGAAAGACGACATTTTGATACACTTAATGTTGGAAATGTATGCCCTAAAGACACGTTTTATTCAATTTATGGTAATGATGTTTTCTTTTAGTCAGTTTATGGCACATATATCATTTGCATTTAATTGTTGGAAAAGTGTCCATGCTATTAGGTAAGTGATTCATGTGATGGGTCGTTCTTCACAGTTAGGCATGAATCATGGGTACTTAATATGCAAGAAAAATATTACTCATGATCTTTTGATAGAACTGGGCATTCTATCATGATAAGATCATTGTGCAATAGATCCTAATGGAGGATGACTTGCCTTAGCCAGTAAACAGTCCGTTTACTCTAATTGTACAAGCGCATTTGGAATGCGTAGAGTGGACCTGTGATAGAAGCTAATGACAAAGTACTAATTATCATGGAGCTAGTCTATCACTGTTACTACGTGGACGAGTACTCTAATACTTGAGTATTAGTTGGTGGTCTAGTGAACCTAGAGCTATATTCTTAGATTCACTATAGGTGAGGTCTATCAAAGATCAGCAACCTTGTGAGTTGGGAGTGTGGTTTCTAATTAGCTAAGACAGACTAATACAAGATAGTTTCTTTGATTCACCCCCTTGTGATTGTCCAAGAATAATCTAATAATCCAGGGCCCTGGGAACGTGACTTGAGAATGTGTGCTTCTGGGTAGCTCCCAGTGATAAGCAAGTACATTCGAGTAGTCACGGATTATTGGACTAGTGATCTAAGGATGGTAGAAATCATTTAGAGAGGTGTTAGTACATTATTCCTTTCTAAATGATGGGTGTTACACAGAGGGGTATTTTCGTCATTACACTAGTAGGTCAAAGACATCGCACATGCAAAATTATTCATGGGGTCAGTGTTACCATATGGTGATAGTTGGAACACTTAGAATGACAAAATATAGCTACTGGGTAGCAGGGATATTTTGGTCATTTTAGCAGCCATGAATAATTTGTCTTTTGGTCCCCAGGGTAGCTCGATGTAACTCATGTATTTTTTGATACATTTTGGCTTGTTGGGTAAATTACATTGAGAGAGAATTATTTAATAGTTCATTGGGTTTTAATTAATTAATTGGGCTAACCCAATTAGAGAATTAATTAAAAATGGACTTGGCCCACAAGGGTTTGGCCCACTAGGGTTTTTAACCCTAGGGTGCTCCCTATATATATTCTCTCTCTAGTTGTTATAAACCCTAATTCCGATTTTCTCTTCTTCACTAAGAGAGGCCACGAGTTCGAGTCATATCTTGGAAGATCGAGAGATCTGATGCGAAGGAGCTGAAGGATCGCAGGACAGCCATCGTCTCCACAACGTGAAGAAGCTGTCGCCCCTCCTCCTCCTGTTGCCCCATTCCGTCCGGTAATCCGTTGGAAAAGTAAGTCTCCTAGACTCAAATCAATACGAGGATAGTTTTGATGCTTAAAACGCTTCCGTTGCATGCTTTGATCCTCGTTGTCGGTCCTTCACTTAATGCACTAATAGAAGTCCAATTTAGAATTTCGGGAAGTTTTTAAAACTTGTGTTTTAGCCATGGGTGCATAGTAGAACACTTGAAACGAGAAAGACACAACTTGATTAAAACAACAATATCTCAAAATTCACTAATTTGCTTTTCAAGATTCTGAATCCATGTGAAAGACCACATTTTGATATACTTAATGCACTAATAGAAGTCCAAATTAGAATTTCGGGAAGTTTTGAAAACTTGAGTTTTAGCCATGGGTGCATAGTAGAACACTTGAAACAAGAAAGAGACAACTTTATTAAACCTACGATATCTCAAACTTGACTTATTTGCTTTTCACGATTCAGAATCTATGTGAAAGATGAAATTTTGATACACTTAATACACTAAGGAAAGGCCAAACTCGGATTTCGGGAACTTTTTAACTCTTGTGTTTTAGCCTTCGGTGCATAGTAGAACACTTGAAGTACGAAAGAGACCGCTTGATTAAACCAACGATATCTCAAAATTGACTTTTTTTGCTTTAGAAGATTCTGAATCTATGTGAAAGATGACATTTTGATACACTTAATTCTCTAATAGAAGTTCAAATTAGGATTTCGGGAAGCTTTCAAAGCTTGAGTTTTAGTCATGGGTGCATAGTAGAACACTTGAAACAAGAAAGAGACAACTTGATTAAAACATCGATATTTCCAAATTGACTTATTTGCTTTTAACGATTATGAATCTATGTGGAAGAATACATTTTGATACACTTAATACACGAATGAAAGTCCAAACTCGGATTTTGGGAAGCTTGTACAGCTTGAGTTTTAGCCATGGGTGCATAGTGAAACAAGAAAGAGAGAACTTGATTAAAACAACGATATCTCAAAATTGACTTATTTGCTTTTGATGATCCTGAATCTAAGTGAAAGATGACATTTTGAGACACTTAATACACTAAGGAAAGTCCAAACTCGGATTTTGGGAAGTTTTAAAGCTTGAGTTTTAGCCATGGGTGCATAGTAGAACTCTTGAAACAAGAAAGAGACAAGTTGAGTAAAACAACGAGATCTCAAAATTGACTAATTTGCTTTTGACGATTCTAAATCTATGTGAAAGACCACATTTTGATATACTTAATGTACTAATAGAAGCCCAAATTTGGATCTCGGGAAGTTTATAAACTTGAGTTTTAGCCATCGGTGCAGTGTAGAACACTTTGAATAAGAAAGAGAGAACTTGATTAAAACAACGATATCTCCAAATTGACTTATTTTCTTTTGGCGATTCCGAATCTATGTGGAAGTCGACATTTTGATACACTTAAAGCACTAATAGAAGTCCAAATTAGGATTTCTGGAAGTTTTTAGAACTTGAGTTTTAGTCATGGGTGCATAGTAGAACACTTGGAAAAAGAAAGAGATAACTTTATTAAAACAACGATATCTCAAAATTGCCTTATTTGCTTTAAACGATTCCGAGTCTTTGTGAAAGATGACATTTTGGTACACTTAATGCACTAATGAAAGTCTAAATTTGGATATCGGGAAGTTTTGAAAACTTGAGTTTTAGCCATGGGTGCATAGTAGAAGACTTCAAATAGGAAAGAGACAACTTTATTAAAACAACATTATCTCAAAATTGACTTATTTTCTTTTAACGATTCTGAATCTATGTGAAAGATGACATTTTGATACACGTAATACACTAATGAAAGTCCGAACTCGGATTTCGGGAAGTTTCTAAAGCTTGAGTTTTAGCCATGGGTGCATAGTAGAACACTTGAAACATGAAACAGACCCCTTGATTTAAACAACGATATCTCTAAATTGACTTATTTTCTTTTGACGATTCAGAATCTATGTGAAAGACGACATTTTGATACACTTAATGCACTAATAGAAGTCCAAATTGAAATTTCGGGAAGTTTTTAAAACTTGCGTTTTAGCCATGGGTGGATAGTATAACACTTGAAACAAGAAAGAGACAACTTGATTAAAACAACGATATCTAAAAATTGACTAATTTGCTTTTGACGATTCCGAATCTATGTGAAGGAAGAAATTTTGACACACTTAATGCACTAATAGAAGTCCAAATTTGGAATTCGAAAAGTTTTTAAAACTTGAGTTTTAGCCATGGGTGCATAGTAGAAGACTTCGAACAAGAAAGAGACGACTTTATTAAAACAACGATATCTCGAAATTGACATTTTTGCTTTTGACGATTCTGAATCTATGGGAAAGACGACTTTTTGATACACTTAATGCACTAATAGAAGTCCGAATTGGGATTTCGGGAAGTTTTTAAAACTTGAGTTTTATCGTTGGGTGCATAGTAGAAGACTTGAAAGAAGAAAGAGACAATTTTATTAAAACAATGATATCACAAAATTCACTTATTTGCTTTAGACGATTCCTAATCTTTGCGAAAGATGACATTTTGGAACACTTAACGCACTAATGAAAGTCCAAATTCAGATTTCATGATGTTTTGAAAACATGAGTTTTAGTCATGGCTGCATAGTAGAACACTTGAAACAAGAAAGAGACAATTTTATTAAAACAACGATATCTCAAAATTGACTTATTTGCGTTTAGCGATTCTGAATCTATGTGAAAGACGACATTTTGATACACTTAATACACTAAGGAAAGACCAAACTTGGATTTCGGGATGTTTTTAAAGCTTGAGTTTTACCCTTCGGAGCATAGTAGGAACACTTGAAGTAAGAAAGAGACCACTTGATTAAACCAATGATATCTCAAAATTGACTTTTTTGCTTTTGAAGATTCCGAATCTATGTGAAAGATGACATTTTGATGCACTTAATTCTCTAATAGAAGTCCAAATTAGGATTTCGGGAAGTTTTCAGAGCTTGAGTCTTAGTCATGGGTGCATAGTAGAACACTTGAAACAAGAAAGAGACCACTTGATTAAAACAACGATATCTCTAAATTGATTTATTTGCTTTTAATGATTCTGAATCTATGTGAGAGACGACATTTTGATACACTTAATACACTAATCAAAGTCCAAACTCGAATTTTGGGAAGTTTTTAAAGCTTGAGATTTAGCCATGGGTGCATAGTAGAACACTTGAAACAAGAAAGAGACAAGTTGAGTAAAGCAACGATCTCTCAAAATTAACTAATTTGCTTTTGACGATTCCGAATCTATGTGAAAAACCACATTTTGATATACTTAATGCACTAATAGAAGTCCAAATTCGGATCTCGGGAAGTTTTTAAAACTTCAGTTTTAGCCATCGGTGCATTGTAGAACACTTGAAATAAGAAAGAGACAACTTGATTAAAACAACAATATCTCGAAATTGACTTATTTGCTTTTAGCGATTCCAATTTTATGTGAAAGATGACATTTTGATACACTTAATGCACTAAAAGAAGTCCAAATTAGGATTTCGGGAAGTTTTCAAAACTTGAGTTTTAGTCAAGGGTGCATAGTAGAACACTTGGAAAAAGAAAGAGACAACTTTATTAAAACGACGATATCTGAAAATTGTCTTATTTGCTTTAAACGATTCCGAATCTTTGCGAAAGATGACATTTTGGTACACTTAATACGCTAATGAAATCCCAAATTCGGATTTCGGGTAGTTTTGAAAACTTGAGTTTTAGCCAGGGGTACATAGTAGAACACTTGAAACAGGAAAGACACAATTTTATTATAACGACGATATCTCAAAATTGAATTATTTTCTTTTAACGATTCTGAATCTATGGGAAAGACGACATTTTGATACACTTAATAAACTAATGAAAGTCAAAACTCTGATTTTGGGAGGTTTTTAGAACTTGAGTTTTAGTCATGGGTGCATACTAGAGCACTTGGAAAAAGAAAGAGACAACTTTATTAAAACAACGATATCTCAAAATTGCCTTATTTGCTTTAAACGATTCCGAATCTTTGTGAAAGATGACATTTTGGTACACTTAATGCACTAATGAAAGTCCAAATTTGGATTTCGGGAAGTTTTGAAAACTTGAGTTTTAGCCATGGGTGCATAGTAGAACACTTGAAACGAGAAAGACACAACTTGATTAAAACAACAATATCTCAAAATTCACTAATTTGCTTTTCACGATTCCGAATCCATGTGAAAGACCACATTTTGATATACTTAATGCACTAATAGAAGTCCAAATTAGAATTTCGGGAAGTTATGAAAACTTGAGTTTTAGCCATGGGTGCATAGTAGAACACTTGAAACAAGAAAGAGACCACTTGATTGAAACAACGATATCTCTAAATTGACTTATTTGCTTTTAACGATTCAGAATCTATGTGAAAGACGACATTTTGATACACTTAATACACTAATGAAAGTCCAAACTCGGATTGTGGGAAGTTTTAAAGCTTGAGTTTTAGCCATGGGTGCATAGTAGAACTCTTGAAACAAGAAAGAGACAAGTTGAGTAAAACAACGAGATCTCAAAATTGACTAATTTGCTTTTGACAATTCTGAATCTATGTGAAAGACCACATTTTGATATACTTAATGTTCTAATAGAAGCCCAAATTCGGATCTCGAGAAGTTTATAAACTTGAGTTTTAGCCATCGGTGCAGTGTGGAACACTTGGAATAAGAAAGAGAGAACTTGATTAAAACAACGATATCTCCAAATTGACTTCTTTTCTTTTGGCGATTCCGAATCTATGTGGAAGTCAACATTTTGATACACTTAAGGCACTAATAGAAGTCCAAATTAGGATTTTCGGAAGTTTTTAGAACTTGAGTTTTAGTCATGGGTGCATAGTAGAACACTTGGAAAAAGAAAGAGACAACTTTATTAAAACAACGATATCTCAAAATTGCCTTATTTGCTTTAAACGATTCCGAATCTTTGTGAAAGATGACATTTTGGTACACATAATGCACTAATGAAAGTCAAAATTTGGATTTCGGGAAGTTTTGAAAACTTGAGTTTTAGCCATGGGTGCATAGTAGAAGACTTCAAACAGGAAAGAAACAACTTTATTAAAACAACGTTATCACAAAATTGACTTATTTTCTTTTAACGATTCTGAATCTATGTGAAAGATGACATTTTGATACACGTAATACACTAATGAAAGTCCAAACTCGGATTTTGGGAAGTTTCTAAAGCTTGAGTTTTAGCCATGGGTGCATAGTAGAACACTTGAAACAAGAAACAGACCCCTTGATTTAAACAACGATATCTCTAAATTGACTTATTTGCTTTTGATGATTCAGAATCTATGTGAAAGATGACATTTTGATACACTTAATGCACTAGTGGAAGTCCAAATTGAAATTTCGGGAAGTTTTTAAAACTTGCATTTTAGCCATGGGTGGATAGTATAACACTTGAAACAAGAAAGAGACAACTTGATTAAAACAACAATATCTAAAAATTGACTAATTTGCTTTTGACGATTCCGAATCTATGTGAAGGAAGAAATTTTGACACACTTCATGCCCTAATAGAAGTCCAAATTTGGATTTCGAAAAGTTTTTAAAACTTGAGTTTTAGCCATGGGTGCAGAGTAGAAGACTTCAAACAAGAAAGAGACGACTTTATTAAAACAATGATATCTCGAAATTGACATTTTTGCTTTTGACGATTCTGAATCTATGGGAAAGATGACTTTTTGATACACTTAATGCACTAATAGAAGTCCGAATTGGGATTTCGGGAAGTTTTTAAAACTTGAGTTTTATCGTTGGGTGCATAGTAGAAGACTTGAAAGAAGAAAGAGACAATTTTATTAAAACAATGATATCACAAAATTCACTTATTTGCTTTAGACGATTCCTAATCTTTGCGAAAGATGACATTTTGGTACACTTAACGCACTAATGAAAGTCCAAATTCGGATTTCATGATGTTTTGAAAACATGAGTTTTAGCCATGGCTGCATAGTAGAACACTTCAAACAAGAAAGAGACAATTTTATTAAAACTACAATATCTCAAAATTGACTTATTTGCTTTTAACGATTCTGAATCTATGTAAAAGATGACATTTTGATACACTTAATACACTAAGGAAAGACCAAACTCGGATTTTGGGAAGTTTTTAAAGCTTGAGTTTTACCCTTCGGTGGACAGTAGGAACACTTGAAGTAAGAAAGAGACCACTTGATTAAACCAACGATATCTCAAAATTGACTTTTTTGCTTTTGAAGATTCCGAATCTATGTGAAAGATAACATTTTGATGCACTTAATTCTCTAATAGAAGTCCAAATTAGGATTTCGGGAAGTTTTCAGAGCTTGAGTCTTAGTCATGGGTGCATAGTAGAACACTTGAAACAAGAAAGAGACCACTTGATTAAAACATCGATATCTCCAAATTGACTTATTTGCTTTTAAGGTTTCTAAATCTATGCGGAAGAATACATTTTGATACAGTTAATACACTAATGAAAGTCCAAACTAGGATTTTGGGAAGTTTTTAAAGCTTGAGTTTTAGCTATGGGTGCATAGTAGAACACTTGAAACAAGAAAGAGAGAACTTGATTAAAACAACGATATCTCAAAATTGACTTATTTGCATTTGATGATCCCGAATCAATGTGACATTTTGATACACTTACTGCACTAATAGAAGTCCAAATTATGATTTCGTGAAGTTTTTAAAGCTTGAGTTCTAGTCATGGGTGCATAGTAGAACACTTGAAACAAGAAAGAGACTACTTGATTAAAACAACGATATCTCTAAATTGATTTATTTGCTTTTAACGATTCTGAATCTATGTGAGAGACGACATTTTGATACACTTAATACACTAATCAAAGTCCAAACTCGAATTTTGGGAAGTTTTTAAAGCTTGAGATTTAGCCGTGGGTGCATAGTAGAACACTTGAAACAAGAAAGACACAAGTTGAGTAAAGCAACGATCTCTCAAAATTAACTAATTTGCTTTTGACGATTCCGAATCTATGTGAAAAACCACATTTTGATATACTTAATGCACTAATAGAAGTCCAAATTCGGATCTCGGGAAGTTTTTAAAACTTCAGTTTTAGCCATTGGTGCATTGTAGAACACTTGAAATAAGAAAGAGACAACTTGATTAAAACAACAATTTCTCGAAATTAACTTATTTGCTTTTAGCGATTCCGAATCTATGTGAAAGACGACATTTTGATACACTCAATGCACTAATAGAATTCCAAATTATGATTTCGGGAAGTTTTCAAAACTTGAGTTTTAGTCATGGGTGCATAGTAGAACACTTGGAAAAAGAAAGAGACAACTTTATTAAAACAACGATATCTGAAAATTGTCTTATTTGCTTTAAACGATTCCGAATCTTTGCGAAAGATGACATTTTGGTACACTTAATGCACTAACGAAATCCCAAATTCGGATTTCGAGTAGTTTTGAAAACTTGAGTTTTAGCCAGGGGTACATAGTAGAACACTTGAAACAGGAAAGACACAATTTTATTATAACAACGATATCTCAAAATTGAATTATTTCCTTTTAAAGATTCTGAATCTATGTGAAAGACGACATTTTGATACACTTAATAAACTAATGAAAGTCAAAACTCTGATTTTGGGAGGTTTTTACAGCTTGAGTTTTAGCCTCGGGTGCATAGTAGAACACTTGAATCAAGATAGAGATAACTTGATCAAAACAACAATATCTCAAAATTGACTTATTCGCTTTTCACGATTCCAAATCTATGTGAAAGACGATATTTTGATACACTTAATGCACTAATAGAAGTCCAATTTAGAATTTCGGGAAGTTTTTAAAACTTGCGTTTTAGCCATGGGTGCATAGTAGAACACTTGAAACGAGAAAGACACAACTTGATTAAAACAACAATATCTCAAAATTCACTAATTTGCTTTTCACGATTCCGAATCCATGTGAAAGACCACATTTTGATATACTTAATGCACTAATAGAAGTCCAAATGAGAATTTCGAGAAGTTTTGAAAACTTGAGTTTTAGCCATGGATGCATAGTAGAACACTTGAAAAAAGAAAGAGACAACTTTATTAAACCTACGATATCTCAAACTTGACCTATTTGCTATTCACGATTCAGAATCTATGTGAAAGACGACATTTTGATACACTTAATACACTAAGGAAAGACCAAACTCAGATTTTGGGAGCTTTTTAAATCTTGAGTTTTAGCCTTCGGTGAACACTTGAAGTAAGAAAGAGACTGCTTGATTAAACCAACGATATCTCAAAATTGACTTTTTTTGCTTTAGAAGATTCTGAATCTATGTGAAAGACGACATTTTGATACACTTAATTCTCTAATAGAAGTTCAAATTAGGATTTCGGGAAGCTTTCAAAGCTTGAGTTTTAGTCGTGGGTGCATAGTAGAACACTTGAAACAAGAAAGAGACCACTTGATTAAAACATCGATATTTCCAAATTGACTTATTTGCTTTTAACGATTATGAATCTATGTGGAAGAATACATTTTGATACACTTAATACACGAATGAAAGTCCAAACTCGGATTTTGGGAAGTTTGTACAGCTTGAGTTTTAGCCATGCAGTGAAACAAGAAAGAGAGAACTTGATTAAAACAACGATATCTCAAAATTGACTTATTTGCTTTTGATGATCCTGAATCTATGTGAAAGACGACATTTTGATACACTTAATGCACTAATAGAAGTCCAAATTATGATTTCGGGAAGTTTTTAAAGCTTGAGTTTTAGTCATGGGTGCATAGTAGAACACTTGAAACAAGAAAGAGACCACTTGATTGAAACAACGATATCTCTAAATTGACTTATTTGCTTTTAACGATTCAGAATCTATGTGAAAGACGACATTTTGATACACTTAATGCACTAATGAAAGTCCAAACTCGGATTGTGGGAAGTTTTAAAGCTTGAGTTTTAGCCATGGGTGCATAGTAGAACTCTTGAAACAAGAAAGAGACAAGTTGAGTAAAACAACGAGATCTCAAAATTGACTAATTTGCTTTTGATGATTCTGAATCTATGTGAAAGACCACATTTTGATATACTTAATGTTCTAATAGAAGCCCAAATTCGGATCTTGAGAAGTTTATAAACTTGAGTTTTAGCCATCGGTGCAGTGTGGAACACTTGGAATAAGAAAGAGAGAATTTGATTAAAACAACGATATCTCCAAATTGACTTATTTTCTTTTGGCGATTCTGAATCTATGTGGAAGTCAACATTTTGATACACTTAAGGCACTAATAGAAGTCCAAATTAGGATTTTCGGAAGTTTTTAGAACTTGAGTTTTAGTCATGGGTGCATAGTAGAACACTTGGAAAAAGAAAGAGACAACTTTATTAAAACAACGATATCTCAAAATTGCCTTATTTGCTTTAAACGATTCCGAATCTTTGTGAAAGATGACATTTTGGTACACATAATGCACTAATGAAAGTCAAAATTTGGATTTCGGGAAGTTTTGAAAACTTGAGTTTTAGCCATGGGTGCATAGTAGAAGACTTCAAACAGGAAAGAAACAACTTTATTAAAACAACGTTATCACAAAATTGACTTATTTTCTTTTAACGATTCTGAATCTATGTGAAAGATGACATTTTGATACACGTAATACACTAATGAAAGTCCAAACTCGGATTTTGGGAAGTTTCTAAAGCTTGAGTTTTAGCCATGGGTGCATAGTAGAACACTTGAAACAAGAAACAGACCCCTTGATTTAAACAACGATATCTCTAAATTGACTTATTTGCTTTTGATGATTCAGAATCTATGTGAAAGATGACATTTTGATACACTTAATGCACTAGTAGAAGTCCAAATTGAAATTTCGGGAAGTTTTTAAAACTTGCATTTTAGCCATGGGTGGATAGTATAACACTTGAAACAAGAAAGAGACAACTTGATTAAAACAACAATATCTAAAAATTGACTAATTTGCTTTTGACGATTCCGAATCTATGTGAAGGAAGAAATTTTGACACACTTCATGCCCTAATAGAAGTCCAAATTTGGATTTCGAAAAGTTTTTAAAACTTGAGTTTTAGCCATGGGTGCAGAGTAGAAGACTTCAAACAAGAAAGAGACGACTTTATTAAAACAATGATATCTCGAAATTGACATTTTTGCTTTTGACGATTCTGAATCTATGGGAAAGACGACTTTTTGATACACTTAATGCACTAATAGAAGTCCGAATTGGGATTTCGGGAAGTTTTTAAAACTTGAGTTTTATCGTTGGGTGCATAGTAGAAGACTTGAAAGAAGAAAGAGACAATTTTATTAAAACAATGATATCACAAAATTCACTTATTTGCTTTAGACGATTCCTAATCTTTGCGAAAGATGACATTTTGGTACACTTAACGCACTAATGAAAGTCCAAATTCGGATTTCATGATGTTTTGAAAACATGAGTTTTAGCCATGGCTGCATAGTAGAACACTTCAAACAAGAAAGAGACAATTTTATTAAAACTACGATATCTCAAAATTGACTTATTTGCTTTTAACGATTCTGAATCTATGTGAAAGATGACATTTTGATACACTTAATACACTAAGGAAAGACCAAACTCGGATTTTGGGAAGTTTTTAAAGCTTGAGTTTTACCCTTCGGTGGACAGTAGGAACACTTGAAGTAAGAAAGAGACCACTTGATTAAACCAACGATATCTCAAAATTGACTTTTTTGCTTTTGAAGATTCCGAATCTATGTGAAAGATAACATTTTGATGCACTTAATTCTCTAATAGAAGTCCAAATTAGGATTTCGGGAAGTTTTCAAAGCTTGAGTCTTAGTCATGGGTGCATAGTAGAACACTTGAAACAAGAAAGAGACCACTTGATTAAAACATCGATATCTCCAAATTGACTTATTTGCTTTTAAGGTTTCTAAATCTATGCGGAAGAATACATTTTGATACAGTTAATACACTAATGAAAGTCCAAACTAGGATTTTGGGAAGTTTTTAAAGCTTGAGTTTTAGCTATGGGTGCATAGTAGAACACTTGAAACAAGAAAGAGAGAACTTGATTAAAACAACGATATCTCAAAATTGACTTATTTGCATTTGATGATCCCGAATCAATGTGACATTTTGATACACTTACTGCACTAATAGAAGTCCAAATTATGATTTCGTGAAGTTTTTAAAGCTTGAGTTCTAGTCATGGGTGCATAGTAGAACACTTGAAACAAGAAAGAGACTACTTGATTAAAACAACGATATCTCTAAATTGATTTATTTGCTTTTAACGATTCTGAATCTATGTGAGAGACGACATTTTGATACACTTAATACACTAATCAAAGTCCAAACTCGAATTTTGGGAAGTTTTTAAAGCTTGAGATTTAGCCGTGGGTGCATAGTAGAACACTTGAAACAAGAAAGACACAAGTTGAGTAAAGCAACGATCTCTCAAAATTAACTAATTTGCTTTTGACGATTCCGAATCTATGTGAAAAACCACATTTTGATATACTTAATGCACTAATAGAAGTCCAAATTCGGATCTCGGGAAGTTTTTAAAACTTCAGTTTTAGCCATTGGTGCATTGTAGAACACTTGAAATAAGAAAGAGACAACTTGATTAAAACAACAATTTCTCGAAATTAACTTATTTGCTTTTAGCGATTCCGAATCTATGTGAAAGACGACATTTTGATACACTCAATGCACTAATAGAATTCCAAATTATGATTTCGGGAAGTTTTCAAAACTTGAGTTTTAGTCATGGGTGCATAGTAGAACACTTGGAAAAAGAAAGAGACAACTTTATTAAAACAACGATATCTGAAAATTGTCTTATTTGCTTTAAACGATTCCGAATCTTTGCGAAAGATGACATTTTGGTACACTTAATGCACTAACGAAATCCCAAATTCGGATTTCGAGTAGTTTTGAAAACTTGAGTTTTAGCCAGGGGTACATAGTAGAACACTTGAAACAGGAAAGACACAATTTTATTATAACAACGATATCTCAAAATTGAATTATTTCCTTTTAAAGATTCTGAATCTATGTGAAAGACGACATTTTGATACACTTAATAAACTAATGAAAGTCAAAACTCTGATTTTGGGAGGTTTTTATAGCTTGAGTTTTAGCCTCGGGTGCATAGTAGAACACTTGAATCAAGATAGAGATAACTTGATCAAAACAACAATATCTCAAAATTGACTTATTCGCTTTTCACGATTCCAAATCTATGTGAAAGACGATATTTTGATACACTTAATGCACTAATAGAAGTCCAATTTAGAATTTCGGGAAGTTTTTAAAACTTGCGTTTTAGCCATGGGTGCATAGTAGAACACTTGAAACGAGAAAGACACAACTTGATTAAAACAACAATATCTCAAAATTCACTAATTTGCTTTTCACGATTCCGAATCCATGTGAAAGACCACATTTTGATATACTTAATGCACTAATAGAAGTCCAAATGAGAATTTCGAGAAGTTTTGAAAACTTGAGTTTTAGCCATGGATGCATAGTAGAACACTTGAAAAAAGAAAGAGACAACTTTATTAAACCTACGATATCTCAAACTTGACCTATTTGCTATTCACGATTCAGAATCTATGTGAAAGACGACATTTTGATACACTTAATACACTAAGGAAAGACCAAACTCAGATTTTGGGAGCTTTTTAAATCTTGAGTTTTAGCCTTCGGTGAACACTTGAAGTAAGAAAGAGACTGCTTGATTAAACCAACGATATCTCAAAATTGACTTTTTTTGCTTTAGAAGATTCTGAATCTATGTGAAAGACGACATTTTGATACACTTAATTCTCTAATAGAAGTTCAAATTAGGATTTCGGGAAGCTTTCAAAGCTTGAGTTTTAGTCGTGGGTGCATAGTAGAACACTTGAAACAAGAAAGAGACCACTTGATTAAAACATCGATATTTCCAAATTGACTTATTTGCTTTTAACGATTATGAATCTATGTGGAAGAATACATTTTGATACACTTAATACACGAATGAAAGTCCAAACTCGGATTTTGGGAAGTTTGTACAGCTTGAGTTTTAGCCATGCAGTGAAACAAGAAAGAGAGAACTTGATTAAAACAACGATATCTCAAAATTAACTTATTTGCTTTTGATGATCCTGAATCTATGTGAAAGACGACATTTTGATACACTTAATGCACTAATAGAAGTCCAAATTATGATTTCGGGAAGTTTTTAAAGCTTGAGTTTTAGTCATGGGTGCATAGTAGAACACTTGAAACAAGAAAGAGACCACTTGATTGAAACAACGATATCTCTAAATTGACTTATTTGCTTTTAACGATTCAGAATCTATGTGAAAGACGACATTTTGATACACTTAATGCACTAATGAAAGTCCAAACTCGGATTGTGGGAAGTTTTAAAGCTTGAGTTTTAGCCATGGGTGCATAGTAGAACTCTTGAAACAAGAAAGAGACAAGTTGAGTAAAACAACGAGATCTCAAAATTGACTAATTTGCTTTTGATGATTCTGAATCTATGTGAAAGACCACATTTTGATATACTTAATGTTCTAATAGAAGCCCAAATTCGGATCTTGAGAAGTTTATAAACTTGAGTTTTAGCCATCGGTGCAGTGTGGAACACTTGGAATAAGAAAGAGAGAATTTGATTAAAACAACGATATCTCCAAATTGACTTATTTTCTTTTGGCGATTCTGAATCTATGTGGAAGTCAACATTTTGATACACTTAAGGCACTAATAGAAGTCCAAATTAGGATTTCCGGAAGTTTTTAGAACTTGAGTTTTAGTCATGGGTGCATAGTAGAACACTTGGAAAAAGAAAGAGACAACTTTATTAAAACAACGATATCTCAAAATTCCCTTATTTGCTTTAAACGATTCTGAATCTTTGCGAAAGATGACATTTTGGTACACTTAATGCACTAATGAAAGTCCAAATTTGGATTTCGGGATGTTTTGAAAACTTGAGTTTTAGCTATGGGTGCATAGTAGAAGACTTCAAACAGGAAAGAAACAACTTTATTAAAACAACGTTATCTCAAAATTGACTTATTTTCTTTTAACGATTCTGAATCTATGTGAAAGACGACATTTTGATACACGTAATACACTAATGAAAGTCCAAACTCGGATTTTGGGAAGTTTCTAAAGCTTGAGTTTTAGCCATGGGTGCATAGTAGAACACTTGAAACAAGAAACAGACCCCTTGATTTAAACAACGATATCTCTAAATTGACTTATTTGCTTTTGACAATTCAGAATCTATGTGAAAGACGACATTGTGATACACTTAATGCACTAGTAGAAGTCCAAATTGAAATTTCGGGAAGTTTTTAAAACTTGCGTTTAATTGTTGGAAAAGTGTCCATGCTATTAGGTAAGTGATTCATGTGATGGGTCGTTCTTCACAGTTAGGCATGAATCATGGGTACTTAATATGCAAGAAAAATATTACTCTTGATCTTTTGATAGAACTGGGCATTCTATCATGATAAGATCATTGTGCAATAGATCCTAATGGAGGATGGCTTGCCTTAGCCAGTAAACAGTCCGTTTACTCTAATTGTACAAGCGCATTTGGAATGCGTAGAGTGGACCTGTGATAGAAGCTAATGACAAAGTACTAATTATCATGGAGCTAGTCTATCACTGCTACTACGTGGATGAGTACTCTAATACTTGAGTATTAGTTGGTGGTCTAGTGAACCTAGAGCTATATTCTTAGATTCACTATAGGTGAGGTCTATCAAAGATCAGCAACCTTGTGAGTTGGGAGTGTGGTTTCTAATTAGCTAAGACAGACTAATACAAGATAGTTTCTGTGATTCACCCCCTTATGATTGTCCAAGAATAATCTAATAATCCAAGGCCCTGGGAACGTGACTTGAGAATGTGTGCTTCTGGGTAGCTCCCAGTGATAAGCAAGTACATTCGAGTAGTCACGGATTATTGGACTAGTGATCTAAGGATGGTAGAAATCATTTAGAGAGGTGTTAGTACATTATTCCTTTCTAAATGATGGGTGTTACACAGAGGGGTATTTTCGTCATTACACTAGTAGGTCAAAGACATCGCACATGCAAAATTATTCGTGGGGTCAGTGTTACCATATGGTGATAGTTGGAACACTTATAATGACAAAATATAGCTACTGGGTAGCAGGGATATTTTGGTCATTTTAGCAGCCATGAATAATTTGTCTTTTGGTCCCCAGGGTAGCTCGATGTAACTCATGTATTTTTTGATACATTTTGGCTTGTTGGGTAAATTACATTGAGAGAGAATTATTTAATAGTTCATTGGGTTTTAATTAATTAATTGGGCTAACCCAATTAGAGAATTAATTAAAAATGGACTTGGCCCACTAGGGTTTGGCCCACTAGGGTTTTTAACCCTAGGGTGCTCCCTATATATATTCTCTCTCTAGTTGTTATAAACCCTAATTCCGATTTTCTCTTCTTCACTAAGAGAGGCCACGAGTTCGAATCATATCTTGGAAGATCGAGAGATCTGATGCGAAGGAGCCGAAGGATCGCAGGACAGCCATCGTCTCCACAACGTGAAGAAGCTGTCGCCCCTCCTCCTCCTGTTGCCCCATTCTGTCCGGTAATCCGTCGGAAAAGTAAGTTTCCTAGACTCAAATCAATACGAGGATAGTTTTGATGCTTAAAACGCTTCCGTTGCATGCTTTGATCCTCGTTGTCGGTCCTTCACTTAATGCACTAATAGAAGTCCAATTTAGAATTTTGGGAAGTTTTTAAAACTTGTGTTTTAGCCATGGGTGCATAGTAGAACACTTGAAACGAGAAAGACACAACTTGATTAAAACAACAATATCTCAAAATTCACTAATTTGCTTTTCAAGATTCTGAATCCATGTGAAAGACCACATTTTGATATACTTAATGCACTAATAGAAGTCCAAATTAGAATTTCGGGAAGTTTTGAAAACTTGAGTTTTAGCCATGGGTGCATAGTAGAACACTTGAAACAAGAAAGAGACAACTTTATTAAACCTACGATATCTCAAACTTGACTTATTTGCTTTTCACGATTCAGAATCTATGTGAAAGATGAAATTTTGATACACTTAATACACTAAGGAAAGGCCAAACTCGGATTTCGGGAACTTTTTAACTCTTGTGTTTTAGCCTTCGGTGCATAGTAGAACACTTGAAGTACGAAAGAGACCGCTTGATTAAACCAACGATATCTCAAAATTGACTTTTTTTGCTTTAGAAGATTCTGAATCTATGTGAAAGACGACATTTTGATACACTTAATTCTCTAATAGAAGTTCAAATTAGGATTTCGGGAAGCTTTCAAAGCTTGAGTTTTAGTCATGGGTGCATAGTAGAACACTTGAAACAAGAAAGAGACCACTTGATTAAAACATCGATATTTCAAAATTGACTTATTTGCTTTTAACGATTATGAATCTATGTGGAAGAATACATTTTGATACACTTAATACACGAATGAAAGTCCAAACTCGGATTTTGGGAAGCTTGTACAGCTTGAGTTTTAGCCATGGGTGCATAGTGAAACAAGAAAGAGAGAACTTGATTAAAACAACGATATCTCAAAATTAACTTATTTGCTTTTGATGATCCTGAATCTAAGTGAAAGATGACATTTTGAGACACTTAATACACTAAGGAAAGTCCAAACTCGGATTTTGGGAAGTTTTAAAGCTTGAGTTTTAGCCATGGGTGCATAGTAGAACTCTTGAAATAAGAAAGAGACAAGTTGAGTAAAACAACGAGATCTCAAAATTGACTAATTTGCTTTTGACGATTCTAAATCTATGTGAAAGACCACATTTTGATATACTTAATGTACTAATAGAAGCCCAAATTTGGATCTCGGGAAGTTTATAAACTTGAGTTTTAGCCATCGGTGCAGTGTAGAACACTTGAAATAAGAAAGAGACAACTTGATTAAAACAACGATATCTCCAAATTGACTTATTTTCTTTTGGCGATTCCGAATCTATGTGGAAATCGACATTTTGATACACTTAAGGCACTAATAGAAGTCCAAATTAGGATTTCTGAAAGTTTTTAGAACTTGAGTTTTAGTCATGGGTGCATAGTAGAACACTTGGAAAAAGAAAGAGATAACTTTATTAAAACAACGATATCTCAAAATTGCCTTATTTGCTTTAAACGATTCCGAGTCTTTGTGAAAGATGACATTTTGGTACACTTAATGCACTATTGAAAGTCTAAATTTGGATATCGGGAAGTTTTGAAAACTTGAGTTTTAGCCATGGGTGCATAGTAGAAGACTTCAAACAGGAAAGAGACAACTTTATTAAAACAACGTTATCTCAAAATTGACTTATTTTCTTTTAACGATTCTGAATCTATGTGAAAGACGACATTTTGATACACGTAATACACTAATGAAAGTCCGAACTCGGATTTTGGGAAGTTTCTAAAGCTTGAGTTTTAGCCATGGGTGCATAGTAGAACACTTGAAACAAGAAACAGACCCCTTGATTTAAACAACGATATCTCTAAATTGACTTATTTTCTTTTGACGATTCAGAATCTATGTGAAAGACGACATTTTGATACACTTAATGCACTAATAGAAGTCCAAATTGAAATTTCGGGAAGTTTTTAAAACTTGCGTTTTAGCCATGGGTGGATAGTATAACACTTGAAACAAGAAAGAGACAACTTGATTAAAACAACGATATCTAAATATTGACTAATTTGCTTTTGACGATTCCGAATCTATGTGAAGGAAGAAATTTTGACACACTTAATGCACTAATAGAAGTCCAAATTTGGAATTCGAAAAGTTTTTAAAACTTGAGTTTTAGCCATGGGTGCATAGTAGAAGACTTCGAACAAGAAAGAGACGACTTTATTAAAACAACGATATCTCGAAATTGACATTTTTTCTTTTGACGATTCTGAATCTATGGGAAAGATGACATTTTGATACACTTAATGCACTAATAGAAGTCCAACTTGGGATTTCGGGAAGTTTTTAAAACTTGAGTTTTATCGTTGGGTGCATAGTAGAAGACTTGAAAGAAGAAAGAGACAATTTTATTAAAACAATGATATCACAAAATTCACTTATTTGCTTTAGACGATTCCTAATCTTTGCGAAAGATGACATTTTGGAACACTTAACGCACTAATGAAAGTCCAAATTCAGATTTCATGATGTTTTGAAAACATGAGTTTTAGCCATGGCTGCATAGTAGAACACTTGAAACAAGAAAGAGACAATTTTATTAAAACAACGATATCTCAAAATTGACTTATTTGCGTTTAGCGATTCTGAATTTATGTGAAAGACGACATTTTGATACACTTAATACACTAAGGAAAGACCAAACTCGGATTTCGGGAAGTTTTTAAAGCTTGAGTTTTACCCTTCGGAGCATAGTAGGAACACTTGAAGTAAGAAAGAGACCACTTGATTAAACCAATGATATCTCAAAATTGACTTTTTTTGCTTTTGAAGATTCCGAATCTATGTGAAAGATGACATTTTGATGCACTTAATTCTCTAATAGAAGTCCAAATTAGGATTTCGGGAAGTTTTCAGAGCTTGAGTCTTAGTCATGGGTGCATAGTAGAACACTTGAAACAAGAAAGAGACCACTTGATTAAAACAACGATATCTCTATATTGATTTATTTGCTTTTAACGATTCTGAATCTATGTGAGAGACGACATTTTGATACACTTAATACACTAATCAAAGTCCAAACTCGAATTTTGGGAAGTTTTTAAAGCTTGAGATTTAGCCGTGGGTGCATAGTAGAACACTTGAAACAAGAAAGAGACAAGTTGAGTAAAGCAACGATCTCTCAAAATTAACTAATTTGCTTTTGACGATTCCGAATCTATGTGAAAAACCACATTTTGATATACTTAATGCACTAATAGAAGTCCAAATTCGGATCTCGGGATGTTTTTAAAACTTCAGTTTTAGCCATCGGTGCATTGTAGAACACTTGAAATAAGAAAGAGACAACTTGATTAAAACAACAATATCTCGAAATTGACTTATTTGCTTTTAGCGATTCCAAATCTATGTGAAAGATGACATTTTCATACACTTAATGCACTAAAAGAAGTCCAAATTAGGATTTCGGGAAGTTTTCAAAACTTGAGTTTTAGTCAAGGGTGCATAGTAGAACAGTTGGAAAAAGAAAGAGACAACTTTATTAAAACGACGATATCTGAAAATTGTCTTATTTGCTTTAAACGATTCCGAATCTTTGCGAAAGATGACATTTTGGTACACTTAATACGCTAATGAAATCCCAAATTCGGATTTCGTGTAGTTTTGAAAACTTGAGTTTTAGCCAGGGGTACATAGTAGAACACTTGAAACAGGAAAGACACAATTTTATTATAACGACGATATCTCAAAATTGAATTATTTCCTTTTAACGATTCTGAATCTATGGGAAAGACGACATTTTGATACACTTAATAAACTAATGAAAGTCAAAACTCTGATTTTGGGAGGTTTTTAGAACTTGAGTTTTAGTCATGGGTGCATACTAGAGCACTTGGAAAAAGAAAGAGACAACTTTATTAAAACAACGATATCTCAAAATTGCCTTATTTGCTTTAAACGATTCCGAATCTTTGTGAAAGATGACATTTTGGTACACTTAATGCACTAATGAAAGTCCAAATTTTGATTTCGGGAAGTTTTGAAAACTTGAGTTTTAGCCATGGGTGCATAGTAGAACACTTGAAACGAGAAAGACACAACTTGATTAAAACAACAATATCTCAAAATTCACTAATTTGCTTTTCACGATTCCGAATCCATGTGAAAGACCACATTTTGATATACTTAATGCACTAATAGAAGTCCAAATTAGAATTTCGGGAAGTTATGAAAACTTGAGTTTTAGCCATGGGTGCATAGTAGAACACTTGAAACAAGAAAGAGACCACTTGATTGAAACAACGATATCTCTAAATTGACTTATTTGCTTTTAACAATTCAGAATCTATGTGAAAGACGACATTTTGATGCACTTAATACACTAATGAAAGTCCAAACTCGGATTGTGGGAAGTTTTAAAGCTTGAGTTTTAGCCATGGGTGCATAGCAGAACTCCTGAAACAAGAAAGAGACAAGTTGAGTAAAACAACGAGATCTCAAAATTGACTAATTTGCTTTTGACAATTCTGAATCTATGTGAAAGACCACATTTTGATATACTTAATGTTCTAATAGAAGCCCAAATTCGGATCTCGAGAAGTTTATAAACTTGAGTTTTAGCCATCGGTGCAGTGTGGAACACTTGGAATAAGAAAGAGAGAACTTGATTAAAACAACGATATCTCCAAATTGACTTCTTTTCTTTTGGCGATTCCGAATCTATGTGGAAGTCAACATTTTGATACACTTAAGGCACTAATAGAAGTCCAAATTAGGATTTTCGGAAGTTTTTAGAACTTGAGTTTTAGTCATGGGTGCATAGTAGAACACTTGGAAAAAGAAAGAGACAACTTTATTAAAACAACGATATCTCAAAATTCCCTTATTTGCTTTAAACGATTCCGAATCTTTGTGAAAGATGACATTTTGGTACACATAATGCACTAATGAAAGTCCAAATTTGGATTTCGGGAAGTTTTGAAAACTTGAGTTTTAGCCATGGGTGCATAGTAGAACACTTGAAACAAGAAACAGACCCCTTGATTTAAACAACGATATCTCTAAATTGACTTATTTGCTTTTGATGATTCAGAATCTATGTGAAAGATGACATTTTGATACACTTAATGCACTAGTAGAAGTCCAAATTGAAATTTCGGGAAGTTTTTAAAACTTGCATTTTAGCCATGGGTGGATAGTATAACACTTGAAACAAGAAAGAGACAACTTGATTAAAACAACAATATCTAAAAATTGACTAATTTGCTTTTGACGATTCCGAATCTATGTGAAGGAAGAAATTTTGACACACTTAATGCCCTAATAGAAGTCCAAATTTGGATTTCGAAAAGTTTTTAAAACTTGAGTTTTAGCCATGGGTGCAGAGTAGAAGACTTCAAAAAAGAAAGAGACGAATTTATTAAAACAAGGATTTCTCGAAATTGACATTTTTGCTTTTGACGATTCTGAATCTATGGGAAAGACGACTTTTTGATACATTTAATGCACTAATAGAAGTCCAAATTGGGATTTCGGGAAGTTTTTAAAACTTGAGTTTTATCGTTGGGTAGAAGACTTGAAAGAAGAAAGAGACAATTTTATTAAAACAATGATATCACAAAATTCACTTATTTGCTTTAGACGATTCCTAATCTTTGCGAAAGATGACATTTTGGTACACTTAACGCACTAATGAAAGTCCAAATTCGGATTTCATGATGTTTTGAAAACATGAGTTTTAGCCATTGCTGCATAATAGAACACTTGAAACAAGAAAGAGACAATTTTATTAAAACTACGATATCTCAAAATTGACTTATTTGCTTTTAACGATTCTGAATCTATGTGAAAGATGACATTTTGATACACTTAATACACTAAGGAAAGACCAAACTCGGATTTCGAGAAGTTTTTAAAGCTTGAGTTTTACCCTTCGGTGGATAGTAGGAACACTTGAAGTAAGAAAGAGACCACTTGATTAAACCAACGATATCTCAAAATTGACTTTTTTGCTTTTGAAGATTCCGAATCTATGTGAAAGATAACATTTTGATGCACTTAATTCTCTAATAGAAGTCCAAATTAGGATTTCGGGAAGTTTTCAGAGCTTGAGTCTTAGTCATGGGTGCATAGTAGAACACTTGAAACAAGAAAGAGACCACTTGATTAAAACATCGATATCTCCAAATTGACTTATTTGCTTTTAACATTTCTAAATCTATGTGGAAGAATACATTTTGATACACTTAATACATTAATGAAAGTCCAAACTCGGATTTTGGAAAGTTTTTAAAGCTTGAGTTTTAGCTATGGGTGCATAGTAGAACACTTGAAACAAGAAAGAGAGAACTTGATTAAAACAACGATATCTCAAAATTGACTTATTTGCATTTGATGATCCCGAATCAATGTGACATTTTGATACACTTACTGCACTAATAGAAGTCCAAATTATGATTTCGTGAAGTTTTTAAAGCTTGAGTTCTAGTCATGGGTGCAGAGTAGAACACTTGAAACAAGAAAGAGACTACTTGATTAAAACAACGATATCTCTAAATTGATTTATTTGCTTTTAACGATTCTGAATCTATGTGAGAGACGACATTTTGATACACTTAATACACTAATCAAAGTCCAAACTCGAATTTTGGGAAGTTTTTAAAGCTTGAGATTTAGCCGTAGGTGCATAGTAGAAAACTTGAAACAAGAAAGAGACAAGTTGAGTAAAGCAACGATCTCTCAAAATTAACTAATTTGCTTTTGACGATTCCGAATCTATGTGAAAAACCACATTTTGTTATACTTAATGCACTAATAGAAGTCCAAATTCGGATCTCGGGAAGTTTTTAAAACTTCAGTTTTAGCCATCGGTGCATTGTAGAACACTTGAAATAAGAAAGAGACAACTTGATTAAAACAACAATATCTCGAAATTGACTTATTTGCTTTTAGCGATTCCGAATCTATGTGAAAGACGACATTTTGATACACTCAATGCACTAATAGAATTCCAAATTATGATTTCGAGAAGTTTTCAAAACTTGAGTTTTAGTCATGGGTGCATAGTAGAACACTTGGAAAAAGAAAGAGACAACTTTATTAAAACAACGATATCTGAAATTTGTCTTATTTGCTTTAAACGATTCCGAATCTTTGCGAAAGATGACATTTTGGTACACTTAATGCACTAATGAAATCCCAAATTCGGATTTCGAGTAGTTTTGAAAACTTGAGTTTTAGCCAGGGGTACATAGTAGAACACTTGAAACAGGAAAGACACAATTTTATTATAACAACGATATCTCAAAATTGAATTATTTCCTTTTAAAGATTCTGAATCTATGTGAAAGACGACATTTTGATACACTTAATAAACTAATGAAAGTCAAAACTCTGATTTTGGGAGGTTTTTACAGCTTGAGTTTTAGCCACAGGTGCATAGTAGAACACTTGAATCAAGATAGAGATAACTTGATCAAAACAACAATATCTCAAAATTGACTAATTCGCTTTTAACGATTCCAAATCTATGTGAAAGACGATATTTTGATACACTTAATGCACTAATAGAAGTCCAATTTAGAATTTCGGGAAGTTTTTAAAACTTGCGTTTTAGCCATGGGTGAATAGTAGAACACTTGAAACGAGAAAGACACAACTTGATTAAAACAACAATATCTCAAAATTCACTAATTTGCTTTTCACGATTCCGAATCCATGTGAAAGACCACATTTTGATATACTTAATGCACTAATAGAAGTCCAAATGAGAATTTCGAGAAGTTTTGAAAACTTGAGTTTTAGCCATGGATGCATAGTAGAACACTCGAAAAAAGAAAGAGACAACTTTATTAAACCTACGATATCTCAAACTTGACCTATTTGCTTTTCACGATTCAGAATCTATGTGAAAGACGACATTTTGATACACTTAATACACTAGGAAAGACCAAACTCGGATTTTGGGAACTTTTTAAATCTTGAGTTTTAGCCTTCGGTGAACACTTGAAGTAAGAAAGAGACTGCTTGATTAAACCAACGATATCTCAAAATTGACTTTTTTTGCTTTGGAAGATTCTGAATCTATGTGAAAGCCGACATTTTGATACACTTAATTCTCTAATAGAAGTTCAAATTAGGATTTCGGGAAGCTTTCAAAGCTTGAGTTTTAGTCGTGGGTGCATAGTAGAACACTTGAAACAATAAAGAGACCACTTGATTAAAACATCGATATTTCCAAATTGACTTATTTGCTTTTAACGATTCAGAATCTATGTGAAAGACGACATTTTGATACACTTAATACACTAATGAAAGTCCAAACTCGGATTGTGGGAAGTTTTAAAGCTTGAGTTTTAGCCATGGGTGCATAGTAGAACTCTTGAAACAAGAAAGAGACAAGTTGAGTAAAACAACGAGATCTCAAAATTGACTAATTTGCTTTTGACGATTCTGAATCTATGTGAAAGACCACATTTTGATATACTTAATGTTCTAATAGAAGCCCAAATTCGGATCTCGAGAAGTTTATAAACTTGAGTTTTAGCCATCGGTGCAGTGTGGAACACTTTGAATAAGAAAGAGAGAACTTGATTAAAACAACGATATCTCCAAATTGACTTATTTTCTTTTGGCGATTCCGAATCTATGTGGAAGTCAACATTTTGATACACTTAAGGCACTAATAGAAGTCCAAATTAGGATTTCCGGAAGTTTTTAGAACTTGAGTTTTAGTCATGGGTGCATAGTAGAACACTTGCAAAAAGAAAGAGAATACTTTACTAAAACAACGATATCTCAAAATTGCCTTATTTGCTTTAAACGATTCCGAATCTTTGTGAAAGATGACATTTTGGTACACTTAATGCACTAATGAAAGTCCAAATTTTGATTTCGGGAAGTTTTGAAAACTTGAGTTTTAGCCATGGGTGCATAGTAGAAGACTTCAAACAGGAAAGAAACAACTTTATTAAAACAACGTTATCTCAAAATTAACTTATTTTCTTTTAACGATTCTGAATCTATGTGAAAGACGACATTTTGATACACGTAATACACTAATGAAAGTCCAAACTCGGATTTTGGGAAGTTTCTAAAGCTTGAGTTTTAGCCATGGGTGCATAGTAGAACACTTGAAACAAGAAACAGACCCCTTGATTTAAACAACGATATCTCTAAATTGACTTATTTGCTTTTGACGATTCAGAATCTATGTGAAAGACGACATTGTGATACACTTAATGCACTAGTAGAAGTCCAAATTGAAATTTCGGGAAGTTTTTTAAAACTTGCGTTTAATTGTTGACATTTCGGATTTCGAGTAGTTTTGAAAACTTGAGTTTTAGCCAGGGGTACATAGTAGAACACTTGAAACAGGAAAGACACAATTTTATTATAACGACGATATCTCAAAATTGAATTATTTCCTTTTAACGATTCTGAATCTATGGGAAAGACGACATTTTGATACACTTAATAAACTAATGAAAGTCAAAACTCTGATTTTGGGAGGTTTTTAGAACTTGAGTTTTAGTCATGGGTGCATACTAGAGCACTTGGAAAAAGAAAGAGACAACTTTATTAAAACAACGATATCTCAAAATTGCCTTATTTGCTTTAAACGATTCCGAATCTTTGTGAAAGATGACATTTTGGTACACTTAATGCACTAATGAAAGTCCAAATTTGGATTTCGAGAAGTTTTGAAAACTGGAGTTTTAGCCATGGGTGCATAGTAGAACACTTGAAACAAGAAAGAGACCACTTGATTAAAACATCGATATTTCCAAATTGACTTATTTGCTTTTAACGATTATGAATCTATGTGGAAGAATACATTTTGATACACTTAATACACGAATGAAAGTCCAAACTCGGATTTTGGGAAGTTTGTACAACATGAGTTTTAGCCATGGGTGCATAGTGAAACAAGAAAGAGAGAACTTGATTAAAACAACGATATCTCAAAATTGACTTATTTGCTTTTGATGATCCTGAATCTATGTGAAAGACGACATTTTGATACACTTAATGCACTAATAGAAGTCCAAATTATGATTTCGGGAAGTTTTTAAAGCTTGAGTTTTAGTCATGGGTGCATAGTAGAACACTTGAAACAAGAAAGAGACCACTTCATTAAAACAACGATATCTCTAAATTGACTTATTTGCTTTTAACGATTCAGAATCTATGTGAAAGACGACATTTTGATACACTTAATACACTAATGAAAGTCCAAACTCAGATTGTGGGAAGTTTTAAAGCTTGATTTTTAGCCATGGGTGCATAGTAGAACTCTTGAAACAAGAAAGAGACAAGTTGAGTAAAACAATGAGATCTCAAAATTGACTAATTTGCTTTTGACGATTCTGAATCTATGTGAAAGACCACATTTTGATATACTTAATGTACTAATAGAAGCCCAAATTCGGATTTCGGGAAGTTTATAAACTTGAGTTTTAGCCATCGGTGCAGTGTAGAACACTTGAAATAAGAAAGAGACAACTTGATTAAAACAACGATATCTCCAAATTGACTTATTTTCTTTTGGCGATTCCGAATCTATGTGGAAGTCGACATTTTGATACACTTAAGGCACTAATAGAAGTCCAAATTAGGATTTCCGAAAGTTATTAGAACTTGAGTTTTAGTCATGGGTGCATAGTAGAACACTTGGAAAAAGAAAGAGACAACTTTATTAAAACAACGATATCTCAAAATTGCCTTATTTGCTTTAAATGATTCTGAATCTTTGTGAAAGATGACATTTTGGTACACTTAATGCACTAATGAAAGTCCAAATTTGGATTTTGGGAAGTTTTGAAAACTTGAGTTTTAGCCCTGGGTGCATAGTAGAAGACTTCAAACAGGAAAGAAACAACTTTATTAAAACAACGTTATCTCAAAATTGACTTATTTTCTTTTAACGATTCTGAATCTATGTGAAAGACGACATTTTGATACACGTAATACACTAATGAAAGTCCAAACTCGGATTTTGGGAAGTTTCTAAAGCTTGAGTTTTAGCCATGGGTGCATAGTAGAACACTTGAAACAAGAAACAGACCCCTTGATTTAAACAACGATATCTCTAAATTGACTTATTTGCTTTTGACGATTCAGAATCTATGTGAAAGACGACATTTTGATACACTTAATGCACTAGTAGAAGTCCAAATTGAAATTTCGGGAAGTTTTTAAAACTTGCGTTTTAGCCATGGGTGGATAGTATAACACTTGAAGTAAGGAAGAGACCACTTGATTAAACCAACGATATCTCAAAATTGACTTTTTTGCTTTTGAAGATTCTGAATCTATGTGAAAGATAACACTTTGATGCACTTAATTCTCTAATAGAAGTCCAAATTAGGATTTCGGGAAGTTTTCAGAGCTTGAGTCTTAGTCATGGGTGCATAGTAGAACACTTGAAACAAGAAAGAGACCACTTGATTAAAACATCGATATCTCCAAATTGACTTATTTGCTTTTAACGTTTCTAAATCTATGTGGAAGAATACATTTTGATACACTTAATACACTAATGAAAGTCCAAACTCGGATTTTGGGAAGTTTTTAAAACTTGAGTTTTAGCTATGGGTGCATAGTAGAACACTTGAAACAAGAAAGAGAGAACTTGATTAAAACAACGATATCTCAAAATTGACTTATTTGCATTTGATGATCCCGAATCAATGTGACATTTTGATACACTTATTGCACTAATAGAAGTCCAAATTATGATTTCGTGAAGTTTTTAAAGCTTGAGTTCTAGTCATGGGTGCATAGTAGAACACTTGAAACAAGAAAGAGACTACTTGATTAAAACAACGATATCTCTAAATTGATTTATTTGCTTTTAACGATTCTGAATCTATGTGAGAGACGACATTTTGATACACTTAATACACTAATCAAAGTCCAAACTCGAATTTTGGGAAGTTTTTAAAGCTTGAGATTTAGCCATGGGTGCATAGTAGAACACTTGAAACAAGAAAGAGACAAGTTGAGTAAAGCAACGATCTCTCAAAATTAACTAATTTGCTTTTGACGATTCCGAATCTATGTGAAAAACCACATTTTGATATACTTAATGCACTAATAGAAGTCCAAATTCGGATCTCGGGTAGTTTTGAAAACTTGAGTTTTAGCCAGGGGTACATAGTAGAACACTTGAAACAGGAAAGACACAATTTTATTATAACGACGATATCTCAAAATTGAATTATTTCCTTTTAACGATTCTGAATCTATGGGAAAGACGACATTTTGATACACTTAATAAACTAATGAAAGTCAAAACTCTGATTTTGGGAGGTTTTTAGAACTTGAGTTTTAGTCATGGGTGCATACTAGAGCACTTGGAAAAAGAAAGAGACAACTTTATTAAAACAACGATATCTCAAAATTGCCTTATTTGCTTTAAACGATTCCGAATCTTTGTGAAAGATGACATTTTGGTACACTTAATGCACTAATGAAAGTCCAAATTTGGATTTCGGGAAGTTTTGAAAACTAGAGTTTTAGCCATGGGTGCATAGTAGAACACTTGAAAAAAGAAAGAGACCACTTGATTAAAACATCGATATTTCCAAATTGACTTATTTGCTTTTAACGATTATGAATCTATGTGGAAGAATACATTTTGATACACTTAATACACGAATGAAAGTCCAAACTCGGATTTTGGGAAGTTTGTACAACTTGAGTTTTAGCCATGGGTGAATAGCGAAACAAGAAAGAGAGAACTTGATTAAAACAACGATATCTCAAAATTGACTTATTTGCTTTTGATGATCCTGAATCTATGTGAAAGACGACATTTTGATACACTTAATGCACTAATAGAAGTCCAAATTATGATTTCGGGAAGTTTTTAAAGCTTGAGTTTTAGTCATGGGTGCATAGTAGAACACTTGAAACAAGAAAGAGACCACTTCATTAAAACAACGATATCTCTAAATTGACTTATTTGCTTTTAACGATTCAGAATCTATGTGAAAGACGACATTTTGATACGCTTAATACACTAATGAAAGTCCAAACTCAGATTTTGGGAAGTTTTAAAGCTTGAGTTTTAGCCATGGGTGCATAGTAGAACTCTTGAAACAAGAAAGAGACAAGTTGAGTAAAACAACGAGATCTCAAAATTGACTAATTTGCTTTTGACGATTCTGAATCTATGTGAAAGACCACATTTTGATACACTTAATGCACTAATAGAAGTCCAAATTAGGATTTCGAGAAGTTTTCAAAACTTGAGTTTTAGACATGGGTGCATAGTAGAACACTTGGAAAAAGAAAGAGACAACTTTATTAAAACAACGATATCTGAAAATTGTCTTATTTGCTTTAAACGATTCTGAATCTTTGCGAAAGATGACATTTTGGTACACTTAATGCACTAATGAAATCCCAAATTCGGATTTCGAGTAGTTTTGAAAACTTGAGTTTTAGCCAGGGGTACATAGTAGAACACTTGAAACAGGAAAGACACAATTTTATTATAACAACGATATCTCAAAATTGAATTATTTCCTTTTAACGATTCTGAATCTATGTGAAAGACGACATTTTGATACACTTAATAAACTAATTAAAGTCAAAACTCTAATTTTGGGAGGTTTTTACAGCTTGAGTTTTAGCCACGGGTGCATAGTAGAACACTTGAATCAAGATAGAGATAACTTGATCAAAACAACAATATCTCAAAATTGACTTATTCGCTTTTAACGATTCCAAATCTATGTGAAAGACGATATTTTGATACACTTAATGCACTAATAGAAGTCCAATTTAGAATTTCTGGAAGTTTTTAAACTTGCGTTTTAGCCATGGGTGCATAGTAGAACACTTGAAACGAGAAAGACACAACTTGATTAAAACAACAATATCTCAAAATTCACTAATTTGCTTTTCACGATTCCGAATCCATGTGAAAGACCACATTTTGATATACTTAATGCACTAATAGAAGTCCAAATGAGAATTTCGGGAAGTTTTGAAAACTTGAGTTTTAGCCATGGATGCATAGTAGAACACTTGAAAAAAGAAAGAGACAACTTTATTAAACCTACGATATCTCAAACTTGACCTATTTGCTTTTCACGATTCAGAATCTATGTGAAAGACGACATTTTGATACACTTAATACACTAAGGGAAGACCAAACTCGGATTTTGGGAACTTTTTAAATCTTGAGTTTTAGCCTTCGGTGAACACTTGAAGTAAGAAAGAGACTGCTTGATTAAACCAACAATATCTCAAAATTGACTTTTTTTGCTTTAGAAGATTCTGAATCTATGTGAAAGACGACATTTTGATACACTTAATTCTCTAATAGAAGTTCAAATTAGGATTTCGGGAAGCTTTCAAAGCTTGAGTTTTAGTCGTGGGTGCATAGTAGAACACTTGAAACAAGAAAGAGACCACTTGATTAAAACATCGATATTTCCAAATTGACTTATTTGCTTTTAACGATTATGAATCTATGTGGAAGAATACATTTTGATACACTTAATACACGAATGAAAGTCCAAACTCGGATTTTGGGAAGTTTGTACAACTTGAGTTTTAGCCATGGGTGCATAGTGAAACAAGAAAGAGAGAACTTGATTAAAACAACGATATCTCAAAATTGACTTATTTGCTTTTGATGATCCTGAATCTATGTGAAAGATGACATTTTGATACACTTAATGCACTAATAGAAGTCCAAATTATGATTTCGGGAAGTTTTTAAAGCTTGAGTTTTAGTCATGGGTGCATAGTAGAACACTTGAAACAAGAAAGAGACCGCTTGATTGAAACAACGATATCTCTAAATTGACTTATTTGCTTTTAACGATTCAGAATCTATGTGAAAGACGACATTTTGATACACTTAATACACTAATGAAAGTCCAAACTCGGATTGTGGGAAGTTTTAAAGCTTGAGTTTTAGCCATGGGTGCATAGTAGAACTCTTGAAACAAGAAAGAGACAAGTTGAGTAAAACAACGAGATCTCAAAATTGACTAATTTGCTTTTGACGATTCGGAATCTATGTGAAAGACCACATTTTGATATACTTAATGTTCTAATAGAAGCCCAAATTCGGATCTCGAGAAGTTTATAAACTTGAGTTTTAGCCATCGGTGCAGTGTGGAACACTTTGAATAAGAAAGAGAGAACTTGATTAAAACAACGATATCTCCAAATTGACTTATTTTCTTTTGGCGATTCCGAATCTATGTGGAAGTCAACATTTTGATACACTTAAGGCACTAATAGAAGTCCAAATTAGGATTTTCGGAAGTTTTTAGAACTTGAGTTTTAGTCATGGGTGCATAGTAGAACACTTGCAAAAAGAAAGAGAATACTTTACTAAAACAACGATATCTCAAAATTGCCTTATTTGCTTTAAACGATTCCGAATCTTTGTGAAAGATGACATTTTGGTACACTTAATGCACTAATGAAAGTCCAAATTTGGATTTCGGGAAGTTTTGAAAACTTGAGTTTTAGCCATGGGTGCATAGTAGAAGACTTGAAACAGGAAAGAAACAACTTTATTAAAACAACGTTATCTCAAAATTGACTTATTTTCTTTTAACGATTCTGAATCTATGTGAAAGACGACATTTTGATACACGTAATACACTAATGAAAGTCCAAACTCGGATTTTGGGAAGTTTTTAAAGCTTGAGTTTTAGCCATGGGTGCATAGTAGAACACTTGAAACAAGAAACAGACCCCTTGATTTAAACAACGATATCTCTAAATTGACTTATTTGCTTTTGACGATTCAGAATCTATGTGAAAGACGACATTGTGATACACTTAATGCACTAGTTGAAGTCCAAATTGAAATTTCGGGAAGTTTTTAAAACTTGCGTTTTAGCCATGGGTGGATAGTATAACACTTGAAACAAGAAAGAGACAACTTGATTAAAACAACGATATCTAAAAATTGACTAATTTGCTTTTGACGATTCCGAATCTATGTGAAGGAAGAAGTTTTGACACACTTAATGCACTAATAGAAGTCCAAATTTGGATTTCGAAAAGTTTTTAAAACTTGAGTTTTAGCCATGGGTGCAGAGTAGAAGACTTCAAACAAGAAAGAGACGACTTTATTAAAACAACGATATCTCGAAATTGACATTTTTGCTTTTGACGATTCCGAATCTATGGGAAAGACGACATTTTGATACACTTAATGCACTAATAGAAGTCCAAATTGGGATTTCGGGAAGTTTTTAAAACTTGAGTTTTATCGTTGGGTGCATAGTAGAAGACTTGAAAGAAGAAAGAGACAATTTTATTAAAACAATGATAGCACAAAATTCACTTATTTGCTTTAGACGATTCCTAATCTTTGCGAAAGATGACATTTTGGTACACTTAACGCACTAATGAAAGTCCAAATTCGGATTTCATGATGTTTTGAAAACATGAGTTTTAGCCATGGTTGCATAGTAGAACACTTGAAAGAAGAAAGAGACAATTTTATTAAAACAACGATATCTCAAAATTGACTTATTTCCTTTCAACGATTCTGAATCTATGTGAAAGACGACATTTTGATACACTTAATACACTAAGGAAATACCAAACTCGGATTTCGGGAAGTTTTTAAAGCTTGAGTTTTACCCTTCGGTGCATAGTAGGAACACTTGAAGTAAGGAAGAGACCACTTGATTAAACCAACGATATCTCAAAATTGACTTTTTTGCTTTTGAAGATTCTGAATCTATGTGAAAGATAACACTTTGATGCACTTAATTCTCTAATAGAAGTCCAAATTAGGATTTCGGGAAGTTTTCAGAGCTTGAGTCTTAGTCATGGGTGCATAGTAGAACACTTGAAACAAGAAAGAGACCACTTGATTAAAACATCGATATCTCCAAATTGACTTATTTGCTTTTAACGTTTCTAAATCTATGTGGAAGAATACATTTTGATACACTTAATACACTAATGAAAGTCCAAACTCGGATTTTGGGAAGTTTTTAAAACTTGAGTTTTAGCTATGGGTGCATAGTAGAACACTTGAAACAAGAAAGAGAGAACTTGATTAAAACAACGATATCTCAAAATTGACTTATTTGCATTTGATGATCCCGAATCAATGTGACATTTTGATACACTTATTGCACTAATAGAAGTCCAAATTATGATTTCGTGAAGTTTTTAAAGCTTGAGTTCTAGTCATGGGTGCATAGTAGAACACTTGAAACAAGAAAGAGACTACTTGATTAAAACAACGATATCTCTAAATTGATTTATTTGCTTTTAACGATTCTGAATCTATGTGAGAGACGACATTTTGATACACTTAATACACTAATCAAAGTCCAAACTCGAATTTTGGGAAGTTTTTAAAGCTTGAGATTTAGCCATGGGTGCATAGTAGAACACTTGAAACAAGAAAGAGACAAGTTGAGTAAAGCAACGATCTCTCAAAATTAACTAATTTGCTTTTGACGATTCCGAATCTATGTGAAAAACCACATTTTGATATACTTAATGCACTAATAGAAGTCCAAATTCGGATCTCGGGAAGTTTTTAAAACTTCAGTTTTAGCCATCGGTGCATTGTAGAACACTTGAAATAAGAAAGAGACAACTTGATTAAAACAACAATATCTCGAAATTCACTTATTTGCTTTTAGCGATTCCGAATCTATGTGAAAGACGACATTTTGATACACTCAATGCACTAATAGAATTCCAAATTATGATTTCGAGAAGTTTTCAAAACTTGAGTTTTAGTCATGGGTGCATAGTAGAACACTTGGAAAAAGAAAGAGACAACTTTATTAAAACAACGATATCTGAAAATTGTCTTATTTGCTTTAAACGATTCCGAATCTTTGCGAAAGATGACATTTTGGTACACTTAATGCACTAATGAAATCCCAAATTCGGATTTCGAGTAGTTTTGAAAACTTGAGTTTTAGCCAGGGGTACATAGTAGAACACTTGAAACAGGAAAGACACAATTTTATTATAACGACGATATCTCAAAATTGAATTATTTCCTTTTAACGATTCTGAATCTATGGGAAAGACGACATTTTGATACACTTAATAAACTAATGAAAGTCAAAACTCTGATTTTGGGAGGTTTTTAGAACTTGAGTTTTAGTCATGGGTGCATACTAGAGCACTTGGAAAAAGAAAGAGACAACTTTATTAAAACAACGATATCTCAAAATTGCCTTATTTGCTTTAAACGATTCCGAATCTTTGTGAAAGATGACATTTTGGTACACTTAATGCACTAATGAAAGTCCAAATTTGGATTTCGGGAAGTTTTGAAAACTGGAGTTTTAGCCATGGGTGCATAGTAGAACACTTGAAAAAAGAAAGAGACCACTTGATTAAAACATCGATATTTCCAAATTGACTTATTTGCTTTTAACGATTATGAATCTATGTGGAAGAATACATTTTGATACACTTAATACACGAATGAAAGTCCAAACTCGGATTTTGGGAAGTTTGTACAACTTGAGTTTTAGCCATGGGTGAATAGTGAAACAAGAAAGAGAGAACTTGATTAAAACAACGATATCTCAAAATTGACTTATTTGCTTTTGATGATCCTGAATCTATGTGAAAGACGACATTTTGATACACTTAATGCACTAATAGAAGTCCAAATTATGATTTCGGGAAGTTTTTAAAGCTTGAGTTTTAGTCATGGGTGCATAGTAGAACACTTGAAACAAGAAAGAGACCACTTCATTAAAACAACGATATCTCTAAATTGACTTATTTGCTTTTAACGATTCAGAATCTATGTGAAAGACGACATTTTGATACGCTTAATACACTAATGAAAGTCCAAACTCAGATTTTGGGAAGTTTTAAAGCTTGAGTTTTAGCCATGGGTGCATAGTAGAACTCTTGAAACAAGAAAGAGACAAGTTGAGTAAAACAACGAGATCTCAAAATTGACTAATTTGCTTTTGACGATTCTGAATCTATGTGAAAGACCACATTTTGATACACTTAATGCACTAATAGAAGTCCAAATTAGGATTTCGAGAAGTTTTCAAAACTTGAGTTTTAGACATGGGTGCATAGTAGAACACTTGGAAAAAGAAAGAGACAACTTTATTCAAACAACGATATCTGAAAATTGTCTTATTTGCTTTAAACGATTCTGAATCTTTGCGAAAGATGACATTTTGGTACACTTAATGCACTAATGAAATCCCAAATTCGGATTTCGAGTAGTTTTGAAAACTTGAGTTTTAGCCAAGGGTACATAGTAGAACACTTGAAACAGGAAAGACACAATTTTATTATAACAACGATATCTCAAAATTGAATTATTTCCTTTTAACGATTCTGAATCTATGTGAAAGACGACATTTTGATACACTTAATAAACTAATTAAAGTCAAAACTCTAATTTTGGGAGGTTTTTACAGCTTGAGTTTTAGCCACGGGTGCATAGTAGAACACTTGAATCAAGATAGAGATAACTTGATCAAAACAACAATATCTCAAAATTGACTTATTCGCTTTTAACGATTCCAAATCTATGTGAAAGACGATATTTTGATACACTTAATGCACTAATAGAAGTCCAATTTAGAATTTCTGGAAGTTTTTAAACTTGCGTTTTAGCCATGGGTGCATAGTAGAACACTTGAAACGAGAAAGACACAACTTGATTAAAACAACAATATCTCAAAATTCACTAATTTGCTTTTCACGATTCCGAATCCATGTGAAAGACCACATTTTGATATACTTAATGCACTAATAGAAGTCCAAATGAGAATTTCGGGAAGTTTTGAAAACTTGAGTTTTAGCCATGGATGCATAGTAGAACACTTGAAAAAAGAAAGAGACAACTTTATTAAACCTACGATATCTCAAACTTGACCTATTTGCTTTTCACGATTCAGAATCTATGTGAAAGACGACATTTTGATACACTTAATACACTAAGGGAAGACCAAACTCGGATTTTGGGAACTTTTTAAATCTTGAGTTTTAGCCTTCGGTGAACACTTGAAGTAAGAAAGAGACTGCTTGATTAAACCAACAATATCTCAAAATTGACTTTTTTTGCTTTAGAAGATTCTGAATCTATGTGAAAGACGACATTTTGATACACTTAATTCTCTAATAGAAGTTCAAATTAGGATTTCGGGAAGCTTTCAAAGCTTGAGTTTTAGTCGTGGGTGCATAGTAGAACACTTGAAACAAGAAAGAGACCACTTGATTAAAACATCGATATTTCCAAATTGACTTATTTGCTTTTAACGATTATGAATCTATGTGGAAGAATACATTTTGATACACTTAATACACGAATGAAAGTCCAAACTCGGATTTTGGGAAGTTTGTACAACTTGAGTTTTAGCCATGGGTGAATAGTGAAACAAGAAAGAGAGAACTTGATTAAAACAACGATATCTCAAAATTGACTTATTTGCTTTTGATGATCCTGAATCTATGTGAAAGACGACATTTTGATACACTTAATGCACTAATAGAAGTCCAAATTATGATTTCGGGAAGTTTTTAAAGCTTGAGTTTTAGTCATGGGTGCATAGTAGAACACTTGAAACAAGAAAGAGACCACTTCATTAAAACAACGATATCTCTAAATTGACTTATTTGCTTTTAACGATTCAGAATCTATGTGAAAGACGACATTTTGATACGCTTAATACACTAATGAAAGTCCAAACTCAGATTTTGGGAAGTTTTAAAGCTTGAGTTTTAGCCATGGGTGCATAGTAGAACTCTTGAAACAAGAAAGAGACAAGTTGAGTAAAACAACGAGATCTCAAAATTGACTAATTTGCTTTTGACGATTCTGAATCTATGTGAAAGACCACATTTTGATACACTTAATGCACTAATAGAAGTCCAAATTAGGATTTCGAGAAGTTTTCAAAACTTGAGTTTTAGACATGGGTGCATAGTAGAACACTTGGAAAAAGAAAGAGACAACTTTATTAAAACAACGATATCTGAAAATTGTCTTATTTGCTTTAAACGATTCTGAATCTTTGCGAAAGATGACATTTTGGTACACTTAATGCACTAATGAAATCCCAAATTCGGATTTCGAGTAGTTTTGAAAACTTGAGTTTTAGCCAGGGGTACATAGTAGAACACTTGAAACAGGAAAGACACAATTTTATTATAACAACGATATCTCAAAATTGAATTATTTCCTTTTAACGATTCTGAATCTATGTGAAAGACGACATTTTGATACACTTAATAAACTAATTAAAGTCAAAACTCTAATTTTGGGAGGTTTTTACAGCTTGAGTTTTAGCCACGGGTGCATAGTAGAACACTTGAATCAAGATAGAGATAACTTGATCAAAACAACAATATCTCAAAATTGACTTATTCGCTTTTAACGATTCCAAATCTATGTGAAAGACGATATTTTGATACACTTAATGCACTAATAGAAGTCCAATTTAGAATTTCTGGAAGTTTTTAAACTTGCGTTTTAGCCATGGGTGCATAGTAGAACACTTGAAACGAGAAAGACACAACTTGATTAAAACAACAATATCTCAAAATTCACTAATTTGCTTTTCACGATTCCGAATCCATGTGAAAGACCACATTTTGATATACTTAATGCACTAATAGAAGTCCAAATGAGAATTTCGGGAAGTTTTGAAAACTTGAGTTTTAGCCATGGATGCATAGTAGAACACTTGAAAAAAGAAAGAGACAACTTTATTAAACCTACGATATCTCAAACTTGACCTATTTGCTTTTCACGATTCAGAATCTATGTGAAAGACGACATTTTGATACACTTAATACACTAAGGGAAGACCAAACTCGGATTTTGGGAACTTTTTAAATCTTGAGTTTTAGCCTTCGGTGAACACTTGAAGTAAGAAAGAGACTGCTTGATTAAACCAACAATATCTCAAAATTGACTTTTTTTGCTTTAGAAGATTCTGAATCTATGTGAAAGACGACATTTTGATACACTTAATTCTCTAATAGAAGTTCAAATTAGGATTTCGGGAAGCTTTCAAAGCTTGAGTTTTAGTCGTGGGTGCATAGTAGAACACTTGAAACAAGAAAGAGACCACTTGATTAAAACATCGATATTTCCAAATTGACTTATTTGCTTTTAACGATTATGAATCTATGTGGAAGAATACATTTTGATACACTTAATACACGAATGAAAGTCCAAACTCGGATTTTGGGAAGTTTGTACAACTTGAGTTTTAGCCATGGGTGCATAGTGAAACAAGAAAGAGAGAACTTGATTAAAACAACGATATCTCAAAATTGACTTATTTGCTTTTGATGATCCTGAATCTATGTGAAAGATGACATTTTGATACACTTAATGCACTAATAGAAGTCCAAATTATGATTTCGGGAAGTTTTTAAAGCTTGAGTTTTAGTCATGGGTGCATAGTAGAACACTTGAAACAAGAAAGAGACCACTTGATTGAAACAACGATATCTCTAAATTGACTTATTTGCTTTTAACGATTCAGAATCTATGTGAAAGACGACATTTTGATACACTTAATACACTAATGAAAGTCCAAACTCGGATTGTGGGAAGTTTTAAAGCTTGAGTTTTAGCCATGGGTGCATAGTAGAACTCTTGAAACAAGAAAGAGACAAGTTGAGTAAAACAACGAGATCTCAAAATTGACTAATTTGCTTTTGACGATTCTGAATCTATGTGAAAGACCACATTTTGATATACTTAATGTTCTAATAGAAGCCCAAATTCGGATCTCGAGAAGTTTATAAACTTGAGTTTTAGCCATCGGTGCAGTGTGGAACACTTTGAATAAGAAAGAGAGAACTTGATTAAAACAACGATATCTCCAAATTGACTTATTTTCTTTTGGCGATTCCGAATCTATGTGGAAGTCAACATTTTGATACACTTAAGGCACTAATAGAAGTCCAAATTAGGATTTCTGGAAGTTTTTAGAACTTGAGTTTTAGTCATGGGTGCATAGTAGAACACTTGCAAAAAGAAAGAGAATACTTTACTAAAACAACGATATCTCAAAATTGCCTTATTTGCTTTAAACGATTCCGAATCTTTGTGAAAGATGACATTTTGGTACACTTAATGCACTAATGAAAGTCCAAATTTGGATTTCGGGAAGTTTTGAAAACTTGAGTTTTAGCCATGGGTGCATAGTAGAAGACTTCAAACAGGAAAGAAACAACTTTATTAAAACAACGTTATCTCAAAATTGACTTATTTTCTTTTAACGATTCTGAATCTATGTGAAAGACGACATTTTGATACACGTAATACACTAATGAAAGTCCAAACTCAGATTTTGGGAAGTTTCTAAAGCTTGAGTTTTAGCCATGGGTGCATAGTAGAACACTTGAAACAAGAAACAGACCCCTTGATTTAAACAACGATATCTCTAAATTGACTTATTTGCTTTTGACGATTCAGAATCTATGTGAAAGACGACATTGTGATACACTTAATGCACTAGTTGAAGTCCAAATTGAAATTTCGGGAAGTTTTTAAAACTTGCGTTTTAGCCATGGGTGGATAGTATAACACTTGAAACAAGAAAGAGACAACTTGATTAAAACAACGATATCTAAAAATTGACTAATTTGCTTTTGACGATTCCGAATCTATGTGAAGGAAGAAGTTTTGACACACTTAATGCACTAATAGAAGTCCAAATTTGGATTTCGAAAAGTTTTTAAAACTTGAGTTTTAGCCATGGGTGCAGAGTAGAAGACTTCAAACAAGAAAGAGACGACTTTATTAAAACAACGATATCTCGAAATTGACATTTTTGCTTTTGACGATTCCGAATCTATGGGAAAGACGACATTTTGATACACTTAATGCACTAATAGAAGTCCAAATTGGGATTTCGGGAAGTTTTTAAAACTTGAGTTTTATCGTTGGGTGCATAGTAGAAGACTTGAAAGAAGAAAGAGACAATTTTATTAAAACAATGATATCACAAAATTCACTTATTTGCTTTAGACGATTCCTAATCTTTGCGAAAGATGACATTTTGGTACACTTAACGCACTAATGAAAGTCCAAATTCAGATTTCATGATGTTTTGAAAACATGAGTTTTAGCCATGGTTGCATAGTAGAACACTTGAAAGAAGAAAGAGACAATTTTATTAAAACAACGATATCTCAAAATTGACTTATTTCCTTTCAACGATTCTGAATCTATGTGAAAGACGACATTTTGATACACTTAATACACTAAGGAAATACCAAACTCGGATTTCGGGAAGTTTTTAAAGCTTGAGTTTTACCCTTCGGTGCATAGTAGGAACACTTGAAGTAAGGAAGAGACCACTTGATTAAACCAACGATATCTCAAAATTGACTTTTTTGCTTTTGAAGATTCTGAATCTATGTGAAAGATAACACTTTGATGCACTTAATTCTCTAATAGAAGTCCAAATTAGGATTTCGGGAAGTTTTCAGAGCTTGAGTCTTAGTCATGGGTGCATAGTAGAACACTTGAAACAAGAAAGAGACCACTTGATTAAAACATCGATATCTCCAAATTGACTTATTTGCTTTTAACGTTTCTAAATCTATGTGGAAGAATACATTTTGATACACTTAATACACTAATGAAAGTCCAAACTCGGATTTTGGGAAGTTTTTAAAACTTGAGTTTTAGCTATGGGTGCATAGTAGAACACTTGAAACAAGAAAGAGAGAACTTGATTAAAACAACGATATCTCAAAATTGACTTATTTGCATTTGATGATCCCGAATCAATGTGACATTTTGATACACTTATTGCACTAATAGAAGTCCAAATTATGATTTCGTGAAGTTTTTAAAGCTTGAGTTCTAGTCATGGGTGCATAGTAGAACACTTGAAACAAGAAAGAGACTACTTGATTAAAACAACGATATCTCTAAATTGATTTATTTGCTTTTAACGATTCTGAATCTATGTGAGAGACGACATTTTGATACACTTAATACACTAATCAAAGTCCAAACTCGAATTTTGGGAAGTTTTTAAAGCTTGAGATTTAGCCATGGGTGCATAGTAGAACACTTGAAACAAGAAAGAGACAAGTTGAGTAAAGCAACGATCTCTCAAAATTAACTAATTTGCTTTTGACGATTCCGAATCTATGTGAAAAACCACATTTTGATATACTTAATGCACTAATAGAAGTCCAAATTCGGATCTCGGGAAGTTTTTAAAACTTCAGTTTTAGCCATCGGTGCATTGTAGAACACTTGAAATAAGAAAGAGACAACTTGATTAAAACAACAATATCTCGAAATTCACTTATTTGCTTTTAGCGATTCCGAATCTATGTGAAAGACGACATTTTGATACACTCAATGCACTAATAGAATTCCAAATTATGATTTCGGGAAGTTTTCAAAACTTGAGTTTTAGTCATGGGTGCATAGTAGAACACTTGGAAAAAGAAAGAGACAACTTTATTAAAACAACGATATCTGAAAATTGTCTTATTTGCTTTAAACGATTCCGAATCTTTGCGAAAGATGACATTTTGGTACACTTAATGCACTAATGAAATCCCAAATTCGGATTTCGAGTAGTTTTGAAAACTTGAGTTTTAGCCAGGGGTACATAGTAGAACACTTGAAACAGGAAAGACACAATTTTATTATAACGACGATATCTCAAAATTGAATTATTTCCTTTTAACGATTCTGAATCTATGGGAAAGACGACATTTTGATACACTTAATAAACTAATGAAAGTCAAAACTCTGATTTTGGGAGGTTTTTAGAACTTGAGTTTTAGTCATGGGTGCATACTAGAGCACTTGGAAAAAGAAAGAGACAACTTTATTAAAACAACGATATCTCAAAATTGCCTTATTTGCTTTAAACGATTCCGAATCTTTGTGAAAGATGACATTTTGGTACACTTAATGCACTAATGAAAGTCCAAATTTGGATTTCGGGAAGTTTTGAAAACTGGAGTTTTAGCCATGGGTGCATAGTAGAACACTTGAAAAAAGAAAGAGACCACTTGATTAAAACATCGATATTTCCAAATTGACTTATTTGCTTTTAACGATTATGAATCTATGTGGAAGAATACATTTTGATACACTTAATACACGAATGAAAGTCCAAACTCGGATTTTGGGAAGTTTGTACAACTTGAGTTTTAGCCATGGGTGAATAGTGAAACAAGAAAGAGAGAACTTGATTAAAACAACGATATCTCAAAATTGACTTATTTGCTTTTGATGATCCTGAATCTATGTGAAAGACGACATTTTGATACACTTAATGCACTAATAGAAGTCCAAATTATGATTTCGGGAAGTTTTTAAAGCTTGAGTTTTAGTCATGGGTGCATAGTAGAACACTTGAAACAAGAAAGAGACCACTTCATTAAAACAACGATATCTCTAAATTGACTTATTTGCTTTTAACGATTCAGAATCTATGTGAAAGACGACATTTTGATACGCTTAATACACTAATGAAAGTCCAAACTCAGATTTTGGGAAGTTTTAAAGCTTGAGTTTTAGCCATGGGTGCATAGTAGAACTCTTGAAACAAGAAAGAGACAAGTTGAGTAAAACAACGAGATCTCAAAATTGACTAATTTGCTTTTGACGATTCTGAATCTATGTGAAAGACCACATTTTGATACACTTAATGCACTAATAGAAGTCCAAATTAGGATTTCGAGAAGTTTTCAAAACTTGAGTTTTAGACATGGGTGCATAGTAGAACACTTGGAAAAAGAAAGAGACAACTTTATTAAAACAACGATATCTGAAAATTGTCTTATTTGCTTTAAACGATTCTGAATCTTTGCGAAAGATGACATTTTGGTACACTTAATGCACTAATGAAATCCCAAATTCGGATTTCGAGTAGTTTTGAAAACTTGAGTTTTAGCCAGGGGTACATAGTAGAACACTTGAAACAGGAAAGACACAATTTTATTATAACAACGATATCTCAAAATTGAATTATTTCCTTTTAACGATTCTGAATCTATGTGAAAGACGACATTTTGATACACTTAATAAACTAATTAAAGTCAAAACTCTAATTTTGGGAGGTTTTTACAGCTTGAGTTTTAGCCACGGGTGCATAGTAGAACACTTGAATCAAGATAGAGATAACTTGATCAAAACAACAATATCTCAAAATTGACTTATTCGCTTTTAACGATTCCAAATCTATGTGAAAGACGATATTTTGATACACTTAATGCACTAATAGAAGTCCAATTTAGAATTTCTGGAAGTTTTTAAACTTGCGTTTTAGCCATGGGTGCATAGTAGAACACTTGAAACGAGAAAGACACAACTTGATTAAAACAACAATATCTCAAAATTCACTAATTTGCTTTTCACGATTCCGAATCCATGTGAAAGACCACATTTTGATATACTTAATGCACTAATAGAAGTCCAAATGAGAATTTCGGGAAGTTTTGAAAACTTGAGTTTTAGCCATGGATGCATAGTAGAACACTTGAAAAAAGAAAGAGACAACTTTATTAAACCTACGATATCTCAAACTTGACCTATTTGCTTTTCACGATTCAGAATCTATGTGAAAGACGACATTTTGATACACTTAATACACTAAGGGAAGACCAAACTCGGATTTTGGGAACTTTTTAAATCTTGAGTTTTAGCCTTCGGTGAACACTTGAAGTAAGAAAGAGACTGCTTGATTAAACCAACAATATCTCAAAATTGACTTTTTTTGCTTTAGAAGATTCTGAATCTATGTGAAAGACGACATTTTGATACACTTAATTCTCTAATAGAAGTTCAAATTAGGATTTCGGGAAGCTTTCAAAGCTTGAGTTTTAGTCGTGGGTGCATAGTAGAACACTTGAAACAAGAAAGAGACCACTTGATTAAAACATCGATATTTCCAAATTGACTTATTTGCTTTTAACGATTATGAATCTATGTGGAAGAATACATTTTGATACACTTAATACACGAATGAAAGTCCAAACTCGGATTTTGGGAAGTTTGTACAACTTGAGTTTTAGCCATGGGTGCATAGTGAAACAAGAAAGAGAGAACTTGATTAAAACAACGATATCTCAAAATTGACTTATTTGCTTTTGATGATCCTGAATCTATGTGAAAGATGACATTTTGATACACTTAATGCACTAATAGAAGTCCAAATTATGATTTCGGGAAGTTTTTAAAGCTTGAGTTTTAGTCATGGGTGCATAGTAGAACACTTGAAACAAGAAAGAGACCACTTGATTGAAACAACGATATCTCTAAATTGACTTATTTGCTTTTAACGATTCAGAATCTATGTGAAAGACGACATTTTGATACACTTAATACACTAATGAAAGTCCAAACTCGGATTGTGGGAAGTTTTAAAGCTTGAGTTTTAGCCATGGGTGCATAGTAGAACTCTTGAAACAAGAAAGAGACAAGTTGAGTAAAACAACGAGATCTCAAAATTGACTAATTTGCTTTTGACGATTCTGAATCTATGTGAAAGACCACATTTTGATATACTTAATGTTCTAATAGAAGCCCAAATTCGGATCTCGAGAAGTTTATAAACTTGAGTTTTAGCCATCGGTGCAGTGTGGAACACTTTGAATAAGAAAGAGAGAACTTGATTAAAACAACGATATCTCCAAATTGACTTATTTTCTTTTGGCGATTCCGAATCTATGTGGAAGTCAACATTTTGATACACTTAAGGCACTAATAGAAGTCCAAATTAGGATTTCCGGAAGTTTTTAGAACTTGAGTTTTAGTCATGGGTGCATAGTAGAACACTTGCAAAAAGAAAGAGAATACTTTACTAAAACAACGATATCTCAAAATTGCCTTATTTGCTTTAAACGATTCCGAATCTTTGTGAAAGATGACATTTTGGTACACTTAATGCACTAATGAAAGTCCAAATTTGGATTTCGGGAAGTTTTGAAAACTTGAGTTTTAGCCATGGGTGCATAGTAGAAGACTTCAAACAGGAAAGAAACAACTTTATTAAAACAACGTTATCTCAAAATTGACTTATTTTCTTTTAACGATTCTGAATCTATGTGAAAGACGACATTTTGATACACGTAATACACTAATGAAAGTCCAAACTCAGATTTTGGGAAGTTTCTAAAGCTTGAGTTTTAGCCATGGGTGCATAGTAGAACACTTGAAACAAGAAACAGACCCCTTGATTTAAACAACGATATCTCTAAATTGACTTATTTGCTTTTGACGATTCAGAATCTATGTGAAAGACGACATTGTGATACACTTAATGCACTAGTTGAAGTCCAAATTGAAATTTCGGGAAGTTTTTAAAACTTGCGTTTTAGCCATGGGTGGATAGTATAACACTTGAAACAAGAAAGAGACAACTTGATTAAAACAACGATATCTAAAAATTGACTAATTTGCTTTTGACGATTCCGAATCTATGTGAAGGAAGAAGTTTTGACACACTTAATGCACTAATAGAAGTCCAAATTTGGATTTCGAAAAGTTTTTAAAACTTGAGTTTTAGCCATGGGTGCAGAGTAGAAGACTTCAAACAAGAAAGAGACGACTTTATTAAAACAACGATATCTCGAAATTGACATTTTTGCTTTTGACGATTCCGAATCTATGGGAAAGACGACATTTTGATACACTTAATGCACTAATAGAAGTCCAAATTGGGATTTCGGGAAGTTTTTAAAACTTGAGTTTTATCGTTGGGTGCATAGTAGAAGACTTGAAAGAAGAAAGAGACAATTTTATTAAAACAATGATATCACAAAATTCACTTATTTGCTTTAGACGATTCCTAATCTTTGCGAAAGATGACATTTTGGTACACTTAACGCACTAATGAAAGTCCAAATTCAGATTTCATGATGTTTTGAAAACATGAGTTTTAGCCATGGTTGCATAGTAGAACACTTGAAAGAAGAAAGAGACAATTTTATTAAAACAACGATATCTCAAAATTGACTTATTTCCTTTCAACGATTCTGAATCTATGTGAAAGACGACATTTTGATACACTTAATACACTAAGGAAATACCAAACTCGGATTTCGGGAAGTTTTTAAAGCTTGAGTTTTACCCTTCGGTGCATAGTAGGAACACTTGAAGTAAGAAAGAGACCACTTGATTAAACCAACGATATCTCAAAATTGACTTTTTTGCTTTTGAAGATTCTGAATCTATGTGAAAGATAACATTTTGATGCACTTAATTCTCTAATAGAAGTCCAAATTAGGATTTCGGGAAGTTTTCAGAGCTTGAGTCTTAGTCATGGGTGCATAGTAGAACACTTGAAACAAGAAAGAGACCACTTGATTAAAACATCGATATCTCCAAATTGACTTATTTGCTTTTAACGTTTCTAAATCTATGTGGAAGAATACATTTTGATACACTTAATACACTAATGAAAGTCCAAACTCGGATTTTGGGAAGTTTTTAAAGCTTGAGTTTTAGCTATGGGTGCATAGTAGAACACTTGAAACAAGAAAGAGAGAACTTGATTAAAACAACGATATCTCAAAATTGACTTATTTGCATTTGATGATCCCGAATCAATGTGACATTTTGATACACTTATTGCACTAATAGAAGTCCAAATTATGATTTCGTGAAGTTTTTAAAGCTTGAGTTCTAGTCATGGGTGCATAGTAGAACACTTGAAACAAGAAAGAGACTACTTGATTAAAACAACGATATCTCTAAATTGATTTATTTGCTTTTAACGATTCTGAATCTATGTGAGAGACGACATTTTGATACACTTAATACACTAATCAAAGTCCAAACTCGAATTTTGGGAAGTTTTTAAAGCTTGAGATTTAGCCATGGGTGCATAGTAGAACACTTGAAACAAGAAAGAGACAAGTTGAGTAAAGCAACGATCTCTCAAAATTAACTAATTTGCTTTTGACGATTCCGAATCTATGTGAAAAACCACATTTTGATATACTTAATGCACTAATAGAAGTCCAAATTCGGATCTCGGGAAGTTTTTAAAACTTTAGTTTTAGCCATCGGTGCATTGTAGAACACTTGAAATAAGAAAGAGACAACTTGATTAAAACAACAATATCTCGAAATTGACTTATTTGCTTTTAGCGATTCCGAATCTATGTGAAAGACGACATTTTGATACACTCAATGCACTAATAGAATTCCAAATTATGATTTCGGGAAGTTTTCAAAACTTGAGTTTTAGTCATGGGTGCATAGTAGAACACTTGGAAAAAGAAAGAGACAACTTTATTAAAACAACGATATCTGAAAATTGTCTTATTTGCTTTAAACGATTCCGAATCTTTGCGAAAGATGACATTTTGGTACACTTAATGCACTAATGAAATCCCAAATTCGGATTTCGAGTAGTTTTGAAAACTTGAGTTTTAGCCAGGGGTACATAGTAGAACACTTGAAACAGGAAAGACACAATTTTATTATAACGACGATATCTCAAAATTGAATTATTTCCTTTTAACGATTCTGAATCTATGGGAAAGACGACATTTTGATACACTTAATAAACTAATGAAAGTCAAAACTCTGATTTTGGGAGGTTTTTAGAACTTGAGTTTTAGTCATGGGTGCATACTAGAGCACTTGGAAAAAGAAAGAGACAACTTTATTAAAACAACGATATCTCAAAATTGCCTTATTTGCTTTAAACGATTCCGAATCTTTGTGAAAGATGACATTTTGGTACACTTAATGCACTAATGAAAGTCCAAATTTGGATTTCGGGAAGTTTTGAAAACTGGAGTTTTAGCCATGGGTGCATAGTAGAACACTTGAAAAAAGAAAGAGACCACTTGATTAAAACATCGATATTTCCAAATTGACTTATTTGCTTTTAACGATTATGAATCTATGTGGAAGAATACATTTTGATACACTTAATACACGAATGAAAGTCCAAACTCGGATTTTGGGAAGTTTGTACAACTTGAGTTTTAGCCATGGGTGAATAGTGAAACAAGAAAGAGAGAACTTGATTAAAACAACGATATCTCAAAATTGACTTATTTGCTTTTGATGATCCTGAATCTATGTGAAAGACGACATTTTGATACACTTAATGCACTAATAGAAGTCCAAATTAGGATTTCGAGAAGTTTTCAAAACTTGAGTTTTAGACATGGGTGCATAGTAGAACACTTGGAAAAAGAAAGAGACAACTTTATTAAAACAACGATATCTGAAAATTGTCTTATTTGCTTTAAACGATTCTGAATCTTTGCGAAAGATGACATTTTGGTACACTTAATGCACTAATGAAATCCCAAATTCGGATTTCGAGTAGTTTTGAAAACTTGAGTTTTAGCCAGGGGTACATAGTAGAACACTTGAAACAGGAAAGACACAATTTTATTATAACAACGATATCTCAAAATTGAATTATTTCCTTTTAACGATTCTGAATCTATGTGAAAGACGACATTTTGATACACTTAATAAACTAATTAAAGTCAAAACTCTAATTTTGGGAGGTTTTTACAGCTTGAGTTTTAGCCACGGGTGCATAGTAGAACTCTTGAAACAAGAAAGAGACAAGTTGAGTAAAACAACGAGATCTCAAAATTGACTAATTTGCTTTTGACGATTCTGAATCTATGTGAAAGACCACATTTTGATACACTTAATGCACTAATAGAAGTCCAAATTAGGATTTCGAGAAGTTTTCAAAACTTGAGTTTTAGACATGGGTGCATAGTAGAACACTTGGAAAAAGAAAGAGACAACTTTATTAAAACAACGATATCTGAAAATTGTCTTATTTGCTTTAAACGATTCTGAATCTTTGCGAAAGATGACATTTTGGTACACTTAATGCACTAATGAAATCCCAAATTCGGATTTCGAGTAGTTTTGAAAACTTGAGTTTTAGCCAGGGGTACATAGTAGAACACTTGAAACAGGAAAGACACAATTTTATTATAACAACGATATCTCAAAATTGAATTATTTCCTTTTAACGATTCTGAATCTATGTGAAAGACGACATTTTGATACACTTAATAAACTAATTAAAGTCAAAACTCTAATTTTGGGAGGTTTTTACAGCTTGAGTTTTAGCCACGGGTGCATAGTAGAACACTTGAATCAAGATAGAGATAACTTGATCAAAACAACAATATCTCAAAATTGACTTATTCGCTTTTAACGATTCCAAATCTATGTGAAAGACGATATTTTGATACACTTAATGCACTAATAGAAGTCCAATTTAGAATTTCTGGAAGTTTTTAAACTTGCGTTTTAGCCATGGGTGCATAGTAGAACACTTGAAACGAGAAAGACACAACTTGATTAAAACAACAATATCTCAAAATTCACTAATTTGCTTTTCACGATTCCGAATCCATGTGAAAGACCACATTTTGATATACTTAATGCACTAATAGAAGTCCAAATGAGAATTTCGGGAAGTTTTGAAAACTTGAGTTTTAGCCATGGATGCATAGTAGAACACTTGAAAAAAGAAAGAGACAACTTTATTAAACCTACGATATCTCAAACTTGACCTATTTGCTTTTCACGATTCAGAATCTATGTGAAAGACGACATTTTGATACACTTAATACACTAAGGGAAGACCAAACTCGGATTTTGGGAACTTTTTAAATCTTGAGTTTTAGCCTTCGGTGAACACTTGAAGTAAGAAAGAGACTGCTTGATTAAACCAACAATATCTCAAAATTGACTTTTTTTGCTTTAGAAGATTCTGAATCTATGTGAAAGACGACATTTTGATACACTTAATTCTCTAATAGAAGTTCAAATTAGGATTTCGGGAAGCTTTCAAAGCTTGAGTTTTAGTCGTGGGTGCATAGTAGAACACTTGAAACAAGAAAGAGACCACTTGATTAAAACATCGATATTTCCAAATTGACTTATTTGCTTTTAACGATTATGAATCTATGTGGAAGAATACATTTTGATACACTTAATACACGAATGAAAGTCCAAACTCGGATTTTGGGAAGTTTGTACAACTTGAGTTTTAGCCATGGGTGCATAGTGAAACAAGAAAGAGAGAACTTGATTAAAACAACGATATCTCAAAATTGACTTATTTGCTTTTGATGATCCTGAATCTATGTGAAAGATGACATTTTGATACACTTAATGCACTAATAGAAGTCCAAATTATGATTTCGGGAAGTTTTTAAAGCTTGAGTTTTAGTCATGGGTGCATAGTAGAACACTTGAAACAAGAAAGAGACCACTTGATTGAAACAACGATATCTCTAAATTGACTTATTTGCTTTTAACGATTCAGAATCTATGTGAAAGACGACATTTTGATACACTTAATACACTAATGAAAGTCCAAACTCGGATTGTGGGAAGTTTTAAAGCTTGAGTTTTAGCCATGGGTGCATAGTAGAACTCTTGAAACAAGAAAGAGACAAGTTGAGTAAAACAACGAGATCTCAAAATTGACTAATTTGCTTTTGACGATTCTGAATCTATGTGAAAGACCACATTTTGATATACTTAATGTTCTAATAGAAGCCCAAATCGGATCTCGAGAAGTTTATAAACTTGAGTTTTAGCCATCGGTGCAGTGTGGAACACTTTGAATAAGAAAGAGAGAACTTGATTAAAACAACGATATCTCCAAATTGACTTATTTTCTTTTGGCGATTCCGAATCTATGTGGAAGTCAACATTTTGATACACTTAAGGCACTAATAGAAGTCCAAATTAGGATTTCCGGAAGTTTTTAGAACTTGAGTTTTAGTCATGGGTGCATAGTAGAACACTTGCAAAAAGAAAGAGAATACTTTACTAAAACAACGATATCTCAAAATTGCCTTATTTGCTTTAAACGATTCCGAATCTTTGTGAAAGATGACATTTTGGTACACTTAATGCACTAATGAAAGTCCAAATTTGGATTTCGGGAAGTTTTGAAAACTTGAGTTTTAGCCATGGGTGCATAGTAGAAGACTTCAAACAGGAAAGAAACAACTTTATTAAAACAACGTTATCTCAAAATTGACTTATTTTCTTTTAACGATTCTGAATCTATGTGAAAGACGACATTTTGATACACGTAATACACTAATGAAAGTCCAAACTCGGATTTTGGGAAGTTTCTAAAGCTTGAGTTTTAGCCATGGGTGCATAGTAGAACACTTGAAACAAGAAACAGACCCCTTGATTTAAACAACGATATCTCTAAATTGACTTATTTGCTTTTGACGATTCAGAATCTATGTGAAAGACGACATTGTGATACACTTAATGCACTAGTTGAAGTCCAAATTGAAATTTCGGGAAGTTTTTAAAACTTGCGTTTTAGCCATGGGTGGATAGTATAACACTTGAAACAAGAAAGAGACAACTTGATTAAAACAACGATATCTAAAAATTGACTAATTTGCTTTTGACGATTCCGAATCTATGTGAAGGAAGAAATTTTGACACACTTAATGCACTAATAGAAGTCCAAATTTGGATTTCGAAAAGTTTTTAAAACTTGAGTTTTAGCCATGGGTGCAGAGTAGAAGACTTCAAACAAGAAAGAGACGACTTTATTAAAACAACGATATCTCGAAATTGACATTTTTGCTTTTGACGATTCCGAATCTATGGGAAAGACGACATTTTGATACACTTAATGCACTAATAGAAGTCCAAATTGGGATTTCGGGAAGTTTTTAAAACTTGAGTTTTATCGTTGGGTGCATAGTAGAAGACTTGAAAGAAGAAAGAGACAATTTTATTAAAACAATGATATCACAAAATTCACTTATTTGCTTTAGACGATTCCTAATCTTTGCGAAAGATGACATTTTGGTACACTTAACGCACTAATGAAAGTCCAAATTCAGATTTCATGATGTTTTGAAAACATGAGTTTTAGCCATGGTTGCATAGTAGAACACTTGAAACAAGAAAGAGACAATTTTATTAAAACAACGATATCTCAAAATTGACTTATTTGCTTTCAACGATTCTGAATCTATGTGAAAGACGACATTTTGATACACTTAAAACACTAAGGAAATACCAAACTCGGATTTCGGGAAGTTTTTAAAGCTTGAGTTTTACCCTTCGGTGCATAGTAGGAACACTTGAAGTAAGAAAGAGACCACTTGATTAAACCAACGATATCTCAAAATTGACTTTTTTGCTTTTGAAGATTCTGAATCTATGTGAAAGATAACACTTTGATGCACTTAATTCTCTAATAGAAGTCCAAATTAGGATTTCGGGAAGTTTTCAGAGCTTGAGTCTTAGTCATGGGTGCATAGTAGAACACTTGAAACAAGAAAGAGACCACTTGATTAAAACATCGATATCTCCAAATTGACTTATTTGCTTTTAACGTTTCTAAATCTATGTGGAAGAATACATTTTGATACACTTAATACACTAATGAAAGTCCAAACTCGGATTTTGGGAAGTTTTTAAAGCTTGAGTTTTAGCTATGTGTGCATAGTAGAACACTTGAAACAAGAAAGAGAGAACTTGATTAAAACAACGATATCTCAAAATTGACTTATTTGCATTTGATGATCCCGAATCAATGTGACATTTTGATACACTTATTGCACTAATAGAAGTCCAAATTATGATTTCGTGAAGTTTTTAAAGCTTGAGTTCTAGTCATGGGTGCATAGTAGAACACTTGAAACAAGAAAGAGACTACTTGATTAAAACAACGATATCTCTAAATTGATTTATTTGCTTTTAACGATTCTGAATCTATGTGAGAGACGACATTTTGATACACTTAATACACTAATCAAAGTCCAAACTCGAATTTTGGGAAGTTTTTAAAGCTTGAGATTTAGCCATGGGTGCATAGTAGAACACTTGAAACAAGAAAGAGACAAGTTTAGTAAAGCAACGATCTCTCAAAATTAACTAATTTGCTTTTGACGATTCTGAATCTATGTGAAAAACCACATTTTGATATACTTAATGCACTAATAGAAGTCCAAATTCGGATCTCGGGAAGTTTTTAAAACTTCAGTTTTAGCCATCGGTGCATTGTAGAACACTTGAAATAAGAAAGAGACAACTTGATTAAAACAACAATATCTCGAAATTCACTTATTTGCTTTTAGCGATTCCGAATCTATGTGAAAGACGACATTTTGATACACTCAATGCACTAATAGAATTCCAAATTATGATTTCGGGAAGTTTTCAAAACTTGAGTTTTAGTCATGGGTGCATAGTAGAACACTTGGAAAAAGAAAGAGACAACTTTATTAAAACAACGATATCTGAAAATTGTCTTATTTGCTTTAAACGATTCCGAATCTTTGCGAAAGATGACATTTTGGTACACTTAATGCACTAATGAAATCCCAAATTCGGATTTCGAGTAGTTTTGAAAACTTGAGTTTTAGCCAGGGGTACATAGTAGAACACTTGAAACAGGAAAGACACAATTTTATTATAACGACGATATCTCAAAATTGAATTATTTCCTTTTAATGATTCTGAATCTATGGGAAAGACGACATTTTGATACACTTAATAAACTAATGAAAGTCAAAACTCTGATTTTGGGAGGTTTTTAGAACTTGAGTTTTAGTCATGGGTGCATACTAGAGCACTTGGAAAAAGAAAGAGACAACTTTATTAAAACAACGATATCTCAAAATTGCCTTATTTGCTTTAAACGATTCCGAATCTTTGTGAAAGATGACATTTTGGTACACTTAATGCACTAATGAAAGTCCAAATTTGGATTTCGGGAAGTTTTGAAAACTGGAGTTTTAGCCATGGGTGCATAGTAGAACACTTGAAAAAAGAAAGAGACCACTTGATTAAAACATCGATATTTCCAAATTGACTTATTTGCTTTTAACGATTATGAATCTATGTGGAAGAATACATTTTGATACACTTAATACACGAATGAAAGTCCAAACTCGGATTTTGGGAAGTTTGTACAACTTGAGTTTTAGCCATGGGTGAATAGTGAAACAAGAAAGAGAGAACTTGATTAAAACAACGATATCTCAAAATTGACTTATTTGCTTTTGATGATCCTGAATCTATGTGAAAGACGACATTTTGATACACTTAATGCACTAATAGAAGTCCAAATTATGATTTCGGGAAGTTTTTAAAGCTTGAGTTTTAGTCATGGGTGCATAGTAGAACACTTGAAACAAGAAAGAGACCACTTCATTAAAACAACGATATCTCTAAATTGACTTATTTGCTTTTAACGATTCAGAATCTATGTGAAAGACGACATTTTGATACGCTTAATACACTAATGAAAGTCCAAACTCAGATTTTGGGAAGTTTTAAAGCTTGAGTTTTAGCCATGGGTGCATAGTAGAACTCTTGAAACAAGAAAGAGACAAGTTGAGTAAAACAACGAGATCTCAAAATTGACTAATTTGCTTTTGACGATTCTGAATCTATGTGAAAGACCACATTTTGATACACTTAATGCACTAATAGAAGTCCAAATTAGGATTTCGAGAAGTTTTCAAAACTTGAGTTTTAGACATGGGTGCATAGTAGAACACTTGGAAAAAGAAAGAGACAACTTTATTAAAACAACGATATCTGAAAATTGTCTTATTTGCTTTAAACGATTCTGAATCTTTGCGAAAGATGACATTTTGGTACACTTAATGCACTAATGAAATCCCAAATTCGGATTTCGAGTAGTTTTGAAAACTTGAGTTTTAGCCAGGGGTACATAGTAGAACACTTGAAACAGGAAAGACACAATTTTATTATAACAACGATATCTCAAAATTGAATTATTTCCTTTTAACGATTCTGAATCTATGTGAAAGACGACATTTTGATACACTTAATAAACTAATTAAAGTCAAAACTCTAATTTTGGGAGGTTTTTACAGCTTGAGTTTTAGCCACGGGTGCATAGTAGAACACTTGAATCAAGATAGAGATAACTTGATCAAAACAACAATATCTCAAAATTGACTTATTCGCTTTTAACGATTCCAAATCTATGTGAAAGACGATATTTTGATACACTTAATGCACTAATAGAAGTCCAATTTAGAATTTCTGGAAGTTTTTAAACTTGCGTTTTAGCCATGGGTGCATAGTAGAACACTTGAAACGAGAAAGACACAACTTGATTAAAACAACAATATCTCAAAATTCACTAATTTGCTTTTCACGATTCCGAATCCATGTGAAAGACCACATTTTGATATACTTAATGCACTAATAGAAGTCCAAATGAGAATTTCGGGAAGTTTTGAAAACTTGAGTTTTAGCCATGGATGCATAGTAGAACACTTGAAAAAAGAAAGAGACAACTTTATTAAACCTACGATATCTCAAACTTGACCTATTTGCTTTTCACGATTCAGAATCTATGTGAAAGACGACATTTTGATACACTTAATACACTAAGGGAAGACCAAACTCGGATTTTGGGAACTTTTTAAATCTTGAGTTTTAGCCTTCGGTGAACACTTGAAGTAAGAAAGAGACTGCTTGATTAAACCAACAATATCTCAAAATTGACTTTTTTTGCTTTAGAAGATTCTGAATCTATGTGAAAGACGACATTTTGATACACTTAATTCTCTAATAGAAGTTCAAATTAGGATTTCGGGAAGCTTTCAAAGCTTGAGTTTTAGTCGTGGGTGCATAGTAGAACACTTGAAACAAGAAAGAGACCACTTGATTAAAACATCGATATTTCCAAATTGACTTATTTGCTTTTAACGATTATGAATCTATGTGGAAGAATACATTTTGATACACTTAATACACGAATGAAAGTCCAAACTCGGATTTTGGGAAGTTTGTACAACTTGAGTTTTAGCCATGGGTGCATAGTGAAACAAGAAAGAGAGAACTTGATTAAAACAACGATATCTCAAAATTGACTTATTTGCTTTTGATGATCCTGAATCTATGTGAAAGATGACATTTTGATACACTTAATGCACTAATAGAAGTCCAAATTATGATTTCGGGAAGTTTTTAAAGCTTGAGTTTTAGTCATGGGTGCATAGTAGAACACTTGAAACAAGAAAGAGACCACTTGATTGAAACAACGATATCTCTAAATTGACTTATTTGCTTTTAACGATTCAGAATCTATGTGAAAGACGACATTTTGATACACTTAATACACTAATGAAAGTCCAAACTCGGATTGTGGGAAGTTTTAAAGCTTGAGTTTTAGCCATGGTGCATAGTAGAACTCTTGAAACAAGAAAGAGACAAGTTGAGTAAAACAACGAGATCTCAAAATTGACTAATTTGCTTTTGACGATTCTGAATCTATGTGAAAGACCACATTTTGATATACTTAATGTTCTAATAGAAGCCCAAATTCGGATCTCGAGAAGTTTATAAACTTGAGTTTTAGCCATCGGTGCAGTGTGGAACACTTTGAATAAGAAAGAGAGAACTTGATTAAAACAACGATATCTCCAAATTGACTTATTTTCTTTTGGCGATTCCGAATCTATGTGGAAGTCAACATTTTGATACACTTAAGGCACTAATAGAAGTCCAAATTAGGATTTCCGGAAGTTTTTAGAACTTGAGTTTTAGTCATGGGTGCATAGTAGAACACTTGCAAAAAGAAAGAGAATACTTTACTAAAACAACGATATCTCAAAATTGCCTTATTTGCTTTAAACGATTCCGAATCTTTGTGAAAGATGACATTTTGGTACACTTAATGCACTAATGAAAGTCCAAATTTGGATTTCGGGAAGTTTTGAAAACTTGAGTTTTAGCCATGGGTGCATAGTAGAAGACTTCAAACAGGAAAGAAACAACTTTATTAAAACAACGTTATCTCAAAATTGACTTATTTTCTTTTAACGATTCTGAATCTATGTGAAAGACGACATTTTGATACACGTAATACACTAATGAAAGTCCAAACTCGGATTTTGGGAAGTTTCTAAAGCTTGAGTTTTAGCCATGGGTGCATAGTAGAACACTTGAAACAAGAAACAGACCCCTTGATTTAAACAACGATATCTCTAAATTGACTTATTTGCTTTTGACGATTCAGAATCTATGTGAAAGACGACATTGTGATACACTTAATGCACTAGTTGAAGTCCAAATTGAAATTTCGGGAAGTTTTTAAAACTCGCGTTTTAGCCATGGGTGGATAGTATAACACTTGAAACAAGAAAGAGACAACTTGATTAAAACAACGATATCTAAAAATTGACTAATTTGCTTTTGACGATTCCGAATCTATGTGAAGGAAGAAATTTTGACACACTTAATGCACTAATAGAAGTCCAAATTTGGATTTCGAAAAGTTTTTAAAACTTGAGTTTTAGCCATGGGTGCAGAGTAGAAGACTTCAAACAAGAAAGAGACGACTTTATTAAAACAACGATATCTCGAAATTGACATTTTTGCTTTTGACGATTCCGAATCTATGGGAAAGACGACATTTTGATACACTTAATGCACTAATAGAAGTCCAAATTGGGATTTCGGGAAGTTTTTAAAACTTGAGTTTTATCGTTGGGTGCATAGTAGAAGACTTGAAAGAAGAAAGAGACAATTTTATTAAAACAATGATATCACAAAATTCACTTATTTGCTTTAGACGATTCCTAATCTTTGCGAAAGATGACATTTTGGTACACTTAACGCACTAATGAAAGTCCAAATTCGGATTTCATGATGTTTTGAAAACATGAGTTTTAGCCATGGTTGCATAGTAGAACACTTGAAACAAGAAAGAGACAATTTTATTAAAACAACGATATCTCAAAATTGACTTATTTGCTTTCAACGATTCTGAATCTATGTGAAAGACGACATTTTGATACACTTAATACATTAAGGAAATACCAAACTCGGATTTCGGGAAGTTTTTAAAGCTTGAGTTTTACCCTTCGGTGCATAGTAGGAACACTTGAAGTAAGAAAGAGACCACTTGATTAAACCAACGATATCTCAAAATTGACTTTTTTGCTTTTGAAGATTCTGAATCTATGTGAAAGATAACACTTTGATGCACTTAATTCTCTAATAGAAGTCCAAATTAGGATTTCGGGAAGTTTTCAGAGCTTGAGTCTTAGTCATGGGTGCATAGTAGAACACTTGAAACAAGAAAGAGACCACTTGATTAAAACATCGATATCTCCAAATTGACTTATTTGCTTTTAACGTTTCTAAATCTATGTGGAAGAATACATTTTGATACACTTAATACACTAATGAAAGTCCAAACTCGGATTTTGGGAAGTTTTTAAAGCTTGAGTTTTAGCTATGGGTGCATAGTAGAACACTTGAAACAAGAAAGAGAGAACTTGATTAAAACAACGATATCTCAAAATTGACTTATTTGCATTTGATGATCCCGAATCAATGTGACATTTTGATACACTTATTGCACTAATAGAAGTCCAAATTATGATTTCGTGAAGTTTTTAAAGCTTGAGTTCTAGTCATGGGTGCATAGTAGAACACTTGAAACAAGAAAGAGACTACTTGATTAAAACAACGATATCTCTAAATTGATTTATTTGCTTTTAACGATTCTGAATCTATGTGAGAGACGACATTTTGATACACTTAATACACTAATCAAAGTCCAAACTCGAATTTTGGGAAGTTTTTAAAGCTTGAGATTTAGCCATGGGTGCATAGTAGAACACTTTAAACAAGAAAGAGACAAGTTGAGTAAAGCAACGATCTCTCAAAATTAACTAATTTGCTTTTGACGATTCCGAATCTATGTGAAAAACCACATTTTGATATACTTAATGCACTAATAGAAGTCCAAATTCGGATCTCGGGAAGTTTTTAAAACTTCAGTTTTAGCCATCGGTGCATTGTAGAACACTTGAAATAAGAAAGAGACAACTTGATTAAAACAACAATATCTCGAAATTGACTTATTTGCTTTTAGCGATTCCGAATCTATGTGAAAGACGACATTTTGATACACTCAATGCACTAATAGAATTCCAAATTATGATTTCGGGAAGTTTTCAAAACTTGAGTTTTAGTCATGGGTGCATAGTAGAACACTTGGAAAAAGAAAGAGACAACTTTATTAAAACAACGATATCTGAAAATTGTCTTATTTGCTTTAAACGATTCCGAATCTTTGCGAAAGATGACATTTTGGTACACTTAATGCACTAATGAAATCCCAAATTCGGATTTCGAGTAGTTTTGAAAACTTGAGTTTTAGCCAGGGGTACATAGTAGAACACTTGAAACAGGAAAGACACAATTTTATTATAACGACGATATCTCAAAATTGAATTATTTCCTTTTAACGATTCTGAATCTATGGGAAAGACGACATTTTGATACACTTAATAAACTAATGAAAGTCAAAACTCTGATTTTGGGAGGTTTTTAGAACTTGAGTTTTAGTCATGGGTGCATACTAGAGCACTTGGAAAAAGAAAGAGACAACTTTATTAAAACAACGATATCTCAAAATTGCCTTATTTGCTTTAAACGATTCCGAATCTTTGTGAAAGATGACATTTTGGTACACTTAATGCACTAATGAAAGTCCAAATTTGGATTTCGGGAAGTTTTGAAAACTGGAGTTTTAGCCATGGGTGCATAGTAGAACACTTGAAAAAAGAAAGAGACCACTTGATTAAAACATCGATATTTCCAAATTGACTTATTTGCTTTTAACGATTATGAATCTATGTGGAAGAATACATTTTGATACACTTAATACACGAATGAAAGTCCAAACTCGGATTTTGGGAAGTTTGTACAACTTGAGTTTTAGCCATGGGTGAATAGTGAAACAAGAAAGAGAGAACTTGATTAAAACAACGATATCTCAAAATTGACTTATTTGCTTTTGATGATCCTGAATCTATGTGAAAGACGACATTTTGATACACTTAATGCACTAATAGAAGTCCAAATTATGATTTCGGGAAGTTTTTAAAGCTTGAGTTTTAGTCATGGGTGCATAGTAGAACACTTGAAACAAGAAAGAGACCACTTCATTAAAACAACGATATCTCTAAATTGACTTATTTGCTTTTAACGATTCAGAATCTATGTGAAAGACGACATTTTGATACACTTAATACACTAATGAAAGTCCAAACTCAGATTTTGGGAAGTTTTAAAGCTTGAGTTTTAGCCATGGGTGCATAGTAGAACTCTTGAAACAAGAAAGAGACAAGTTGAGTAAAACAACGAGATCTCAAAATTGACTAATTTGCTTTTGACGATTCTGAATCTATGTGAAAGACCACATTTTGATACACTTAATGCACTAATAGAAGTCCAAATTAGGATTTCGAGAAGTTTTCAAAACTTGAGTTTTAGACATGGGTGCATAGTAGAACACTTGGAAAAAGAAAGAGACAACTTTATTAAAACAACGATATCTGAAAATTGTCTTATTTGCTTTAAACGATTCTGAATCTTTGCGAAAGATGACATTTTGGTACACTTAATGCACTAATGAAATCCCAAATTCGGATTTCGAGTAGTTTTGAAAACTTGAGTTTTAGCCAGGGGTACATAGTAGAACACTTGAAACAGGAAAGACACAATTTTATTATAACAACGATATCTCAAAATTGAATTATTTCCTTTTAACGATTCTGAATCTATGTGAAAGACGACATTTTGATACACTTAATAAACTAATTAAAGTCAAAACTCTAATTTTGGGAGGTTTTTACAGCTTGAGTTTTAGCCACGGGTGCATAGTAGAACACTTGAATCAAGATAGAGATAACTTGATCAAAACAACAATATCTCAAAATTGACTTATTCGCTTTTAACGATTCCAAATCTATGTGAAAGACGATATTTTGATACACTTAATGCACTAATAGATGTCCAATTTAGAATTTCTGGAAGTTTTTAAACTTGCGTTTTAACCATGGGTGCATAGTAGAACACTTGAAACGAGAAAGACACAACTTGATTAAAACAACAATATCTCAAAATTCACTAATTTGCTTTTCACGATTCCGAATCCATGTGTGTAACACCCGGTGTTACAGGTGTTAAAGGAATGAGGAAATGAAGTGAGAAAAATTCCAAAAATGCCCTTGAAAAGGGGATGGACCCTTGAGATTAAGAATGCTCATGGGAAGGGTATTTTGGTAATTTGGATAGTGAAATCCAATGAAGGGTAATTTGATAAATTAAAAATAATTCCTATATGGAATTAAGGGTGTAAGTGAATAAAAATCCCAATTTGGTAATTATGAGGAGATATATGGGATTAATAAATTCACAAAAATTATTTTGGAATTTTGGAGTGATTCCATAAAGGAAATTAAATTTTGGAAATAGGGAAAATGGTGGATATTAAATTATTTGAGGAGAATAATTGTATTTTCCCTAAATTGGGAATTAATGTGGTAATGCCACTTGGAGAGATGAGATTAAATTTGGAAGCCAAGTTAGTGTCTTGTTGTGACACTTGGCATTTTGTGGTTCAAGTATAATTGGGTGAATTAATTAAATGCAAAAGAAATGTTAAATAGTCTTTCAAGCATTTAATGAGAGGCATGATTAATTTGGATTAAAGAAAATCCAAAAGGAAATGGTAAATGGTCACCATTAATGCCTTGGAAAATATGAGAGTTAAATAAATCCAAGAGAAAATGGGAAATTAGTCTCCCATTAATGATGGAAAATTGTGGGATTTATTAAATGTGAAATAAATGTATTATGTCTCTCAAGTTGATGGATGAAAATGGTTAAATTAAATTAAATGGGATATTATGTGATATTAGTCTTTCAAGATGATAGCTTGAAAATAGTCCCATTTAAATAAATGAGAAAGAAGTGGAAATTCAAGATAATCCAAGGGTGGAGGATTTGTCTTGAAAGTGGAATTAAATCCAATGAATGAAATTGAATCCTTTAAGTGGGCATGGATTGCCAACATAATTTAAAGGTGTGTTTTCTTTAAGAGACAAACCTTGTTCTCTTGAAATCAATGGTTGAGATTGAGATTCTCAAAAGCACATGAATTGTGCTTGTAATGAATGGCTTGGATGCATTCTTGAAATATGAGAAATTTAGTATAAAAAGGCAAGTGTGGGAGACTTGTCTCCCTTTGGCCATTTGTAGAAATGAAGAAGGAAGAAAAGAGAGAAAGAGAAAGAAGTCTCCATGGAAGGAAAAATGAAGAAATAAAGAAGATTATGAAGAAAGTCAAGGCAAGTATGCTTTCTTCTCTTTATTTATGTATGCTTGTATGCAAAGAAATTAAATGGCTTGTTGGAATGCCATTTTAGATGGGGGAAATGAAGATGGAAGCTCTCTTGAAATGGAGATTTATTGTTCAAGAAGAGGTAAGGGATGGCCCCATGGGAGGGTGGCCTTGCAATGTGTTATAAATGTGTTTCATAAATGTATATGTTTCATTTAGCATGTTCTTTTATGTTCATGAGACTTATGGCCATAGGTTAGTTTGAGAACATGGTTGAAAAGGTGGGTTGATGCCTCAACCTAGGAGGGTTGTGAAGGCAAAGAAACCTAGCCACATTTGCATGCATTTGGCATCATATAACTTGTTATGTTCATATTTATTTGTCATTGCACCCTTATTGAGCTTAATGGCTCATGAGGTTTTTATCCTCACATATAGGTTGTGAAAGCAAGGGAAAAATCAAGGAAGAGGTGGAATGGCATGTAGAAGCATGGAAAGAAGATGCAAGTGCATGTTATGGCTTGTGGAAGCCTAGGTTGTTATGTTTGATTTATGTGATGTAAACTTGTTTGGTTGGTGATGGCTTATTCAAGCCTAAGATCATGTATGTAATTTATATTTGAGATGTTTGATTTTATTGTGAAATGAGGCATTGGCTTAAGGCATGTTGAAGCCTAGGTTGGGTGAAAGCCTCATTGTTGGGTATGTTGTGGGAAGCAACTAAGATGTTTAGTAAAATGGTTTGTTGGAAAAATTTGTGTGTATTTGATAATGTTGTGGAAGCATTAAGGGTGTTGTTTAAGCCTTGATTATGGAGAAATAAAGGCAAATATTGAAGGATTTGGAGTGTTTTTCATTCCAGTAAATTTCTGGAAAATTTGGGATTTTATAGCCCAAAAAAAAAAAAAAAAAAAAAAGAAATGAGAAGAGAAGTTCAAAGGCAGCAGAAGGCTGCCAGCCAGCAGCAGCAGGCGCGCCCAGCCGCGCGCGCGCGGGAGGCCGCGCGCGCAGGCGGCCGCGCGCGCGGGTGGCCAGGCGCGCGCGCGCGGGGGCGCGCGGGCGAGCGCGCGGGCGGCCGCGCCCGCATGCGGGCGCGCGCGGGCGGGCGGCCGCGCGGCCGCGCGAGGGCAGGCGCGGCCAGCCCGCGCGGCCAGTGGCCAGCGGGCCCCGCTGGGCAATTTTTTTAAAAAAATTTGGATTTTTGGGAGATTTTGGGCCATTTCTCAATTGATTTTGGGCCCCGGAGGAATTTTCAAAATAAAGGGATTTTTCGGGCATTTTTGGAGAAAATGCCGGAAATTTGAAAAATTAAAAATTTGAGTTTTTCCTCCAAATTGAGTAATCAATCAATGGATTGATTTAAATGGTGAATTATGGAGCCCGGTAAAATTCTTTGTTTGGAAAAGAATTAAATAAAATTTGAGAAAATAGTGATTGGGCAACGGGATGAGACTTCCTCTTTAACCAACGCGGTGTGGTTTAAAGCCCAATTCTGCTAGTAAATCCTGGGGTTTAAGGAAAGGGGAGGACGAGCCTAGTTCCCACCGAGGACGTTTCTTATTGAAACATGGTCCGCCCTTCATCAAAGACCGGGCAAGTGGATAATTTGGGTAATTATTCACGAGTAACACCCGTAAGTGGGAGCGGGGCGTTACAATGTGAAAGACCACATTTTGATATACTTAATGCACTAATAGAAGTCCAAATGAGAATTTCGGGAAGTTTTGAAAACTTGAGTTTTAGCCATGGATGCATAGTAGAACACTTGAAAAAAGAAAGAGACAACTTTATTAAACCTACGATATCTCAAACTTGACCTATTTGCTTTTCACGATTCAGAATCTATGTGAAAGACGACATTTTGATACACTTAATACACTAAGGGAAGACCAAACTCGGATTTTGGGAACTTTTTAAATCTTGAGTTTTAGCCTTCGGTGAACACTTGAAGTAAGAAAGAGACTGCTTGATTAAACCAACAATATCTCAAAATTGACTTTTTTTGCTTTAGAAGATTCTGAATCTATGTGAAAGACGACATTTTGATACACTTAATTCTCTAATAGAAGTTCAAATTAGGATTTCGGGAAGCTTTCAAAGCTTGAGTTTTAGTCGTGGGTGCATAGTAGAACACTTGAAACAAGAAAGAGACCACTTGATTAAAACATCGATATTTCCAAATTGACTTATTTGCTTTTAACGATTATGAATCTATGTGGAAGAATACATTTTGATACACTTAATACACGAATGAAAGTCCAAACTCGGATTTTGGGAAGTTTGTACAACTTGAGTTTTAGCCATGGGTGCATAGTGAAACAAGAAAGAGAGAACTTGATTAAAACAACGATATCTCAAAATTGACTTATTTGCTTTTGATGATCCTGAATCTATGTGAAAGACGACATTTTGATACACTTAATGCCCTAATAGAAGTCCAAATTATGATTTCGGGAAGTTTTTAAAACTTGAGTTTTAGTCATGGGTGCATAGTAGAACACTTGAAACAAGAAAGAGACCACTTCATTAAAACAACGATATCTCTAAATTGACTTATTTGCTTTTAACGATTCAGAATCTATGTGAAAGACGACATTTTGATACACTTAATACACTAATGAAAGTCCAAACTCAGATTTTGGGAAGTTTTAAAGCTTGAGTTTTAGCCATGGGTGCATAGTAGAACTCTTGAAACAAGAAAGAGACAAGTTGAGTAAAACAACGAGATCTCAAAATTGACTAATTTGCTTTTGACGATTCTGAATCTATGTGAAAGACCACATTTTGATATACTTAATGTACTCATAGAAGCCCAAATTCGGATCTCGAGAAGTTTATAAACTTGAGTTTTAGCCATCGGTGCAGTGTAGAACACTTGAAATAAGAAAGAGACAACTTGATTAAAACAACGATATCTCCAAATTGACTTATTTTCTTTTGGCGATTCCGAATCTATGTGGAAGTCGACATTTTGATACACTTAAGGCACTAATAGAAGTCCAAATTAGGATTTTCGAAAGTTATTAGAACTTGAGTTTTAGTCATGGGTGCATAGTAGAACACTTGGAAAAAGAAAGAGACAACTTTATTAAAACAACGATGTCTCAAAATTGCCTTATTTGCAATAAACGATTGTGAATCTTTGTGAAAGATGACATTTTGGTACACTTAATGCACTAATGAAAGTCCAAATTTGGATTTTGGGAAGTTTTGAAAACTTGAGTTTTAGCCATGGGTGCATAGTAGAAGACTTCAAACAGGAAAGAAACAGCTTTATTAAAACAACGTTATCTCAAAATTGACTTATTTTCTTTTAACGATTCTGAATCTATGTGAAAGACGACATTTTGATACACGTAATACACTAATGAAAGTCCAAACTCGGATTTTGGGAAGTTTCTAAAGCTTGAGTTTTAGCCATGGGTGCATAGTAGAACACTTGAAACAAGAAACAGACCCCTTGATTTAAACAACGATATCTCTAAATTGACTTATTTGCTTTTGACGATTCAGAATCTATGTGAAAGACGACATTTTGATACACTTAATGCACTAGTAGAAGTCCAAATTGAAATTTCGGGAAGTTTTTAAAACTTGCGTTTTAGCCATGGGTGGATAGTATAACACTTGAAACAAGAAAGAGACAACTTGATTAAAACAACGATATCTAAAAATTGACTAATTTGCTTTTGACGATTCCGAATCTATGTGAAGGAAGAAATTTTGACACACTTAATGCACTAATAGAAGTCCAAATTTGGATTTCGAAAAGTTTTTAAAACTTGAGTTTTAGCCATGGGTGCAGAGTAGAAGACTTCAAACAAGAAAGAGACGACTTTATTAAAACAACGATATCTCGAAATTGACATTTTTGCTTTTGACGATTCCGAATCTATGGGAAAGACGACATTTTGATACACTTAATGCACTAATAGAAGTCCAAATTGGGATTTCGGGAAGTTTTTAAAACTTGAGTTTTATCGTTGGGCGCATAGTAGAAGACTTGAAAGAAGAAAGAGACAATTTTATTAAAACAATGATATCACAAAATTCACTTATTTGCTTTAGACGATTCCTAATCTTTGCGAAAGATGACATTTTGGTACACTTAACGCACTAATGAAAGTCCAAATTCGGATTTCATGATGTTTTGAAAACATGAGTTTTAGCCATGGTTGCATAGTAGAACACTTGAAACAAGAAAGAGACAATTTTATTAAAACAACGATATCTCAAAATTGACTTATTTTCTTTCAACGATTCTGAATCTATGTGAAAGACGACATTTTGATACACTTAATACACTAAGGAAAGACCAAACTCGGATTTCGGGAAGTTTTTAAAGCTTGAGTTTTACCCTTCGGTGCATAGTAGGAACACTTGAAGTAAGAAAGAGACCCCTTGATTAAACCAACGATATCTCAAAATTGACTTTTTTGCTTTTGAAGATTCCGAATCTATGTGAAAGATAACATTTTGATGCACTTAATTCTCTAATAGAAGTCCAAATTAGGATTTCGGGAAGTTTTCAGAGCTTGAGTCTTAGTCATGGGTGCATAGTAGAACACTTGTAACAAGAAAGAGACCACTTGATTAAAACATCGATATCTCCAAATTGACCTATTTGTTTTTAACGTTTCTAAATCTATGTGGAAGAATACATTTTGATACACTTAATACACTAATGAAAGTCCAAACTCGGATTTTGGGAAGTTTTTAAAGCTTGAGTTTTAGCTATGGGTGCATAGTAGAACACTTGAAACAAGAAAGAGAGAACTTGATTAAAACAACGATATCTCAAAATTGACTTATTTGCATTTGATGATCCCGAATCAATGTGACATTTTGATACACTTACTGCACTAATAGAAGTCCAAATTATGATTTCGTGAAGTTTTTAAAGCTTGAGTTCTAGTCATGGGTGCATAGTAGAACACTTGAAACAAGAAAGAGACTACTTGATTAAAACAACGATATCTCTAAATTGATTTATTTGCTTTTAACGATTCTGAATCTATGTGAGAGACGACATTTTGATACACTTAATACACTAATCAAAGTCCAAACTCGAATTTTGGGAAGTTTTTAAAGCTTGAGATTTAGCCGTGGGTGCATAGTAGAACACTTGAAACAAGAAAGAGACAAGTTGAGTAAAGCAACGATCTCTCAAAATTAACTAATTTGCTTTTGACGATTCCGAATCTATGTGAAAAACCACATTTTGATATACTTAATGCACTAATAGAAGTCCAAATTCGGATCTCGGGAAGTTTTTAAAACTTCAGTTTTAGCCATCGGTGCATTGTAGAACACTTGAAATAAGAAAGAGACAACTTGATTAAAACAACAATATCTCGAAATTGACTTATTTGCTTTTAGCGATTCCGAATCTATGTGAAAGACGACATTTTGATACACTCAATGCACTAATAGAATTCCAAATTATGATTTCGGGAAGTTTTCAAAACTTGAGTTTTAGTTATGGGTGCATAGTAGAACACTTGGAAAAAGAAAGAGACAACTTTATTAAAACAACGATATCTGAAAATTGTCTTATTTGCTTTAAACGATTCCGAATCTTTGCGAAAGATGACATTTTGGTACACTTAATGCACTAATGAAATCCCAAATTCGGATTTCGAGTAGTTTTGAAAACTTGAATTTTAGCCAGGGGTACATAGTAGAACACTTGAAACAGGAAAGACACAATTTTATTATAACGACGATATCTCAAAATTGAATTATTTCCTTTTAACGATTCTGAATCTATGGGAAAGAGGACATTTTAATACACTTAATAAACTAATGAAAGTCAAAACTCTGATTTTGGGAGGTTTTTAGAACTTGAGTTTTAGTCATGGGTGCATACTAGAGCACTTGGAAAAAGAAAGAGACAACTTTATTAAAACAACGATATCTCAAAATTGCCTTATTTGCTTTAAACGATTCCGAATCTTTGTGAAAGATGACATTTTGGTACACTTAATGCACTAATGAAAGTCCAAATTTGGATTTCGGGAAGTTTTGAAAACTTGAGTTTTAGCCATGGGTGCATAGTAGAACACTTGAAACAAGAAAGAGACCACTTGATTAAAACATCGATATTTCCAAATTGACTTATTTGCTTTTAACGATTATGAATCTATGTGGAAGAATACATTTTGATACACTTAATACACGAATGAAAGTCCAAACTCGGATTTTGGGAAGTTTGTACAACTTGAGTTTTAGCCATGGGTGCATAGTGAAACAAGAAAGAGAGAACTTGATTAAAACAACGATATCTCAAAATTGACTTATTTGCTTTTGATGATCCTGAATCTATGTGAAAGAGGACATTTTGATACACTTAATGCACTAATAGAAGTCCAAATTATGATTTCGGGAAGTTTTTAAAACTTGAGTTTTAGTCATGGGTGCATAGTAGAACACTTGAAACAAGAAAGAGACCACTTCATTAAAACAACGATATCTCTAAATTGACTTATTTGCTTTTAACGATTCAGAATCTATGTGAAAGACGACATTTTGATACACTTAATACACTAATGAAAGTCCAAACTCAGATTTTGGGAAGTTTTAAAGCTTGAGTTTTTGCCATGGGTGCATAGTAGAACTCTTGAAACAAGAAAGAGACAAGTTGAGTAAAACAACGAGATCTCAAAATTGACTAATTTGCTTTTGACGATTCTGAATCTATGTGAAAGACCACATTTTGATATACTTAATGTACTCATAGAAGCCCAAATTCGGATCTCGGGAAGTTTATAAACTTGAGTTTTAGCCATCGGTGCAGTGTAGAACACTTGAAATAAGAAAGAGACAACTTGATTAAAACAACGATATCTCCAAATTGACTTATTTTCTTTTGGCGATTCCGAATCTATGTGGAAGTCGACATTTTGATACACTTAAGGCACTAATAGAAGTCCAAATTAGGATTTTCGAAAGTTATTAGAACTTGAGTTTTAGTCATGGGTGCATAGTAGAACACTTGGAAAAAGAAAGAGACAACTTTATTAAAACAACAATGTCTCAAAATTGCCTTATTTGCTTTAAACGATTGTGAATCTTTGTGAAAGATGACATTTTGGTACACTTAATGCACTAATGAAAGTCCAAATTTGGATTTTGGGAAGTTTTGAAAACTTGAGTTTTAGCCATGGGTGCATAGTAGAAGACTTCAAACAGGAAAGAAACAACTTTATTAAAACAACGTTATCTCAAAATTGACTTATTTTCTTTTAACGATTCTGAATCTATGTGAAAGACGACATTTTGATACACGTAATACACTAATGAAAGTCCAAACTCGGATTTTGGGAAGTTTCTAAAGCTTGAGTTTTAGCCATGGGTGCATAGTAGAACACTTGAAACAAGAAACAGACCCCTTGATTTAAACAACGATATCTCTAAATTGACTTATTTGCTTTTGACGATTCAGAATCTATGTGAAAGACGACATTTTGATACACTTAATGCACTAGTAGAAGTCCAAATTGAAATTTCGGGAAGTTTTTAAAACTTGCGTTTTAGCCATGGGTGGATAGTATAACACTTGTAACAAGAAAGAGACAACTTGATTAAAACAACGATATCTAAAAATTGACTAATTTGCTTTTGACGATTCCGAATCTATGTGAAGGAAGAAATTTTGACACACTTAATGCACTAATAGAAGTCCAAATTTGGATTTCGAAAAGTTTTTAAAACTTGAGTTTTAGCCATGGGTGCAGAGTAGAAGACTTCAAACAAGAAAGAGACGACTTTATTAAAACAACGATATCTCGAAATTGACATTTTTGCTTTTGACGATTCCGAATCTATGGGAAAGACGACATTTTGATACACTTAATGCACTAATAGAAGTCCAAATTGGGATTTCGGGAAGTTTTTAAAACTTGAGTTTTATCGTTGGGCGCATAGTAGAAGACTTGAAAGAAGAAAGAGACAATTTTATTAAAACAATGATATCACAAAATTCACTTATTTGCTTTAGACGATTCCTAATCTTTGCGAAAGATGACATTTTGGTACACTTAACGCACTAATGAAAGTCCAAATTCGGATTTCATGATGTTTTGAAAACATGAGTTTTAGCCATGGTTGCATAGTAGAACACTTGAAACAAGAAAGAGACAATTTTATTAAAACAACGATATCTCAAAATTGACTTATTTTCTTTCAACGATTCTGAATCTATGTGAAAGACGACATTTTGATACACTTAATACACTAAGGAAAGACCAAACTCGGATTTCGGGAAGTTTTTAAAGCTTGAGTTTTACCCTTCGGTGCATAGTAGGAACACTTGAAGTAAGAAAGAGACCCCTTGATTAAACCAACGATATCTCAAAATTGACTTTTTTGCTTTTGAAGATTCCGAATCTATGTGAAAGATAACATTTTGATGCACTTAATTCTCTAATAGAAGTCCAAATTAGGATTTCGGGAAGTTTTCAGAGCTTGAGTCTTAGTCATGGGTGCATAGTAGAACACTTGTAACAAGAAAGAGACCACTTGATTAAAACATCGATATCTCCAAATTGACCTATTTGTTTTTAACGTTTCTAAATCTATGTGGAAGAATACATTTTGATACACTTAATACACTAATGAAAGTCCAAACTCGGATTTTGGGAAGTTTTTAAAGCTTGAGTTTTAGCTATGGGTGCATAGTAGAACACTTGAAACAAGAAAGAGAGAACTTGATTAAAACAACGATATCTCAAAATTGACTTATTTGCATTTGATGATCCCGAATCAATGTGACATTTTGATACACTTACTGCACTAATAGAAGTCCAAATTATGATTTCGTGAAGTTTTTAAAGCTTGAGTTCTAGTCATGGGTGCATAGTAGAACACTTGAAACAAGAAAGAGACTACTTGATTAAAACAACGATATCTCTAAATTGATTTATTTGCTTTTAACGATTCTGAATCTATGTGAGAGACGACATTTTGATACACTTAATACACTAATCAAAGTCCAAACTCGAATTTTGGGAAGTTTTTAAAGCTTGAGATTTAGCCGTGGGTGCATAGTAGAACACTTGAAACAAGAAAGAGACAAGTTGAGTAAAGCAACGATCTCTCAAAATTAACTAATTTGCTTTTGACGATTCCGAATCTATGTGAAAAACCACATTTTGATATACTTAATGCACTAATAGAAGTCCAAATTCGGATCTCGGGAAGTTTTTAAAACTTCAGTTTTAGCCATCGGTGCATTGTAGAACACTTGAAATAAGAAAGAGACAACTTGATTAAAACAACAATATCTCGAAATTGACTTATTTGCTTTTAGCGATTCCGAATCTATGTGAAAGACGACATTTTGATACACTCAATGCACTAATAGAATTCCAAATTATGATTTCGGGAAGTTTTCAAAACTTGAGTTTTAGTTATGGGTGCATAGTAGAACACTTGGAAAAAGAAAGAGACAACTTTATTAAAACAACGATATCTGAAAATTGTCTTATTTGCTTTAAACGATTCCGAATCTTTGCGAAAGATGACATTTTGGTACACTTAATGCACTAATGAAATCCCAAATTCGGATTTCGAGTAGTTTTGAAAACTTGAATTTTAGCCAGGGGTACATAGTAGAACACTTGAAACAGGAAAGACACAATTTTATTATAACGACGATATCTCAAAATTGAATTATTTCCTTTTAACGATTCTGAATCTATGGGAAAGAGGACATTTTAATACACTTAATAAACTAATGAAAGTCAAAACTCTGATTTTGGGAGGTTTTTAGAACTTGAGTTTTAGTCATGGGTGCATACTAGAGCACTTGGAAAAAGAAAGAGACAACTTTATTAAAACAACGATATCTCAAAATTGCCTTATTTGCTTTAAACGATTCCGAATCTTTGTGAAAGATGACATTTTGGTACACTTAATGCACTAATGAAAGTCCAAATTTGGATTTCGGGAAGTTTTGAAAACTTGAGTTTTAGCCATGGGTGCATAGTAGAACACTTGAAACAAGAAAGAGACCACTTGATTAAAACATCGATATTTCCAAATTGACTTATTTGCTTTTAACGATTATGAATATATGTGGAAGAATACATTTTGATACACTTAATACACGAATGAAAGTCCAAACTCGGATTTTGGGAAGTTTGTACAACTTGAGTTTTAGCCATGGGTGCATAGTGAAACAAGAAAGAGAGAACTTGATTAAAACAACGATATCTCAAAATTGACTTATTTGCTTTTGATGATCCTGAATCTATGTGAAAGAGGACATTTTGATACACTTAATGCACTAATAGAAGTCCAAATTATGATTTCGGGAAGTTTTTAAAACTTGAGTTTTAGTCATGGGTGCATAGTAGAACACTTGAAACAAGAAAGAGACCACTTCATTAAAACAACGATATCTCTAAATTGACTTATTTGCTTTTAACGATTCAGAATCTATGTGAAAGACGACATTTTGATACACTTAATACACTAATGAAAGTCCAAACTCAGATTTTGGGAAGTTTTAAAGCTTGAGTTTTTGCCATGGGTGCATAGTAGAACTCTTGAAACAAGAAAGAGACAAGTTGAGTAAAACAACGAGATCTCAAAATTGACTAATTTGCTTTTGACGATTCTGAATCTATGTGAAAGACCACATTTTGATATACTTAATGTACTCATAGAAGCCCAAATTCGGATCTCGGGAAGTTTATAAACTTGAGTTTTAGCCATCGGTGCAGTGTAGAACACTTGAAATAAGAAAGAGACAACTTGATTAAAACAACGATATCTCCAAATTGACTTATTTTCTTTTGGCGATTCCGAATCTATGTGGAAGTCGACATTTTGATACACTTAAGGCACTAATAGAAGTCCAAATTAGGATTTTCGAAAGTTATTAGAACTTGAGTTTTAGTCATGGGTGCATAGTAGAACACTTGGAAAAAGAAAGAGACAACTTTATTAAAACAACAATGTCTCAAAATTGCCTTATTTGCTTTAAACGATTGTGAATCTTTGTGAAAGATGACATTTTGGTACACTTAATGCACTAATGAAAGTCCAAATTTGGATTTTGGGAAGTTTTGAAAACTTGAGTTTTAGCCATGGGTGCATAGTAGAAGACTTCAAACAGGAAAGAAACAACTTTATTAAAACAACGTTATCTCAAAATTGACTTATTTTCTTTTAACGATTCTGAATCTATGTGAAAGACGACATTTTGATACACGTAATACACTAATGAAAGTCCAAACTCGGATTTTGGGAAGTTTCTAAAGCTTGAGTTTTAGCCATGGGTGCATAGTAGAACACTTGAAACAAGAAACAGACCCCTTGATTTAAACAACGATATCTCTAAATTGACTTATTTGCTTTTGACGATTCAGAATCTATGTGAAAGACGACATTTTGATACACTTAATGCACTAGTAGAAGTCCAAATTGAAATTTCGGGAAGTTTTTAAAACTTGCGTTTTAGCCATGGGTGGATAGTATAACACTTGTAACAAGAAAGAGACAACTTGATTAAAACAACGATATCTAAAAATTGACTAATTTGCTTTTGACGATTCCGAATCTATGTGAAGGAAGAAATTTTGACACACTTAATGCACTAATAGAAGTCCAAATTTGGATTTCGAAAAGTTTTTAAAACTTGAGTTTTAGCCATGGGTGCAGAGTAGAAGACTTCAAACAAGAAAGAGACGACTTTATTAAAACAACGATATCTCGAAATTGACATTTTTGCTTTTGACGATTCCGAATCTATGGGAAAGACGACATTTTGATACACTTAATGCACTAATAGAAGTCCAAATTGGGATTTCGGGAAGTTTTTAAAACTTGAGTTTTATCGTTGGGCGCATAGTAGAAGACTTGAAAGAAGAAAGAGACAATTTTATTAAAACAATGATATCACAAAATTCACTTATTTGCTTTAGACGATTCCTAATCTTTGCGAAAGATGACATTTTGGTACACTTAACGCACTAATGAAAGTCCAAATTCGGATTTCATGATGTTTTGAAAACATGAGTTTTAGCCATGGTTGCATAGTAGAACACTTGAAACAAGAAAGAGACAATTTTATTAAAACAACGATATCTCAAAATTGACTTATTTTCTTTCAACGATTCTGAATCTATGTGAAAGACGACATTTTGATACACTTAATACACTAAGGAAAGACCAAACTCGGATTTCGGGAAGTTTTTAAAGCTTGAGTTTTACCCTTCGGTGCATAGTAGGAACACTTGAAGTAAGAAAGAGACCCCTTGATTAAACCAACGATATCTCAAAATTGACTTTTTTGCTTTTGAAGATTCCGAATCTATGTGAAAGATAACATTTTGATGCACTTAATTCTCTAATAGAAGTCCAAATTAGGATTTCGGGAAGTTTTCAGAGCTTGAGTCTTAGTCATGGGTGCATAGTAGAACACTTGTAACAAGAAAGAGACCACTTGATTAAAACATCGATATCTCCAAATTGACCTATTTGTTTTTAACGTTTCTAAATCTATGTGGAAGAATACATTTTGATACACTTAATACACTAATGAAAGTCCAAACTCGGATTTTGGGAAGTTTTTAAAGCTTGAGTTTTAGCTATGGGTGCATAGTAGAACACTTGAAACAAGAAAGAGAGAACTTGATTAAAACAACGATATCTCAAAATTGACTTATTTGCATTTGATGATCCCGAATCAATGTGACATTTTGATACACTTACTGCACTAATAGAAGTCCAAATTATGATTTCGTGAAGTTTTTAAAGCTTGAGTTCTAGTCATGGGTGCATAGTAGAACACTTGAAACAAGAAAGAGACTACTTGATTAAAACAACGATATCTCTAAATTGATTTATTTGCTTTTAACGATTCTGAATCTATGTGAGAGACGACATTTTGATACACTTAATACACTAATCAAAGTCCAAACTCGAATTTTGGGAAGTTTTTAAAGCTTGAGATTTAGCCGTGGGTGCATAGTAGAACACTTGAAACAAGAAAGAGACAAGTTGAGTAAAGCAACGATCTCTCAAAATTAACTAATTTGCTTTTGACGATTCCGAATCTATGTGAAAAACCACATTTTGATATACTTAATGCACTAATAGAAGTCCAAATTCGGATCTCGGGAAGTTTTTAAAACTTCAGTTTTAGCCATCGGTGCATTGTAGAACACTTGAAATAAGAAAGAGACAACTTGATTAAAACAACAATATCTCGAAATTGACTTATTTGCTTTTAGCGATTCCGAATCTATGTGAAAGACGACATTTTGATACACTCAATGCACTAATAGAATTCCAAATTATGATTTCGGGAAGTTTTCAAAACTTGAGTTTTAGTTATGGGTGCATAGTAGAACACTTGGAAAAAGAAAGAGACAACTTTATTAAAACAACGATATCTGAAAATTGTCTTATTTGCTTTAAACGATTCCGAATCTTTGCGAAAGATGACATTTTGGTACACTTAATGCACTAATGAAATCCCAAATTCGGATTTCGAGTAGTTTTGAAAACTTGAATTTTAGCCAGGGGTACATAGTAGAACACTTGAAACAGGAAAGACACAATTTTATTATAACGACGATATCTCAAAATTGAATTATTTCCTTTTAACGATTCTGAATCTATGGGAAAGAGGACATTTTAATACACTTAATAAACTAATGAAAGTCAAAACTCTGATTTTGGGAGGTTTTTAGAACTTGAGTTTTAGTCATGGGTGCATACTAGAGCACTTGGAAAAAGAAAGAGACAACTTTATTAAAACAACGATATCTCAAAATTGCCTTATTTGCTTTAAACGATTCCGAATCTTTGTGAAAGATGACATTTTGGTACACTTAATGCACTAATGAAAGTCCAAATTTGGATTTCGGGAAGTTTTGAAAACTTGAGTTTTAGCCATGGGTGCATAGTAGAACACTTGAAACAAGAAAGAGACCACTTGATTAAAACATCGATATTTCCAAATTGACTTATTTGCTTTTAACGATTATGAATCTATGTGGAAGAATACATTTTGATACACTTAATACACGAATGAAAGTCCAAACTCGGATTTTGGGAAGTTTGTACAACTTGAGTTTTAGCCATGGGTGCATAGTGAAACAAGAAAGAGAGAACTTGATTAAAACAACGATATCTCAAAATTGACTTATTTGCTTTTGATGATCCTGAATCTATGTGAAAGAGGACATTTTGATACACTTAATGCACTAATAGAAGTCCAAATTATGATTTCGGGAAGTTTTTAAAACTTGAGTTTTAGTCATGGGTGCATAGTAGAACACTTGAAACAAGAAAGAGACCACTTCATTAAAACAACGATATCTCTAAATTGACTTATTTGCTTTTAACGATTCAGAATCTATGTGAAAGACGACATTTTGATACACTTAATACACTAATGAAAGTCCAAACTCAGATTTTGGGAAGTTTTAAAGCTTGAGTTTTTGCCATGGGTGCATAGTAGAACTCTTGAAACAAGAAAGAGACAAGTTGAGTAAAACAACGAGATCTCAAAATTGACTAATTTGCTTTTGACGATTCTGAATCTATGTGAAAGACCACATTTTGATATACTTAATGTACTCATAGAAGCCCAAATTCGGATCTCGGGAAGTTTATAAACTTGAGTTTTAGCCATCGGTGCAGTGTAGAACACTTGAAATAAGAAAGAGACAACTTGATTAAAACAACGATATCTCCAAATTGACTTATTTTCTTTTGGCGATTCCGAATCTATGTGGAAGTCGACATTTTGATACACTTAAGGCACTAATAGAAGTCCAAATTAGGATTTTCGAAAGTTATTAGAACTTGAGTTTTAGTCATGGGTGCATAGTAGAACACTTGGAAAAAGAAAGAGACAACTTTATTAAAACAACAATGTCTCAAAATTGCCTTATTTGCTTTAAACGATTGTGAATCTTTGTGAAAGATGACATTTTGGTACACTTAATGCACTAATGAAAGTCCAAATTTGGATTTTGGGAAGTTTTGAAAACTTGAGTTTTAGCCATGGGTGCATAGTAGAAGACTTCAAACAGGAAAGAAACAACTTTATTAAAACAACGTTATCTCAAAATTGACTTATTTTCTTTTAACGATTCTGAATCTATGTGAAAGACGACATTTTGATACACGTAATACACTAATGAAAGTCCAAACTCGGATTTTGGGAAGTTTCTAAAGCTTGAGTTTTAGCCATGGGTGCATAGTAGAACACTTGAAACAAGAAACAGACCCCTTGATTTAAACAACGATATCTCTAAATTGACTTATTTGCTTTTGACGATTCAGAATCTATGTGAAAGACGACATTTTGATACACTTAATGCACTAGTAGAAGTCCAAATTGAAATTTCGGGAAGTTTTTAAAACTTGCGTTTTAGCCATGGGTGGATAGTATAACACTTGAAACAAGAAAGAGACAACTTGATTAAAACAACGATATCTAAAAATTGACTAATTTGCTTTTGACGATTCCGAATCTATGTGAAGGAAGAAATTTTGACACACTTAATGCACTAATAGAAGTCCAAATTTGGATTTCGAAAAGTTTTTAAAACTTGAGTTTTAGCCATGGGTGCAGAGTAGAAGACTTCAAACAAGAAAGAGACGACTTTATTAAAACAACGATATCTCGAAATTGACATTTTTGCTTTTGACGATTCCGAATCTATGGGAAAGACGACATTTTGATACACTTAATGCACTAATAGAAGTCCAAATTGGGATTTCGGGAAGTTTTTAAAACTTGAGTTTTATCGTTGGGCGCATAGTAGAAGACTTGAAAGAAGAAAGAGACAATTTTATTAAAACAATGATATCACAAAATTCACTTATTTGCTTTAGACGATTCCTAATCTTTGCGAAAGATGACATTTTGGTACACTTAACGCACTAATGAAAGTCCAAATTCGGATTTCATGATGTTTTGAAAACATGAGTTTTAGCCATGGTTGCATAGTAGAACACTTGAAACAAGAAAGAGACAATTTTATTAAAACAACGATATCTCAAAATTGACTTATTTTCTTTCAACGATTCTGAATCTATGTGAAAGACGACATTTTGATACACTTAATACACTAAGGAAAGACCAAACTCGGATTTCGGGAAGTTTTTAAAGCTTGAGTTTTACCCTTCGGTGCATAGTAGGAACACTTGAAGTAAGAAAGAGACCCCTTGATTAAACCAACGATATCTCAAAATTGACTTTTTTTCTTTTGAAGATTCCGAATCTTTGTGAAAGATAACATTTTGATGCACTTAATTCTCTAATAGAAGTCCAAATTAGGATTTCGGGAAGTTTTCAGAGCTTGAGTCTTAGTCATGGGTGCATAGTAGAACACTTGTAACAAGAAAGAGACCACTTGATTAAAACATCGATATCTCCAAATTGACCTATTTGTTTTTAACGTTTCTAAATCTATGTGGAAGAATACATTTTGATACACTTAATACACTAATGAAAGTCCAAACTCGGATTTTGGGAAGTTTTTAAAGCTTGAGTTTTAGCTATGGGTGCATAGTAGAACACTTGAAACAAGAAAGAGAGAACTTGATTAAAACAACGATATCTCAAAATTGACTTATTTGCATTTGATGATCCCGAATCAATGTGACATTTTGATACACTTACTGCACTAATAGAAGTCCAAATTATGATTTCGTGAAGTTTTTAAAGCTTGAGTTCTAGTCATGGGTGCATAGTAGAACACTTGAAACAAGAAAGAGACTACTTGATTAAAACAACGATATCTCTAAATTGATTTATTTGCTTTTAACGATTCTGAATCTATGTGAGAGACGACATTTTGATACACTTAATACACTAATCAAAGTCCAAACTCGAATTTTGGGAAGTTTTTAAAGCTTGAGATTTAGCCATGGGTGCATAGTAGAACACTTGAAACAAGAAAGAGACAAGTTGAGTAAAGCAACGATCTCTCAAAATTAACTAATTTGCTTTTGACGATTCCGAATCTATGTGAAAAACCACATTTTGATATACTTAATGCACTAATAGAAGTCCAAATTCGGATCTCGGGAAGTTTTTAAAACTTCAGTTTTAGCCATCGGTGCATTGTAGAACACTTGAAATAAGAAAGAGACAACTTGATTAAAACAACAATATCTCGAAATTGACTTATTTGCTTTTAGCGATTCCGAATCTATGTGAAAGACGACATTTTGATACACTCAATGCACTAATAGAATTCCAAATTATGATTTCGGGAAGTTTTCAAAACTTGAGTTTTAGTCATGGGTGCATAGTATAACACTTGGAAAAAGAAAGAGACAACTTTATTAAAACAACGATATCTGAAAATTGTCTTATTTGCTTTAAACGATTCCGAATCTTTGCGAAAGATGACATTTTGGTACACTTAATGCACTAATGAAATCCCAAATTCGGATTTCGAGTAGTTTTGAAAACTTGAGTTTTAGCCAGGGGTACATAGTAGAACACTTGAAACGGGAAAGACACAATTTTATTATAACGACGATATCTCAAAATTGAATTATTTCCTTTTAACGATTCTGAATCTATGGGAAAGAGGACATTTTGATACACTTAATAAACTAATGAAAGTCAAAACTCTGATTTTGGGAGGTTTTTAGAACTTGAGTTTTAGTCATGGGTGCATACTAGAGCACTTGGAAAAAGAAAGAGACAACTTTATTAAAACAACGATATCTCAAAATTGCCTTATTTGCTTTAAACGATTCCGAATCTTTGTGAAAGATGACATTTTGGTACACTTAATGCACTAATGAAAGTCCAAATTTGGATTTCGGGAAGTTTTGAAAACTTGAGTTTTAGCCATGGGTGCATAGTAGAACACTTGAAACAAGAAAGAGACCACTTGATTAAAACATCGATATTTCCAAATTGACTTATTTGCTTTTAACGATTATGAATCTATGTGGAAGAATACATTTTGATACACTTAATACACGAATGAAAGTCAAAACTCGGATTTTGGGAAGTTTGTACAACTTGAGTTTTAGCCATGGGTGCATAGTGAAACAAGAAAGAGAGAACTTGATTAAAACAACGATATCTCAAAATTGACTTATTTGCTTTTGATGATCCTGAATCTATGTGAAAGACGACATTTTGATACACTTAATGCACTAATAGAAGTCCAAATTATGATTTCGGGAAGTTTTTAAAGCTTGAGTTTTAGTCATGGGTGCATTCTAGAGCACTTGGAAAAAGAAAGAGACAACTTTATTAAAACAACGATATCTCAAAATTGCCTTATTTGCTTTAAACGATTCCGAATCTTTGTGAAAGATGACATTTTGGTACACTTAATGCACTAATGAAAGTCCAAATTTGGATTTCGGGAAGTTTTGAAAACTTGAGTTTTAGCCATGGGTGCATAGTAGAACACTTGAAACAAGAAAGAGACCACTTGATTAAAACATCGATATTTCCAAATTGACTTATTTGCTTTTAACGATTATGAATCTATGTGGAAGAATACATTTTGATACACTTAATACACGAATGAAAGTCCAAACTCGGATTTTGGGAAGTTTGTACAACTTGAGTTTTAGCCATGGGTGCATAGTGAAACAAGAAAGAGAGAACTTGATTAAAACAACGATATCTCAAAATTGACTTATTTGCTTTTGATGATCCTGAATCTATGTGAAAGATGACATTTTGATACACTTAATGCACTAATAGAAGTCCAAATTATGATTTCGGGAAGTTTTTAAAGCTTGAGTTTTAGTCATGGGTGCATAGTAGAACACTTGAAACAAGAAAGAGACCACTTCATTAAAACAACGATATCTCTAAATTGACTTATTTGCTTTTAACAATTCAGAATCTATGTGAAAGACGACATTTTGATACACTTAATACACTAATGAAAGTCCAAACTCAGATTTTGGGAAGTTTTAAAGCTTGAGTTTTAGCCATGGGTGCATAATAGAACTCTTCAAACAAGAAAGAGACAAGTTGAGTAGAACAACGAGATCTCAAAATTGACTAATTTGCTTTTGACGATTCTGAATCTATGTGAAAGACCACATTTTGATATACTTAATGTACTAATAGAAGCCCAAATTCGGATCTCGGGAAGTTTATAAACTTGAGTTTTAGCCATCGGTGCAGTGTAGAACACTTGAAATAAGAAAGAGACTACTTGATTAAAACAACGATATCTCCAAATTGACTTATTTTCTTTTGGCGATTCCGAATCTATGTGGAAGTCGACATTTTGATACACTTAAGGCACTAATAGAAGTCCAAATTAGGATTTTTGAAAGTTATTAGAACTTGAGTTTTAGTCATGGGTGCATAGTAGAACACTTGGAAAAAGAAAGAGACAACTTTATTAAAACAACAATGTCTCAAAATTGCCTTATTTGCTTTAAACGATTGTGAATCTTTGTGAAAGATGACATTTTGGTACACTTAATGCACTAATGAAAGTCCAAATTTGGATTTTGGGAAGTTTTGAAAACTTGAGTTTTAGCCATGGGTGCATAGTAGAAGACTTCAAACAGGAAAGAAACAACTTTATTAAAACAACGTTATCTCAAAATTGACTTATTTTCTTTTAACGATTCTGAATCTATGTGAAAGACGACATTTTGATACACGTAATACACTAATGAAAGTCCAAACTCGGATTTTGGGAAGTTTCTAAAGCTTGAGTTTTAGCCATGGGTGCATAGTAGAACACTTGAAACAAGAAACAGACCCCTTGATTTAAACAACGATATCTCTAAATTGACTTATTTGCTTTTGACGATTCAGAATCTATGTGAAAGACGACATTTTGATACACTTAATGCACTAGTAGAAGTCCAAATTGAAATTTCGGGAAGTTTTTAAAACTTGCGTTTTAGCCATGGGTGGATAGTATAACACTTGAAACAAGAAAGAGACAACTTGATTAAAACAACGATATCTAAAAATTGACTAATTTGCTTTTGACGATTCCGAATCTATGTGAAGGAAGAAATTTTGACACACTTAATGCACTAATAGAAGTCCAAATTTGGATTTCGAAAAGTTTTTAAAACTTGAGTTTTAGCCATGGGTGCAAAGTAGAAGACTTCAAACAAGAAAGAGACGACTTTATTAAAACAACGATATCTCGAAATTGACATTTTTGCTTTTGACGATTCCGAATCTATGGGAAAGACGACATTTTGATACACTTAATGCACTAATAGAAGTCCAAATTGGGATTTCGGGAAGTTTTTAAAACTTGAGTTTTATCGTTGGGCGCATAGTAGAAGACTTGAAAGAAGAAAGAGACAATTTTATTAAAACAATGATATCACAAAATTCACTTATTTGCTTTAGACGATTCCTAATCTTTGCGAAAGATGACATTTTGGTACACTTAACGCACTAATGAAAGTCCAAATTCGGATTTCATGATGTTTTGAAAACATGAGTTTTAGCCATGGTTGCATAGTAGAACACTTGAAACAAGAAAGAGACAATTTTATTAAAACAACGATATCTCAAAATTGACTTATTTTCTTTCAACGATTCTGAATCTATGTGAAAGACGACATTTTGATACACTTAATACACTAAGGAAAGACCAAACTCGGATTTCGGGAAGTTTTTAAAGCTTGAGTTTTACCCTTCGGTGCATAGTAGGAACACTTGAAGTAAGAAAGAGACCCCTTGATTAAACCAACGATATCTCAAAATTGACTTTTTTTCTTTTGAAGATTCCGAATCTTTGTGAAAGATAACATTTTGATGCACTTAATTCTCTAATAGAAGTCCAAATTAGGATTTCGGGAAGTTTTCAGAGCTTGAGTCTTAGTCATGGGTGCATAGTAGAACACTTGTAACAAGAAAGAGACCACTTGATTAAAACATCGATATCTCCAAATTGACCTATTTGTTTTTAACGTTTCTAAATCTATGTGGAAGAATACATTTTGATACACTTAATACACTAATGAAAGTCCAAACTCGGATTTTGGGAAGTTTTTAAAGCTTGAGTTTTAGCTATGGGTGCATAGTAGAACACTTGAAACAAGAAAGAGAGAACTTGATTAAAACAACGATATCTCAAAATTGACTTATTTGCATTTGATGATCCCGAATCAATGTGACATTTTGATACACTTACTGCACTAATAGAAGTCCAAATTATGATTTCGTGAAGTTTTTAAAGCTTGAGTTCTAGTCATGGGTGCATAGTAGAACACTTGAAACAAGAAAGAGACTACTTGATTAAAACAACGATATCTCTAAATTGATTTATTTGCTTTTAACGATTCTGAATCTATGTGAGAGACGACATTTTGATACACTTAATACACTAATCAAAGTCCAAACTCGAATTTTGGGAAGTTTTTAAAGCTTGAGATTTAGCCATGGGTGCATAGTAGAACACTTGAAACAAGAAAGAGACAAGTTGAGTAAAGCAACGATCTCTCAAAATTAACTAATTTGCTTTTGACGATTCCGAATCTATGTGAAAAACCACATTTTGATATACTTAATGCACTAATAGAAGTCCAAATTCGGATCTCGGGAAGTTTTTAAAACTTCAGTTTTAGCCATCGGTGCATTGTAGAACACTTGAAATAAGAAAGAGACAACTTGATTAAAACAACAATATCTCGAAATTGACTTATTTGCTTTTAGCGATTCCGAATCTATGTGAAAGACGACATTTTGATACACTCAATGCACTAATAGAATTCCAAATTATGATTTCGGGAAGTTTTCAAAACTTGAGTTTTAGTCATGGGTGCATAGTATAACACTTGGAAAAAGAAAGAGACAACTTTATTAAAACAACGATATCTGAAAATTGTCTTATTTGCTTTAAACGATTCCGAATCTTTGCGAAAGATGACATTTTGGTACACTTAATGCACTAATGAAATCCCAAATTCGGATTTCGAGTAGTTTTGAAAACTTGAGTTTTAGCCAGGGGTACATAGTAGAACACTTGAAACGGGAAAGACACAATTTTATTATAACGACGATATCTCAAAATTGAATTATTTCCTTTTAACGATTCTGAATCTATGGGAAAGAGGACATTTTGATACACTTAATAAACTAATGAAAGTCAAAACTCTGATTTTGGGAGGTTTTTAGAACTTGAGTTTTAGTCATGGGTGCATACTAGAGCACTTGGAAAAAGAAAGAGACAACTTTATTAAAACAACTATATCTCAAAATTGCCTTATTTGCTTTAAACGATTCCGAATCTTTGTGAAAGATGACATTTTGGTACACTTAATGCACTAATGAAAGTCCAAATTTGGATTTCGGGAAGTTTTGAAAACTTGAGTTTTAGCCATGGGTGCATAGTAGAACACTTGAAACAAGAAAGAGACCACTTGATTAAAACATCGATATTTCCAAATTGACTTATTTGCTTTTAACGATTATGAATCTATGTGGAAGAATACATTTTGATACACTTAATACACGAATGAAAGTCCAAACTCGGATTTTGGGAAGTTTGTACAACTTGAGTTTTAGCCATGGGTGCATAGTGAAACAAGAAAGAGAGAACTTGATTAAAACAACGATATCTCAAAATTGACTTATTTGCTTTTGATGATCCTGAATCTATGTGAAAGACGACATTTTGATACACTTAATGCACTAATAGAAGTCCAAATTATGATTTCGGGAAGTTTTTAAAGCTTGAGTTTTAGTCATGGGTGCATACTAGAGCACTTGGAAAAAGAAAGAGACAACTTTATTAAAACAACGATATCTCAAAATTGCCTTATTTGCTTTAAACGATTCCGAATCTTTGTGAAAGATGACATTTTGGTACACTTAATGCACTAATGAAAGTCCAAATTTGGATTTCGGGAAGTTTTGAAAACTTGAGTTTTAGCCATGGGTGCATAGTAGAACACTTGAAACAAGAAAGAGACCACTTGATTAAAACATCGATATTTCCAAATTGACTTATTTGCTTTTAACGATTATGAATCTATGTGGAAGAATACATTTTGATACACTTAATACACGAATGAAAGTCCAAACTCGGATTTTGGGAAGTTTGTACAACTTGAGTTTTAGCCATGGGTGCATAGTGAAACAAGAAAGAGAGAACTTGATTAAAACAACGATATCTCAAAATTGACTTATTTGCTTTTGATGATCCTGAATCTATGTGAAAGATGACATTTTGATACACTTAATGCACTAATAGAAGTCCAAATTATGATTTCGGGAAGTTTTTAAAGCTTGAGTTTTAGTCATGGGTGCATAGTAGAACACTTGAAACAAGAAAGAGACCACTTCATTAAAACAACGATATCTCTAAATTGACTTATTTGCTTTTAACAATTCAGAATCTATGTGAAAGACGACATTTTGATACACTTAATACACTAATGAAAGTCCAAACTCAGATTTTGGGAAGTTTTAAAGCTTGAGTTTTAGCCATGGGTGCATAATAGAACTCTTCAAACAAGAAAGAGACAAGTTGAGTAGAACAACGAGATCTCAAAATTGACTAATTTGCTTTTGACGATTCTGAATCTATGTGAAAGACCACATTTTGATATACTTAATGTACTAATAGAAGCCCAAATTCGGATCTCGGGAAGTTTATAAACTTGAGTTTTAGCCATCGGTGCAGTGTAGAACACTTGAAATAAGAAAGAGACTACTTGATTAAAACAACGATATCTCCAAATTGACTTATTTTCTTTTGGCGATTCCGAATCTATGTGGAAGTCGACATTTTGATACACTTAAGGCACTAATAGAAGTCCAAATTAGGATTTTCGAAAGTTATTAGAACTTGAGTTTTAGTCATGGGTGCATAGTAGAACACTTGGAAAAAGAAAGAGACAACTTTATTAAAACAACAATGTCTCAAAATTGCCTTATTTGCTTTAAACGATTGTGAATCTTTGGGAAAGATGACATTTTGGTACACTTAATGCACTAATGAAAGTCCAAATTTGGATTTTGGGAAGTTTTGAAAACTTGAGTTTTAGCCATGGGTGCATAGTAGAAGACTTCAAACAGGAAAGAAACAACTTTATTAAAACAACGTTATCTCAAAATTGACTTATTTTCTTTTAACGATTCTGAATCTATGTGAAAGACGACATTTTGATACACGTAATACACTAATGAAAGTCCAAACTCGGATTTTGGGAAGTTTCTAAAGCTTGAGTTTTAGCCATGGGTGCATAGTAGAACACTTGAAACAAGAAACAGACCCCTTGATTTAAACAACGATATCTCTAAATTGACTTATTTGCTTTTGACGATTCAGAATCTATGTGAAAGACGACATTTTGATACACTTAATGCACTAGTAGAAGTCCAAATTGAAATTTCGGGAAGTTTTTAAAACTTGCGTTTTAGCCATGGGTGGATAGTATAACACTTGAAACAAGAAAGAGACAACTTGATTAAAACAACGATATCTAAAAATTGACTAATTTGCTTTTGACGATTCCGAATCTATGTGAAGGAAGAAATTTTGACACACTTAATGCACTAATAGAAGTCCAAATTTGGATTTCGAAAAGTTTTTAAAACTTGAGTTTTAGCCATGGGTGCAGAGTAGAAGACTTCAAACAAGAAAGAGACGACTTTATTAAAACAACGATATCTCGAAATTGACATTTTTGCTTTTGACGATTCCGAATCTATGGGAAAGACGACATTTTGATACACTTAATGCACTAATAGAAGTCCAAATTGGGATTTCGGGAAGTTTTTAAAACTTGAGTTTTATCGTTGGGCGCATAGTAGAAGACTTGAAAGAAGAAAGAGACAATTTTATTAAAACAATGATATCACAAAATTCACTTATTTGCTTTAGACGATTCCTAATCTTTGCGAAAGATGACATTTTGGTACACTTAACGCACTAATGAAAGTCCAAATTCGGATTTCATGATGTTTTGAAAACATGAGTTTTAGCCATGGTTGCATAGTAGAACACTTGAAACAAGAAAGAGACAATTTTATTAAAACAACGATATCTCAAAATTGACTTATTTTCTTTCAACGATTCTGAATCTATGTGAAAGACGACATTTTGATACACTTAATACACTAAGGAAAGACCAAACTCGGATTTCGGGAAGTTTTTAAAGCTTGAGTTTTACCCTTCGGTGCATAGTAGGAACACTTGAAGTAAGAAAGAGACCCCTTGATTAAACCAACGATATCTCAAAATTGACTTTTTTTCTTTTGAAGATTCCGAATCTTTGTGAAAGATAACATTTTGATGCACTTAATTCTCTAATAGAAGTCCAAATTAGGATTTCGGGAAGTTTTCAGAGCTTGAGTCTTAGTCATGGGTGCATAGTAGAACACTTGTAACAAGAAAGAGACCACTTGATTAAAACATCGATATCTCCAAATTGACCTATTTGTTTTTAACGTTTCTAAATCTATGTGGAAGAATACATTTTGATACATTTAATACACTAATGAAAGTCCAAACTCGGATTTTGGGAAGTTTTTAAAGCTTGAGTTTTAGCTATGGGTGCATAGTAGAACACTTGAAACAAGAAAGAGAGAACTTGATTAAAACAACGATATCTCAAAATTGACTTATTTGCATTTGATGATCCCGAATCAATGTGACATTTTGATACACTTACTGCACTAATAGAAGTCCAAATTATGATTTCGTGAAGTTTTTAAAGCTTGAGTTCTAGTCATGGGTGCATAGTAGAACGCTTGAAACAAGAAAGAGACTACTTGATTAAAACAACGATATCTCTAAATTGATTTATTTGCTTTTAACGATTCTGAATCTATGTGAGAGACGACATTTTGATACACTTAATACACTAATCAAAGTCCAAACTCGAATTTTGGGAAGTTTTTAAAGCTTGAGATTTAGCCATGGGTGCATAGTAGAACACTTGAAACAAGAAAGAGACAAGTTGAGTAAAGCAACGATCTCTCAAAATTAACTAATTTGCTTTTGACGATTCCGAATCTATGTGAAAAACCACATTTTGATATACTTAATGCACTAATAGAAGTCCAAATTCGGATCTCGGGAAGTTTTTAAAACTTCAGTTTTAGCCATCGGTGCATTGTAGAACACTTGAAATAAGAAAGAGACAACTTGATTAAAACAACAATATCTCGAAATTGACTTATTTGCTTTTAGCGATTCCGAATCTATGTGAAAGACGACATTTTGATACACTCAATGCACTAATAGAATTCCAAATTATGATTTCGGGAAGTTTTCAAAACTTGAGTTTTAGTCATGGGTGCATAGTATAACACTTGGAAAAAGAAAGAGACAACTTTATTAAAACAACGATATCTGAAAATTGTCTTATTTGCTTTAAACGATTCCGAATCTTTGCGAAAGATGACATTTTGGTACACTTAATGCACTAATGAAATCCCAAATTCGGATTTCGAGTAGTTTTGAAAACTTGAGTTTTAGCCAGGGGTACATAGTAGAACACTTGAAACGGGAAAGACACAATTTTATTATAACGACGATATCTCAAAATTGAATTATTTCCTTTTAACGATTCTGAATCTATGGGAAAGAGGACATTTTGATACACTTAATAAACTAATGAAAGTCAAAACTCTGATTTTGGGAGGTTTTTAGAACTTGAGTTTTAGTCATGGGTGCATACTAGAGCACTTGGAAAAAGAAAGAGACAACTTTATTAAAACAACGATATCTCAAAATTGCCTTATTTGCTTTAAACGATTCCGAATCTTTGTGAAAGATGACATTTTGGTACACTTAATGCACTAATGAAAGTCCAAATTTGGATTTCGGGAAGTTTTGAAAACTTGAGTTTTAGCCATGGGTGCATAGTAGAACACTTGAAACAAGAAAGAGACCACTTGATTAAAACATCGATATTTCCAAATTGACTTATTTGCTTTTAACGATTATGAATCTATGTGGAAGAATACATTTTGATACACTTAATACACGAATGAAAGTCCAAACTCGGATTTTGGGAAGTTTGTACAACTTGAGTTTTAGCCATGGGTGCATAGTGAAACAAGAAAGAGAGAACTTGATTAAAACAACGATATCTCAAAATTGACTTATTTGCTTTTGATGATCCTGAATCTATGTGAAAGACGACATTTTGATACACTTAATGCACTAATAGAAGTCCAAATTATGATTTCGGGAAGTTTTTAAAGCTTGAGTTTTAGTCATGGGTGCATACTAGAGGACTTGGAAAAAGAAAGAGACAACTTTATTAAAACAACGATATCTCAAAATTGCCTTATTTGCTTTAAACGATTCCGAATCTTTGTGAAAGATGACATTTTGGTACACTTAATGCACTAATGAAAGTCCAAATTTGGATTTCGGGAAGTTTTGAAAACTTGAGTTTTAGCCATGGGTGCATAGTAGAACACTTGAAACAAGAAAGAGACCACTTGATTAAAACATCGATATTTCCAAATTGACTTATTTGCTTTTAACGATTATGAATCTATGTGGAAGAATACATTTTGATACACTTAATACACGAATGAAAGTCCAAACTCGGATTTTGGGAAGTTTGTACAACTTGAGTTTTAGCCATGGGTGCATAGTGAAACAAGAAAGAGAGAACTTGATTAAAACAACGATATCTCAAAATTGACTTATTTGCTTTTGATGATCCTGAATCTATGTGAAAGATGACATTTTGATACACTTAATGCACTAATAGAAGTCCAAATTATGATTTCGGGAAGTTTTTAAAGCTTGAGTTTTAGTCATGGGTGCATAGTAGAACACTTGAAACAAGAAAGAGACCACTTCATTAAAACAACGATATCTCTAAATTGACTTATTTGCTTTTAACAATTCAGAATCTATGTGAAAGACGACATTTTGATACACTTAATACACTAATGAAAGTCCAAACTCAGATTTTGGGAAGTTTTAAAGCTTGAGTTTTAGCCATGGGTGCATAATAGAACTCTTCAAACAAGAAAGAGACAAGTTGAGTAGAACAACGAGATCTCAAAATTGACTAATTTGCTTTTGACGATTCTGAATCTATGTGAAAGACCACATTTTGATATACTTAATGTACTAATAGAAGCCCAAATTCGGATCTCGGGAAGTTTATAAACTTGAGTTTTAGCCATCGGTGCAGTGTAGAACACTTGAAATAAGAAAGAGACTACTTGATTAAAACAACGATATCTCCAAATTGACTTATTTTCTTTTGGCGATTCCGAATCTATGTGGAAGTCGACATTTTGATACACTTAAGGCACTAATAGAAGTCCAAATTAGGATTTTTGAAAGTTATTAGAACTTGAGTTTTAGTCATGGGTGCATAGTAGAACACTTGGAAAAAGAAAGAGACAACTTTATTAAAACAACAATGTCTCAAAATTGCCTTATTTGCTTTAAACGATTGTGAATCTTTGTGAAAGATGACATTTTGGTACACTTAATGCACTAATGAAAGTCCAAATTTGGATTTTGGGAAGTTTTGAAAACTTGAGTTTTAGCCATGGGTGCATAGTAGAAGACTTCAAACAGGAAAGAAACAACTTTATTAAAACAACGTTATCTCAAAATTGACTTATTTTCTTTTAACGATTCTGAATCTATGTGAAAGACGACATTTTGATACACGTAATACACTAATGAAAGTCCAAACTCGGATTTTGGGAAGTTTCTAAAGCTTGAGTTTTAGCCATGGGTGCATAGTAGAACACTTGAAACAAGAAACAGACCCCTTGATTTAAACAACGATATCTCTAAATTGACTTATTTGCTTTTGACGATTCAGAATCTATGTGAAAGACGACATTTTGATACACATAATGCACTAGTAGAAGTCCAAATTGAAATTTCGGGAAGTTTTTAAAACTTGCGTTTTAGCCATGGGTGGATAGTATAACACTTGAAACAAGAAAGAGACAACTTGATTAAAACAACGATATCTAAAAATTGACTAATTTGCTTTTGACGATTCCGAATCTATGTGAAGGAAGAAATTTTGACACACTTAATGCACTAATAGAAGTCCAAATTTGGATTTCGAAAAGTTTTTAAAACTTGAGTTTTGACCATGGGTGCAGAGTAGAAGACTTCAAACAAGAAAGAGACGACTTTATTAAAACAACGATATCTCGAAATTGACATTTTTGCTTTTGACGATTCCGAATCTATGGGAAAGACGACATTTTGATACACTTAATGCACTAATAGAAGTCCAAATTGGGATTTCGGGAAGTTTTTAAAACTTGAGTTTTATCGTTGGGTGCATAGTAGAAGACTTGAAAGAAGAAAGAGACAATTTTATTAAAACAATGATATCACAAAATTCACTTATTTGCTTTAGACGATTCCTAATCTTTACGAAAGATGACATTTTGGTACACTTAACGCACTAATGAAAGTCCAAATTCGGATTTCATGATGTTTTGAAAACATGAGTTTTAGCCATGGTTGCATAGTAGAACACTTGAAACAAGAAAGAGACAATTTTATTAAAACAACGATATCTCAAAATTGACTTATTTGCTTTCAACGATTCTGAATCTATGTGAAAGACGACATTTTGATACACTTAATACACTAAGGAAAGACCAAACTCGGATTTCGGGAAGTTTTTAAAGCTTGAGTTTTACCCTTCGGTGCATAGTAGGAACACTTGAAGTAAGAAAGAGACCCCTTGATTAAACCAACGATATCTCAAAATTGACTTTTTTTCTTTTGAAGATTCCGAATCTTTGTGAAAGATAACATTTTGATGCACTTAATTCTCTAATAGAAGTCCAAATTAGGATTTCGGGAAGTTTTCAGAGCTTGAGTCTTAGTCATGGGTGCATAGTAGAACACTTGTAACAAGAAAGAGACCACTTGATTAAAACATCGATATCTCCAAATTGACTTATTTGTTTTTAACGTTTCTAAATCTATGTGGAAGAATACATTTTGATACACTTAATACACTAATGAAAGTCCAAACTCGGATTTTGGGAAGTTTTTAAAGCTTGAGTTTTAGCTATGGGTGCATAGTAGAACACTTGAAACAAGAAAGAGAGAACTTGATTAAAACAACGATATCTCAAAATTGACTTATTTGCATTTGATGATCCCGAATCAATGTGACATTTTGATACACTTACTGCACTAATAGAAGTCCAAATTATGATTTCGTGAAGTTTTTAAAGCTTGAGTTCTAGTCATGGGTGCATAGTAGAACACTTGAAACAAGAAAGAGACTACTTGATTAAAACAACGATATCTCTAAATTGATTTATTTGCTTTTAACGATTCTGAATCTATGTGAGAGATGACATTTTGATACACTTAATACACTAATCAAAGTCCAAACTCGAATTTTGGGAAGTTTTTAAAGCTTGAGATTTAGCCATGGGTGCATAGTAGAACACTTGAAACAAGAAAGAGACAAGTTGAGTAAAGCAACGATCTCTCAAAATTAACTAATTTGCTTTTGACGATTCCGAATCTATGTGAAAAACCACATTTTGATATACTTAATGCACTAATAGAAGTCCAAATTCGGATCTCGGGAAGTTTTTAAAACTTCAGTTTTAGCCATCGGTGCATTGTAGAACACTTGAAATAAGAAAGAGACAACTTGATTAAAACAACAATATCTCGAAATTGACTTATTTGCTTTTAGCGATTCCGAATCTATGTGAAAGACGAAATTTTGATACACTCAATGCACTAATAGAATTCCAAATTATGATTTCGGGAAGTTTTCAAAACTTGAGTTTTAGTCATGGGTGCATAGTAGAACACTTGGAAAAAGAAAGAGACAACTTTATTAAAACAACGATATCTGAAAATTGTCTTATTTGCTTTAAACGATTCCGAATCTTTGCGAAAGATGACATTTTGGTACACTTAATGCACTAATGAAATCCCAAATTCGGATTTCGAGTAGTTTTGAAAACTTGAATTTTAGCCAGGGGTACATAGTAGAACACTTGAAACAGGAAAGACACAATTTTATTATAACGACGATATCTCAAAATTGAATTATTTCCTTTTAACGATTCTGAATCTATGGGAAAGAGGACATTTTGATACACTTAATAAACTAATTAAAGTCAAAACTCTGATTTTGGGAGGTTTTTAGAACTTGAGTTTTAGTCATGGGTGCATACTAGAGCACTTGGAAAAAGAAAGAGACAACTTTATTAAAACAACGATATCTCAAAATTGCCTTATTTGCTTTAAACGATTCCGAATCTTTGTGAAAGATGACATTTTGGTACACTTAATGCACTAATGAAAGTCCAAATTTGGATTTCGGGAAGTTTTGAAAACTTGAGTTTTAGCCATGGGTGCATAGTAGAACACTTGAAACAAGAAAGAGACCACTAGATTAAAACATCGATATTTCCAAATTGACTTATTTGCTTTTAACGATTATGAATCTATGTGGAAGAATACATTTTGATACACTTAATACACGAATGAAAGTCCAAACTCGGATTTTGGGAAGTTTGTACAACTTGAGTTTTAGCCATGGGTGCATAGTGAAACAAGAAAGAGAGAACTTGATTAAAACAACGATATCTCAAAATTGACTTATTTGCTTTTGATGATCCTGAATCTATGTGAAAGACGACATTTTGATACACTTAATGCACTAATAGAAGTCCAAATTATGATTTCGGGAAGTTTTTAAAACTTGAGTTTTAGTCATGGGTGCATAGTAGAACACTTGAAACAAGAAAGAGACCACTTCATTAAAACAACGATATCTCTAAATTGACTTATTTGCTTTTAACGATTCAGAATCTATGTGAAAGATGACATTTTGATACACTTAATACACTAATGAAAGTCCAAACTCAGATTTTGGGAAGTTTTAAAGCTTGAGTTTTAGCCATGGGTGCATAGTAGAACACTTGGAAAAAGAAAGAGACAACTTTATTAAAACAACGATATCTGAAAATTGTCTTATTTGCTTTAAACGATTCCGAATCTTTGCGAAAGATGACATTTTGGTACACTTAATGCACTAATGAAATCCCAAATCGGATTTCGAGTAGTTTTGAAAACTTGAATTTTAGCCAGGGGTACATAGTAGAACACTTGAAACGGGAAAGACACAATTTTATTATAACGACGATATCTCAAAATTGAATTATTTCCTTTTAACGATTCTGAATCTATGGGAAAGAGGACATTTTGATACACTTAATAAACTAATGAAAGTCAAAACTCTGATTTTGGGAGGTTTTTAGAACTTGAGTTTTAGTCATGGGTGCATACTAGAGCACTTGGAAAAAGAAAGAGACAACTTTATTAAAACAACGATATCTCAAAATTGCCTTATTTGCTTTAAACGATTCCGAATCTTTGTGAAAGATGACATTTTGGTACACTTAATGCACTAATGAAAGTCCAAATTTGGATTTCGGGAAGTTTTGAAAACTTGAGTTTTAGCCATGGGTGCATAGTAGAACACTTGAAACAAGAAAGAGACCACTTGATTAAAACATCGATATTTCCAAATTGACTTATTTGCTTTTAACGATTATGAATCTATGTGGAAGAATACATTTTGATACACTTAATACACGAATGAAAGTCCAAACTCGGATTTTGGGAAGTTTGTACAACTTGAGTTTTAGCCATGGGTGCATAGTGAAACAAGAAAGAGAGAACTTGATTAAAACAACGATATCTCAAAATTGACTTATTTGCTTTTGATGATCCTGAATCTATGTGAAAGACGACATTTTGATACACTTAATGCACTAATAGAAGTCCAAATTATGATTTCGGGAAGTTTTTAAAACTTGAGTTTTAGTCATGGGTGCATAGTAGAACACTTGAAACAAGAAAGAGACCACTTCATTAAAACAACGATATCTCTAAATTGACTTATTTGCTTTTAACGATTCAGAATCTATGTGAAAGATGACATTTTGATACACTTAATACACTAATGAAAGTCCAAACTCAGATTTTGGGAAGTTTTAAAGCTTGAGTTTTAGCCATGGGTGCATAGTAGAACACTTGGAAAAAGAAAGAGACAACTTTATTAAAACAACGATATCTGAAAATTGTCTTATTTGCTTTAAACGATTCCGAATCTTTGCGAAAGATGACATTTTGGTACACTTAATGCACTAATGAAATCCCAAATCGGATTTCGAGTAGTTTTGAAAACTTGAATTTTAGCCAGGGGTACATAGTAGAACACTTGAAACAGGAAAGACACAATTTTATTATAACGACGATATCTCAAAATTGAATTATTTCCTTTAAACGATTCTGAATCTATGGGAAAGAGGACATTTTGATACACTTAATAAACTAATGAAAGTCAAAACTCTGATTTTGGGAGGTTTTTAGAACTTGAGTTTTAGTCATGGGTGCATACTAGAGCACTTGGAAAAAGAAAGAGACAACTTTATTAAAACAACGATATCTCAAAATTGCCTTATTTGCTTTAAACGATTCCGAATCTTTGTGAAAGATGACATTTTGGTACACTTAATGCACTAATGAAAGTCCAAATTTGGATTTCGGGAAGTTTTGAAAACTTGAGTTTTAGCCATGGGTGCATAGTAGAACACTTGAAACAAGAAAGAGACCACTTGATTAAAACATCGATATTTCCAAATTGACTTATTTGCTTTTAACGATTATGAATCTATGTGGAAGAATACATTTTGATACACTTAATACACGAATGAAAGTCCAAACTCGGATTTTGGGAAGTTTGTACAACTTGAGTTTTAGCCATGGGTGCATAGTGAAACAAGAAAGAGAGAACTTGATTAAAACAACGATATCTCAAAATTGACTTATTTGCTTTTGATGATCCTGAATCTATGTGAAAGACGACATTTTGATACACTTAATGCACTAATAGAAGTCCAAATTATGATTTCGGGAAGTTTTTAAAGCTTGAGTTTTAGTCATGGGTGCATACTAGAGCACTTGGAAAAAGAAAGAGACAACTTTATTAAAACAACGATATCTCAAAATTGCCTTATTTGCTTTAAACGATTCCGAATCTTTGTGAAAGATGACTTTTTGGTACACTTAATGCACTAATGAAAGTCCAAATTTGGATTTCGGGAAGTTTTGAAAACTTGAGTTTTAGCCATGGGTGCATAGTAGAACACTTGAAACAAGAAAGAGACCACTTGATTAAAACATCGATATTTCCAAATTGACTTATTTGCTTTTAACGATTATGAATCTATGTGGAAGAATACATTTTGATACACTTAATACACGAATGAAAGTCGAAACTCGGATTTTGGGAAGTTTGTACAACTTGAGTTTTAGCCATGGGTGCATAGTGAAACAAGAAAGAGAGAACTTGATTAAAACAACGATATCTCAAAAGTGACTTATTTGCTTTTGATGATCCTGAATCTATGTGAAAGACGACATTTTGATACACTTAATGCACTAATAGAAGTCCAAATTATGATTTCGGGAAGTTTTTAAAGCTTGAGTTTTAGTCATGGGTGCATAGTAGAACACTTGAAACAAGAAAGAGACCACTTCATTAAAACAACGATATCTCTAAATTGACTTATTTGCTTTTAACGATTCAGAATCTATGTGAAAGACGACATTTTGATACACTTAATACACTAATGAAAGTCCAAACTCAGATTTTTGGAAGTTTTAAAGCTTGAGTTTTAGCCATGGGTGCATAGTAGAACTCTTGAAACAAGAAAGAGACAAGTTGAGTAAAACAACGAGATCTCAAAATTGACTAATTTGCTTTTGACGATTCTGAATCTATGTGAAAGACCACATTTTGATATACTTAATGTACTAATAGAAGCCCAAATTCGGATCTCGGGAAGTTTATAAACTTGAGTTTCAGCCATCGGTGCAGTGTAGAACACTTGAAATAAGAAAGTGACAACACGATTAAAACAACGATATCTCCAAATTGACTTGTTTTCTTTTGGCGATTCCGAATCTATGTGGAAGTCGACATTTTGATACACTTAAGGCACTAATAGAAGTCCAAATTAGGATTTCCGAAAGTTATTAGAACTTGAGTTTTAGTCATGGGTGCATAGTAGAACACTTGGAAAAAGAAAGAGACAACTTTATTAAAACAACGATGTCTCAAAATTGCCTTATTTGCTTTAAACGATTGTGAATCTTTGTGAAAGATGACATTTTGGTACACTTAATGCACTAATGAAAGTCCAAATTTGGATTTTGGGAAGTTTTGAAAACTTGATTTTAGCCATGGGTGCATAGTAGAAGACTTCAAACAGGAAAGAAACAACTTTATTAAAACAACGTTATCTCAAAATTGACTTATTTTCTTTTAACGATTCTGAATCTATGTGAAAGACGACATTTTGATACACGTAATACACTAATGAAAGTCCAAACTCGGATTTTGGGAAGTTTCTAAAGCTTGAGTTTTAGCCATGGGTGCATAGTAGAACACTTGAAACAAGAAACAGACCCCTTGATTTAAACAACGATATCTCTAAATTGACTTATTTGCTTTTGACGATTCAGAATCTATGTGAAAGACGACATTTTGATACACTTAATGCACTAGTAGAAGTCCAAATTGAAATTTCGGGAAGTTTTTAAAACTTGCGTTTTAGCCATGGGTGGATAGTATAACACTTGAAACAAGAAAGAGACAACTTGATTAAAACAACGATATCTAAAAATTGACTAATTTGCTTTTGACGATTCCGAATCTATGTGAAGGAAGAAATTTTGACACACTTAATGCACTAATAGAAGTCCAAATTTGGATTTCGAAAAGTTTTTAAAACTTGAGTTTTAGCCATGGGTGCAGAGTAGAAGACTTCAAACAAGAAAGAGACGACTTTATTAAAACAACGATATCTCGAAATTGACATTTTTGCTTTTGACGATTCCGAATCTATGGGAAAGACGACATTTTGATACACTTAATGCACTAATAGAAGTCCAAATTGGGATTTCGGGAAGTTTTTAAAACTTGAGTTTTATCGTTGGGTGCATAGTAGAAGACTTGAAAGAAGAAAGAGACAATTTTATTAAAACAATGATATCACAAAATTCACTTATTTGCTTTAGACGATTCCTAATCTTTGCGAAAGATGACATTTTGGTACACTTAACGCACTAATGAAAGTCCAAATTCGGATTTCATGATGTTTTGAAAACATGAGTTTTAGCCATGGTTGCATAGTAGAACACTTGAAACAAGAAAGGGACAATTTTATTAAAACAACGATATCTCAAAATTGACTTATTTGCTTTCAACGATTCTGAATCTATGTGAAAGACGACATTTTGATACACTTAATACACTAAGGAAAGACCAAACTCGGATTTCGGGAAGTTTTTAAAGCTTGAGTTTTACCCTTCGGTGCATAGTAGGAACACTTGAAGTAAGAAAGAGACCCCTTGATTAAACCAACGATATCTCAAAATTGACTTTTTTGCTTTTGAAGATTCCGAATCTATGTGAAAGATAACATTTTGATGCACTTAATTCTCTAATAGAAGTCCAAATTAGGATTTCGGGAAGTTTTCAGAGCTTGAGTCTTAGTCATGGGTGCATAGTAGAACACTTGTAACAAGAAAGAGACCACTTGATTAAAACATCGATATCTCCAAATTGACTTATTTGTTTTTAACGTTTCTAAATCTATGTGGAAGAATACATTTTGATACACTTAATACACTAATGAAAGTCCAAACTCGGATTTTGGGAAGTTTTTAAAGCTTGAGTTTTAGCTATGGGTGCATAGTAGAACACTTGAAACAAGAAAGAGAGAACTTGATTAAAACAACGATATCTCAAAATTGACTTATTTGCATTTGATGATCCCGAATCAATGTGACATTTTGTTACACTTACTGCACTAATAGAAGTCCAAATTACGATTTCGTGAAGTTTTTAAAGCTTGAGTTCTAGTCATGGGTGCATAGTAGAACACTTGAAACAAGAAAGAGACTACTTGATTAAAACAACGATATCTCTAAATTGATTTATTTGCTTTTAACGATTCTGAATCTATGTGAGAGACGACATTTTGATACACTTAATACACTAATCAAAGTCCAAACTCGAATTTTGGGAAGTTTTTAAAGCTTGAGATTTAGCCATGGGTGCATAGTAGAACACTTGAAACAAGAAAGAGACAAGTTGAGTAAAGCAACGATCTCTCAAAATTAACGAATTTGCTTTTGACGATTCCGAATCTATGTGAAAAACCACATTTTGATATACTTAATGCACTAATAGAAGTCCAAATTCGGATCTCAGGAACTTTTTAAAACTTCAGTTTTAGCCATCGGTGCATTGTAGAACACTTGAAATAAGAAAGAGACAACTTGATTAAAACAACAATATCTCGAAATTGACTTATTTGCTTTTAGCGATTCCGAATCTATGTGAAAGACGACATTTTGATACACTTAATGCACTAATAGAAGTCCAAATTAGGATTTCGGGAAGTTTTCAAAACTTGAGTTTTAGTCATGGGTGCATAGTAGAACACTTGGAAAAAGAAAGAGACAACTTTATTAAAACAACGATATCTGAAAATTGTCTTATTTGCTTTAAACGATTCCGAATCTTTGCGAAAGATGACATTTTGGTACACTTAATGCACTAATGAAATCCCAAATTCGGATTTCGAGTAGTTTTGAAAACTTGAGTTTTAGCCAGGGGTACATAGTAGAACACTTGAAACAGGAAAGACACAATTTTATTATAACGACGATATCTCAAAATTGAATTATTTCCTTTTAACGATTCTGAATCTATGGGAAAGAGGACATTTTGATACACTTAATAAACTAATGAAAGTCAAAACTCTGATTTTGGGAGGTTTTTAGAACTTGAGTTTTAGTCATGGGTGCATACTAGAGCACTTGGAAAAAGAAAGAGACAACTTTATTAAAACAACGATATCTCAAAATTGCCTTATTTGCTTTAAACGATTCCGAATCTTTGTGAAAGATGACATTTTGGTACACTTAATGCACTAATGAAAGTCCAAATTTGGATTTCGGGAAGTTTTGAAAACTTGAGTTTTAGCCATGGGTGCATAGTAGAACACTTGAAACAAGAAAGAGACCACTTGATTAAAACATCGATATTTCCAAATTGACTTATTTGCTTTTAACGATTATGAATCTATGTGGAAGAATACATTTTGATACACTTAATACACGAATGAAAGTCCAAACTCGGATTTTGGGAAGTTTGTACAACTTGAGTTTTAGCCATGGGTGCATAGTGAAACAAGAAAGAGAGAACTTGATTAAAACAACGATATCTCAAAATTGACTTATTTGCTTTTGATGATCCTGAATCTATGTGAAAGACGACATTTTGATACACTTAATGCACTAATAGAAGTCCAAATTATGATTTCGGGAAGTTTTTAAAGCTTGAGTTTTTGTCATGGGTGCATAGTAGAACACTTGAAACAAGAAAGAGACCACTTCATTAAAACAACGATATCTCTAAATTGACTTATTTGCTTTTAACGATTCAGAATCTATGTGAAAGACGACATTTTGATACACTTAATACACTAATGAAAGTTCAAGCTCAGATTTTGGGAAGTTTTAAAGCTTGAGTTTTAGCCATGGGTGCATAGTAGAACTCTTGAAACAAGAAAGAGACAAGTTGAGTAAAACAACGAGATCTCAAAATTGACTAATTTGCTTTTGACGATTCTGAATCTATGTGAAAGACGACATTTTGATACACTTAATGCACTAATAGAAGTCCAAATTAGGATTTCGAGAAGTTTTCAAAACTTGAGTTTTAGACATGGGTGCATAGTAGAACACTTGGAAAAAGAAAGAGACAACTTTATTAAAACAACGATATCTGAAAATTGTCTTATTTGCTTTAAACGATTCTGAATCTTTGCGAAAGATGACATTTTGGTACACTTAATGCACTAATGAAATCCCAAATTCGGATTTCGAGTAGTTTTGAAAACTTGAGTTTTAGCCAGGGGTACATAGTAGAACACTTGAAACAGGAAAGACACAATTTTATTATAACAACGATATCTCAAAATTGAATTATTTCCTTTTAACGATTCTGAATCTATGTGAAAGACGACATTTTGATACACTTAATAAACTAATTAAAGTCAAAACTCTAATTTTGGGAGGTTTTTACAGCTTGAGTTTTAGCCACGGGTGCATAGTAGAACACTTGAATCAAGATAGAGATAACTTGATCAAAACAACAATATCTCAAAATTGACTTATTCGCTTTTAACAATTCCAAATCTATGTGAAAGACGATATTTTGATACACTTAATGCACTAATAGAAGTCCAATTTAGAATTTCTGGAAGTTTTTAAACTTGCGTTTTAGCCATGGGTGCATAGTAGAACACTTGAAACGAGAAAGACACAACTTGATTAAAACAACAATATCTCAAAATTCACTAATTTTCTTTTCACGATTCCGAATCCATGTGAAAGACCACATTTTGATATACTTAATGCACTAATAGAAGTCCAAATGAGAATTTCGGGAAGTTTTGAAAACTTGAGTTTTAGCCATGGATGCATAGTAGAACACTTGAAAAAAGAAAGAGACAACTTTATTAAACCTACGATATCTCAAACTTGACCTATTTGCTTTTCACGATTCAGAATCTATGTGAAAGACGACATTTTGATACACTTAATACACTAAGGAAAGACCAAACTCAGATTTTGGGAACTTTTTAAATCTTGAGTTTTAGCCTTTGGTGAACACTTGAAGTAAGAAAGAGACTGCTTGATTAAACCAACAATATCTCAAAATTGACTTTTTTTGCTTTAGAAGATTCTGAATCTATGTGAAAGACGACATTTTGATACACTTAATTCTCTAATAGAAGTTCAAATTAGGATTTCGGGAAGCTTTCAAAGCTTGAGTTTTAGTCGTGGGTGCATAGTAGAACACTTGAAACAAGAAAGAGACCACTTGATTAAAACATCGATATTTCCAAATTGACTTATTTGCTTTTAACGATTATGAATCTATGTGGAAGAATACATTTTGATACACTTAATACACGAATGAAAGTCCAAACTCGGATTTTGGGAAGTTTGTACAACTTGAGTTTTAGCCATGGGTGCATAGTGAAACAAGAAAGAGAGAACTTGATTAAAACAACGATATCTCAAAATTGACTTATTTGCTTTTGATGATCCTGAATCTATGTGAAAGACGACATTTTGATACACTTAATGCACTAATAGAAGTCCAAATTATGATTTCGGGAAGTTTTTAAAGCTTGAGTTTTAGTCATGGGTGCATAGTAGAACACTTGAAACAAGAAAGAGACCACTTCATTAAAACAACGATATCTCTAAATTGACTTATTTGCTTTTAACGATTCAGAATCTATGTGAAAGACGACATTTTGATACACTTAATACACTAATGAAAGTCCAAACTCAGATTTTGGGAAGTTTTAAAGCTTGAGTTTTAGCCATGGGTGCATAGTAGAACTCTTGAAACAAGAAAGAGACAAGTTGAGTAAAACAACGAGATCTCAAAATTGACTAATTTGCTTTTGACGATTCTGAATCTATGTGAAAAACCACATTTTGATATACTTAATGCACTAATAGAAGTCCAAATTCGGATCTCGGGAAGTTTTTAAAACTTCAGTTTTAGCCATCGGTGCATTGTAGAACACTTGAAATAAGAAAGAGACAACTTGATTAAAACAACAATATCTCGAAATTGACTTATTTGCTTTTAGCGATTCCGAATCTATGTGAAAGACGACATTTTGATACACTTAATGCACTAATAGAAGTCCAAATTAGGATTTCGGGAAGTTTTCAAAACTTGAGTTTTAGTCATGGGTGCATAGTAGAACACTTGGAAAAAGAAAGAGACAACTTTATTAAAACAACGATATCTGAAAATTGTCTTATTTGCTTTAAACGATTCCGAATCTTTGCGAAAGATGACATTTTGGTACACTTAATGCACTAATGAAATCCTAAATTCGGATTTCGAGTAGTTTTGAAAACTTGAGTTTTAGCCAGGGGTACATAGTAGAACACTTGAAACAGGAAAGACACAATTTTATTATAACGACGATATCTCAAAATTGAATTATTTCCTTTTAACGATTCTGAATCTATGGGAAAGACGACATTTTGATACACTTAATAAACTAATGAAAGTCAAAACTCTGATTTTGGGAGGTTTTTAGAACTTGAGTTTTAGTCATGGGTGCATACTAGAGCACTTGGAAAAAGAAAGAGACAACTTTATTAAAACAACGATATCTCAAAATTGCCTTATTTGCTTTAAACGATTCCGAATCTTTGTGAAAGATGACATTTTGGTACACTTAATGCACTAATGAAAGTCCAAATTTGGATTTCGGGAAGTTTTGAAAACTTGAGTTTTAGCCATGGGTGCATAGTAGAACACTTGAAACAAGAAAGAGACCACTTGATTAAAACATCGATATTTCCAAATTGACTTATTTGCTTTTAACGATTATGAATCTATGTGGAAGAATACATTTTGATACACTTAATACACGAATGAAAGTCCAAACTCGGATTTTGGGAAGTTTGTACAACTTGAGTTTTAGCCATGGGTGCATAGTGAAACAAGAAAGAGAGAACTTGATTAAAACAACGATATCTCAAAATTGACTTATTTGCTTTTGATGATCCTGAATCTATGTGAAAGACGACATTTTGATACACTTAATGCACTAATAGAAGTCCAAATTATGATTTCGGGAAGTTTTTAAAACTTGAGTTTTAGTCATGGGTGCATAGTAGAACACTTGAAACAAGAAAGAGACCACTTCATTAAAACAACGATATCTCTAAATTGACTTATTTGCTTTTAACGATTCAGAATCTATGTGAAAGACGACATTTTGATACACTTAATGCACTAGTAGAAGTCCAAATTGAAATTTCGGGAAGTTTTTAAAACTTGCGTTTTAGCCATGGGTGGATAGTATAACACTTGAAACAAGAAAGAGACAACTTGATTAAAACAACGATATCTAAAAATTGACTAATTTGCTTTTGACGATTCCGAATCTATGTGAAGGAAGAAATTTTGACACACTTAATGCACTAATAGAAGTCCAAATTTGGATTTCGAAAAGTTTTTAAAACTTGAGTTTTAACCATGGGTGCAGAGTAGAAGACTTCAAACAAGAAAGAGACGACTTTATTAAAACAACGATATCTCGAAATTGACATTTTTGCTTTTGACGATTCCGAATCTATGGGAAAGACGACATTTTGATACACTTAATGCACTAATAGAAGTCCAAATTGGGATTTCGGGAAGTTTTTAAAACTTGAGTTTTATCGTTGGGTGCATAGTAGAAGACTTGAAAGAAGAAAGAGACAATTTTATTAAAACAATGATATCACAAAATTCACTTATTTGCTTTAGACGATTCCTAATCTTTGCGAAAGATGACATTTTGGTACACTTAACGCACTAATGAAAGTCCAAATTCGGATTTCATGATGTTTTGAAAACATGAGTTTTAGCCATGGTTGCATAGTAGAACACTTGAAACAAGAAAGAGACAATTTTATTAAAACAACGATATCTCAAAATTGACTTATTTTCTTTCAACGATTCTGAATCTATGTGAAAGACGACATTTTGATACACTTAATACACTAAGGAAAGACCAAACTCGGATTTCGGGAAGTTTTTAAAGCTTGAGTTTTACCCTTCGGTGCATAGTAGGAACACTTGAAGTAAGAAAGAGACCCCTTGATTAAACCAACGATATCTCAAAATTGACTTTTTTTCTTTTGAAGATTCCGAATCTTTGTGAAAGATAACATTTTGATGCACTTAATTCTCTAATAGAAGTCCAAATTAGGATTTCGGGAAGTTTTCAGAGCTTGAGTCTTAGTCATGGGTGCATAGTAGAACACTTGTAACAAGAAAGAGACCACTTGATTAAAACATCGATATTTCCAAATTGACTTATTTGCTTTTAACGATAATGAATCTATGTGGAAGAATACATTTTGATACACTTAATACACTAATGAAAGTCCAAACTCGGATTTTGGGAAGTTTTTAAAGCTTGAGTTTTAGCTATGGGTGCATAGTAGAACACTTGAAACAAGAAAGAGAGAACTTGATTAAAACAACGATATCTCAAAATTGACTTATTTGCATTTGATGATCCCGAATCAATGTGACATTTTGATACACTTACTGCACTAATAGAAGTCCAAATTATGATTTCGTGAAGTTTTTAAAGCTTGAGTTCTAGTCATGGGTGCATAGTAGAACACTTGAAACAAGAAAGAGACTACTTGATTAAAACAACGATATCTCTAAATTGATTTATTTGCTTTTAACGATTCTGAATCTATGTGAGAGACGACATTTTGATACACTTAATACACTAATCAAAGTCCAAACTCGAATTTTGGGAAGTTTTTAAAGCTTGAGATTTAGCCGTGGGTGCATAGTAGAACACTTGAAACAAGAAAGAGACAAGTTGAGTAAAGCAACGATCTCTCAAAATTAACTAATTTGCTTTTGACGATTCCGAATCTATGTGAAAAACCACATTTTGATATACTTAATGCACTAATAGAAGTCCAAATTCGGATCTCGGGAAGTTTTTAAAACTTCAGTTTTAGCCATCGGTGCATTGTAGAACACTTGAAATAAGAAAGAGACAACTTGATTAAAACAACAATATCTCGAAATTGACTTATTTGCTTTTAGCGATTCCGAATCTATGTGAAAGACGACATTTTGATACACTTAATGCACTAATAGAAGTCCAAATTAGGATTTCGGGAAGTTTTCAAAACTTGAGTTTTAGTCATGGGTGCATAGTAGAACACTTGGAAAAAGAAAGAGACAACTTTATTAAAACAACGATATCTGAAAATTGTCTTATTTGCTTTAAACGATTCCGAATCTTTGCGAAAGATGACATTTTGGTACACTTAATGCACTAATGAAATCCCAAATTCGGATTTCGAGTAGTTTTGAAAACTTGAGTTTTAGCCAGGGGTACATAGTAGAACACTTGAAACAGGAAAGACACAATTTTATTATAACGACGATATCTCAAAATTGAATTATTTCCTTTTAACGATTCTGAATCTATGGGAAAGAGGACATTTTGATACACTTAATAAACTAATGAAAGTCAAAACTCTGATTTTGGGAGGTTTTTAGAACTTGAGTTTTAGTCATGGGTGCATACTAGAGCACTTGGAAAAAGAAAGAGACAACTTTATTAAAACAACGATATCTCAAAATTGCCTTATTTGCTTTAAACGATTCCGAATCTTTGTGAAAGATGACATTTTGGTACACTTAATGCACTAATGAAAGTCCAAATTTGGATTTCGGGAAGTTTTGAAAACTTGAGTTTTAGCCATGGGTGCATAGTAGAACACTTGAAACAAGAAAGAAACCACTTGATTAAAACATCGATATTTCCAAATTGACTTATTTGCTTTTAACGATTATGAATCTATGTGGAAGAATACATTTTGATACACTTAATACACGAATGAAAGTCCAAACTCGGATTTTGGGAAGTTTGTACAACTTGAGTTTTAGCCATGGGTGCATAGTGAAACAAGAAAGAGAGAACTTGATTAAAACAACGATATCTCAAAATTGACTTATTTGCTTTTGATGATCCTGAATCTATGTGAAAGACGACATTTTGATACACTTAATGCACTAATAGAAGTCCAAATTATGATTTCGGGAAGTTTTTAAAGCTTGAGTTTTAGTCATGGGTGCATAGTAGAACACTTGAAACAAGAAAGAGACCACTTCATTAAAACAACGATATCTCTAAATTGACTTATTTGCTTTTAACGATTCAGAATCTATGTGAAAGACGACATTTTGATACACTTAATACACTAATGAAAGTCCAAACTCAGATTTTTGGAAGTTTTAAAGCTTGAGTTTTAGCCATGGGTGCATAGTAGAACTCTTGAAACAAGAAAGAGACAAGTTGAGTAAAACAACGAGATCTCAAAATTGACTAATTTGCTTTTGACGATTCTGAATCTATGTGAAAGACCACATTTTGATATACTTAATGTACTAATAGAAGCCCAAATTCGGATCTCGGGAAGTTTATAAACTTGAGTTTCAGCCATCGGTGCAGTGTAGAACACTTGAAATAAGAAAGTGACAACACGATTAAAACAACGATATCTCCAAATTGACTTGTTTTCTTTTGGCGATTCCGAATCTATGTGGAAGTCGACATTTTGATACACTTAAGGCACTAATAGAAGTCCAAATTAGGATTTCCGAAAGTTATTAGAACTTGAGTTTTAGTCATGGGTGCATAGTAGAACACTTGGAAAAAGAAAGAGACAACTTTATTAAAACAACGATGTCTCAAAATTGCCTTATTTGCTTTAAACGATTGTGAATCTTTGTGAAAGATGACATTTTGGTACACTTAATGCACTAATGAAAGTCCAAATTTGGATTTTGGGAAGTTTTGAAAACTTGATTTTAGCCATGGGTGCATAGTAGAAGACTTCAAACAGGAAAGAAACAACTTTATTAAAACAACGTTATCTCAAAATTGACTTATTTTCTTTTAACGATTCTGAATCTATGTGAAAGACGACATTTTGATACACGTAATACACTAATGAAAGTCCAAACTCGGATTTTGGGAAGTTTCTAAAGCTTGAGTTTTAGCCATGGGTGCATAGTAGAACACTTGAAACAAGAAACAGACCCCTTGATTTAAACAACGATATCTCTAAATTGGCTTATTTGCTTTTGACGATTCAGAATCTATGTGAAAGACGACATTTTGATACACTTAATGCACTAGTAGAAGTCCAAATTGAAATTTCGGGAAGTTTTTAAAACTTGCGTTTTAGCCATGGGTGGATAGTATAACACTTGAAACAAGAAAGAGACAACTTGATTAAAACAACGATATCTAAAAATTGACTAATTTGCTTTTGACGATTCCGAATCTATGTGAAGGAAGAAATTTTGACACACTTAATGCACTAATAGAAGTCCAAATTTGGATTTCGAAAAGTTTTTAAAACTTGAGTTTTAGCCATGGGTGCAGAGTAGAAGACTTCAAACAAGAAAGAGACGACTTTATTAAAACAACGATATCTCGAAATTGACATTTTTGCTTTTGACGATTCCGAATCTATGGGAAAGACGACATTTTGATACACTTAATGCACTAATAGAAGTCCAAATTGGGATTTCGGGAAGTTTTTAAAACTTGAGTTTTATCGTTGGGTGCATAGTAGAAGACTTGAAAGAAGAAAGAGACAATTTTATTAAAACAATGATATCACAAAATTCACTTATTTGCTTTAGACGATTCCTAATCTTTGCGAAAGATGACATTTTGGTACACTTAACGCACTAATGAAAGTCCAAATTCGGATTTCATGATGTTTTGAAAACATGAGTTTTAGCCATGGTTGCATAGTAGAACACTTGAAACAAGAAAGGGACAATTTTATTAAAACAACGATATCTCAAAATTGACTTATTTGCTTTCAACGATTCTGAATCTATGTGAAAGACGACATTTTGATACACTTAATACACTAAGGAAAGACCAAACTCGGATTTCGGGAAGTTTTTAAAGCTTGAGTTTTACCCTTCGGTGCATAGTAGGAACACTTGAAGTAAGAAAGAGACCCCTTGATTAAACCAACGATATCTCAAAATTGACTTTTTTGCTTTTGAAGATTCCGAATCTATGTGAAAGATAACATTTTGATGCACTTAATTCTCTAATAGAAGTCCAAATTAGGATTTCGGGAAGTTTTCAGAGCTTGAGTCTTAGTCATGGGTGCATAGTAGAACACTTGTAACAAGAAAGAGACCACTTGATTAAAACATCGATATCTCCAAATTGACTTATTTGTTTTTAACGTTTCTAAATCTATGTGGAAGAATACATTTTGATACACTTAATACACTAATGAAAGTCCAAACTCGGATTTTGGGAAGTTTTTAAAGCTTGAGTTTTAGCTATGGGTGCATAGTAGAACACTTGAAACAAGAAAGAGAGAACTTGATTAAAACAACGATATCTCAAAATTGACTTATTTGCATTTGATAATCCCGAATCAATGTGACATTTTGTTACACTTACTGCACTAATAGAAGTCCAAATTATGATTTCGTGAAGTTTTTAAAGCTTGAGTTCTAGTCATGGGTGCATAGTAGAACACTTGAAACAAGAAAGAGACTACTTGATTAAAACAACGATATCTCTAAATTGATTTATTTGCTTTTAACGATTCTGAATCTATGTGAGAGACGACATTTTGATACACTTAATACACTAATCAAAGTCCAAACTCGAATTTTGGGAAGTTTTTAAAGCTTGAGATTTAGCCATGGGTGCATAGTAGAACACTTGAAACAAGAAAGAGACAAGTTGAGTAAAGCAACGATCTCTCAAAATTAACGAATTTGCTTTTGACGATTCCGAATCTATGTGAAAAACCACATTTTGATATACTTAATGCACTAATAGAAGTCCAAATTCGGATCTCAGGAACTTTTTAAAACTTCAGTTTTAGCCATCGGTGCATTGTTGAACACTTGAAATAAGAAAGAGACAACTTGATTAAAACAACAATATCTCGAAATTGACTTATTTGCTTTTAGCGATTCCGAATCTATGTGAAAGACGACATTTTGATACACTTAATGCACTAATAGAAGTCCAAATTAGGATTTCGGGAAGTTTTCAAAACTTGAGTTTTAGTCATGGGTGCATAGTAGAACACTTGGAAAAAGAAAGAGACAACTTTATTAAAACAACGATATCTGAAAATTGTCTTATTTGCTTTAAACGATTCCGAATCTTTGCGAAAGATGACATTTTGGTACACTTAATGCACTAATGAAATCCCAAATTCGGATTTCGAGTAGTTTTGAAAACTTGAGTTTTAGCCAGGGGTACATAGTAGAACACTTGAAACAGGAAAGACACAATTTTATTATAACGACGATATCTCAAAATTGAATTATTTCCTTTTAACGATTCTGAATCTATGGGAAAGAGGACATTTTGATACACTTAATAAACTAATGAAAGTCAAAACTCTGATTTTGGGAGGTTTTTAGAACTTGAGTTTTAGTCATGGGTGCATACTAGAGCACTTGGAAAAAGAAAGAGACAACTTTATTAAAACAACGATATCTCAAAATTGCCTTATTTGCTTTAAACGATTCCGAATCTTTGTGAAAGATGACATTTTGGTACACTTAATGCACTAATGAAAGTCCAAATTTGGATTTCGGGAAGTTTTGAAAACTTGAGTTTTAGCCATGGGTGCATAGTAGAACACTTGAAACAAGAAAGAGACCACTTGATTAAAACATCGATATTTCCAAATTGACTTATTTGCTTTTAACGATTATGAATCTATGTGGAAGAATACATTTTGATACACTTAATACACGAATGAAAGTCCAAACTCGGATTTTGGGAAGTTTGTACAACTTGAGTTTTAGCCATGGGTGCATAGTGAAACAAGAAAGAGAGAACTTGATTAAAACAACGATATCTCAAAATTGACTTATTTGCTTTTGATGATCCTGAATCTATGTGAAAGACGACATTTTGATACACTTAATGCACTAATAGAAGTCCAAATTATGATTTCGGGAAGTTTTTAAAGCTTGAGTTTTTGTCATGGGTGCATAGTAGAACACTTGAAACAAGAAAGAGACCACTTCATTAAAACAACGATATCTCTAAATTGACTTATTTGCTTTTAACGATTCAGAATCTATGTGAAAGACGACATTTTGATACACTTAATACACTAATGAAAGTTCAAGCTCAGATTTTGGGAAGTTTTAAAGCTTGAGTTTTAGCCATGGGTGCATAGTAGAACTCTTGAAACAAGAAAGAGACAAGTTGAGTAAAACAACGAGATCTCAAAATTGACTAATTTGCTTTTGACGATTCTGAATCTATGTGAAAGACGACATTTTGATACACTTAATGCACTAATAGAAGTCCAAATTAGGATTTCGAGAAGTTTTCAAAACTTGAGTTTTAGACATGGGTGCATAGTAGAACACTTGGAAAAAGAAAGAGACAACTTTATTAAAACAACGATATCTGAAAATTGTCTTATTTGCTTTAAACGATTCTGAATCTTTGCGAAAGATGACATTTTGGTACACTTAATGCACTAATGAAATCCCAAATTCGGATTTCGAGTAGTTTTGAAAACTTGAGTTTTAGCCAGGGGTACATAGTAGAACACTTGAAACAGGAAAGACACAATTTTATTATAACAACGATATCTCAAAATTGAATTATTTCCTTTTAACGATTCTGAATCTATGTGAAAGACGACATTTTGATACACTTAATAAACTAATTAAAGTCAAAACTCTAATTTTGGGAGGTTTTTACAGCTTGAGTTTTAGCCACGGGTGCATAGTAGAACACTTGAATCAAGATAGAGATAACTTGATCAAAACAACAATATCTCAAAATTGACTTATTCGCTTTTAACAATTCCAAATCTATGTGAAAGACGATATTTTGATACACTTAATGCACTAATAGAAGTCCAATTTAGAATTTCTGGAAGTTTTTAAACTTGCGTTTTAGCCATGGGTGCATAGTAGAACACTTGAAACGAGAAAGACACAACTTGATTAAAACAACAATATCTCAAAATTCACTAATTTGCTTTTCACGATTCCGAATCCATGTGAAAGACCACATTTTGATATACTTAATGCACTAATAGAAGTCCAAATGAGAATTTCGGGAAGTTTTGAAAACTTGAGTTTTAGCCATGGATGCATAGTAGAACACTTGAAAAAAGAAAGAGACAACTTTATTAAACCTACGATATCTCAAACTTGACCTATTTGCTTTTCACGATTCAGAATCTATGTGAAAGACGACATTTTGATACACTTAATACACTAAGGAAAGACCAAACTCAGATTTTGGGAACTTTTTAAATCTTGAGTTTTAGCCTTCGGTGAACACTTGAAGTAAGAAAGAGACTGCTTGATTAAACCAACAATATCTCAAAATTGACTTTTTTTGCTTTAGAAGATTCTGAATCTATGTGAAAGACGGCATTTTGATACACTTAATTCTCTAATAGAAGTTCAAATTAGGATTTCGGGAAGCTTTCAAAGCTTGAGTTTTAGTCGTGGGTGCATAGTAGAACACTTGAAACAAGAAAGAGACCACTTGATTAAAACATCGATATTTCCAAATTGACTTATTTGCTTTTAACGATTATGAATCTATGTGGAAGAATACATTTTGATACACTTAATACACGAATGAAAGTCCAAACTCGGATTTTGGGAAGTTTGTACAACTTGAGTTTTAGCCATGGGTGCATAGTGAAACAAGAAAGAGAGAACTTGATTAAAACAACGATATCTCAAAATTGACTTATTTGCTTTTGATGATCCTGAATCTATGTGAAAGACGACATTTTGATACACTTAATGCACTAATAGAAGTCCAAATTATGATTTCGGGAAGTTTTTAAAGCTTGAGTTTTAGTCATGGGTGCATAGTAGAACACTTGAAACAAGAAAGAGACCACTTCATTAAAACAACGATATCTCTAAATTGACTTATTTGCTTTTAACGATTCAGAATCTATGTGAAAGACGACATTTTGATACACTTAATACACTAATGAAAGTCCAAACTCAGATTTTGGGAAGTTTTAAAGCTTGAGTTTTAGCCATGGGTGCATAGTAGAACTCTTGAAACAAGAAAGAGACAAGTTGAGTAAAACAACGAGATCTCAAAATTGACTAATTTGCTTTTGACGATTCTGAATCTATGTGAAAAACCACATTTTGATATACTTAATGCACTAATAGAAGTCCAAATTCGGATCTCGGGAAGTTTTTAAAACTTCAGTTTTAGCCATCGGTGCATTGTAGAACACTTGAAATAAGAAAGAGACAACTTGATTAAAACAACAATATCTCGAAATTGACTTATTTGCTTTTAGCGATTCCGAATCTATGTGAAAGACGACATTTTGATACACTTAATGCACTAATAGAAGTCCAAATTAGGATTTCGGGAAGTTTTCAAAACTTGAGTTTTAGTCATGGGTGCATAGTAGAACACTTGGAAAAAGAAAGAGACAACTTTATTAAAACAACGATATCTGAAAATTGTCTTATTTGCTTTAAACGATTCCGAATCTTTGCGAAAGATGACATTTTGGTACACTTAATGCACTAATGAAATCCTAAATTCGGATTTCGAGTAGTTTTGAAAACTTGAGTTTTAGCCAGGGGTACATAGTAGAACACTTGAAACAGGAAAGACACAATTTTATTATAACGACGATATCTCAAAATTGAATTATTTCCTTTTAACGATTCTGAATCTATGGGAAAGACGACATTTTGATACACTTAATAAACTAATGAAAGTCAAAACTCTGATTTTGGGAGGTTTTTAGAACTTGAGTTTTAGTCATGGGTGCATACTAGAGCACTTGGAAAAAGAAAGAGACAACTTTATTAAAACAACGATATCTCAAAATTGCCTTATTTGCTTTAAACGATTCCGAATCTTTGTGAAAGATGACATTTTGGTACACTTAATGCACTAATGAAAGTCCAAATTTGGATTTCGGGAAGTTTTGAAAACTTGAGTTTTAGCCATGGGTGCATAGTAGAACACTTGAAACAAGAAAGAGACCACTTGATTAAAACATCGATATTTCCAAATTGACTTATTTGCTTTTAACGATTATGAATCTATGTGGAAGAATACATTTTGATACACTTAATACACGAATGAAAGTCCAAACTCGGATTTTGGGAAGTTTGTACAACTTGAGTTTTAGCCATGGGTGCATAGTGAAACAAGAAAGAGAGAACTTGATTAAAACAACGATATCTCAAAATTGACTTATTTGCTTTTGATGATCCTGAATCTATGTGAAAGACGACATTTTGATACACTTAATGCACTAATAGAAGTCCAAATTATGATTTCGGGAAGTTTTTAAAACTTGAGTTTTAGTCATGGGTGCATAGTAGAACACTTGAAACAAGAAAGAGACCACTTCATTAAAACAACGATATCTCTAAATTGACTTATTTGCTTTTAACGATTCAGAATCTATGTGAAAGACGACATTTTGATACACTTAATGCACTAGTAGAAGTCCAAATTGAAATTTCGGGAAGTTTTTAAAACTTGCGTTTTAGCCATGGGTGGATAGTATAACACTTGAAACAAGAAAGAGACAACTTGATTAAAACAACGATATCTAAAAATTGACTAATTTGCTTTTGACGATTCCGAATCTATGTGAAGGAAGAAATTTTGACACACTTAATGCACTAATAGAAGTCCAAATTTGGATTTCGAAAAGTTTTTAAAACTTGAGTTTTAACCATGGGTGCAGAGTAGAAGACTTCAAACAAGAAAGAGACGACTTTATTAAAACAACGATATCTCGAAATTGACATTTTTGCTTTTGACGATTCCGAATCTATGGGAAAGACGACATTTTGATACACTTAATGCACTAATAGAAGTCCAAATTGGGATTTCGGGAAGTTTTTAAAACTTGAGTTTTATCGTTGGGTGCATAGTAGAAGACTTGAAAGAAGAAAGAGACAATTTTATTAAAACAATGATATCACAAAATTCACTTATTTGCTTTAGACGATTCCTAATCTTTGCGAAAGATGACATTTTGGTACACTTAACGCACTAATGAAAGTCCAAATTCGGATTTCATGATGTTTTGAAAACATGAGTTTTAGCCATGGTTGCATAGTAGAACACTTGAAACAAGAAAGAGACAATTTTATTAAAACAACGATATCTCAAAATTGACTTATTTTCTTTCAACGATTCTGAATCTATGTGAAAGACGACATTTTGATACACTTAATACACTAAGGAAAGACCAAACTCGGATTTCGGGAAGTTTTTAAAGCTTGAGTTTTACCCTTCGGTGCATAGTAGGAACACTTGAAGTAAGAAAGAGACCCCTTGATTAAACCAACGATATCTCAAAATTGACTTTTTTTCTTTTGAAGATTCCGAATCTTTGTGAAAGATAACATTTTGATGCACTTAATTCTCTAATAGAAGTCCAAATTAGGATTTCGGGAAGTTTTCAGAGCTTGAGTCTTAGTCATGGGTGCATAGTAGAACACTTGTAACAAGAAAGAGACCACTTGATTAAAACATCGATATTTCCAAATTGACTTATTTGCTTTTAACGATAATGAATCTATGTGGAAGAATACATTTTGATACACTTAATACACTAATGAAAGTCCAAACTCGGATTTTGGGAAGTTTTTAAAGCTTGAGTTTTAGCTATGGGTGCATAGTAGAACACTTGAAACAAGAAAGAGAGAACTTGATTAAAACAACGATATCTCAAAATTGACTTATTTGCATTTGATGATCCCGAATCAATGTGACATTTTGATACACTTACTGCACTAATAGAAGTCCAAATTATGATTTCGTGAAGTTTTTAAAGCTTGAGTTCTAGTCATGGGTGCATAGTAGAACACTTGAAACAAGAAAGAGACTACTTGATTAAAACAACGATATCTCTAAATTGATTTATTTGCTTTTAACGATTCTGAATCTATGTGAGAGACGACATTTTGATACACTTAATACACTAATCAAAGTCCAAACTCGAATTTTGGGAAGTTTTTAAAGCTTGAGATTTAGCCGTGGGTGCATAGTAGAACACTTGAAACAAGAAAGAGACAAGTTGAGTAAAGCAACGATCTCTCAAAATTAACTAATTTGCTTTTGACGATTCCGAATCTATGTGAAAAACCACATTTTGATATACTTAATGCACTAATAGAAGTCCAAATTCGGATCTCGGGAAGTTTTTAAAACTTCAGTTTTAGCCATCGGTGCATTGTAGAACACTTGAAATAAGAAAGAGACAACTTGATTAAAACAACAATATCTCGAAATTGACTTATTTGCTTTTAGCGATTCCGAATCTATGTGAAAGACGACATTTTGATACACTTAATGCACTAATAGAAGTCCAAATTAGGATTTCGGGAAGTTTTCAAAACTTGAGTTTTAGTCATGGGTGCATAGTAGAACACTTGGAAAAAGAAAGAGACAACTTTATTAAAACAACGATATCTGAAAATTGTCTTATTTGCTTTAAACGATTCCGAATCTTTGCGAAAGATGACATTTTGGTACACTTAATGCACTAATGAAATCCCAAATTCGGATTTCGAGTAGTTTTGAAAACTTGAGTTTTAGCCAGGGGTACATAGTAGAACACTTGAAACAGGAAAGACACAATTTTATTATAACGACGATATCTCAAAATTGAATTATTTCCTTTTAACGATTCTGAATCTATGGGAAAGAGGACATTTTGATACACTTAATAAACTAATGAAAGTCAAAACTCTGATTTTGGGAGGTTTTTAGAACTTGAGTTTTAGTCATGGGTGCATACTAGAGCACTTGGAAAAAGAAAGAGACAACTTTATTAAAACAACGATATCTCAAAATTGCCTTATTTGCTTTAAACGATTCCGAATCTTTGTGAAAGATGACATTTTGGTACACTTAATGCACTAATGAAAGTCCAAATTTGGATTTCGGGAAGTTTTGAAAACTTGAGTTTTAGCCATGGGTGCATAGTAGAACACTTGAAACAAGAAAGAAACCACTTGATTAAAACATCGATATTTCCAAATTGACTTATTTGCTTTTAACGATTATGAATCTATGTGGAAGAATACATTTTGATACACTTAATACACGAATGAAAGTCCAAACTCGGATTTTGGGAAGTTTGTACAACTTGAGTTTTAGCCATGGGTGCATAGTGAAACAAGAAAGAGAGAACTTGATTAAAACAACGATATCTCAAAATTGACTTATTTGCTTTTGATGATCCTGAATCTATGTGAAAGACGACATTTTGATACACTTAATGCACTAATAGAAGTCCAAATTATGATTTCGGGAAGTTTTTAAAGCTTGAGTTTTAGTCATGGGTGCATAGTAGAACACTTGAAACAAGAAAGAGACCACTTCATTAAAACAACGATATCTCTAAATTGACTTATTTGCTTTTAACGATTCAGAATCTATGTGAAAGACGACATTTTGATACACTTAATACACTAATGAAAGTCCAAACTCAGATTTTTGGAAGTTTTAAAGCTTGAGTTTTAGCCATGGGTGCATAGTAGAACTCTTGAAACAAGAAAGAGACAAGTTGAGTAAAACAACGAGATCTCAAAATTGACTAATTTGCTTTTGACGATTCTGAATCTATGTGAAAGACCACATTTTGATATACTTAATGTACTAATAGAAGCCCAAATTCGGATCTCGGGAAGTTTATAAACTTGAGTTTCAGCCATCGGTGCAGTGTAGAACACTTGAAATAAGAAAGTGACAACACGATTAAAACAACGATATCTCCAAATTGACTTGTTTTCTTTTGGCGATTCCGAATCTATGTGGAAGTCGACATTTTGATACACTTAAGGCACTAATAGAAGTCCAAATTAGGATTTCCGAAAGTTATTAGAACTTGAGTTTTAGTCATGGGTGCATAGTAGAACACTTGGAAAAAGAAAGAGACAACTTTATTAAAACAACGATGTCTCAAAATTGCCTTATTTGCTTTAAACGATTGTGAATCTTTGTGAAAGATGACATTTTGGTACACTTAATGCACTAATGAAAGTCCAAATTTGGATTTTGGGAAGTTTTGAAAACTTGATTTTAGCCATGGGTGCATAGTAGAAGACTTCAAACAGGAAAGAAACAACTTTATTAAAACAACGTTATCTCAAAATTGACTTATTTTCTTTTAACGATTCTGAATCTATGTGAAAGACGACATTTTGATACACGTAATACACTAATGAAAGTCCAAACTCGGATTTTGGGAAGTTTCTAAAGCTTGAGTTTTAGCCATGGGTGCATAGTAGAACACTTGAAACAAGAAACAGACCCCTTGATTTAAACAACGATATCTCTAAATTGGCTTATTTGCTTTTGACGATTCAGAATCTATGTGAAAGACGACATTTTGATACACTTAATGCACTAGTAGAAGTCCAAATTGAAATTTCGGGAAGTTTTTAAAACTTGCGTTTTAGCCATGGGTGGATAGTATAACACTTGAAACAAGAAAGAGACAACTTGATTAAAACAACGATATCTAAAAATTGACTAATTTGCTTTTGACGATTCCGAATCTATGTGAAGGAAGAAATTTTGACACACTTAATGCACTAATAGAAGTCCAAATTTGGATTTCGAAAAGTTTTTAAAACTTGAGTTTTAGCCATGGGTGCAGAGTAGAAGACTTCAAACAAGAAAGAGACGACTTTATTAAAACAACGATATCTCGAAATTGACATTTTTGCTTTTGACGATTCCGAATCTATGGGAAAGACGACATTTTGATACACTTAATGCACTAATAGAAGTCCAAATTGGGATTTCGGGAAGTTTTTAAAACTTGAGTTTTATCGTTGGGTGCATAGTAGAAGACTTGAAAGAAGAAAGAGACAATTTTATTAAAACAATGATATCACAAAATTCACTTATTTGCTTTAGACGATTCCTAATCTTTGCGAAAGATGACATTTTGGTACACTTAACGCACTAATGAAAGTCCAAATTCGGATTTCATGATGTTTTGAAAACATGAGTTTTAGCCATGGTTGCATAGTAGAACACTTGAAACAAGAAAGGGACAATTTTATTAAAACAACGATATCTCAAAATTGACTTATTTGCTTTCAACGATTCTGAATCTATGTGAAAGACGACATTTTGATACACTTAATACACTAAGGAAAGACCAAACTCGGATTTCGGGAAGTTTTTAAAGCTTGAGTTTTACCCTTCGGTGCATAGTAGGAACACTTGAAGTAAGAAAGAGACCCCTTGATTAAACCAACGATATCTCAAAATTGACTTTTTTGCTTTTGAAGATTCCGAATCTATGTGAAAGATAACATTTTGATGCACTTAATTCTCTAATAGAAGTCCAAATTAGGATTTCGGGAAGTTTTCAGAGCTTGAGTCTTAGTCATGGGTGCATAGTAGAACACTTGTAACAAGAAAGAGACCACTTGATTAAAACATCGATATCTCCAAATTGACTTATTTGTTTTTAACGTTTCTAAATCTATGTGGAAGAATACATTTTGATACACTTAATACACTAATGAAAGTCCAAACTCGGATTTTGGGAAGTTTTTAAAGCTTGAGTTTTAGCTATGGGTGCATAGTAGAACACTTGAAACAAGAAAGAGAGAACTTGATTAAAACAACGATATCTCAAAATTGACTTATTTGCATTTGATAATCCCGAATCAATGTGACATTTTGTTACACTTACTGCACTAATAGAAGTCCAAATTATGATTTCGTGAAGTTTTTAAAGCTTGAGTTCTAGTCATGGGTGCATAGTAGAACACTTGAAACAAGAAAGAGACTACTTGATTAAAACAACGATATCTCTAAATTGATTTATTTGCTTTTAACGATTCTGAATCTATGTGAGAGACGACATTTTGATACACTTAATACACTAATCAAAGTCCAAACTCGAATTTTGGGAAGTTTTTAAAGCTTGAGATTTAGCCATGGGTGCATAGTAGAACACTTGAAACAAGAAAGAGACAAGTTGAGTAAAGCAACGATCTCTCAAAATTAACGAATTTGCTTTTGACGATTCCGAATCTATGTGAAAAACCACATTTTGATATACTTAATGCACTAATAGAAGTCCAAATTCGGATCTCAGGAACTTTTTAAAACTTCAGTTTTAGCCATCGGTGCATTGTTGAACACTTGAAATAAGAAAGAGACAACTTGATTAAAACAACAATATCTCGAAATTGACTTATTTGCTTTTAGCGATTCCGAATCTATGTGAAAGACGACATTTTGATACACTTAATGCACTAATAGAAGTCCAAATTAGGATTTCGGGAAGTTTTCAAAACTTGAGTTTTAGTCATGGGTGCATAGTAGAACACTTGGAAAAAGAAAGAGACAACTTTATTAAAACAACGATATCTGAAAATTGTCTTATTTGCTTTAAACGATTCCGAATCTTTGCGAAAGATGACATTTTGGTACACTTAATGCACTAATGAAATCCCAAATTCGGATTTCGAGTAGTTTTGAAAACTTGAGTTTTAGCCAGGGGTACATAGTAGAACACTTGAAACAGGAAAGACACAATTTTATTATAACGACGATATCTCAAAATTGAATTATTTCCTTTTAACGATTCTGAATCTATGGGAAAGAGGACATTTTGATACACTTAATAAACTAATGAAAGTCAAAACTCTGATTTTGGGAGGTTTTTAGAACTTGAGTTTTAGTCATGGGTGCATACTAGAGCACTTGGAAAAAGAAAGAGACAACTTTATTAAAACAACGATATCTCAAAATTGCCTTATTTGCTTTAAACGATTCCGAATCTTTGTGAAAGATGACATTTTGGTACACTTAATGCACTAATGAAAGTCCAAATTTGGATTTCGGGAAGTTTTGAAAACTTGAGTTTTAGCCATGGGTGCATAGTAGAACACTTGAAACAAGAAAGAGACCACTTGATTAAAACATCGATATTTCCAAATTGACTTATTTGCTTTTAACGATTATGAATCTATGTGGAAGAATACATTTTGATACACTTAATACACGAATGAAAGTCCAAACTCGGATTTTGGGAAGTTTGTACAACTTGAGTTTTAGCCATGGGTGCATAGTGAAACAAGAAAGAGAGAACTTGATTAAAACAACGATATCTCAAAATTGACTTATTTGCTTTTGATGATCCTGAATCTATGTGAAAGACGACATTTTGATACACTTAATGCACTAATAGAAGTCCAAATTATGATTTCGGGAAGTTTTTAAAGCTTGAGTTTTTGTCATGGGTGCATAGTAGAACACTTGAAACAAGAAAGAGACCACTTCATTAAAACAACGATATCTCTAAATTGACTTATTTGCTTTTAACGATTCAGAATCTATGTGAAAGACGACATTTTGATACACTTAATACACTAATGAAAGTTCAAGCTCAGATTTTGGGAAGTTTTAAAGCTTGAGTTTTAGCCATGGGTGCATAGTAGAACTCTTGAAACAAGAAAGAGACAAGTTGAGTAAAACAACGAGATCTCAAAATTGACTAATTTGCTTTTGACGATTCTGAATCTATGTGAAAGACGACATTTTGATACACTTAATGCACTAATAGAAGTCCAAATTAGGATTTCGAGAAGTTTTCAAAACTTGAGTTTTAGACATGGGTGCATAGTAGAACACTTGGAAAAAGAAAGAGACAACTTTATTAAAACAACGATATCTGAAAATTGTCTTATTTGCTTTAAACGATTCTGAATCTTTGCGAAAGATGACATTTTGGTACACTTAATGCACTAATGAAATCCCAAATTCGGATTTCGAGTAGTTTTGAAAACTTGAGTTTTAGCCAGGGGTACATAGTAGAACACTTGAAACAGGAAAGACACAATTTTATTATAACAACGATATCTCAAAATTGAATTATTTCCTTTTAACGATTCTGAATCTATGTGAAAGACGACATTTTGATACACTTAATAAACTAATTAAAGTCAAAACTCTAATTTTGGGAGGTTTTTACAGCTTGAGTTTTAGCCACGGGTGCATAGTAGAACACTTGAATCAAGATAGAGATAACTTGATCAAAACAACAATATCTCAAAATTGACTTATTCGCTTTTAACAATTCCAAATCTATGTGAAAGACGATATTTTGATACACTTAATGCACTAATAGAAGTCCAATTTAGAATTTCTGGAAGTTTTTAAACTTGCGTTTTAGCCATGGGTGCATAGTAGAACACTTGAAACGAGAAAGACACAACTTGATTAAAACAACAATATCTCAAAATTCACTAATTTGCTTTTCACGATTCCGAATCCATGTGAAAGACCACATTTTGATATACTTAATGCACTAATAGAAGTCCAAATGAGAATTTCGGGAAGTTTTGAAAACTTGAGTTTTAGCCATGGATGCATAGTAGAACACTTGAAAAAAGAAAGAGACAACTTTATTAAACCTACGATATCTCAAACTTGACCTATTTGCTTTTCACGATTCAGAATCTATGTGAAAGACGACATTTTGATACACTTAATACACTAAGGAAAGACCAAACTCAGATTTTGGGAACTTTTTAAATCTTGAGTTTTAGCCTTCGGTGAACACTTGAAGTAAGAAAGAGACTGCTTGATTAAACCAACAATATCTCAAAATTGACTTTTTTTGCTTTAGAAGATTCTGAATCTATGTGAAAGACGGCATTTTGATACACTTAATTCTCTAATAGAAGTTCAAATTAGGATTTCGGGAAGCTTTCAAAGCTTGAGTTTTAGTCGTGGGTGCATAGTAGAACACTTGAAACAAGAAAGAGACCACTTGATTAAAACATCGATATTTCCAAATTGACTTATTTGCTTTTAACGATTATGAATCTATGTGGAAGAATACATTTTGATACACTTAATACACGAATGAAAGTCCAAACTCGGATTTTGGGAAGTTTGTACAACTTGAGTTTTAGCCATGGGTGCATAGTGAAACAAGAAAGAGAGAACTTGATTAAAACAACGATATCTCAAAATTGACTTATTTGCTTTTGATGATCCTGAATCTATGTGAAAGACGACATTTTGATACACTTAATGCACTAATAGAAGTCCAAATTATGATTTCGGGAAGTTTTTAAAGCTTGAGTTTTAGTCATGGGTGCATAGTAGAACACTTGAAACAAGAAAGAGACCACTTCATTAAAACAACGATATCTCTAAATTGACTTATTTGCTTTTAACGATTCAGAATCTATGTGAAAGACGACATTTTGATACACTTAATACACTAATGAAAGTCCAAACTCAGATTTTGGGAAGTTTTAAAGCTTGAGTTTTAGCCATGGGTGCATAGTAGAACTCTTGAAACAAGAAAGAGACAAGTTGAGTAAAACAACGAGATCTCAAAATTGACTAATTTGCTTTTGACGATTCTGAATCTATGTGAAAAACCACATTTTGATATACTTAATGCACTAATAGAAGTCCAAATTCGGATCTCGGGAAGTTTTTAAAACTTCAGTTTTAGCCATCGGTGCATTGTAGAACACTTGAAATAAGAAAGAGACAACTTGATTAAAACAACAATATCTCGAAATTGACTTATTTGCTTTTAGCGATTCCGAATCTATGTGAAAGACGACATTTTGATACACTTAATGCACTAATAGAAGTCCAAATTAGGATTTCGGGAAGTTTTCAAAACTTGAGTTTTAGTCATGGGTGCATAGTAGAACACTTGGAAAAAGAAAGAGACAACTTTATTAAAACAACGATATCTGAAAATTGTCTTATTTGCTTTAAACGATTCCGAATCTTTGCGAAAGATGACATTTTGGTACACTTAATGCACTAATGAAATCCTAAATTCGGATTTCGAGTAGTTTTGAAAACTTGAGTTTTAGCCAGGGGTACATAGTAGAACACTTGAAACAGGAAAGACACAATTTTATTATAACGACGATATCTCAAAATTGAATTATTTCCTTTTAACGATTCTGAATCTATGGGAAAGACGACATTTTGATACACTTAATAAACTAATGAAAGTCAAAACTCTGATTTTGGGAGGTTTTTAGAACTTGAGTTTTAGTCATGGGTGCATACTAGAGCACTTGGAAAAAGAAAGAGACAACTTTATTAAAACAACGATATCTCAAAATTGCCTTATTTGCTTTAAACGATTCCGAATCTTTGTGAAAGATGACATTTTGGTACACTTAATGCACTAATGAAAGTCCAAATTTGGATTTCGGGAAGTTTTGAAAACTTGAGTTTTAGCCATGGGTGCATAGTAGAACACTTGAAACAAGAAAGAGACCACTTGATTAAAACATCGATATTTCCAAATTGACTTATTTGCTTTTAACGATTATGAATCTATGTGGAAGAATACATTTTGATACACTTAATACACGAATGAAAGTCCAAACTCGGATTTTGGGAAGTTTGTACAACTTGAGTTTTAGCCATGGGTGCATAGTGAAACAAGAAAGAGAGAACTTGATTAAAACAACGATATCTCAAAATTGACTTATTTGCTTTTGATGATCCTGAATCTATGTGAAAGACGACATTTTGATACACTTAATGCACTAATAGAAGTCCAAATTATGATTTCGGGAAGTTTTTAAAACTTGAGTTTTAGTCATGGGTGCATAGTAGAACACTTGAAACAAGAAAGAGACCACTTCATTAAAACAACGATATCTCTAAATTGACTTATTTGCTTTTAACGATTCAGAATCTATGTGAAAGACGACATTTTGATACACTTAATGCACTAGTAGAAGTCCAAATTGAAATTTCGGGAAGTTTTTAAAACTTGCGTTTTAGCCATGGGTGGATAGTATAACACTTGAAACAAGAAAGAGACAACTTGATTAAAACAACGATATCTAAAAATTGACTAATTTGCTTTTGACGATTCCGAATCTATGTGAAGGAAGAAATTTTGACACACTTAATGCACTAATAGAAGTCCAAATTTGGATTTCGAAAAGTTTTTAAAACTTGAGTTTTAACCATGGGTGCAGAGTAGAAGACTTCAAACAAGAAAGAGACGACTTTATTAAAACAACGATATCTCGAAATTGACATTTTTGCTTTTGACGATTCCGAATCTATGGGAAAGACGACATTTTGATACACTTAATGCACTAATAGAAGTCCAAATTGGGATTTCGGGAAGTTTTTAAAACTTGAGTTTTATCGTTGGGTGCATAGTAGAAGACTTGAAAGAAGAAAGAGACAATTTTATTAAAACAATGATATCACAAAATTCACTTATTTGCTTTAGACGATTCCTAATCTTTGCGAAAGATGACATTTTGGTACACTTAACGCACTAATGAAAGTCCAAATTCGGATTTCATGATGTTTTGAAAACATGAGTTTTAGCCATGGTTGCATAGTAGAACACTTGAAACAAGAAAGAGACAATTTTATTAAAACAACGATATCTCAAAATTGACTTATTTTCTTTCAACGATTCTGAATCTATGTGAAAGACGACATTTTGATACACTTAATACACTAAGGAAAGACCAAACTCGGATTTCGGGAAGTTTTTAAAGCTTGAGTTTTACCCTTCGGTGCATAGTAGGAACACTTGAAGTAAGAAAGAGACCCCTTGATTAAACCAACGATATCTCAAAATTGACTTTTTTTCTTTTGAAGATTCCAAATCTTTGTGAAAGATAACATTTTGATGCACTTAATTCTCTAATAGAAGTCCAAATTAGGATTTCGGGAAGTTTTCAGAGCTTGAGTCTTAGTCATGGGTGCATAGTAGAACACTTGTAACAAGAAAGAGACCACTTGATTAAAACATCGATATCTCCAAATTGACTTATTTGTTTTTAACGTTTCTAAATCTATGTGGAAGAATACATTTTGATACACTTAATACACTAATGAAAGTCCAAACTCGGATTTTGGGAAGTTTTTAAAGCTTGAGTTTTAGCTATGGGTGCATAGTAGAACACTTGAAACAAGAAAGAGAGAACTTGATTAAAACAACGATATCTCAAAATTGACTTATTTGCATTTGATGATCCCGAATCAATGTGACATTTTGATACACTTACTGCACTAATAGAAGTCCAAATTATGATTTCGTGAAGTTTTTAAAGCTTGAGTTCTAGTCATGGGTGCATAGTAGAACACTTGAAACAAGAAAGAGACTACTTGATTAAAACAACGATATCTCTAAATTGATTTATTTGCTTTTAACGATTCTGAATCTATGTGAGAGACGACATTTTGATACACTTAATACACTAATCAAAGTCCAAACTCGAATTTTGGGAAGTTTTTAAAGCTTGAGATTTAGCCGTGGGTGCATAGTAGAACACTTGAAACAAGAAAGAGACAAGTTGAGTAAAGCAACGATCTCTCAAAATTAACTAATTTGCTTTTGACGATTCCGAATCTATGTGAAAAACCACATTTTGATATACTTAATGCACTAATAGAAGTCCAAATTCGGATCTCGGGAAGTTTTTAAAACTTCAGTTTTAGCCATCGGTGCATTGTAGAACACTTGAAATAAGAAAGAGACAACTTGATTAAAACAACAATATCTCGAAATTGACTTATTTGCTTTTAGCGATTCCGAATCTATGTGAAAGACGACATTTTGATACACTTAATGCACTAATAGAAGTCCAAATTAGGATTTCGGGAAGTTTTCAAAACTTGAGTTTTAGTCATGGGTGCATAGTAGAACACTTGGAAAAAGAAAGAGACAACTTTATTAAAACAACGATATCTGAAAATTGTCTTATTTGCTTTAAACGATTCCGAATCTTTGCGAAAGATGACATTTTGGTACACTTAATGCACTAATGAAATCCCAAATTCGGATTTCGAGTAGTTTTGAAAAGTTGAGTTTTAGCCAGGGGTACATAGTAGAACACTTGAAACAGGAAAGACACAATTTTATTATAACGACGATATCTCAAAATTGAATTATTTCCTTTTAACGATTCTGAATCTATGGGAAAGAGGACATTTTGATACACTTAATAAACTAATGAAAGTCAAAACTCTGATTTTGGGAGGTTTTTAGAACTTGAGTTTTAGTCATGGGTGCATACTAGAGCACTTGGAAAAAGAAAGAGACAACTTTATTAAAACAACGATATCTCAAAATTGCCTTATTTGCTTTAAACGATTCCGAATCTTTGTGAAAGATGACATTTTGGTACACTTAATGCACTAATGAAAGTCCAAATTTGGATTTCGGGAAGTTTTGAAAACTTGAGTTTTAGCCATGGGTGCATAGTAGAACACTTGAAACAAGAAAGAAACCACTTGATTAAAACATCGATATTTCCAAATTGACTTATTTGCTTTTAACGATTATGAATCTATGTGGAAGAATACATTTTGATACACTTAATACACGAATGAAAGTCCAAACTCGGATTTTGGGAAGTTTGTACAACTTGAGTTTTAGCCATGGGTGCATAGTGAAACAAGAAAGAGAGAACTTGATTAAAACAACGATATCTCAAAATTGACTTATTTGCTTTTGATGATCCTGAATCTATGTGAAAGACGACATTTTGATACACTTAATGCACTAATAGAAGTCCAAATTATGATTTCGGGAAGTTTTTAAAGCTTGAGTTTTAGTCATGGGTGCATAGTAGAACACTTGAAACAAGAAAGAGACCACTTCATTAAAACAACGATATCTCTAAATTGACTTATTTGCTTTTAACGATTCAGAATCTATGTGAAAGACGACATTTTGATACACTTAATACACTAATGAAAGTCCAAACTCAGATTTTTGGAAGTTTTAAAGCTTGAGTTTTAGCCATGGGTGCATAGTAGAACTCTTGAAACAAGAAAGAGACAAGTTGAGTAAAACAACGAGATCTCAAAATTGACTAATTTGCTTTTGACGATTCTGAATCTATGTGAAAGACCACATTTTGATATACTTAATGTACTAATAGAAGCCCAAATTCGGATCTCGGGAAGTTTATAAACTTGAGTTTCAGCCATCGGTGCAGTGTAGAACACTTGAAATAAGAAAGTGACAACACGATTAAAACAACGATATCTCCAAATTGACTTGTTTTCTTTTGGCGATTCCGAATCTATGTGGAAGTCGACATTTTGATACACTTAAGGCACTAATAGAAGTCCAAATTAGGATTTCCGAAAGTTATTAGAACTTGAGTTTTAGTCATGGGTGCATAGTAGAACACTTGGAAAAAGAAAGAGACAACTTTATTAAAACAACGATGTCTCAAAATTGCCTTATTTGCTTTAAACGATTGTGAATCTTTGTGAAAGATGACATTTTGGTACACTTAATGCACTAATGAAAGTCCAAATTTGGATTTTGGGAAGTTTTGAAAACTTGATTTTAGCCATGGGTGCATAGTAGAAGACTTCAAACAGGAAAGAAACAACTTTATTAAAACAACGTTATCTCAAAATTGACTTATTTTCTTTTAACGATTCTGAATCTATGTGAAAGACGACATTTTGATACACGTAATACACTAATGAAAGTCCAAACTCGGATTTTGGGAAGTTTCTAAAGCTTGAGTTTTAGCCATGGGTGCATAGTAGAACACTTGAAACAAGAAACAGACCCCTTGATTTAAACAACGATATCTCTAAATTGACTTATTTGCTTTTGACGATTCAGAATCTATGTGAAAGACGACATTTTGATACACTTAATGCACTAGTAGAAGTCCAAATTGAAATTTCGGGAAGTTTTTAAAACTTGCGTTTTAGCCATGGGTGGATAGTATAACACTTGAAACAAGAAAGAGACAACTTGATTAAAACAACGATATCTAAAAATTGACTAATTTGCTTTTGACGATTCCGAATCTATGTGAAGGAAGAAATTTTGACACACTTAATGCACTAATAGAAGTCCAAATTTGGATTTCGAAAAGTTTTTAAAACTTGAGTTTTAGCCATGGGTGCAGAGTAGAAGACTTCAAACAAGAAAGAGACGACTTTATTAAAACAACGATATCTCGAAATTGACATTTTTGCTTTTGACGATTCCGAATCTATGGGAAAGACGACATTTTGATACACTTAATGCACTAATAGAAGTCCAAATTGGGATTTCGGGAAGTTTTTAAAACTTGAGTTTTATCGTTGGGTGCATAGTAGAAGACTTGAAAGAAGAAAGAGACAATTTTATTAAAACAATGATATCACAAAATTCAATTATTTGCTTTAGACGATTCCTAATCTTTGCGAAAGATGACATTTTGGTACACTTAACGCACTAATGAAAGTCCAAATTCGGATTTCATGATGTTTTGAAAACATGAGTTTTAGCCATGGTTGCATAGTAGAACACTTGAAACAAGAAAGGGACAATTTTATTAAAACAACGATATCTCAAAATTGACTTATTTGCTTTCAACGATTCTGAATCTATGTGAAAGACGACATTTTGATACACTTAATACACTAAGGAAAGACCAAACTCGGATTTCGGGAAGTTTTTAAAGCTTGAGTTTTACCCTTCGGTGCATAGTAGGAACACTTGAAGTAAGAAAGAGACCCCTTGATTAAACCAACGATATCTCAAAATTGACTTTTTTGCTTTTGAAGATTCCGAATCTATGTGAAAGATAACATTTTGATGCACTTAATTCTCTAATAGAAGTCCAAATTAGGATTTCGGGAAGTTTTCAGAGCTTGAGTCTTAGTCATGGGTGCATAGTAGAACACTTGTAACAAGAAAGAGACCACTTGATTAAAACATCGATATCTCCAAATTGACTTATTTGTTTTTAACGTTTCTAAATCTATGTGGAAGAATACATTTTGATACACTTAATACACTAATGAAAGTCCAAACTCGGATTTTGGGAAGTTTTTAAAGCTTGAGTTTTAGCTATGGGTGCATAGTAGAACACTTGAAACAAGAAAGAGAGAACTTGATTAAAACAACGATATCTCAAAATTGACTTATTTGCATTTGATAATCCCGAATCAATGTGACATTTTGTTACACTTACTGCACTAATAGAAGTCCAAATTATGATTTCGTGAAGTTTTTAAAGCTTGAGTTCTAGTCATGGGTGCATAGTAGAACACTTGAAACAAGAAAGAGACTACTTGATTAAAACAACGATATCTCTAAATTGATTTATTTGCTTTTAACGATTCTGAATCTATGTGAGAGACGACATTTTGATACACTTAATACACTAATCAAAGTCCAAACTCGAATTTTGGGAAGTTTTTAAAGCTTGAGATTTAGCCATGGGTGCATAGTAGAACACTTGAAACAAGAAAGAGACAAGTTGAGTAAAGCAACGATCTCTCAAAATTAACGAATTTGCTTTTGACGATTCCGAATCTATGTGAAAAACCACATTTTGATATACTTAATGCACTAATAGAAGTCCAAATTCGGATCTCAGGAACTTTTTAAAACTTCAGTTTTAGCCATCGGTGCATTGTTGAACACTTGAAATAAGAAAGAGACAACTTGATTAAAACAACAATATCTCGAAATTGACTTATTTGCTTTTAGCGATTCCGAATCTATGTGAAAGACGACATTTTGATACACTTAATGCACTAATAGAAGTCCAAATTAGGATTTCGGGAAGTTTTCAAAACTTGAGTTTTAGTCATGGGTGCATAGTAGAACACTTGGAAAAAGAAAGAGACAACTTTATTAAAACAACGATATCTGAAAATTGTCTTATTTGCTTTAAACGATTCCGAATCTTTGCGAAAGATGACATTTTGGTACACTTAATGCACTAATGAAATCCTAAATTCGGATTTCGAGTAGTTTTGAAAACTTGAGTTTTAGCCAGGGGTACATAGTAGAACACTTGAAACAGGAAAGACACAATTTTATTATAACGACGATATCTCAAAATTGAATTATTTCCTTTTAACGATTCTGAATCTATGGGAAAGACGACATTTTGATACACTTAATAAACTAATGAAAGTCAAAACTCTGATTTTGGGAGGTTTTTAGAACTTGAGTTTTAGTCATGGGTGCATACTAGAGCACTTGGAAAAAGAAAGAGACAACTTTATTAAAACAACGATATCTCAAAATTGCCTTATTTGCTTTAAACGATTCCGAATCTTTGTGAAAGATGACATTTTGGTACACTTAATGCACTAATGAAAGTCCAAATTTGGATTTCGGGAAGTTTTGAAAACTTGAGTTTTAGCCATGGGTGCATAGTAGAACACTTGAAACAAGAAAGAGACCACTTGATTAAAACATCGATATTTCCAAATTGACTTATTTGCTTTTAACGATTATGAATCTATGTGGAAGAATACATTTTGATACACTTAATACACGAATGAAAGTCCAAACTCGGATTTTGGGAAGTTTGTACAACTTGAGTTTTAGCCATGGGTGCATAGTGAAACAAGAAAGAGAGAACTTGATTAAAACAACGATATCTCAAAATTGACTTATTTGCTTTTGATGATCCTGAATCTATGTGAAAGACGACATTTTGATACACTTAATGCACTAATAGAAGTCCAAATTATGATTTCGGGAAGTTTTTAAAACTTGAGTTTTAGTCATGGGTGCATAGTAGAACACTTGAAACAAGAAAGAGACCACTTCATTAAAACAACGATATCTCTAAATTGACTTATTTGCTTTTAACGATTCAGAATCTATGTGAAAGACGACATTTTGATACACTTAATGCACTAGTAGAAGTCCAAATTGAAATTTCGGGAAGTTTTTAAAACTTGCGTTTTAGCCATGGGTGGATAGTATAACACTTGAAACAAGAAAGAGACAACTTGATTAAAACAACGATATCTAAAAATTGACTAATTTGCTTTTGACGATTCCGAATCTATGTGAAGGAAGAAATTTTGACACACTTAATGCACTAATAGAAGTCCAAATTTGGATTTCGAAAAGTTTTTAAAACTTGAGTTTTAACCATGGGTGCAGAGTAGAAGACTTCAAACAAGAAAGAGACGACTTTATTAAAACAACGATATCTCGAAATTGACATTTTTGCTTTTGACGATTCCGAATCTATGGGAAAGACGACATTTTGATACACTTAATGCACTAATAGAAGTCCAAATTGGGATTTCGGGAAGTTTTTAAAACTTGAGTTTTATCGTTGGGTGCATAGTAGAAGACTTGAAAGAAGAAAGAGACAATTTTATTAAAACAATGATATCACAAAATTCACTTATTTGCTTTAGACGATTCCTAATCTTTGCGAAAGATGACATTTTGGTACACTTAACGCACTAATGAAAGTCCAAATTCGGATTTCATGATGTTTTGAAAACATGAGTTTTAGCCATGGTTGCATAGTAGAACACTTGAAACAAGAAAGAGACAATTTTATTAAAACAACGATATCTCAAAATTGACTTATTTTCTTTCAACGATTCTGAATCTATGTGAAAGACGACATTTTGATACACTTAATACACTAAGGAAAGACCAAACTCGGATTTCGGGAAGTTTTTAAAGCTTGAGTTTTACCCTTCGGTGCATAGTAGGAACACTTGAAGTAAGAAAGAGACCCCTTGATTAAACCAACGATATCTCAAAATTGACTTTTTTTCTTTTGAAGATTCCAAATCTTTGTGAAAGATAACATTTTGATGCACTTAATTCTCTAATAGAAGTCCAAATTAGGATTTCGGGAAGTTTTCAGAGCTTGAGTCTTAGTCATGGGTGCATAGTAGAACACTTGTAACAAGAAAGAGACCACTTGATTAAAACATCGATATCTCCAAATTGACTTATTTGTTTTTAACGTTTCTAAATCTATGTGGAAGAATACATTTTGATACACTTAATACACTAATGAAAGTCCAAACTCGGATTTTGGGAAGTTTTTAAAGCTTGAGTTTTAGCTATGGGTGCATAGTAGAACACTTGAAACAAGAAAGAGAGAACTTGATTAAAACAACGATATCTCAAAATTGACTTATTTGCATTTGATGATCCCGAATCAATGTGACATTTTGATACACTTACTGCACTAATAGAAGTCCAAATTATGATTTCGTGAAGTTTTTAAAGCTTGAGTTCTAGTCATGGGTGCATAGTAGAACACTTGAAACAAGAAAGAGACTACTTGATTAAAACAACGATATCTCTAAATTGATTTATTTGCTTTTAACGATTCTGAATCTATGTGAGAGATGACATTGTGATACACTTAATACACTAATCAAAGTCCAAACTCGAATTTTGGGAAGTTTTTAAAGCTTGAGATTTAGCCATGGGTGCATAGTAGAACACTTGAAACAAGAAAGAGACAAGTTGAGTAAAGCAACGATCTCTCAAAATTAACTAATTTGCTTTTGACGATTCCGAATCTATGTGAAAAACCACATTTTGATATACTTAATGCACTAATAGAAGTCCAAATTCGGATCTCGGGAAGTTTTTAAAACTTCAGTTTTAGCCATCGGTGCATTGTAGAACACTTGAAATAAGAAAGAGACAACTTGATTAAAACAACAATATCTCGAAATTTACTTATTTGCTTTTAGCGATTCCGAATCTATGTGAAAGACGACATTTTGATACACTCAATGCACTAATAGAATTCCAAATTATGATTTCGGGAAGTTTTCAAAACTTGAGTTTTAGTCATGGGTGCATAGTAGAACACTTGGAAAAAGGAAGAGACAACTTTATTAAAACAACGATATCTGAAAATTGTCTTATTTGCTTTAAACGATTCCGAATCTTTGCGAAAGATGACATTTTGGTACACTTAATGCACTAATGAAATCCCAAATTCGGATTTCGAGTAGTTTTGAAAACTTGAGTTTTAGCCAGGGGTACATAGTAGAACACTTGAAACAGGAAAGACACAATTTTATTATAACGACGATATCTCAAAATTGAATTATTTCCTTTTAACGATTCTGAATCTATGGGAAAGAGGACATTTTGATACACTTAATAAACTAATGAAAGTCAAAACTCTGATTTTGGGAGGTTTTTAGAACTTGAGTTTTAGTCATGGGTGCATACTAGAGCACTTGGAAAAAGAAAGAGACAACTTTATTAAAACAACGATATCTCAAAATTGCCTTATTTGCTTTAAACGATTCCGAATCTTTGTGAAAGATGACATTTTGGTACACTTAATGCACTAATGAAAGTCCAAATTTGGATTTCGGGAAGTTTTGAAAACTTGAGTTTTAGCCATGGGTGCATAGTAGAACACTTGAAACAAGAAAGAGACCACTAGATTAAAACATCGATATTTCCAAATTGACTTATTTCCTTTTAACGATTATGAATCTATGTGGAAGAATACATTTTGATACACTTAATACACGAATGAAAGTCCAAACTCGGATTTTGGGAAGTTTGTACAACTTGAGTTTTAGCCATGGGTGCATAGTGAAACAAGAAAGAGAGAACTTGATTAAAACAACGATATCTCAAAATTGACTTATTTGCTTTTGATGATCCTGAATCTATGTGAAAGACGACATTTTGATACACTTAATGCACTAATAGAAGTCCAAATTATGATTTCGGGAAGTTTTTAAAACTTGAGTTTTAGTCATGGGTGCATAGTAGAACACTTGAAACAAGAAAGAGACCACTTCATTAAAACAACGATATCTCTAAATTGACTTATTTGCTTTTAACGATTCAGAATCTATGTGAAAGATGACATTTTGATACACTTAATACACTAATGAAAGTCCAAACTCAGATTTTGGGAAGTTTTAAAGCTTGAGTTTTAGCCATGGGTGCATAGTAGAACACTTGGAAAAAGAAAGAGACAACTTTATTAAAACAACGATATCTGAAAATTGTCTTATTTGCTTTAAACGATTCCGAATCTTTGCGAAAGATGACATTTTGGTACACTTAATGCACTAATGAAATCCCAAATCGGATTTCGAGTAGTTTTGAAAACTTGAATTTTAGCCAGGGGTACATAGTAGAACACTTGAAACAGGAAAGACACAATTTTATTATAACGACGATATCTCAAAATTGAATTATTTCCTTCTAACGATTCTGAATCTATGGGAAAGAGGACATTTTGATACACTTAATAAACTAATGAAAGTCAAAACTCTGATTTTGGGAGGTTTTTAGAACTTGAGTTTTAGTCATGGGTGCATACTAGAGCACTTGGAAAAAGAAAGAGACAACTTTATTAAAACAACGATATCTCAAAATTGCCTTATTTGCTTTAAACGATTCCGAATCTTTGTGAAAGATGACATTTTGGTACACTTAATGCACTAATGAAAGTCCAAATTTGGATTTCGGGAAGTTTTGAAAACTTGAGTTTTAGCCATGGGTGCATAGTAGAACACTTGAAACAAGAAAGAGACCACTTGATTAAAACATCGATATTTCCAAATTGACTTATTTGCTTTTAACGATTATGAATCTATGTGGAAGAATACATTTTGATACACTTAATACACGAATGAAAGTCCAAACTCGGATTTTGGGAAGTTTGTACAACTTGAGTTTTAGCCATGGGTGCATAGTGAAACAAGAAAGAGAGAACTTGATTAAAACAACGATATCTCAAAATTGACTTATTTGCTTTTGATGATCCTGAATCTATGTGAAAGACGACATTTTGATACACTTAATAAACTAATGAAAGTCAAAACTCTGATTTTGGGAGGTTTTTAGAACTTGAGTTTTAGTCATGGGTGCATACTAGAGCACTTGGAAAAAGAAAGAGACAACTTTATTAAAACAACGATATCTCAAAATTGCCTTATTTGCTTTAAACGATTCCGAATCTTTGTGAAAGATGACTTTTTGGTACACTTAATGCACTAATGAAAGTCCAAATTTGGATTTCGGGAAGTTTTGAAAACTTGAGTTTTAGCCATGGGTGCATAGTAGAACACTTGAAACAAGAAAGAGACCACTTGATTAAAACATCGATATTTCCAAATTGACTTATTTGCTTTTAACGATTATGAATCTATGTGGAAGAATACATTTTGATACACTTAATACACGAATGAAAGTCCAAACTCGGATTTTGGGAAGTTTGTACAACTTGAGTTTTAGCCATGGGTGCATAGTGAAACAAGAAAGAGAGAACTTGATTAAAACAACGATATCTCAAAAGTGACTTATTTGCTTTTGATGATCCTGAATCTATGTGAAAGACGACATTTTGATACACTTAATGCACTAATAGAAGTCCAAATTATGATTTCGGGAAGTTTTTAAAGCTTGAGTTTTAGTCATGGGTGCATAGTAGAACACTTGAAACAAGAAAGAGACCACTTCATTAAAACAACGATATCTCTAAATTGACTTATTTGCTTTTAACGATTCAGAATCTATGTGAAAGACGACATTTTGATACACTTAATACACTAATGAAAGTCCAAACTCAGATTTTTGGAAGTTTTAAAGCTTGAGTTTTAGCCATGGGTGCATAGTAGAACTCTTGAAACAAGAAAGAGACAAGTTGAGTAAAACAACGAGATCTCAAAATTGACTAATTTGCTTTTGACGATTCTGAATCTATGTGAAAGACCACATTTTGATATACTTAATGTACTAATAGAAGCCCAAATTCGGATCTCGGGAAGTTTATAAACTTGAGTTTCAGCCATCGGTGCAGTGTAGAACACTTGAAATAAGAAAGTGACAACACGATTAAAACAACGATATCTCCAAATTGACTTGTTTTCTTTTGGCGATTCCGAATCTATGTGGAAGTCGACATTTTGATACACTTAAGGCACTAATAGAAGTCCAAATTAGGATTTCCGAAAGTTATTAGAACTTGAGTTTTAGTCATGGGTGCATAGTAGAACACTTGGAAAAAGAAAGAGACAACTTTATTAAAACAACGATGTCTCAAAATTGCCTTATTTGCTTTAAACGATTGTGAATCTTTGTGAAAGATGACATTTTGGTACACTTAATGCACTAATGAAAGTCCAAATTTGGATTTTGGGAAGTTTTGAAAACTTGATTTTAGCCATGGGTGCATAGTAGAAGACTTCAAACAGGAAAGAAACAACTTTATTAAAACAACGTTATCTCAAAATTGACTTATTTTCTTTTAACGATTCTGAATCTATGTGAAAGACGACATTTTGATACACGTAATACACTAATGAAAGTCCAAACTCGGATTTTGGGAAGTTTCTAAAGCTTGAGTTTTAGCCATGGGTGCATAGTAGAACACTTGAAACAAGAAACAGACCCCTTGATTTAAACAACGATATCTCTAAATTGACTTATTTGCTTTTGACGATTCAGAATCTATGTGAAAGACGACATTTTGATACACTTAATGCACTAGTAGAAGTCCAAATTGAAATTTCGGGAAGTTTTTAAAACTTGCGTTTTAGCCATGGGTGGATAGTATAACACTTGAAACAAGAAAGAGACAACTTGATTAAAACAACGATATCTAAAAATTGACTAATTTGCTTTTGACGATTCCGAATCTATGTGAAGGAAGAAATTTTGACACACTTAATGCACTAATAGAAGTCCAAATTTGGATTTCGAAAAGTTTTTAAAACTTGAGTTTTAGCCATGGGTGCAGAGTAGAAGACTTCAAACAAGAAAGAGACGACTTTATTAAAACAACGATATCTCGAAATTGACATTTTTGCTTTTGACGATTCCGAATCTATGGGAAAGACGACATTTTGATACACTTAATGCACTAATAGAAGTCCAAATTGGGATTTCGGGAAGTTTTTAAAACTTGAGTTTTATCGTTGGGTGCATAGTAGAAGACTTGAAAGAAGAAAGAGACAATTTTATTAAAACAATGATATCACAAAATTCAATTATTTGCTTTAGACGATTCCTAATCTTTGCGAAAGATGACATTTTGGTACACTTAACGCACTAATGAAAGTCCAAATTCGGATTTCATGATGTTTTGAAAACATGAGTTTTAGCCATGGTTGCATAGTAGAACACTTGAAACAAGAAAGGGACAATTTTATTAAAACAACGATATCTCAAAATTGACTTATTTGCTTTCAACGATTCTGAATCTATGTGAAAGACGACATTTTGATACACTTAATACACTAAGGAAAGACCAAACTCGGATTTCGGGAAGTTTTTAAAGCTTGAGTTTTACCCTTCGGTGCATAGTAGGAACACTTGAAGTAAGAAAGAGACCCCTTGATTAAACCAACGATATCTCAAAATTGACTTTTTTGCTTTTGAAGATTCCGAATCTATGTGAAAGATAACATTTTGATGCACTTAATTCTCTAATAGAAGTCCAAATTAGGATTTCGGGAAGTTTTCAGAGCTTGAGTCTTAGTCATGGGTGCATAGTAGAACACTTGTAACAAGAAAGAGACCACTTGATTAAAACATCGATATCTCCAAATTGACTTATTTGTTTTTAACGTTTCTAAATCTATGTGGAAGAATACATTTTGATACACTTAATACACTAATGAAAGTCCAAACTCGGATTTTGGGAAGTTTTTAAAGCTTGAGTTTTAGCTATGGGTGCATAGTAGAACACTTGAAACAAGAAAGAGAGAACTTGATTAAAACAACGATATCTCAAAATTGACTTATTTGCATTTGATAATCCCGAATCAATGTGACATTTTGTTACACTTACTGCACTAATAGAAGTCCAAATTATGATTTCGTGAAGTTTTTAAAGCTTGAGTTCTAGTCATGGGTGCATAGTAGAACACTTGAAACAAGAAAGAGACTACTTGATTAAAACAACGATATCTCTAAATTGATTTATTTGCTTTTAACGATTCTGAATCTATGTGAGAGACGACATTTTGATACACTTAATACACTAATCAAAGTCCAAACTCGAATTTTGGGAAGTTTTTAAAGCTTGAGATTTAGCCATGGGTGCATAGTAGAACACTTGAAACAAGAAAGAGACAAGTTGAGTAAAGCAACGATCTCTCAAAATTAACGAATTTGCTTTTGACGATTCCGAATCTATGTGAAAAACCACATTTTGATATACTTAATGCACTAATAGAAGTCCAAATTCGGATCTCAGGAACTTTTTAAAACTTCAGTTTTAGCCATCGGTGCATTGTTGAACACTTGAAATAAGAAAGAGACAACTTGATTAAAACAACAATATCTCGAAATTGACTTATTTGCTTTTAGCGATTCCGAATCTATGTGAAAGACGACATTTTGATACACTTAATGCACTAATAGAAGTCCAAATTAGGATTTCGGGAAGTTTTCAAAACTTGAGTTTTAGTCATGGGTGCATAGTAGAACACTTGGAAAAAGAAAGAGACAACTTTATTAAAACAACGATATCTGAAAATTGTCTTATTTGCTTTAAACGATTCCGAATCTTTGCGAAAGATGACATTTTGGTACACTTAATGCACTAATGAAATCCTAAATTCGGATTTCGAGTAGTTTTGAAAACTTGAGTTTTAGCCAGGGGTACATAGTAGAACACTTGAAACAGGAAAGACACAATTTTATTATAACGACGATATCTCAAAATTGAATTATTTCCTTTTAACGATTCTGAATCTATGGGAAAGACGACATTTTGATACACTTAATAAACTAATGAAAGTCAAAACTCTGATTTTGGGAGGTTTTTAGAACTTGAGTTTTAGTCATGGGTGCATACTAGAGCACTTGGAAAAAGAAAGAGACAACTTTATTAAAACAACGATATCTCAAAATTGCCTTATTTGCTTTAAACGATTCCGAATCTTTGTGAAAGATGACATTTTGGTACACTTAATGCACTAATGAAAGTCCAAATTTGGATTTCGGGAAGTTTTGAAAACTTGAGTTTTAGCCATGGGTGCATAGTAGAACACTTGAAACAAGAAAGAGACCACTTGATTAAAACATCGATATTTCCAAATTGACTTATTTGCTTTTAACGATTATGAATCTATGTGGAAGAATACATTTTGATACACTTAATACACGAATGAAAGTCCAAACTCGGATTTTGGGAAGTTTGTACAACTTGAGTTTTAGCCATGGGTGCATAGTGAAACAAGAAAGAGAGAACTTGATTAAAACAACGATATCTCAAAATTGACTTATTTGCTTTTGATGATCCTGAATCTATGTGAAAGACGACATTTTGATACACTTAATGCACTAATAGAAGTCCAAATTATGATTTCGGGAAGTTTTTAAAACTTGAGTTTTAGTCATGGGTGCATAGTAGAACACTTGAAACAAGAAAGAGACCACTTCATTAAAACAACGATATCTCTAAATTGACTTATTTGCTTTTAACGATTCAGAATCTATGTGAAAGACGACATTTTGATACACTTAATGCACTAGTAGAAGTCCAAATTGAAATTTCGGGAAGTTTTTAAAACTTGCGTTTTAGCCATGGGTGGATAGTATAACACTTGAAACAAGAAAGAGACAACTTGATTAAAACAACGATATCTAAAAATTGACTAATTTGCTTTTGACGATTCCGAATCTATGTGAAGGAAGAAATTTTGACACACTTAATGCACTAATAGAAGTCCAAATTTGGATTTCGAAAAGTTTTTAAAACTTGAGTTTTAACCATGGGTGCAGAGTAGAAGACTTCAAACAAGAAAGAGACGACTTTATTAAAACAACGATATCTCGAAATTGACATTTTTGCTTTTGACGATTCCGAATCTATGGGAAAGACGACATTTTGATACACTTAATGCACTAATAGAAGTCCAAATTGGGATTTCGGGAAGTTTTTAAAACTTGAGTTTTATCGTTGGGTGCATAGTAGAAGACTTGAAAGAAGAAAGAGACAATTTTATTAAAACAATGATATCACAAAATTCACTTATTTGCTTTAGACGATTCCTAATCTTTGCGAAAGATGACATTTTGGTACACTTAACGCACTAATGAAAGTCCAAATTCGGATTTCATGATGTTTTGAAAACATGAGTTTTAGCCATGGTTGCATAGTAGAACACTTGAAACAAGAAAGAGACAATTTTATTAAAACAACGATATCTCAAAATTGACTTATTTTCTTTCAACGATTCTGAATCTATGTGAAAGACGACATTTTGATACACTTAATACACTAAGGAAAGACCAAACTCGGATTTCGGGAAGTTTTTAAAGCTTGAGTTTTACCCTTCGGTGCATAGTAGGAACACTTGAAGTAAGAAAGAGACCCCTTGATTAAACCAACGATATCTCAAAATTGACTTTTTTTCTTTTGAAGATTCCAAATCTTTGTGAAAGATAACATTTTGATGCACTTAATTCTCTAATAGAAGTCCAAATTAGGATTTCGGGAAGTTTTCAGAGCTTGAGTCTTAGTCATGGGTGCATAGTAGAACACTTGTAACAAGAAAGAGACCACTTGATTAAAACATCGATATCTCCAAATTGACTTATTTGTTTTTAACGTTTCTAAATCTATGTGGAAGAATACATTTTGATACACTTAATACACTAATGAAAGTCCAAACTCGGATTTTGGGAAGTTTTTAAAGCTTGAGTTTTAGCTATGGGTGCATAGTAGAACACTTGAAACAAGAAAGAGAGAACTTGATTAAAACAACGATATCTCAAAATTGACTTATTTGCATTTGATGATCCCGAATCAATGTGACATTTTGATACACTTACTGCACTAATAGAAGTCCAAATTATGATTTCGTGAAGTTTTTAAAGCTTGAGTTCTAGTCATGGGTGCATAGTAGAACACTTGAAACAAGAAAGAGACTACTTGATTAAAACAACGATATCTCTAAATTGATTTATTTGCTTTTAACGATTCTGAATCTATGTGAGAGATGACATTGTGATACACTTAATACACTAATCAAAGTCCAAACTCGAATTTTGGGAAGTTTTTAAAGCTTGAGATTTAGCCATGGGTGCATAGTAGAACACTTGAAACAAGAAAGAGACAAGTTGAGTAAAGCAACGATCTCTCAAAATTAACTAATTTGCTTTTGACGATTCCGAATCTATGTGAAAAACCACATTTTGATATACTTAATGCACTAATAGAAGTCCAAATTCGGATCTCGGGAAGTTTTTAAAACTTCAGTTTTAGCCATCGGTGCATTGTAGAACACTTGAAATAAGAAAGAGACAACTTGATTAAAACAACAATATCTCGAAATTTACTTATTTGCTTTTAGCGATTCCGAATCTATGTGAAAGACGACATTTTGATACACTCAATGCACTAATAGAATTCCAAATTATGATTTCGGGAAGTTTTCAAAACTTGAGTTTTAGTCATGGGTGCATAGTAGAACACTTGGAAAAAGGAAGAGACAACTTTATTAAAACAACGATATCTGAAAATTGTCTTATTTGCTTTAAACGATTCCGAATCTTTGCGAAAGATGACATTTTGGTACACTTAATGCACTAATGAAATCCCAAATTCGGATTTCGAGTAGTTTTGAAAACTTGAGTTTTAGCCAGGGGTACATAGTAGAACACTTGAAACAGGAAAGACACAATTTTATTATAACGACGATATCTCAAAATTGAATTATTTCCTGTTAACGATTCTGAATCTATGGGAAAGAGGACATTTTGATACACTTAATAAACTAATGAAAGTCAAAACTCTGATTTTGGGAGGTTTTTAGAACTTGAGTTTTAGTCATGGGTGCATACTAGAGCACTTGGAAAAAGAAAGAGACAACTTTATTAAAACAACGATATCTCAAAATTGCCTTATTTGCTTTAAACGATTCCGAATCTTTGTGAAAGATGACATTTTGGTACACTTAATGCACTAATGAAAGTCCAAATTTGGATTTCGGGAAGTTTTGAAAACTTGAGTTTTAGCCATGGGTGCATAGTAGAACACTTGAAACAAGAAAGAGACCACTAGATTAAAACATCGATATTTCCAAATTGACTTATTTCCTTTTAACGATTATGAATCTATGTGGAAGAATACATTTTGATACACTTAATACACGAATGAAAGTCCAAACTCGGATTTTGGGAAGTTTGTACAACTTGAGTTTTAGCCATGGGTGCATAGTGAAACAAGAAAGAGAGAACTTGATTAAAACAACGATATCTCAAAATTGACTTATTTGCTTTTGATGATCCTGAATCTATGTGAAAGACGACATTTTGATACACTTAATGCACTAATAGAAGTCCAAATTATGATTTCGGGAAGTTTTTAAAACTTGAGTTTTAGTCATGGGTGCATAGTAGAACACTTGAAACAAGAAAGAGACCACTTCATTAAAACAACGATATCTCTAAATTGACTTATTTGCTTTTAACGATTCAGAATCTATGTGAAAGATGACATTTTGATACACTTAATACACTAATGAAAGTCCAAACTCAGATTTTGGGAAGTTTTAAAGCTTGAGTTTTAGCCATGGGTGCATAGTAGAACACTTGGAAAAAGAAAGAGACAACTTTATTAAAACAACGATATCTGAAAATTGTCTTATTTGCTTTAAACGATTCCGAATCTTTGCGAAAGATGACATTTTGGTACACTTAATGCACTAATGAAATCCCAAATCGGATTTCGAGTAGTTTTGAAAACTTGAATTTTAGCCAGGGGTACATAGTAGAACACTTGAAACAGGAAAGACACAATTTTATTATAACGACGATATCTCAAAATTGAATTATTTCCTTTTAACGATTCTGAATCTATGGGAAAGAGGACATTTTGATACACTTAATAAACTAATGAAAGTCAAAACTCTGATTTTGGGAGGTTTTTAGAACTTGAGTTTTAGTCATGGGTGCATACTAGAGCACTTGGAAAAAGAAAGAGACAACTTTATTAAAACAACGATATCTCAAAATTGCCTTATTTGCTTTAAACGATTCCGAATCTTTGTGAAAGATGACATTTTGGTACACTTAATGCACTAATGAAAGTCCAAATTTGGATTTCGGGAAGTTTTGAAAACTTGAGTTTTAGCCATGGGTGCATAGTAGAACACTTGAAACAAGAAAGAGACCACTTGATTAAAACATCGATATTTCCAAATTGACTTATTTGCTTTTAACGATTATGAATCTATGTGGAAGAATACATTTTGATACACTTAATACACGAATGAAAGTCCAAACTCGGATTTTGGGAAGTTTGTACAACTTGAGTTTTAGCCATGGGTGCATAGTGAAACAAGAAAGAGAGAACTTGATTAAAACAACGATATCTCAAAATTGACTTATTTGCTTTTGATGATCCTGAATCTATGTGAAAGACGACATTTTGATACACTTAATAAACTAATGAAAGTCAAAACTCTGATTTTGGGAGGTTTTTAGAACTTGAGTTTTAGTCATGGGTGCATACTAGAGCACTTGGAAAAAGAAAGAGACAACTTTATTAAAACAACGATATCTCAAAATTGCCTTATTTGCTTTAAACGATTCCGAATCTTTGTGAAAGATGACTTTTTGGTACACTTAATGCACTAATGAAAGTCCAAATTTGGATTTCGGGAAGTTTTGAAAACTTGAGTTTTAGCCATGGGTGCATAGTAGAACACTTGAAACAAGAAAGAGACCACTTGATTAAAACATCGATATTTCCAAATTGACTTATTTGCTTTTAACGATTATGAATCTATGTGGAAGAATACATTTTGATACACTTAATACACGAATGAAAGTCCAAACTCGGATTTTGGGAAGTTTGTACAACTTGAGTTTTAGCCATGGGTGCATAGTGAAACAAGAAAGAGAGAACTTGATTAAAACAACGATATCTCAAAAGTGACTTATTTGCTTTTGATGATCCTGAATCTATGTGAAAGACGACATTTTGATACACTTAATGCACTAATAGAAGTCCAAATTATGATTTCGGGAAGTTTTTAAAGCTTGAGTTTTAGTCATGGGTGCATAGTAGAACACTTGAAACAAGAAAGAGACCACTTCATTAAAACAACGATATCTCTAAATTGACTTATTTGCTTTTAACGATTCAGAATCTATGTGAAAGACGACATTTTGATACACTTAATACACTAATGAAAGTCCAAACTCAGATTTTTGGAAGTTTTAAAGCTTGAGTTTTAGCCATGGGTGCATAGTAGAACTCTTGAAACAAGAAAGAGACAAGTTGAGTAAAACAACGAGATCTCAAAATTGACTAATTTGCTTTTGACGATTCTGAATCTATGTGAAAGACCACATTTTGATATACTTAATGTACTAATAGAAGCCCAAATTCGGATCTCGGGAAGTTTATAAACTTGAGTTTCAGCCATCGGTGCAGTGTAGAACACTTGAAATAAGAAAGTGACAACACGATTAAAACAACGATATCTCCAAATTGACTTGTTTTCTTTTGGCGATTCCGAATCTATGTGGAAGTCGACATTTTGATACACTTAAGGCACTAATAGAAGTCCAAATTAGGATTTCCGAAAGTTATTAGAACTTGAGTTTTAGTCATGGGTGCATAGTAGAACACTTGGAAAAAGAAAGAGACAACTTTATTAAAACAACGATGTCTCAAAATTGCCTTATTTGCTTTAAACGATTGTGAATCTTTGTGAAAGATGACATTTTGGTACACTTAATGCACTAATGAAAGTCCAAATTTGGATTTTGGGAAGTTTTGAAAACTTGATTTTAGCCATGGGTGCATAGTAGAAGACTTCAAACAGGAAAGAAACAACTTTATTAAAACAACGTTATCTCAAAATTGACTTATTTTCTTTTAACGATTCTGAATCTATGTGAAAGACGACATTTTGATACACGTAATACACTAATGAAAGTCCAAACTCGGATTTTGGGAAGTTTCTAAAGCTTGAGTTTTAGCCATGGGTGCATAGTAGAACACTTGAAACAAGAAACAGACCCCTTGATTTAAACAACGATATCTCTAAATTGACTTATTTGCTTTTGACGATTCAGAATCTATGTGAAAGACGACATTTTGATACACTTAATGCACTAGTAGAAGTCCAAATTGAAATTTCGGGAAGTTTTTAAAACTTGCGTTTTAGCCATGGGTGGATAGTATAACACTTGAAACAAGAAAGAGACAACTTGATTAAAACAACGATATCTAAAAATTGACTAATTTGCTTTTGACGATTCCGAATCTATGTGAAGGAAGAAATTTTGACACATTTAATGCACTAATAGAAGTCCAAATTTGGATTTCGAAAAGTTTTTAAAACTTGAGTTTTAGCCATGGGTGCAGAGTAGAAGACTTCAAACAAGAAAGAGACGACTTTATTAAAACAACGATATCTCGAAATTGACATTTTTGCTTTTGACGATTCCGAATCTATGGGAAAGACGACATTTTGATACACTTAATGCACTAATAGAAGTCCAAATTGGGATTTCGGGAAGTTTTTAAAACTTGAGTTTTATCGTTGGGTGCATAGTAGAAGACTTGAAAGAAGAAAGAGACAATTTTATTAAAACAATGATATCACAAAATTCACTTATTTGCTTTAGACGATTCCTAATCTTTGCGAAAGATGACATTTTGGTACACTTAACGCACTAATGAAAGTCCAAATTCGGATTTCATGATGTTTTGAAAACATGAGTTTTAGCCATGGTTGCATAGTAGAACACTTGAAACAAGAAAGGGACAATTTTATTAAAACAACGATATCTCAAAATTGACTTGTTTGCTTTCAACGATTCTGAATCTATGTGAAAGACGACATTTTGATACACTTAATACACTAAGGAAAGACCAAACTCGGATTTCGGGAAGTTTTTAAAGCTTGAGTTTTACCCTTCGGTGCATAGTAGGAACACTTGAAGTAAGAAAGAGACCCCTTGATTAAACCAACGATATCTCAAAATTGACTTTTTTGCTTTTGAAGATTCCGAATCTATGTGAAAGATAACATTTTGATGCACTTAATTCTCTAATAGAAGTCCAAATTAGGATTTCGGGAAGTTTTCAGAGCTTGAGTCTTAGTCATGGGTGCATAGTAGAACACTTGTAACAAGAAAGAGACCACTTGATTAAAACATCGATATCTCCAAATTGACTTATTTGTTTTTAACGTTTCTAAATCTATGTGGAAGAATACATTTTGATACACTTAATACACTAATGAAAGTCCAAACTCGGATTTTGGGAAGTTTTTAAAGCTTGAGTTTTAGCTATGGGTGCATAGTAGAACACTTGAAACAAGAAAGAGAGAACTTGATTAAAACAACGATATCTCAAAATTGACTTATTTGCATTTGATAATCCCGAATCAATGTGACATTTTGTTACACTTACTGCACTAATAGAAGTCCAAATTATGATTTCGTGAAGTTTTTAAAGCTTGAGTTCTAGTCATGGGTGCATAGTAGAACACTTGAAACAAGAAAGAGACTACTTGATTAAAACAACGATATCTCTAAATTGATTTATTTGCTTTTAACGATTCTGAATCTATGTGAGAGACGACATTTTGATACACTTAATACACTAATCAAAGTCCAAACTCGAATTTTGGGAAGTTTTTAAAGCTTGAGATTTAGCCATGGGTGCATAGTAGAACACTTGAAACAAGAAAGAGACAAGTTGAGTAAAGCAACGATCTCTCAAAATTAACGAATTTGCTTTTGACGATTCCGAATCTATGTGAAAAACCACATTTTGATATACTTAATGCACTAATAGAAGTCCAAATTCGGATCTCAGGAACTTTTTAAAACTTCAGTTTTAGCCATCGGTGCATTGTAGAACACTTGAAATAAGAAAGAGACAACTTGATTAAAACAACAATATCTCGAAATTGACTTATTTGCTTTTAGCGATTCCGAATCTATGTGAAAGACGACATTTTGATACACTTAATGCACTAATAGAAGTCCAAATTAGGATTTCGGGAAGTTTTCAAAACTTGAGTTTTAGTCATGGGTGCATAGTAGAACACTTGGAAAAAGAAAGAGACAACTTTATTAAAACAACGATATCTGAAAATTGTCTTATTTGCTTTAAACGATTCCGAATCTTTGCGAAAGATGACATTTTGGTACACTTAATGCACTAATGAAATCCCAAATTCGGATTTCGAGTAGTTTTGAAAACTTGAGTTTTAGCCAGGGGTACATAGTAGAACACTTGAAACAGGAAAGACACAATTTTATTATAACGACGATATCTCAAAATTGAATTATTTCCTTTTAACGATTCTGAATCTATGGGAAAGAGGACATTTTGATACACTTAATAAACTAATGAAAGTCAAAACTCTGATTTTGGGAGGTTTTTAGAACTTGAGTTTTAGTCATGGGTGCATACTAGAGCACTTGGAAAAAGAAAGAGACAACTTTATTAAAACAACGATATCTCAAAATTGCCTTATTTGCTTTAAACGATTCCGAATCTTTGTGAAAGATGACATTTTGGTACACTTAATGCACTAATGAAAGTCCAAATTTGGATTTCGGGAAGTTTTGAAAACTTGAGTTTTAGCCATGGGTGCATAGTAGAACACTTGAAACAAGAAAGAGACCACTTGATTAAAACATCGATATTTCCAAATTGACTTATTTGCTTTTAACGATTATGAATCTATGTGGAAGAATACATTTTGATACACTTAATACACGAATGAAAGTCCAAACTCGGATTTTGGGAAGTTTGTACAACTTGAGTTTTAGCCATGGGTGCATAGTGAAACAAGAAAGAGAGAACTTGATTAAAACAACGATATCTCAAAATTGACTTATTTGCTTTTGATGATCCTGAATCTATGTGAAAGACGACATTTTGATACACTTAATGCACTAATAGAAGTCCAAATTATGATTTCGGGAAGTTTTTAAAGCTTGAGTTTTTGTCATGGGTGCATAGTAGAACACTTGAAAAGAGAAAGAGACCACTTCATTAAAACAACGATATCTCTAAATTGACTTATTTGCTTTTAACGATTCAGAATCTATGTGAAAGACGACATTTTGATACACTTAATACACTAATGAAAGTTCAAGCTCAGATTTTGGGAAGTTTTAAAGCTTGAGTTTTAGCCATGGGTGCATAGTAGAACTCTTGAAACAAGAAAGAGACAAGTTGAGTAAAACAACGAGAACTCAAAATTGACTAATTTGCTTTTGACGATTCTGAATCTATGTGAAAGACGACATTTTGATACACTTAATGCACTAATAGAAGTCCAAATTAGGATTTCGAGAAGTTTTCAAAACTTGAGTTTTAGACATGGGTGCATAGTAGAACACTTGGAAAAAGAAAGAGACAACTTTATTAAAACAACGATATCTGAAAATTGTCTTATTTGCTTTAAACGATTCTGAATCTTTGCGAAAGATGACATTTTGGTACACTTAATGCACTAATGAAATCCCAAATTCGGATTTCGAGTAGTTTTGAAAACTTGAGTTTTAGCCAGGGGTACATAGTAGAACACTTGAAACAGGAAAGACACAATTTTATTATAACAACGATATCTCAAAATTGAATTATTTCCTTTTAACGATTCTGAATCTATGTGAAAGACGACATTTTGATACACTTAATAAACTAATTAAAGTCAAAACTCTAATTTTGGGAGGTTTTTACAGCTTGAGTTTTAGCCACGGGTGCATAGTAGAACACTTGAATCAAGATAGAGATAACTTGATCAAAACAACAATATCTCAAAATTGACTTATTCGCTTTTAACAATTCCAAATCTATGTGAAAGACGATATTTTGATACACTTAATGCACTAATAGAAGTCCAATTTAGAATTTCTGGAAGTTTTTAAACTTGCGTTTTAGCCATGGGTGCATAGTAGAACACTTGAAACGAGAAAGACACAACTTGATTAAAACAACAATATCTCAAAATTCACTAATTTGCTTTTCACGATTCCGAATCCATGTGAAAGACCACATTTTGATATACTTAATGCACTAATAGAAGTCCAAATGAGAATTTCGGGAAGTTTTGAAAACTTGAGTTTTAGCCATGGATGCATAGTAGAACACTTGAAAAAAGAAAGAGACAACTTTATTAAACCTACGATATCTCAAACTTGACCTATTTGCTTTTCACGATTCAGAATCTATGTGAAAGACGACATTTTGATACACTTAATACACTAAGGAAAGACCAAACTCAGATTTTGGGAACTTTTTAAATCTTGAGTTTTAGCCTTCGGTGAACACTTGAAGTAAGAAAGAGACTGCTTGATTAAACCAACAATATCTCAAAATTGACTTTTTTTGCTTTAGAAGATTCTGAATCTATGTGAAAGACGACATTTTGATACACTTAATTCTCTAATAGAAGTTCAAATTAGGATTTCGGGAAGCTTTCAAAGCTTGAGTTTTAGTCGTGGGTGCATAGTAGAACACTTGAAACAAGAAAGAGACCACTTGATTAAAACATCGATATTTCCAAATTGACTTATTTGCTTTTAACGATTATGAATCTATGTGGAAGAATACATTTTGATACACTTAATACACGAATGAAAGTCCAAACTCGGATTTTGGGAAGTTTGTACAACTTGAGTTTTAGCCATGGGTGCATAGTGAAACAAGAAAGAGAGAACTTGATTAAAACAACGATATCTCAAAATTGACTTATTTGCTTTTGATGATCCTGAATCTATGTGAAAGACGACATTTTGATACACTTAATGCACTAATAGAAGTCCAAATTATGATTTTGGGAAGTTTTTAAAGCTTGAGTTTTAGTCATGGGTGCATAGTAGAACTCTTGAAACAAGAAAGAGACCACTTCATTAAAACAACGATATCTCTAAATTGACTTATTTGCTTTTAACGATTCAGAATCTATGTGAAAGACGACATTTTGATACACTTAATACACTAATGAAAGTCCAAACTCAGATTTTGGGAAGTTTTAAAGCTTGAGTTTTAGCCATGGGTGCATAGTAGAACTCTTGAAACAAGAAAGAGACAAGTTGAGTAAAACAACGAGATCTCAAAATTGACTAATTTGCTTTTGACGATTCTGAATCTATGTGAAAAACCACATTTTGATATACTTAATGCACTAATAGAAGTCCAAATTCGGATCTCGGGAAGTTTTTAAAACTTCAGTTTTAGCCATCGGTGCATTGTAGAACACTTGAAATAAGAAAGAGACAACTTGATTAAAACAACAATATCTCGAAATTGACTTATTTGCTTTTAGCGATTCCGAATCTATGTGAAAGACGACATTTTGATACACTTAATGCACTAATAGAAGTCCAAATTAGGATTTCGGGAAGTTTTCAAAACTTGAGTTTTAGTCATGGGTGCATAGTAGAACACTTGGAAAAAGAAAGAGACAACTTTATTAAAACAACGATATCTGAAAATTGTCTTATTTGCTTTAAACGATTCCGAATCTTTGCGAAAGATGACATTTTGGTACACTTAATGCACTAATGAAATCCTAAATTCGGATTTCGAGTAGTTTTGAAAACTTGAGTTTTAGCCAGGGGTACATAGTAGAACACTTGAAACAGGAAAGACACAATTTTATTATAACGACGATATCTCAAAATTGAATTATTTCCTTTTAACGATTCTGAATCTATGGGAAAGACGACATTTTGATACACTTAATAAACTAATGAAAGTCAAAACTCTGATTTTGGGAGGTTTTTAGAACTTGAGTTTTAGTCATGGGTGCATACTAGAGCACTTGGAAAAAGAAAGAGACAACTTTATTAAAACAACGATATCTCAAAATTGCCTTATTTGCTTTAAACGATTCCGAATCTTTGTGAAAGATGACATTTTGGTACACTTAATGCACTAATGAAAGTCCAAATTTGGATTTCGGGAAGTTTTGAAAACTTGAGTTTTAGCCATGGGTGCATAGTAGAACACTTGAAACAAGAAAGAGACCACTTGATTAAAACATCGATATTTCCAAATTGACTTATTTGCTTTTAACGATTATGAATCTATGTGGAAGAATACATTTTGATACACTTAATACACGAATGAAAGTCCAAACTCGGATTTTGGGAAGTTTGTACTGAAAGATTTCTTATGGAACAATAGCGGAATAGAAATCTTACTTTGCTAGGATCGATTTGATGTAAAACACAACTCCACACCAAGGGTAATTTGATTACCAACTTAAAGAAGCAGCAACCAAAATACTTTCACAACCCAATGTGCCTTCTCTTTACTAGTCTCTTACCTTTACTTGTAATATCCAAATAAAGGGCTCTCAAAATGATGCCTTGGATGAAATGGGTGGTGGTCTATTTATAATGGACTGCCACCCCTTCCCAAAGGACTTGTCTTTGGAGAAAGGGTGCTTGTAACCTTCCAAGTAACCACCCTTAACCAACTTGGTGTAACCACCCATAATGGTGGCCTTTCATCCATAAGGAAGAGAGAGAGATTTATGTGTTGCCATGTGTCAGCACGTGGTTAAGTCACATGTCAATTGACTAGTAGTCCATGTAAGCTGCCATGTCATCACCCGATGACATGTCACTGCCACCTCACTATCACTCAGCTAGTGTCACTACCCCGAGCTGGGTCCAACTACCTTGAGTTGACTTGAGCTAGAGTGAGCTAGGTGAGCTAGAGTGAGCTGGAGTGAGTTAGCTTAAGCTACTGTGAGCTATTCAAAACTCACGTTGAGCTATCTCTAGCTATCTCATGAACACATTGCTGCTAAGCAATTCATGATCCATCTGATCAAGTTTAACTTGTGCGTACACAAGTATTCGCTCAAATTCCAACAGCTCCCACTCGCACATGGTAAACTTGAACCAATCATCAGTAACACATCAAGAACACATAAAAACAAATGCAGACTCATACAAGGCATATGGGCCGTGACCCTTTGGCGAAAGTTGAGTTTTTCTTACTATGCAACTGTTAAGTTAGACATAGCAGATTTTCTCAAATCGATGTGACCTACCTACCTAAATAGATAGTCGTCAAAATGACTCCCACTATCATTAGCATTAATGGTTATAACCATTAAGTTCGCCTGATACCTAAGACTTGTTGTTACACAATGTTTGGCTACTTTCAATCCCTTTTGTGAGTTGAAACTAATTCAAACTCATGAACCGTACCAAACAACGAGTACTCATGCTTTAAACCGCTGTGCAGTGGAGTCTTGTTTCACTGAGAAACATATGATCCGGATCGATTCCACATACAAGCGACAGTGTATTCAAACAAAGTCTTTCCTTTTGAACTCACTATCTTACAACTACAAGTTATTTAATTGCCCAACAAAGAAACCGACAGACCGCATATTCTCATGGTCATAGGTTACCCATCAAAGCAACATAAATAACTCATAATCACAAAATAGTAGTCAATAGTCACTAAAGGCATACAAAAAAATGAGAAGCTCACACAACATAAGAGATAGGGATCACTCTTAGTTACTTCTCGGCGGTCACTATATTAAATATACACACATGGTATGAGACATGTGCCACGGTATCACAAGCCACGTAAATGATTTACTACAAGAACCACCCAAATTCTCCCACTTAAATCATGTATAGTGGAATTCTACCAAGTGTACCCACTCAAAGAAATGGTCTCGTTCAACTTGGAGTGTATGTCAAGATTTGAATTATAAATACCGTGCAGACACTGACCAAAACACACATGTTTTGGTTGAACTTCTTTAGGAAGTCCTATCTGGTTCATAGGTTGAGCAATAGATGTGGGGTACATATATGCTCGGTGAATCACACATCACCTCATCTTGAGGTTCTAACACAAAGAACTCATCAAGGCGACTATCATACTCAAGATCACATCCACAAAATAATGTGACTACCTCGAACAATCATCTCATGATTATGTTGGTATTTGAGTAAGTCTTATCCTTAGTTCACAAACTAAGGGCGGATTGCCCATGTGAGAGAGCCAATCCTCAACCTATACTTGACATATCCTTTAAGTGTTATGGAATATACTAATGGTAATGAAAAGAATACATCTACTCATTTCATTAATAAAACAACCTTGAATACAATATGGTTTGCATGTTACAAGGAAGTACAATCATATCCTACGCAACCCCATTGCTTGAACATGACGGACAAATAAATTAGGTGGTATAGGCTTAGTTAAAGGATCTGCCACCATAGCCGTCGTAGGTATATATTTCAAACAAACTTCCTCGGACTCAAGTGCATCTCTCACAAAATTATATTTTATCCCAATATGCTTGGTTTTCCCATGATACTTTGGATCCTTTGTATAAGCCAAAGCTGCTTGACTATCACAGCATATTGTGATAGGCTCGTTCTTCCAAGGCATTATACTTAAATGGGAAATAAAACGACCAAGCCATATGGCTTCTTGTACTGCAGCAGCACTCGCCACAAACTCAGCCTCCATGGTGGATAAAGCCGTACAAGTTTGCTTCTTGCTACTCCAAGAAATAGCTCCACTGTTTAGCAGAAAAATATAACCAGATGTAGATTTGCATCTATCCTTATCACCTCCCCAATCAGCATCCGTGTATCCAACAAACTGTAAACTACCACCTTGGTAGCATAAACAATAATCTTTCGTACCTTTGAGGTAACGAAAAATCCTTTTGATACACTTCCAATGCTGACTTCCAGGGTTGGATTGATACCTGGCTAATAACCCAACAGCTTGACTTATATCAGGCCGTGTACACATCATGGCATACATTAGGCTCCCTATAGCACTTGAATATGGAACTTGTTCCATTTCATGTTTCTCTTGAGGGTTTTGTGGACACATTGCCTCACTAATTTTGGCATTATGGGCAATCGGGGTATTCATTGGTTTAGCATCCTTCATATGGAAGCGTTCAAGAATCTTATCTATATAAGTTTCTTGAGATAGAGCTAACAACTTTGTAGCCCGATTCCTTAGAATCTGGACTCCAAGGATGTATGCAGCTTCTCCCATATCTTTCATTTCAAAGGTTGATGATAACCATCCTTTGATGACTTTCAAAAACCCTTTGTTATTACTTGCTAATAGAATGTCATCTACATATAGTGACATGATCACAAATTTGTCCTTGGAATGCAAGACATATACACAATGATCTTCATCCATCATTTTGAAACCATAGCTCAAAATTGATTGATGGAATTTTAGGTACCACTGCCTAGAAGCTTGCTTCAGGCCGTATATCGACTTCATTAAGTGACATACCTTTTGTTCTTGACCATTTTCGACATAACCCGCTGGTTGTGTCATATAGATTTCTTCACTCAAATCACCATTGAGGAAGGCAGTCTTAACATCCATTTGATGTAATTCCAAGTCCATATGGGCTACTATTGCAAGTATTATCCTAATGGAGTTAAACCTGACAACAGGTGAGAAAGTGTCTTGATAATCAACACCTTCTACCTGTGTGTACCCTTTGGCAACCAATCGTGCCTTGTACCTATCAATGGAACCATCTGCTTTTCGCTTGATTCGAAAAACCCATTTGTTCCCAATTGCTTTCCTCCCTTGTGGAAGATCAACCAAGTCCCAGACATGGTTATCCCTCATAGAATTTAGTTCTTCTTCCATAGCCATTTTCCACTTATCTGAATCAAGACTATTAAGTGCATCCTTAATAGTGCGAGGTTCATCATCCACCTCAGGTGAAACCATGTTCACTTCATCATTTAGAATCCACCACTTCTTTGGTCTTCTAAATATTCTTGAGGACCTACGCACACTAGGAGAAGCATCATGATGCACATCATCATCATGTTGTTCAGGAGGTTGATCATCTTCGACCAATTCTTGATGTTGATCTATTTGATCACTTTCTTGTGTGGGCATATCTTGATCATTGTTAGTCACATCTTGACCAACTTCAGTTGGATGCTCAATGCTCCCACTCAACCCAACATTCCCAAACACTCCTTGTGGTGTAGGTATAGTTGATACATTGTGAGTATCAACTTGTGAGTCAGACATTTCATAAAAGGAAACTCCTGTAGAAACATTCCCTTTTCTTGGAAACTCATTTTCCAAAAATACTACATCCCTTGAATCAAATTCAGGTCTTTTACTCCCTTCCTCTAAATCAGCAAACACATAGCCTTTAGAGTGTTCGCAGTACCTAAGGAAAACACATTTCTTTCCTTTTGGTCCTAACTTACCAAATTCAGATTTGGTGTTATGGACATAGGCTGCACAGCCCCAAGGCCTTAAATTACTCAAATTTGGCCTCCTTTTAGTCCATAACTCATAAGGAGTAGAAGATACTGATTTGGAGGGCATTCGATTGAGCACATATGTTGCTGTTAGCAACGCATCTCCCCAATAAGACATATCTAAGTTGGCTTGAGCCATCATAGATCTCACCATGTCTAAGAGTGTGCGATTCTTCCTTTCGGCCACTCCATTTTGTTGGGGTGTATCTGGAATAGTAAGCTGCCTTTCTATTCCTTTTTGCTCACAGAACCCCTTAAACAAATTAGACATATACTCACCTCCACGATCTGTCCTTAGACATTTGATCGTAGTGTTAAGTTGATTCTCAACCAATTGCACATATGCCAAGAAACAACTCATTGCTTCACTTTTAAACTTTAACAAGTACACATGTGTATAACGAGTATAGTCATCAGTGAATGTGAGGAAATATCTAAACCCTTGTCTAGATATCACATTCAAGGGACCACATATGTCAGAATGTACTAAAGCTAATGGAAACTGAACTCGGGACCCTTTCCCAAAAGGTTTCCTACTCATCTTTCCAGCAAGGCAATATTCACACGTAGGAAGAGATACATTTCTCAAAGAACCAAGTAAGCCTTCTTTGGCTAACCTTTTCATTCTTGATTCTCCTACATGCCCTAATCTTGAATGCCATAAACATTCATCTTGCCTTTCAGCTATAAGACAATGAGTGTTTGAATTTTCATTTGAAGAATTCAAAACAAAGAAACCATCATGTAAGAAACCAGAACCAACAAACTTTTTATTGGAAAATAGATCCACTTTATTTCCACGAAATATTAATTCATAACCATAATACAAAAGACAAGATACAGAAATCAAGTTTCTTCTAATTTGAGGTACATAGAGTACATCTACTAAATGGAGACAATGTCCATCCTTTATCGAAATTTCACAAATCCCGATTCCTTGTACTTCAAGTCGTGCATTATTTCCGACATATACCCACTTGGTATTTGGTGGAATCTTCCTAAAATGCACGAACAACTCACGATCCTTTATGATGTGACTGGTTGCTCCTGAATCCAGAACCCATCCTGAGTTAGAATCAACCATGAAAGTACATGATGCAACTAATGCATCAAATGTAAAAGGAGTAAAGTGTACCTTTGGTATAGTGCAATCACGTGCAAAATGACCCTTTTGGCCACAGTTGAAGCACTTGATTTTCTTGGGATCCTTTCCCTTCTTGGGATCTTTTCCCTTCTTGTCTTTGCCCTTCTTTACAGACAACTTTCCATTCATTCTTTTCCCTTTCTTGAAACCTTTGTTCCACTTCTTCTTTTTAGAAGTATTACCTTCAGCTACAAAAGCTTTAGGGTTAGTAATATCCATCACTTCTGTTTCCAAAAGCAAATGACGGGCAATATCCTCAAAGGTCTTAATTTCAGTGTTGTGTCGCAAATTGATCTTTATCAATTGCCACTCACTATCGGGAAGTGAACGAATGACAGCTTGCACTTGTTGTTCATCAGTTAGAGTATGTCCCACAGCCTTTAATCCAGTGATCATTTTGGACATCTCTCGTAGATGCCTTCCCATTGTATGATCAGGCTTTTTCATATAATTCTCAAATTTGAGAATTAGTGCTCTTTGCCTCTCCAGAGAGATGCTACCAAACTTTTCCTTAGCCTTGTCCCATATGGCTTTGGCTGATTCGAGCACAACGAAATCCACCATGATGTCATCAATCATTGCACTAAGCAAAGTGATTCTTGCCATGGTATCTTTCTTTTTGAAATTGACATAATCCATCTTTTGCTGGGACGTTGCCTTGTCACCGGGATCTATCATGGTTTCGGTGATCATTTCAAGGGTTTCTTGCTCAATTAGTATGAATTGAATCTTTTGTTGCCATATAGCATAATTGTCACCATCAAGCTTCAAATCTTTATTGAGCTCGGCGATTATGCCCTTAGTAGCATTAGCCATCTACATGCACATGCACATGCATCCATTAGCAACTTGTCCATAACTTTTCATTCAAAGCATTATACTAAACAACTAATCAAATAACATACACACTCCATCCAAAAGTATGTTTTTATCATACAATCAAAATCTCGTATGCATGCATATGATCAGCATGTTTAATAAAATATGTGAATGACAATACAGCCTTCTCTTTTTATATTTGCTGTAGATCCAAGGTATGATAATCAGTTATAACTGTAGATCAATATCGAGGATAATCAGCCTATTAACTCAAGCTGTAGATCCAAGATATGATAATCAGTAGTAACTGTAGATCAATACCAAGGATAATCAGCCTATTGACTTTAAGATCAATCATAACTTGCTGTAGATCCAAGGTATGATAATCAGTCGTAACTGTAGATCAATACCAAGGATAATCAGCCTATTGACTCTAAGATCAATCATAACTTGCTGTAGATCCAAGGTATGATAATCAGTCGTAACTGTAGATCAATACCAAGGATAATCAGCCTATACACTCAAGTCGGGTCTTACCGATACAAAGATCAGCATAGCCCGTTCTTGAGTCCATTTTCTTTAAGCATGGATTTTCATCTTAAAAGGAACCAAATATATATGATACATCATAACAAAATAACATGTATCATAAAACTGAAACAATTTAGTAAGAATATGAATTCATAATATTGCTTTAGTCAAGGCCAAATAAGATGAAATAAAAGAAAAATAGAAGAGAGAGCAAAAGGCACAAAACCTTGGCTCTGATACCACTGAAAGATTTCTTATGGAACAATAGCGGAATAGAAATCTTACTTTGCTAGGATCGATTTGATGTAAAACACAACTCCACACCAAGGGTAATTTGATTACCAACTTAAAGAAGCAGCAACCAAAATACTTTCACAACCCAATGTGCCTTCTCTTTACTAGTCTCTTACCTTTACTTGTAATATCCAAATAAAGGGCTCTCAAAATGATGCCTTGGATGAAATGGGTGGTGGTCTATTTATAATGGACTGCCACCCCTTCCCAAAGGACTTGTCTTTGGAGAAAGGGTGCTTGGAACCTTCCAAGTAACCACCCATAACCACCCTTAACCAACTTGGTGTAACCACCCATAATGGTGGCCTTTCATCCATAAGGAAGAGAGAGAGATTTATGTGTTGCCATGTGTCAGCACGTGGTTAAGTCACATGTCAATTGACTAGTAGTCCATGTAAGCTGCCATGTCATCACCCGATGACATGTCACTGCCACCTCACTATCACTCAGCTAGTGTCACTACCCCAAGCTGGGTCCAACTACCTTGAGTTGACTTGAGCTAGAGTGAGCTAGGTGAGCTAGAGTGAGCTGGAGTGAGTTAGCTTAAGCTACTGTGAGCTATTCAAAACTCACGTTGAGCTATCTCTAGCTATCTCATGAACACATTGCTGCTAAGCAATTCATGATCCATCTGATCAAGTTTAACTTGTGCGTACACAAGTATTCGCTCAAATTCCAACATGTACAACTTGAGTTTTAGCCATGGGTGCATAGTGAAACAAGAAAGAGAGAACTTGATTAAAACAACGATATCTCAAAATTGACTTATTTGCTTTTGATGATCCTGAATCTATGTGAAAGAGACAACTTGAGTTTTAGTCAAGGGTGCATAGTAGAACACTTGGAAAAAGAAAGAGACAACTTTATTAAAACAACGATGTCTCAAAATTGCCTTATTTGCTTTAAACGATTGTGAATCTTTGTGAAAGATGACATTTTGGTACACTTAATGCACTAATGAAAGTCCAAATTTGGATTTTGGGAAGTTTTGAAAACTTGAGTTTTAGCCATGGGTGCATAGTAGAAGACTTCAAACAGGAAAGAAACAACTTTATTAAAACAACGTTATCTCAAAACTGACTTATTTTCTTTTAACGATTCTGAATCTATGTGAAAGACGATATTTTGATACACGTAATACACTAATGAAAGTCCAAACTCGGATTTTGGGAAGTTTCTAAAGCCTGAGTTTTAGCCATGGGTGCATAGTAGAACACTTGAAACAAGAAACAGACCCCTTGATTTAAACAACGATATCTCTAAATTGACTTATTTGCTTTTGACGATTCAGAATCTATGTGAAAGACGACATTTTGATACACTTAATGCACTAGTAGAAGTCCAAATTGAAATTTCGGGAAGTTTTTAAAACTTGCGTTTTAGCCATGGGTGGATAGTATAACACTTGAAACAAGAAAGAGACAACTTGATTAAAACAACGATATCTAAAAATTGACTAATTTGCTTTTGACGATTCCGAATCTATGTGAAGGAAGAAATTTTGACACACTTAATGCACTAATAGAAGTCCAAATTTGGATTTCGAAAAGTTTTTAAAACTTGAGTTTTAGCCAAGGGTGTAGAGTAGAAGACTTCAAACAAGAACGAGACGACTTTATTAAAACAACGATATCTCGAAATTGACATTTTTGCTTTTGACGATTCCGAATCTATGGGAAAGACGACATTTTGATACACTTAATGCACTAATAGAAGTCCAAATTGGGATTTCGGGAAGTTTTTAAAAGTTGAGTTTTATCGTTGGGTGCATAGTAGAAGACTTGAAAGAAGAAAGAGACAATTTTATTAAAACAATGATATCACAAAATTCACTTATTTGCTTTAGACGATTCCTAATCTTTGCGAAAGATGACATTTTGGTACACTTAACGCACTAATGAAAGTCCAAATTCGGATTTCATGATGTTTTGAAAACATGAGTTTTAGCCATGGCTGCATAGTAGAACACTTGAAACAAGAAAGAGACAATTTTATTAAAACAACGATATCTCAAGATTGACTTATTTGCTTTTGATGATCCCGAATCTATGTGAAAGACGACATTTTGATACACTTAATTCTCTAATAGAAGTCCAAATTAGGATTTCGGGAAGTTTTCAGAGCTTGAGTCTTAGTCATGGGTGCATAGTAGAACACTTGAAACAAGAAAGAGACCACTTGATTAAAACATCGATATCTCCAAATTGACTTATTTGCTTTTAACGTTTCTAAATCTATGTGGAAGAATACATTTTGATACACTTAATACACTAATGAAAGTCCAAACTCGGATTTTGGGAAGTTTTTAAAGCTTGAGTTTTAGCTATGGATGCATAGTAGAACACTTGAAACAAGAAAGAGAGAACTTAATTAAAACAACGATATCTCAAAATTGACTTATTTGCTTTGATGATCCTGAATCTATGTGAAAGACGACATTTTGATACACTTAATGCACTAATAGAAGTCCAAATCATGATTTCGGGAAGTTTTTAAAGCTTGAGTTTTAGTCATGGGTGCATAGTAGAACACTTGAAACAAGAAAGAGACCACTTCATTAAAACAACGATATCTCTAAATTGACTTATTTGCTTTTAATGATTCAGAATCTACGTGAAAGACGACATTTTGATACACTTAATACACTAATGAAAGTCCAAACTCAGATTTTGGGAAGTTTTAAAGCTTGAGTTTTAGCCATGGGTGCATAGTAGAACTCTTGAAACAAGAAAGAGACAAGTTGAGTAAAGCAACGAGATCTCAAAATTGACTAATTTGCTTTTGACGATTCTGAATCTATGTGAAAGACCACATTTTGATATACTTAATGTACTAATAGAAGCCCAAATTCGGATCTCGAGAAGTTTATAAACTTGAGTTTTAGCCATCGGTGCAGTGTATAACACTTCAAATAAGAAAGAGACAACTTGATTAAAACAACGATATCTCCAAATTGACTTATTTTCTTTTGGCTATTCCGAATCTATGTGGAAGTCGACATTTTGATACACTTAAGGCACTAATAGAAGTCCAAATTAGGATTTCCGAAAGTTATTAGAATTTGTGTTTTAGTCATGGGTGCATAGTAGAACACCTGGAAAAAGAAAGAGACAACTTTATTAAAACAACGATATCTCAAAATTGCCTTATTTGCTTTAAACGATTGTGAATCTTTGTGAAAGATGACATTTTGGTACACTTAATGCACTAATGAAAGTCCAAATTTGGATTTTGGGAAGTTTTGAAAACTTGAGTTTTAGCCATGGGTGCATAGTAGAAGACTTCAAACAGGAAAGAAACAACTTTATTAAAACAACGTTATCTCAAAATTGACTTATTTTCTTTTAACGATTCTGAATCTATGTGAAAGACGATATTTTGATACACGTAATACACTAATGAAAGTCCAAACTCGGATTTTCAGAAGTTTCTAAAGCCTGAGTTTTAGCCATGGCTGCATAGTAGAACACTTGAAACAAGAAACAGACCCCTTGATTTAAACAACGATATCTCTAAATTGACTTATTTGCTTTTGACGATTCAGAATCTATGTGAAAGACGACATTTTGATACACTTAATGCACTAGTAGAAGTCCAAATTGAAATTTCGGGAAGTTTTTAAAACTTGCGTTTTAGCCATGGGTGGATAGTATAACACTTGAAACAAGAAAGAGACAACTTGATTAAAACAACGATATCTAAAAATTGACTAATTTGCTTTTCACGATTCCGAATCTATGTGAAGGAAGAAATTTTGACACACTTAATGCACTAATAGAATTCCAAATTTGGATTTCGAAAAGTTTTTAAAACTTGAGTTTTAGCCATGGGTGCAGAGTAGAAGACTTCAAACAAGAAAGAGACGACTTTATTAAAACAACGATATCTCGAAATTGACATTTTTGCTTTTGACGATTCCGAATCTATGGGAAAGACGACATTTTGAAACACTTAATGCACTAATAGAAGTCCAAATTGGGATTTCGGGAAGTTTTTAAAAGTTGAGTTTTATCGTTGGGTGCATAGTAGAAGACTTGAAAGAAGAAAGAGACAATTTTATTAAAACAATGATATCACAAAATTCACTTATTTGCTTTAGACGATTCCTAATCTTTGCGAAAGATGACATTTTGGTACACTTAACGCACTAATGAAAGTCCAAATTCGGATTTCATGATGTTTTGAAAACATGAGTTTTAGCCAAGGTTGCATAGTAGAACACTTGAAACAAGAAAGAGACAATTTTATTAAAACTACGATATCTCAAAATTGACTTATTTGCTTTCAACGATTCTGAATCTATGTGAAAGACGACATTTTGATACACTTAATACACTAAGGAAAGACCAAACTCGGATTTCGAGAAGTTTTTAAAGCTTGAGTTTTACCCTTCGGTGCATAGTAGGAACACTTGAAGTAAGAAAGAGACCGCTTGATTAAACAACGATATCTCTAAATTGACTTATTTGCTTTTGACGATTCAGAATCTATGTGAAAGACGACATTTTGATACACTTAATGCACTATTAGAAGTCCAAATTGAAATTTCGGGAAGTTTTAAAACTTGTGTTTTAGCCATGGGTGGATAGTATAACACTTGAAACAAGAAAGAGACAACTTGATTAAAACAACGATATCTAAAAATTGACTAATTTGCTTTTGACGATTCCGAATCTATGTGAAGGAAGAAATTTTGACACACTTAATGCACTAATAGAAGTCCAAATTTGGATTTCGAAAAGTTTTTAAAACTTGAGTTTTAGCCATGGGTGTAGAGTAGAAGACTTCAAACAAGAAAGAGACGACTTTATTAAAACAACGATATCTCAAAATTGACTTTTTTGCTTTTGAAGATTCCGAATCTATGTGAAAGATAACATTTTGATGCACTTAATTCTCTAATAGAAGTCCAAATTAGGATTTCGAGAAGTTTTCAGAGCTTGAGTCTTAGTCATGGGTGCATAGTAGAACACTTGAAACAAGAAAGAGACCACTTGATTAAAACATCGATATCTCCAAATTGACTTATTTGTTTTTAAAGTTTCTAAATCTATGTGGAAGAATACATTTTGATACACTTAATACACTAATGAAAGTCCAAACTCGGGTTTTGGGAAGTTTTTAAAGCTTGAGTTTTAGCTATGGGTGCATAGTAGAACACTTGAAACAAGAAAGAGAGAATTTGATTAAAACAACGATATCTCAAAATTGACTTATTTGCATTTGATGATCCCGAATCAATGTGACATTTTGATACACTTACTGCACTAATAGAAGTCCAAATTATGATTTCGTGAAGTTTTTAAAGCTTGAGTTCTAGTCATGGGTGCATAGTAGAACACTTGAAACAAGAAAGAGACTACTTGATTAAAACAACGACGATATCTCTAAATTGATTTATTTGCTTTTAACGATTCTGAATCTATGTGAGAGACGACATTTTGATACACTTAATACACTAATCAAAGTCCAAACTCGAATTTTGGGAAGTTTTTAAAGCTTGAGATTTAGCCATGGGTGCATAGTAGAACACTTGAAACAAGAAAGAGACAAGTTGAGTAAAGCAACGATCTCTCAAAATTAACTAATTTGCTTTTGACGATTCCGAATCTATGTGAAAAACCACATTTTGATATACTTAATGCACTAATAGAAGTCCAAATTCGGATCTCGGGAAGTTTTTAAAACTTCAGTTTTAGCCATCGGTGCATTGTAGAACACTTGAAATAAGAAAGAGACAACTTGATTAAAACAACAATATCTCGAAATTGACTTATTTGCTTTTAGCGATTCCGAATCTATGTGAAAGACGACATTTTGATACACTTAATGCACTAATAGAAGTCCAAATTAGGATTTCGGGAAGTTTTCAAAACTTGAGTTTTAGTCATGGGTGCATTGTAGAACACTTGGAAAAAGAAAGAGACAACTTTATTAAAACAACGATATCTGAAAATTGTCTTATTTGCTTTAAACGATTCCGAATCTTTGCGAAAGATGACATTTTGGTACACTTAATGCACTAATGAAATCCCAAATTCGGATTTCGAGTAGTTTTGAAAACTTGAGTTTTAGCCAGGGGTACATAGTAGAACACTTGAAACAGGAAAGACACAATTTTATTATAACGACGATATCTCAAAATTGAATTATTTCCTTTTAACGATTCTGAATCTATGGGAAAGACGACATTTTGATACACTTAATAAACTAATGAAAGTCAAAACTCTGATTTTGGGAGGTGTTTAGAACTTGAGTTTTAGTCATGGGTGCATACTAGAGCACTTGGAAAAAGAAAGAGACAACTTTATTAAAACAACGATATCTCAAAATTGCCTTATTTGCTTTAAACGATTCCGAATCTTTGTGAAACATGACATTTTGGTACACTTAATGCACTAATGAAAGTCCAAATTTGGATTTCGGGAAGTTTTGAAAACTTGAGTTTTAGCCATGGGTGCATAGTAGAAGACTTCAAACAGGAAAGAAACAACTTTATTAAAACAACGTTATCTCAAAATTGACTTATTTTCTTTTAACGATTCTGAATCTATGTGAAAGACGACATTTTGATACACGTAATACACTAATGAAAGTCCAAACTCGGATTTTGGGAAGTTTCTAAAGCTTGAGTTTTAGCCATGGGTGCATAGTAGAACACTTGAAACAAGAAACAGACCCCTTGATTTAAACAACGATATCTCTAAATTGACTTATTTGCTTTTGACGATTCAGAATCTATGTGAAAGACGACATTGTGATACGCTTAATGCACTAGTAGAAGTCCAAATTGAAATTTCGGGAAGTTTTTAAAACTTGCGTTTTAGCCATGGGTGGATAGTATAACACTTGAAACAAGAAAGAGACAACTTGATTAAAACAACGATATCTAAAAATTGACTAATTTGCTTTTGACGATTCCGAATCTATGTGAAGGAAGAAATTTTGACACACTTAATGCACTAATAGAAGTCCAAATTTGGATTTCGAAAAGTTTTTAAAACTTGAGTTTTAGCCATGGGTGCAGAGTAGAAGACTTCAAACAAGAAAGAGACGACTTTATTAAAACAACGATATCTCGAAATTGACAATTTTGCTTTTGACGATTCCGAATCTATGGGAAAGACGACATTTTGATACACTTAATGCACTAATAGAAGTCCAAATTGGGATTTCGGGAAGTTTTTAAAAGTTGAGTTTTATCGTTGGGTGCATAGTAGAAGACTTGAAAGAAGAAAGAGACAATTTTATTAAAACAATGATATCACAAAATTCACTTATTTGCTTTAGACGATTCATAATCTTTGCGAAAGATGACATTTTGGTACACTTAACGCACTAATGAAAGTCCAAATTCGGATTTCATGATGTTTTGAAAACATGAGTTTTAGCCATGGTTGCATAGTAGAACACTTGAAAAAAGAACGAGACAATTTTATTAAAACAACGATATCTCAAAATTGACTTATTTGCTTTCAACGATTCTGAATCTATGTGAAAGACGACATTTTGATACACTTAATACACTAAGGAAAGACCAAACTCAGATTTCGGGAAGTTTTTAAAGCTTGACTTTTACCCTTCGGTGCATAGTAGGAACACTTGAAGTAAGAAAGAGACCACTTGATTAAACCAACGATATCTCAAAATTGACTTTTTTGCTTTGGAAGATTCCGAATCTATGTGAAAGATGACATTTTGATGCACTTAATTCTCTAATAGAAGTCCAAATTAGGATTTCGGGAAGTTTTCAGAGCTTGAGTCTTAGTCATGGGTGCATAGTAGAACACTTGTAACAAGAAAGAGACCACTTGATTAAAACATCGATATCTCCAAATTGACTTATTTGCTTTTAACGTCTCTAAATCTATGTGGAAGAATACATTTTGATACACTTAATACACTAATGAAAGTCCAAACTCGGATTTTGGGAAGTTTTTAAAGCTTGAGTTTTAGCTATGGGTGCATAGTAGAACACTTGAAACAAGAAAGAGAGAACTTGATTAAAACAACGATATCTCAAAATTGACTTATTTGCTTTGATGATCCTGAATCTATGTGAAAGACGACATTTTGATACACTTAATGCACTAATAGAAGTCCAAATCATGATTTCGGGAAGTTTTTAAAGCTTGAGTTTTAGTCATGGGTGCATAGTAGAACACTTGAAACAAGAAAGAGACCACTTCATTAAAACAACGATATCTCTAAATTGACTTATTTGCTTTTAATGATTCAGAATCTACGTGAAAGACGACATTTTGATACACTTAATACACTAATGAAAGTCCAAACTCAGATTTTGGGAAGTTTTAAAGCTTGAGTTTTAGCCATGGGTGCATAGTAGAACTCTTGAAACAAGAAAGAGACAAGTTGAGTAAAACAACGAGATCTCAAAATTGACTAATTTGCTTTTGACGATTCTGAATCTATGTGAAAGACCACATTTTGATATACTTAATGTACTAATAGAAGCCCAAATTCGGATCTCGAGAAGTTTATAAACTTGAGTTTTAGCCATCGGTGCAGTGTATAACACTTCAAATAAGAAAGAGACAACTTGATTAAAACAACGATATCTCCAAATTGACTTATTTTCTTTTGGCTATTCCGAATCTATGTGGAAGTCGACATTTTGATACACTTAAGGCACCAATAGAAGTCCAAATTAGGATTTCCGAAAGTTATTAGAATTTGTGTTTTAGTCATGGGTGCATAGTAGAACACTTGGAAAAAGAAAGAGACAACTTTATTAAAACAACGATATCTCAAAATTGCCTTATTTGCTTTAAACGATTGTGAATCTTTGTGAAAGATGACATTTTGGTACACTTAATGCACTAATGAAAGTCCAAATTTGGATTTTAAGAAGTTTTGAAAACTTGAGTTTTAGCCATGGGTGCATAGTAGAAGACTTCAAACAGGAAAGAAACAACTTTATTAAAACAACGTTATCTCAAAATTGACTTATTTTCTTTTAACGATTCTGAATCTATGTGAAAGACGATATTTTGATACACGTAATACACTAATGAAAGTCCAAACTCGGATTTTCGGAAGTTTCTAAAGCCTGAGTTTTAGCCATGGCTGCATAGTAGAACACTTGAAACAAGAAACAGACCCCTTGATTTAAACAACGATATCTCTAAATTGACTTATTTGCTTTTGACGATTCAGAATCTATGTGAAAGACGACATTTTGATACACTTAATGCACTAGTAGAAGTCCAAATTGAAATTTCGGGAAGTTTTTAAAACTTGCGTTTTAGCCATGGGTGGATAGTATAACACTTGAAACAAGAAAGAGACAACTTGATTAAAACAACGATATCTAAAAATTGACTAATTTGCTTTTCACGATTCCGAATCTATGTGAAGGAAGAAATTTTGACACACTTAATGCACTAATAGAATTCCAAATTTGGATTTCGAAAAGTTTTTAAAACTTGAGTTTTAGCCATGGGTGCAGAGTAGAAGACTTCAAACAAGAAAGAGACGACTTTATTAAAACAACGATATCTCGAAATTGACAATTTTGCTTTTGACGATTCCGAATCTATGGGAAAGACGACATTTTGATACACTTAATGCACTAATAGAAGTCCAAATTGGGATTTCGGGAAGTTTTTAAAAGTTGAGTTTTATCGTTGGGTGCATAGTAGAAGACTTGAAAGAAGAAAGAGACAATTTTATTAAAACAATGATATCACAAAATTCACTTATTTGCTTTAGACGATTCCTAATCTTTGCGAAAGATGACATTTTGGTACACTTAACGCACTAATGAAAGTCCAAATTCGGATTTCATGATGTTTTGAAAACATGAGTTTTAGCCATGGTTGCATAGTAGAACACTTGAAAAAAGAACGAGACAATTTTATTAAAACAACGATATCTCAAAATTGACTTATTTGCTTTCAACGATTCTGAATCTATGTGAAAGACGACATTTTGATACACTTAATACACTAAGGAAAGACCAAACTCAGATTTCGGGAAGTTTTTAAAGCTTGACTTTTACCCTTCGGTGCATAGTAGGAACACTTGAAGTAAGAAAGAGACCACTTGATTAAACCAACGATATCTCAAAATTGACTTTTTTGCTTTTGAAGATTCCGAATCTATGTGAAAGATGACATTTTGATGCACTTAATTCTCTAATAGAAGTCCAAATTAGGATTTCGGGAAGTTTTCAGAGCTTGAGTCTTAGTCATGGGTGCATAGTAGAACACTTGAAACAAGAAAGAGACCACTTGATTAAAACATCGATATCTCCAAATTGACTTATTTGCTTTTAACGTCTCTAAATCTATGTGGAAGAATACATTTTGTTACACTTAATACACAAATGAAAGTCCAAACTCGGATTTTGGGAAGTTTTTAAAGCTTGAGTCTTAGTCATGGGTGCATAGTAGAACACTTGTAAATAGAAAGAGACCACTTGATTAAAACATCGATATCTCCAAATTGACTTATTTGTTTTTAACGTTTCTAAATCTATGTGGAAGAATACATTTTGATACACTTAATACACTAATGAAAGTCCAAACTCGGATTTTGGGAAGTTTTTAAAGCTTGAGTTTTAGCTATGGGTGCATAGTAGAACACTTGAAACAAGAAAGAGAGAACTTGATTAAAACAACGATATCTCAAAATTGACTTATTTGCATTTGATGATCCCGAATCAATGTGACATTTTGATACACTTACTGCACTAATAGAAGTCCAAATTATGATTTCATGAAGTTTTTAAAGCTTGAGTTCTAGTCATGGGTGCATAGTAGAACACTTGAAACAAGAAAGAGACTACTTGATTAAAACAACGACGATATCTCTAAATTGATTTATTTGCTTTTAACGATTCTGAATCTATGTGAGAGACGACATTTTGATACACTTAATACACTAATCAAAGTCCAAACTCGAATTTTGGGAAGTTTTTAAAGCTTGAGATTTAGCCATGGGTGCATAGTAGAACACTTGAAACAAGAAAGAGACAAGTTGAGTCAAGCAACGATCTCTCAAAATTAACTAATTTGCTTTTGACGATTCCGAATCTATGTGAAAAACCACATTTTGATATACTTAATGCACTAATAGAAGTCCAAATTCGGATCTCGGGAAGTTTTTAAAACTTCAGTTTTAGCCATCGGTGCATTGTAGAACACTTGAAATAAGAAAGAGACAACTTGATTAAAACAACAATATCTCGAAATTGACTTATTTGCTTTTAGCGATTCCGAATCTATGTGAAAGACGACATTTTGATACACTTAATGCACTAATAGAAGTCCAAATTAGGATTTCGGGAAGTTTTCAAAACTTGAGTTTTAGTCATGGGTGCATTGTAGAACACTTGGAAAAAGAAAGAGACAACTTTATTAAAACAACGATATCTGAAAATTGTCTTATTTGCTTTAAACGATTCCGAATCTTTGCGAAAGATGACATTTTGGTACACTTAATGCACTAATGAAATCCCAAATTCGGATTTCGAGTAGTTTTGAAAACTTGAGTTTTAGCCAGGGGTACATAGTAGAACACTTGAAACAGGAAAGACACAATTTTATTATAACGACGATATCTCAAAATTGAATTATTTCCTTTTAACGATTCTGAATCTATGGGAAAGACGACATTTTGATACACTTAATAAACTAATGAAAGTCAAAACTCTGATTTTGGGAGGTGTTTAGAACTTGAGTTTTAGTCATGGGTGCATACTAGAGCACTTGGAAAAAGAAAGAGACAACTTTATTAAAACAACGATATCTCAAAATTGCCTTATTTGCTTTAAACGATTCCGAATCTTTGTGAAACATGACATTTTGGTACACTTAATGCACTAATGAAAGTCCAAATTTGGATTTCGGGAAGTTTTGAAAACTTGAGTTTTAGCCATGGGTGCATAGTAGAAGACTTCAAACAGGAAAGAAACAACTTTATTAAAACAACGTTATCTCAAAATTGACTTATTTTCTTTTAACGATTCTGAATCTATGTGAAAGACGACATTTTGATACACGTAATACACTAATGAAAGTCCAAACTCGGATTTTCGGAAGTTTCTAAAGCTTGAGTTTTAGCCATGGGTGCATAGTAGAACACTTGAAACAAGAAACAGACCCCTTGATTTAAACAACGATATCTCTAAATTGACTTATTTGCTTTTGACGATTCAGAATCTATGTGAAAGACGACATTGTGATACGCTTAATGCACTAGTAGAAGTCCAAATTGAAATTTCGGGAAGTTTTTAAAACTTGCGTTTTAGCCATGGGTGGATAGTATAACACTTGAAACAAGAAAGAGACAACTTGATTAAAACAACGATATCTAAAAATTGACTAATTTGCTTTTGACGATTCCGAATCTATGTGAAGGAAGAAATTTTGACACACTTAATGCACTAATAGAAGTCCAAATTTGGATTTCGAAAAGTTTTTAAAACTTGAGTTTTAGCCATGGGTGCAGAGTAGAAGACTTCAAACAAGAAAGAGACGACTTTATTAAAACAACGATATCTCGAAATTGACAATTTTGCTTTTGACGATTCCGAATCTATGGGAAAGACGACATTTTGATACACTTAATGCACTAATAGAAGTCCAAATTGGGATTTCGGGAAGTTTTTAAAAGTTGAGTTTTATCGTTGGGTGCATAGTAGAAGACTTGAAAGAAGAAAGAGACAATTTTATTAAAACAATGATATCACAAAATTCACTTATTTGCTTTAGACGATTCCTAATCTTTGCGAAAGATGACATTTTGGTACACTTAACGCACTAATGAAAGTCCAAATTCGGATTTCATGATGTTTTGAAAACATGAGTTTTAGCCATGGTTGCATAGTAGAACACTTGAAAAAAGAACGAGACAATTTTATTAAAACAACGATATCTCAAAATTGACTTATTTGCTTTCAACGATTCTGAATCTATGTGAAAGACGACATTTTGATACACTTAATACACTAAGGAAAGACCAAACTCAGATTTCGGGAAGTTTTTAAAGCTTGACTTTTACCCTTCGGTGCATAGTAGGAACACTTGAAGTAAGAAAGAGACCACTTGATTAAACCAACGATATCTCAAAATTGACTTTTTTGCTTTGGAAGATTCTGAATCTATGTGAAAGATGACATTTTGATGCACTTAATTCTCTAATAGAAGTCCAAATTAGGATTTCGGGAAGTTTTCAGAGCTTGAGTCTTAGTCATGGGTGCATAGTAGAACACTTGTAACAAGAAAGAGACCACTTGATTAAAACATCGATATCTCCAAATTGACTTATTTGCTTTTAACGTCTCTAAATCTATGTGGAAGAATACATTTTGATACACTTAATACACTAATGAAAGTCCAAACTCGGATTTTGGGAAGTTTTTAAAGCTTGAGTTTTAGCTATGGGTGCATAGTAGAACACTTGAAACAAGAAAGAGAGAACTTGATTAAAACAACGATATCTCAAAATTGACTTATTTGCTTTGATGATCCTGAATCTATGTGAAAGACGACATTTTGATACACTTAATGCACTAATAGAAGTCCAAATCATGATTTCGGGAAGTTTTTAAAGCTTGAGTTTTAGTCATGGGTGCATAGTAGAACACTTGAAACAAGAAAGAGACCACTTCATTAAAACAACGATATCTCTAAATTGACTTATTTGCTTTTAATGATTCAGAATCTACGTGAAAGACGACATTTTGATACACTTAATACACTAATGAAAGTCCAAACTCAGATTTTGGGAAGTTTTAAAGCTTGAGTTTTAGCCATGGGTGCATAGTAGAACTCTTGAAACAAGAAAGAGACAAGTTGAGTAAAACAACGAGATCTCAAAATTGACTAATTTGCTTTTGACGATTCTGAATCTATGTGAAAGACCACATTTTGATATACTTAATGTACTAATAGAAGCCCAAATTCGGATCTCGAGAAGTTTATAAACTTGAGTTTTAGCCATCGGTGCAGTGTATAACACTTCAAATAAGAAAGAGACAACTTGATTAAAACAACGATATCTCCAAATTGACTTATTTTCTTTTGGCTATTCCGAATCTATGTGGAAGTCGACATTTTGATACACTTAAGGCACCAATAGAAGTCCAAATTAGGATTTCCGAAAGTTATTAGAATTTGTGTTTTAGTCATGGGTGCATAGTAGAACACTTGGAAAAAGAAAGAGACAACTTTATTAAAACAACGATATCTCAAAATTGCCTTATTTGCTTTAAACGATTGTGAATCTTTGTGAAAGATGACATTTTGGTACACTTAATGCACTAATGAAAGTCCAAATTTGGATTTTAAGAAGTTTTGAAAACTTGAGTTTTAGCCATGGGTGCATAGTAGAAGACTTCAAACAGGAAAGAAACAACTTTATTAAAACAACGTTATCTCAAAATTGACTTATTTTCTTTTAACGATTCTGAATCTATGTGAAAGACGATATTTTGATACACGTAATACACTAATGAAAGTCCAAACTCGGATTTTCGGAAGTTTCTAAAGCCTGAGTTTTAGCCATGGCTGCATAGTAGAACACTTGAAACAAGAAACAGACCCCTTGATTTAAACAACGATATCTCTAAATTGACTTATTTGCTTTTGACGATTCAGAATCTATGTGAAAGACGACATTTTGATACACTTAATGCACTAGTAGAAGTCCAAATTGAAATTTCGGGAAGTTTTTAAAACTTGCGTTTTAGCCATGGGTGGATAGTATAACACTTGAAACAAGAAAGAGACAACTTGATTAAAACAACGATATCTAAAAATTGACTAATTTGCTTTTCACGATTCCGAATCTATGTGAAGGAAGAAATTTTGACACACTTAATGCACTAATAGAATTCCAAATTTGGATTTCGAAAAGTTTTTAAAACTTGAGTTTTAGCCATGGGTGCAGAGTAGAAGACTTCAAACAAGAAAGAGACGACTTTATTAAAACAACGATATCTCGAAATTGACAATTTTGCTTTTGACGATTCCGAATCTATGGGAAAGACGACATTTTGATACACTTAATGCACTAATAGAAGTCCAAATTGGGATTTCGGGAAGTTTTTAAAAGTTGAGTTTTATCGTTGGGTGCATAGTAGAAGACTTGAAAGAAGAAAGAGACAATTTTATTAAAACAATGATATCACAAAATTCACTTATTTGCTTTAGACGATTCCTAATCTTTGCGAAAGATGACATTTTGGTACACTTAACGCACTAATGAAAGTCCAAATTCGGATTTCATGATGTTTTGAAAACATGAGTTTTAGCCATGGTTGCATAGTAGAACACTTGAAAAAAGAACGAGACAATTTTATTAAAACAACGATATCTCAAAATTGACTTATTTGCTTTCAACGATTCTGAATCTATGTGAAAGACGACATTTTGATACACTTAATACACTAAGGAAAGACCAAACTCAGATTTCGGGAAGTTTTTAAAGCTTGACTTTTACCCTTCGGTGCATAGTAGGAACACTTGAAGTAAGAAAGAGACCACTTGATTAAACCAACGATATCTCAAAATTGACTTTTTTGCTTTTGAAGATTCCGAATCTATGTGAAAGATGACATTTTGATGCACTTAATTCTCTAATAGAAGTCCAAATTAGGATTTCGGGAAGTTTTCAGAGCTTGAGTCTTAGTCATGGGTGCATAGTAGAACACTTGAAACAAGAAAGAGACCACTTGATTAAAACATCGATATCTCCAAATTGACTTATTTGCTTTTAACGTCTCTAAATCTATGTGGAAGAATACATTTTGTTACACTTAATACACAAATGAAAGTCCAAACTCGGATTTTGGGAAGTTTTTAAAGCTTGAGTCTTAGTCATGGGTGCATAGTAGAACACTTGTAAATAGAAAGAGACCACTTGATTAAAACATCGATATCTCCAAATTGACTTATTTGTTTTTAACGTTTCTAAATCTATGTGGAAGAATACATTTTGATACACTTAATACACTAATGAAAGTCCAAACTCGGATTTTGGGAAGTTTTTAAAGCTTGAGTTTTAGCTATGGGTGCATAGTAGAACACTTGAAACAAGAAAGAGAGAACTTGATTAAAACAACGATATCTCAAAATTGACTTATTTGCATTTGATGATCCCGAATCAATGTGACATTTTGATACACTTACTGCACTAATAGAAGTCCAAATTATGATTTCGTGAAGTTTTTAAAGCTTGAGTTCTAGTCATGGGTGCATAGTAGAACACTTGAAACAAGAAAGAGACTACTTGATTAAAACAACGACGATATCTCTAAATTGATTTATTTGCTTTTAACGATTCTGAATCTATGTGAGAGACGACATTTTGATACACTTAATACACTAATCAAAGTCCAAACTCGAATTTTGGGAAGTTTTTAAAGCTTGAGATTTAGCCATGGGTGCATAGTAGAACACTTGAAACAAGAAAGAGACAAGTTGAGTCAAGCAACGATCTCTCAAAATTAACTAATTTGCTTTTGACGATTCCGAATCTATGTGAAAAACCACATTTTGATATACTTAATGCACTAATAGAAGTCCAAATTCGGATCTCGGGAAGTTTTTAAAACTTCAGTTTTAGCCATCGGTGCATTGTAGAACACTTGAAATAAGAAAGAGACAACTTGATTAAAACAACAATATCTCGAAATTGACTTATTTGCTTTTAGCGATTCCGAATCTATGTGAAAGACGACATTTTGATACACTTAATGCACTAATAGAAGTCCAAATTAGGATTTCGGGAAGTTTTCAAAACTTGAGTTTTAGTCATGGGTGCATTGTAGAACACTTGGAAAAAGAAAGAGACAACTTTATTAAAACAACGATATCTGAAAATTGTCTTATTTGCTTTAAACGATTCCGAATCTTTGCGAAAGATGACATTTTGGTACACTTAATGCACTAATGAAATCCCAAATTCGGATTTCGAGTAGTTTTGAAAACTTGAGTTTTAGCCAGGGGTACATAGTAGAACACTTGAAACAGGAAAGACACAATTTTATTATAACGACGATATCTCAAAATTGAATTATTTCCTTTTAACGATTCTGAATCTATGGGAAAGACGACATTTTGATACACTTAATAAACTAATGAAAGTCAAAACTCTGATTTTGGGAGGTGTTTAGAACTTGAGTTTTAGTCATGGGTGCATACTAGAGCACTTGGAAAAAGAAAGAGACAACTTTATTAAAACAACGATATCTCAAAATTGCCTTATTTGCTTTAAACGATTCCGAATCTTTGTGAAACATGACATTTTGGTACACTTAATGCACTAATGAAAGTCCAAATTTGGATTTCGGGAAGTTTTGAAAACTTGAGTTTTAGCCATGGGTGCATAGTAGAAGACTTCAAACAGGAAAGAAACAACTTTATTAAAACAACGTTATCTCAAAATTGACTTATTTTCTTTTAACGATTCTGAATCTATGTGAAAGACGACATTTTGATACACGTAATACACTAATGAAAGTCCAAACTCGGATTTTCGGAAGTTTCTAAAGCTTGAGTTTTAGCCATGGGTGCATAGTAGAACACTTGAAACAAGAAACAGACCCCTTGATTTAAACAACGATATCTCTAAATTGACTTATTTGCTTTTGACGATTCAGAATCTATGTGAAAGACGACATTGTGATACGCTTAATGCACTAGTAGAAGTCCAAATTGAAATTTCGGGAAGTTTTTAAAACTTGCGTTTTAGCCATGGGTGGATAGTATAACACTTGAAACAAGAAAGAGACAACTTGATTAAAACAACGATATCTAAAAATTGACTAATTTGCTTTTGACGATTCCGAATCTATGTGAAGGAAGAAATTTTGACACACTTAATGCACTAATAGAAGTCCAAATTTGGATTTCGAAAAGTTTTTAAAACTTGAGTTTTAGCCATGGGTGCAGAGTAGAAGACTTCAAACAAGAAAGAGACGACTTTATTAAAACAACGATATCTCGAAATTGACAATTTTGCTTTTGACGATTCCGAATCTATGGGAAAGACGACATTTTGATACACTTAATGCACTAATAGAAGTCCAAATTGGGATTTCGGGAAGTTTTTAAAAGTTGAGTTTTATCGTTGGGTGCATAGTAGAAGACTTGAAAGAAGAAAGAGACAATTTTATTAAAACAATGATATCACAAAATTCACTTATTTGCTTTAGACGATTCCTAATCTTTGCGAAAGATGACATTTTGGTACACTTAACGCACTAATGAAAGTCCAAATTCGGATTTCATGATGTTTTGAAAACATGAGTTTTAGCCATGGTTGCATAGTAGAACACTTGAAAAAAGAACGAGACAATTTTATTAAAACAACGATATCTCAAAATTGACTTATTTGCTTTCAACGATTCTGAATCTATGTGAAAGACGACATTTTGATACACTTAATACACTAAGGAAAGACCAAACTCAGATTTCGGGAAGTTTTTAAAGCTTGACTTTTACCCTTCGGTGCATAGTAGGAACACTTGAAGTAAGAAAGAGACCACTTGATTAAACCAACGATATCTCAAAATTGACTTTTTTGCTTTTGAAGATTCCGAATCTATGTGAAAGATGACATTTTGATGCACTTAATTCTCTAATAGAAGTCCAAATTAGGATTTCGGGAAGTTTTCAGAGCTTGAGTCTTAGTCATGGGTGCATAGTAGAACACTTGAAACAAGAAAGAGACCACTTGATTAAAACATCGATATCTCCAAATTGACTTATTTGCTTTTAACGTCTCTAAATCTATGTGGAAGAATACATTTTGTTACACTTAATACACAAATGAAAGTCCAAACTCGGATTTTGGGAAGTTTTTAAAGCTTGAGTCTTAGTCATGGGTGCATAGTAGAACACTTGTAAATAGAAAGAGACCACTTGATTAAAACATCGATATCTCCAAATTGACTTATTTGTTTTTAACGTTTCTAAATCTATGTGGAAGAATACATTTTGATACACTTAATACACTAATGAAAGTCCAAACTCGGATTTTGGGAAGTTTTTAAAGCTTGAGTTTTAGCTATGGGTGCATAGTAGAACACTTGAAACAAGAAAGAGAGAACTTGATTAAAACAACGATATCTCAAAATTGACTTATTTGCATTTGATGATCCCGAATCAATGTGACATTTTGATACACTTACTGCACTAATAGAAGTCCAAATTATGATTTCGTGAAGTTTTTAAAGCTTGAGTTCTAGTCATGGGTGCATAGTAGAACACTTGAAACAAGAAAGAGACTACTTGATTAAAACAACGACGATATCTCTAAATTGATTTATTTGCTTTTAACGATTCTGAATCTATGTGAGAGACGACATTTTGATACACTTAATACACTAATCAAAGTCCAAACTCGAATTTTGGGAAGTTTTTAAAGCTTGAGATTTAGCCATGGGTGCATAGTAGAACACTTGAAACAAGAAAGAGACAAGTTGAGTCAAGCAACGATCTCTCAAAATTAACTAATTTGCTTTTGACGATTCCGAATCTATGTGAAAAACCACATTTTGATATACTTAATGCACTAATAGAAGTCCAAATTCGGATCTCGGGAAGTTTTTAAAACTTCAGTTTTAGCCATCGGTGCATTGTAGAACACTTGAAATAAGAAAGAGACAACTTGATTAAAACAACAATATCTCGAAATTGACTTATTTGCTTTTAGCGATTCCGAATCTATGTGAAAGACGACATTTTGATACACTTAATGCACTAATAGAAGTCCAAATTAGGATTTCGGGAAGTTTTCAAAACTTGAGTTTTAGTCATGGGTGCATTGTAGAACACTTGGAAAAAGAAAGAGACAACTTTATTAAAACAACGATATCTGAAAATTGTCTTATTTGCTTTAAACGATTCCGAATCTTTGCGAAAGATGACATTTTGGTACACTTAATGCACTAATGAAATCCCAAATTCGGATTTCGAGTAGTTTTGAAAACTTGAGTTTTAGCCAGGGGTACATAGTAGAACACTTGAAACAGGAAAGACACAATTTTATTATAACGACGATATCTCAAAATTGAATTATTTCCTTTTAACGATTCTGAATCTATGGGAAAGACGACATTTTGATACACTTAATAAACTAATGAAAGTCAAAACTCTGATTTTGGGAGGTGTTTAGAACTTGAGTTTTAGTCATGGGTGCATACTAGAGCACTTGGAAAAAGAAAGAGACAACTTTATTAAAACAACGATATCTCAAAATTGCCTTATTTGCTTTAAACGATTCCGAATCTTTGTGAAACATGACATTTTGGTACACTTAATGCACTAATGAAAGTCCAAATTTGGATTTCGGGAAGTTTTGAAAACTTGAGTTTTAGCCATGGGTGCATAGTAGAAGACTTCAAACAGGAAAGAAACAACTTTATTAAAACAACGTTATCTCAAAATTGACTTATTTTCTTTTAACGATTCTGAATCTATGTGAAAGACGACATTTTGATACACGTAATACACTAATGAAAGTCCAAACTCGGATTTTCGGAAGTTTCTAAAGCTTGAGTTTTAGCCATGGGTGCATAGTAGAACACTTGAAACAAGAAACAGACCCCTTGATTTAAACAACGATATCTCTAAATTGACTTATTTGCTTTTGACGATTCAGAATCTATGTGAAAGACGACATTGTGATACGCTTAATGCACTAGTAGAAGTCCAAATTGAAATTTCGGGAAGTTTTTAAAACTTGCGTTTTAGCCATGGGTGGATAGTATAACACTTGAAACAAGAAAGAGACAACTTGATTAAAACAACGATATCTAAAAATTGACTAATTTGCTTTTGACGATTCCGAATCTATGTGAAGGAAGAAATTTTGACACACTTAATGCACTAATAGAAGTCCAAATTTGGATTTCGAAAAGTTTTTAAAACTTGAGTTTTAGCCATGGGTGCAGAGTAGAAGACTTCAAACAAGAAAGAGACGACTTTATTAAAACAACGATATCTCGAAATTGACAATTTTGCTTTTGACGATTCCGAATCTATGGGAAAGACGACATTTTGATACACTTAATGCACTAATAGAAGTCCAAATTGGGATTTCGGGAAGTTTTTAAAAGTTGAGTTTTATCGTTGGGTGCATAGTAGAAGACTTGAAAGAAGAAAGAGACAATTTTATTAAAACAATGATATCACAAAATTCACTTATTTGCTTTAGACGATTCCTAATCTTTGCGAAAGATGACATTTTGGTACACTTAACGCACTAATGAAAGTCCAAATTCGGATTTCATGATGTTTTGAAAACATGAGTTTTAGCCATGGTTGCATAGTAGAACACTTGAAAAAAGAACGAGACAATTTTATTAAAACAACGATATCTCAAAATTGACTTATTTGCTTTCAACGATTCTGAATCTATGTGAAAGACGACATTTTGATACACTTAATACACTAAGGAAAGACCAAACTCAGATTTCGGGAAGTTTTTAAAGCTTGACTTTTACCCTTCGGTGCATAGTAGGAACACTTGAAGTAAGAAAGAGACCACTTGATTAAACCAACGATATCTCAAAATTGACTTTTTTGCTTTGGAAGATTCCGAATCTATGTGAAAGATGACATTTTGATGCACTTAATTCTCTAATAGAAGTCCAAATTAGGATTTCGGGAAGTTTTCAGAGCTTGAGTCTTAGTCATGGGTGCATAGTAGAACACTTGTAACAAGAAAGAGACCACTTGATTAAAACATCGATATCTCCAAATTGACTTATTTGCTTTTAACGTCTCTAAATCTATGTGGAAGAATACATTTTGATACACTTAATACACTAATGAAAGTCCAAACTCGGATTTTGGGAAGTTTTTAAAGCTTGAGTTTTAGCTATGGGTGCATAGTAGAACACTTGAAACAAGAAAGAGAGAACTTGATTAAAACAACGATATCTCAAAATTGACTTATTTGCTTTGATGATCCTGAATCTATGTGAAAGACGACATTTTGATACACTTAATGCACTAATAGAAGTCCAAATCATGATTTCGGGAAGTTTTTAAAGCTTGAGTTTTAGTCATGGGTGCATAGTAGAACACTTGAAACAAGAAAGAGACCACTTCATTAAAACAACGATATCTCTAAATTGACTTATTTGCTTTTAATGATTCAGAATCTACGTGAAAGACGACATTTTGATACACTTAATACACTAATGAAAGTCCAAACTCAGATTTTGGGAAGTTTTAAAGCTTGAGTTTTAGCCATGGGTGCATAGTAGAACTCTTGAAACAAGAAAGAGACAAGTTGAGTAAAACAACGAGATCTCAAAATTGACTAATTTGCTTTTGACGATTCTGAATCTATGTGAAAGACCACATTTTGATATACTTAATGTACTAATAGAAGCCCAAATTCGGATCTCGAGAAGTTTATAAACTTGAGTTTTAGCCATCGGTGCAGTGTATAACACTTCAAATAAGAAAGAGACAACTTGATTAAAACAACGATATCTCCAAATTGACTTATTTTCTTTTGGCTATTCCGAATCTATGTGGAAGTCGACATTTTGATACACTTAAGGCACCAATAGAAGTCCAAATTAGGATTTCCGAAAGTTATTAGAATTTGTGTTTTAGTCATGGGTGCATAGTAGAACACTTGGAAAAAGAAAGAGACAACTTTATTAAAACAACGATATCTCAAAATTGCCTTATTTGCTTTAAACGATTGTGAATCTTTGTGAAAGATGACATTTTGGTACACTTAATGCACTAATGAAAGTCCAAATTTGGATTTTAAGAAGTTTTGAAAACTTGAGTTTTAGCCATGGGTGCATAGTAGAAGACTTCAAACAGGAAAGAAACAACTTTATTAAAACAACGTTATCTCAAAATTGACTTATTTTCTTTTAACGATTCTGAATCTATGTGAAAGACGATATTTTGATACACGTAATACACTAATGAAAGTCCAAACTCGGATTTTCGGAAGTTTCTAAAGCCTGAGTTTTAGCCATGGCTGCATAGTAGAACACTTGAAACAAGAAACAGACCCCTTGATTTAAACAACGATATCTCTAAATTGACTTATTTGCTTTTGACGATTCAGAATCTATGTGAAAGACGACATTTTGATACACTTAATGCACTAGTAGAAGTCCAAATTGAAATTTCGGGAAGTTTTTAAAACTTGCGTTTTAGCCATGGGTGGATAGTATAACACTTGAAACAAGAAAGAGACAACTTGATTAAAACAACGATATCTAAAAATTGACTAATTTGCTTTTCACGATTCCGAATCTATGTGAAGGAAGAAATTTTGACACACTTAATGCACTAATAGAATTCCAAATTTGGATTTCGAAAAGTTTTTAAAACTTGAGTTTTAGCCATGGGTGCAGAGTAGAAGACTTCAAACAAGAAAGAGACGACTTTATTAAAACAACGATATCTCGAAATTGACAATTTTGCTTTTGACGATTCCGAATCTATGGGAAAGACGACATTTTGATACACTTAATGCACTAATAGAAGTCCAAATTGGGATTTCGGGAAGTTTTTAAAAGTTGAGTTTTATCGTTGGGTGCATAGTAGAAGACTTGAAAGAAGAAAGAGACAATTTTATTAAAACAATGATATCACAAAATTCACTTATTTGCTTTAGACGATTCCTAATCTTTGCGAAAGATGACATTTTGGTACACTTAACGCACTAATGAAAGTCCAAATTCGGATTTCATGATGTTTTGAAAACATGAGTTTTAGCCATGGTTGCATAGTAGAACACTTGAAAAAAGAACGAGACAATTTTATTAAAACAACGATATCTCAAAATTGACTTATTTGCTTTCAACGATTCTGAATCTATGTGAAAGACGACATTTTGATACACTTAATACACTAAGGAAAGACCAAACTCAGATTTCGGGAAGTTTTTAAAGCTTGACTTTTACCCTTCGGTGCATAGTAGGAACACTTGAAGTAAGAAAGAGACCACTTGATTAAACCAACGATATCTCAAAATTGACTTTTTTGCTTTGGAAGATTCTGAATCTATGTGAAAGATGACATTTTGATGCACTTAATTCTCTAATAGAAGTCCAAATTAGGATTTCGGGAAGTTTTCAGAGCTTGAGTCTTAGTCATGGGTGCATAGTAGAACACTTGTAACAAGAAAGAGACCACTTGATTAAAACATCGATATCTCCAAATTGACTTATTTGCTTTTAACGTCTCTAAATCTATGTGGAAGAATACATTTTGATACACTTAATACACTAATGAAAGTCCAAACTCGGATTTTGGGAAGTTTTTAAAGCTTGAGTTTTAGCTATGGGTGCATAGTAGAACACTTGAAACAAGAAAGAGAGAACTTGATTAAAACAACGATATCTCAAAATTGACTTATTTGCTTTGATGATCCTGAATCTATGTGAAAGACGACATTTTGATACACTTAATGCACTAATAGAAGTCCAAATCATGATTTCGGGAAGTTTTTAAAGCTTGAGTTTTAGTCATGGGTGCATAGTAGAACACTTGAAACAAGAAAGAGACCACTTCATTAAAACAACGATATCTCTAAATTGACTTATTTGCTTTTAATGATTCAGAATCTACGTGAAAGACGACATTTTGATACACTTAATACACTAATGAAAGTCCAAACTCAGATTTTGGGAAGTTTTAAAGCTTGAGTTTTAGCCATGGGTGCATAGTAGAACTCTTGAAACAAGAAAGAGACAAGTTGAGTAAAACAACGAGATCTCAAAATTGACTAATTTGCTTTTGACGATTCTGAATCTATGTGAAAGACCACATTTTGATATACTTAATGTACTAATAGAAGCCCAAATTCGGATCTCGAGAAGTTTATAAACTTGAGTTTTAGCCATCGGTGCAGTGTATAACACTTCAAATAAGAAAGAGACAACTTGATTAAAACAACGATATCTCCAAATTGACTTATTTTCTTTTGGCTATTCCGAATCTATGTGGAAGTCGACATTTTGATACACTTAAGGCACCAATAGAAGTCCAAATTAGGATTTCCGAAAGTTATTAGAATTTGTGTTTTAGTCATGGGTGCATAGTAGAACACTTGGAAAAAGAAAGAGACAACTTTATTAAAACAACGATATCTCAAAATTGCCTTATTTGCTTTAAACAATTGTGAATCTTTGTGAAAGATGACATTTTGGTACACTTAATGCACTAATGAAAGTCCAAATTTGGATTTTAAGAAGTTTTGAAAACTTGAGTTTTAGCCATGGGTGCATAGTAGAAGACTTCAAACAGGAAAGAAACAACTTTATTAAAACAACGTTATCTCAAAATTGACTTATTTTCTTTTAACGATTCTGAATCTATGTGAAAGACGATATTTTGATACACGTAATACACTAATGAAAGTCCAAACTCGGATTTTCGGAAGTTTCTAAAGCCTGAGTTTTAGCCATGGCTGCATAGTAGAACACTTGAAACAAGAAACAGACCCCTTGATTTAAACAACGATATCTCTAAATTGACTTATTTGCTTTTGACGATTCAGAATCTATGTGAAAGACGACATTTTGATACACTTAATGCACTAGTAGAAGTCCAAATTGAAATTTCGGGAAGTTTTTAAAACTTGCGTTTTAGCCATGGGTGGATAGTATAACACTTGAAACAAGAAAGAGACAACTTGATTAAAACAACGATATCTAAAAATTGACTAATTTGCTTTTCACGATTCCGAATCTATGTGAAGGAAGAAATTTTGACACACTTAATGCACTAATAGAATTCCAAATTTGGATTTCGAAAAGTTTTTAAAACTTGAGTTTTAGCCATGGGTGCAGAGTAGAAGACTTCAAACAAGAAAGAGACGACTTTATTAAAACAACGATATCTCGAAATTGACAATTTTGCTTTTGACGATTCCGAATCTATGGGAAAGACGACATTTTGATACACTTAATGCACTAATAGAAGTCCAAATTGGGATTTCGGGAAGTTTTTAAAAGTTGAGTTTTATCGTTGGGTGCATAGTAGAAGACTTGAAAGAAGAAAGAGACAATTTTATTAAAACAATGATATCACAAAATTCACTTATTTGCTTTAGACGATTCCTAATCTTTGCGAAAGATGACATTTTGGTACACTTAACGCACTAATGAAAGTCCAAATTCGGATTTCATGATGTTTTGAAAACATGAGTTTTAGCCATGGTTGCATAGTAGAACACTTGAAAAAAGAACGAGACAATTTTATTAAAACAACGATATCTCAAAATTGACTTATTTGCTTTCAACGATTCTGAATCTATGTGAAAGACGACATTTTGATACACTTAATACACTAAGGAAAGACCAAACTCAGATTTCGGGAAGTTTTTAAAGCTTGACTTTTACCCTTCGGTGCATAGTAGGAACACTTGAAGTAAGAAAGAGACCACTTGATTAAACCAACGATATCTCAAAATTGACTTTTTTGCTTTTGAAGATTCCGAATCTATGTGAAAGATGACATTTTGATGCACTTAATTCTCTAATAGAAGTCCAAATTAGGATTTCGGGAAGTTTTCAGAGCTTGAGTCTTAGTCATGGGTGCATAGTAGAACACTTGAAACAAGAAAGAGACCACTTGATTAAAACATCGATATCTCCAAATTGACTTATTTGCTTTTAACGTCTCTAAATCTATGTGGAAGAATACATTTTGTTACACTTAATACACAAATGAAAGTCCAAACTCGGATTTTGGGAAGTTTTTAAAGCTTGAGTCTTAGTCATGGGTGCATAGTAGAACACTTGTAAATAGAAAGAGACCACTTGATTAAAACATCGATATCTCCAAATTGACTTATTTGTTTTTAACGTTTCTAAATCTATGTGGAAGAATACATTTTGATACACTTAATACACTAATGAAAGTCCAAACTCGGATTTTGGGAAGTTTTTAAAGCTTGAGTTTTAGCTATGGGTGCATAGTAGAACACTTGAAACAAGAAAGAGAGAACTTGATTAAAACAACGATATCTCAAAATTGACTTATTTGCATTTGATGATCCCGAATCAATGTGACATTTTGATACACTTACTGCACTAATAGAAGTCCAAATTATGATTTCGTGAAGTTTTTAAAGCTTGAGTTCTAGTCATGGGTGCATAGTAGAACACTTGAAACAAGAAAGAGACTACTTGATTAAAACAACGACGATATCTCTAAATTGATTTATTTGCTTTTAACGATTCTGAATCTATGTGAGAGACGACATTTTGATACACTTAATACACTAATCAAAGTCCAAACTCGAATTTTGGGAAGTTTTTAAAGCTTGAGATTTAGCCATGGGTGCATAGTAGAACACTTGAAACAAGAAAGAGACAAGTTGAGTCAAGCAACGATCTCTCAAAATTAACTAATTTGCTTTTGACGATTCCGAATCTATGTGAAAAACCACATTTTGATATACTTAATGCACTAATAGAAGTCCAAATTCGGATCTCGGGAAGTTTTTAAAACTTCAGTTTTAGCCATCGGTGCATTGTAGAACACTTGAAATAAGAAAGAGACAACTTGATTAAAACAACAATATCTCGAAATTGACTTATTTGCTTTTAGCGATTCCGAATCTATGTGAAAGACGACATTTTGATACACTTAATGCACTAATAGAAGTCCAAATTAGGATTTCGGGAAGTTTTCAAAACTTGAGTTTTAGTCATGGGTGCATTGTAGAACACTTGGAAAAAGAAAGAGACAACTTTATTAAAACAACGATATCTGAAAATTGTCTTATTTGCTTTAAACGATTCCGAATCTTTGCGAAAGATGACATTTTGGTACACTTAATGCACTAATGAAATCCCAAATTCGGATTTCGAGTAGTTTTGAAAACTTGAGTTTTAGCCAGGGGTACATAGTAGAACACTTGAAACAGGAAAGACACAATTTTATTATAACGACGATATCTCAAAATTGAATTATTTCCTTTTAACGATTCTGAATCTATGGGAAAGACGACATTTTGATACACTTAATAAACTAATGAAAGTCAAAACTCTGATTTTGGGAGGTGTTTAGAACTTGAGTTTTAGTCATGGGTGCATACTAGAGCACTTGGAAAAAGAAAGAGACAACTTTATTAAAACAACGATATCTCAAAATTGCCTTATTTGCTTTAAACGATTCCGAATCTTTGTGAAACATGACATTTTGGTACACTTAATGCACTAATGAAAGTCCAAATTTGGATTTCGGGAAGTTTTGAAAACTTGAGTTTTAGCCATGGGTGCATAGTAGAAGACTTCAAACAGGAAAGAAACAACTTTATTAAAACAACGTTATCTCAAAATTGACTTATTTTCTTTTAACGATTCTGAATCTATGTGAAAGACGACATTTTGATACACGTAATACACTAATGAAAGTCCAAACTCGGATTTTCGGAAGTTTCTAAAGCTTGAGTTTTAGCCATGGGTGCATAGTAGAACACTTGAAACAAGAAACAGACCCCTTGATTTAAACAACGATATCTCTAAATTGACTTATTTGCTTTTGACGATTCAGAATCTATGTGAAAGACGACATTGTGATACGCTTAATGCACTAGTAGAAGTCCAAATTGAAATTTCGGGAAGTTTTTAAAACTTGCGTTTTAGCCATGGGTGGATAGTATAACACTTGAAACAAGAAAGAGACAACTTGATTAAAACAACGATATCTAAAAATTGACTAATTTGCTTTTGACGATTCCGAATCTATGTGAAGGAAGAAATTTTGACACACTTAATGCACTAATAGAAGTCCAAATTTGGATTTCGAAAAGTTTTTAAAACTTGAGTTTTAGCCATGGGTGCAGAGTAGAAGACTTCAAACAAGAAAGAGACGACTTTATTAAAACAACGATATCTCGAAATTGACAATTTTGCTTTTGACGATTCCGAATCTATGGGAAAGACGACATTTTGATACACGTAATGCACTAATAGAAGTCCAAATTGGGATTTCGGGAAGTTTTTAAAAGTTGAGTTTTATCGTTGGGTGCATAGTAGAAGACTTGAAAGAAGAAAGAGACAATTTTATTAAAACAATGATATCACAAAATTCACTTATTTGCTTTAGACGATTCCTAATCTTTGCGAAAGATGACATTTTGGTACACTTAACGCACTAATGAAAGTCCAAATTCGGATTTCATGATGTTTTGAAAACATGAGTTTTAGCCATGGTTGCATAGTAGAACACTTGAAAAAAGAACGAGACAATTTTATTAAAACAACGATATCTCAAAATTGACTTATTTGCTTTCAACGATTCTGAATCTATGTGAAAGACGACATTTTGATACACTTAATACACTAAGGAAAGACCAAACTCAGATTTCGGGAAGTTTTTAAAGCTTGACTTTTACCCTTCGGTGCATAGTAGGAACACTTGAAGTAAGAAAGAGACCACTTGATTAAACCAACGATATCTCAAAATTGACTTTTTTGCTTTGGAAGATTCTGAATCTATGTGAAAGATGACATTTTGATGCACTTAATTCTCTAATAGAAGTCCAAATTAGGATTTCGGGAAGTTTTCAGAGCTTGAGTCTTAGTCATGGGTGCATAGTAGAACACTTGTAACAAGAAAGAGACCACTTGATTAAAACATCGATATCTCCAAATTGACTTATTTGCTTTTAACGTCTCTAAATCTATGTGGAAGAATACATTTTGATACACTTAATACACTAATGAAAGTCCAAACTCGGATTTTGGGAAGTTTTTAAAGCTTGAGTTTTAGCTATGGGTGCATAGTAGAACACTTGAAACAAGAAAGAGAGAACTTGATTAAAACAACGATATCTCAAAATTGACTTATTTGCTTTGATGATCCTGAATCTATGTGAAAGACGACATTTTGATACACTTAATGCACTAATAGAAGTCCAAATCATGATTTCGGAAAGTTTTTAAAGCTTGAGTTTTAGTCATGGGTGCATAGTAGAACACTTGAAACAAGAAAGAGACCACTTCATTAAAACAACGATATCTCTAAATTGACTTATTTGCTTTTAATGATTCAGAATCTACGTGAAAGACGACATTTTGATACACTTAATACACTAATGAAAGTCCAAACTCAGATTTTGGGAAGTTTTAAAGCTTGAGTTTTAGCCATGGGTGCATAGTAGAACTCTTGAAACAAGAAAGAGACAAGTTGAGTAAAACAACGAGATCTCAAAATTGACTAATTTGCTTTTGACGATTCTGAATCTATGTGAAAGACCACATTTTGATATACTTAATGTACTAATAGAAGCCCAAATTCGGATCTCGAGAAGTTTATAAACTTGAGTTTTAGCCATCGGTGCAGTGTATAACACTTCAAATAAGAAAGAGACAACTTGATTAAAACAACGATATCTCCAAATTGACTTATTTTCTTTTGGCTATTCCGAATCTATGTGGAAGTCGACATTTTGATACACTTAAGGCACCAATAGAAGTCCAAATTAGGATTTCCGAAAGTTATTAGAATTTGTGTTTTAGTCATGGGTGCATAGTAGAACACTTGGAAAAAGAAAGAGACAACTTTATTAAAACAACGATATCTCAAAATTGCCTTATTTGCTTTAAACGATTGTGAATCTTTGTGAAAGATGACATTTTGGTACACTTAATGCACTAATGAAAGTCCAAATTTGGATTTTAAGAAGTTTTGAAAACTTGAGTTTTAGCCATGGGTGCATAGTAGAAGACTTCAAACAGGAAAGAAACAACTTTATTAAAACAACGTTATCTCAAAATTGACTTATTTTCTTTTAACGATTCTGAATCTATGTGAAAGACGATATTTTGATACACGTAATACACTAATGAAAGTCCAAACTCGGATTTTCGGAAGTTTCTAAAGCCTGAGTTTTAGCCATGGCTGCATAGTAGAACACTTGAAACAAGAAACAGACCCCTTGATTTAAACAACGATATCTCTAAATTGACTTATTTGCTTTTGACGATTCAGAATCTATGTGAAAGACGACATTTTGATACACTTAATGCACTAGTAGAAGTCCAAATTGAAATTTCGGGAAGTTTTTAAAACTTGCGTTTTAGCCATGGGTGGATAGTATAACACTTGAAACAAGAAAGAGACAACTTGATTAAAACAACGATATCTAAAAATTGACTAATTTGCTTTTCACGATTCCGAATCTATGTGAAGGAAGAAATTTTGACACACTTAATGCACTAATAGAATTCCAAATTTGGATTTCGAAAAGTTTTTAAAACTTGAGTTTTAGCCATGGGTGCAGAGTAGAAGACTTCAAACAAGAAAGAGACGACTTTATTAAAACAACGATATCTCGAAATTGACAATTTTGCTTTTGACGATTCCGAATCTATGGGAAAGACGACATTTTGATACACTTAATGCACTAATAGAAGTCCAAATTGGGATTTCGGGAAGTTTTTAAAAGTTGAGTTTTATCGTTGGGTGCATAGTAGAAGACTTGAAAGAAGAAAGAGACAATTTTATTAAAACAATGATATCACAAAATTCACTTATTTGCTTTAGACGATTCCTAATCTTTGCGAAAGATGACATTTTGGTACACTTAACGCACTAATGAAAGTCCAAATTCAGATTTCATGATGTTTTGAAAACATGAGTTTTAGCCATGGTTGCATAGTAGAACACTTGAAAAAAGAACGAGACAATTTTATTAAAACAACGATATCTCAAAATTGACTTATTTGCTTTCAACGATTCTGAATCTATGTGAAAGACGACATTTTGATACACTTAATACACTAAGGAAAGACCAAACTCAGATTTCGGGAAGTTTTTAAAGCTTGACTTTTACCCTTCGGTGCATAGTAGGAACACTTGAAGTAAGAAAGAGACCACTTGATTAAACCAACGATATCTCAAAATTGACTTTTTTGCTTTTGAAGATTCCGAATCTATGTGAAAGATGACATTTTGATGCACTTAATTCTCTAATAGAAGTCCAAATTAGGATTTCGGGAAGTTTTCAGAGCTTGAGTCTTAGTCATGGGTGCATAGTAGAACACTTGAAACAAGAAAGAGACCACTTGATTAAAACATCGATATCTCCAAATTGACTTATTTGCTTTTAACGTCTCTAAATCTATGTGGAAGAATACATTTTGTTACACTTAATACACAAATGAAAGTCCAAACTCGGATTTTGGGAAGTTTTTAAAGCTTGAGTCTTAGTCATGGGTGCATAGTAGAACACTTGTAAATAGAAAGAGACCACTTGATTAAAACATCGATATCTCCAAATTGACTTATTTGTTTTTAACGTTTCTAAATCTATGTGGAAGAATACATTTTGATACACTTAATACACTAATGAAAGTCCAAACTCGGATTTTGGGAAGTTTTTAAAGCTTGAGTTTTAGCTATGGGTGCATAGTAGAACACTTGAAACAAGAAAGAGAGAACTTGATTAAAACAACGATATCTCAAAATTGACTTATTTGCATTTGATGATCCCGAATCAATGTGACATTTTGATACACTTACTGCACTAATAGAAGTCCAAATTATGATTTCGTGAAGTTTTTAAAGCTTGAGTTCTAGTCATGGGTGCATAGTAGAACACTTGAAACAAGAAAGAGACTACTTGATTAAAACAACGACGATATCTCTAAATTGATTTATTTGCTTTTAACGATTCTGAATCTATGTGAGAGACGACATTTTGATACACTTAATACACTAATCAAAGTCCAAACTCGAATTTTGGGAAGTTTTTAAAGCTTGAGATTTAGCCATGGGTGCATAGTAGAACACTTGAAACAAGAAAGAGACAAGTTGAGTCAAGCAACGATCTCTCAAAATTAACTAATTTGCTTTTGACGATTCCGAATCTATGTGAAAAACCACATTTTGATATACTTAATGCACTAATAGAAGTCCAAATTCGGATCTCGGGAAGTTTTTAAAACTTCAGTTTTAGCCATCGGTGCATTGTAGAACACTTGAAATAAGAAAGAGACAACTTGATTAAAACAACAATATCTCGAAATTGACTTATTTGCTTTTAGCGATTCCGAATCTATGTGAAAGACGACATTTTGATACACTTAATGCACTAATAGAAGTCCAAATTAGGATTTCGGGAAGTTTTCAAAACTTGAGTTTTAGTCATGGGTGCATTGTAGAACACTTGGAAAAAGAAAGAGACAACTTTATTAAAACAACGATATCTGAAAATTGTCTTATTTGCTTTAAACGATTCCGAATCTTTGCGAAAGATGACATTTTGGTACACTTAATGCACTAATGAAATCCCAAATTCGGATTTCGAGTAGTTTTGAAAACTTGAGTTTTAGCCAGGGGTACATAGTAGAACACTTGAAACAGGAAAGACACAATTTTATTATAACGACGATATCTCAAAATTGAATTATTTCCTTTTAACGATTCTGAATCTATGGGAAAGACGACATTTTGATACACTTAATAAACTAATGAAAGTCAAAACTCTGATTTTGGGAGGTGTTTAGAACTTGAGTTTTAGTCATGGGTGCATACTAGAGCACTTGGAAAAAGAAAGAGACAACTTTATTAAAACAACGATATCTCAAAATTGCCTTATTTGCTTTAAACGATTCCGAATCTTTGTGAAACATGACATTTTGGTACACTTAATGCACTAATGAAAGTCCAAATTTGGATTTCGGGAAGTTTTGAAAACTTGAGTTTTAGCCATGGGTGCATAGTAGAAGACTTCAAACAGGAAAGAAACAACTTTATTAAAACAACGTTATCTCAAAATTGACTTATTTTCTTTTAACGATTCTGAATCTATGTGAAAGACGACATTTTGATACACGTAATACACTAATGAAAGTCCAAACTCGGATTTTCGGAAGTTTCTAAAGCTTGAGTTTTAGCCATGGGTGCATAGTAGAACACTTGAAACAAGAAACAGACCCCTTGATTTAAACAACGATATCTCTAAATTGACTTATTTGCTTTTGACGATTCAGAATCTATGTGAAAGACGACATTGTGATACGCTTAATGCACTAGTAGAAGTCCAAATTGAAATTTCGGGAAGTTTTTAAAACTTGCGTTTTAGCCATGGGTGGATAGTATAACACTTGAAACAAGAAAGAGACAACTTGATTAAAACAACGATATCTAAAAATTGACTAATTTGCTTTTGACGATTCCGAATCTATGTGAAGGAAGAAATTTTGACACACTTAATGCACTAATAGAAGTCCAAATTTGGATTTCGAAAAGTTTTTAAAACTTGAGTTTTAGCCATGGGTGCAGAGTAGAAGACTTCAAACAAGAAAGAGACGACTTTATTAAAACAACGATATCTCGAAATTGACAATTTTGCTTTTGACGATTCCGAATCTATGGGAAAGACGACATTTTGATACACTTAATGCACTAATAGAAGTCCAAATTGGGATTTCGGGAAGTTTTTAAAAGTTGAGTTTTATCGTTGGGTGCATAGTAGAAGACTTGAAAGAAGAAAGAGACAATTTTATTAAAACAATGATATCACAAAATTCACTTATTTGCTTTAGACGATTCCTAATCTTTGCGAAAGATGACATTTTGGTACACTTAACGCACTAATGAAAGTCCAAATTCGGATTTCATGATGTTTTGAAAACATGAGTTTTAGCCATGGTTGCATAGTAGAACACTTGAAAAAAGAACGAGACAATTTTATTAAAACAACGATATCTCAAAATTGACTTATTTGCTTTCAACGATTCTGAATCTATGTGAAAGACGACATTTTGATACACTTAATACACTAAGGAAAGACCAAACTCAGATTTCGGGAAGTTTTTAAAGCTTGACTTTTACCCTTCGGTGCATAGTAGGAACACTTGAAGTAAGAAAGAGACCACTTGATTAAACCAACGATATCTCAAAATTGACTTTTTTGCTTTGGAAGATTCCGAATCTATGTGAAAGATGACATTTTGATGCACTTAATTCTCTAATAGAAGTCCAAATTAGGATTTCGGGAAGTTTTCAGAGCTTGAGTCTTAGTCATGGGTGCATAGTAGAACACTTGTAACAAGAAAGAGACCACTTGATTAAAACATCGATATCTCCAAATTGACTTATTTGCTTTTAACGTCTCTAAATCTATGTGGAAGAATACATTTTGATACACTTAATACACTAATGAAAGTCCAAACTCGGATTTTGGGAAGTTTTTAAAGCTTGAGTTTTAGCTATGGGTGCATAGTAGAACACTTGAAACAAGAAAGAGAGAACTTGATTAAAACAACGATATCTCAAAATTGACTTATTTGCTTTGATGATCCTGAATCTATGTGAAAGACGACATTTTGATACACTTAATGCACTAATAGAAGTCCAAATCATGATTTCGGGAAGTTTTTAAAGCTTGAGTTTTAGTCATGGGTGCATAGTAGAACACTTGAAACAAGAAAGAGACCACTTCATTAAAACAACGATATCTCTAAATTGACTTATTTGCTTTTAATGATTCAGAATCTACGTGAAAGACGACATTTTGATACACTTAATACACTAATGAAAGTCCAAACTCAGATTTTGGGAAGTTTTAAAGCTTGAGTTTTAGCCATGGGTGCATAGTAGAACTCTTGAAACAAGAAAGAGACAAGTTGAGTAAAACAACGAGATCTCAAAATTGACTAATTTGCTTTTGACGATTCTGAATCTATGTGAAAGACCACATTTTGATATACTTAATGTACTAATAGAAGCCCAAATTCGGATCTCGAGAAGTTTATAAACTTGAGTTTTAGCCATCGGTGCAGTGTATAACACTTCAAATAAGAAAGAGACAACTTGATTAAAACAACGATATCTCCAAATTGACTTATTTTCTTTTGGCTATTCCGAATCTATGTGGAAGTCGACATTTTGATACACTTAAGGCACCAATAGAAGTCCAAATTAGGATTTCCGAAAGTTATTAGAATTTGTGTTTTAGTCATGGGTGCATAGTAGAACACTTGGAAAAAGAAAGAGACAACTTTATTAAAACAACGATATCTCAAAATTGCCTTATTTGCTTTAAACGATTGTGAATCTTTGTGAAAGATGACATTTTGGTACACTTAATGCACTAATGAAAGTCCAAATTTGGATTTTGAGAAGTTTTGAAAACTTGAGTTTTAGCCATGGGTGCATAGTAGAAGACTTCAAACAGGAAAGAAACAACTTTATTAAAACAACGTTATCTCAAAATTGACTTATTTTCTTTTAACGATTCTGAATCTATGTGAAAGACGATATTTTGATACACGTAATACACTAATGAAAGTCCAAACTCGGATTTTCGGAAGTTTCTAAAGCCTGAGTTTTAGCCATGGCTGCATAGTAGAACACTTGAAACAAGAAACAGACCCCTTGATTTAAACAACGATATCTCTAAATTGACTTATTTGCTTTTGACGATTCAGAATCTATGTGAAAGACGACATTTTGATACACTTAATGCACTAGTAGAAGTCCAAATTGAAATTTCGGGAAGTTTTTAAAACTTGCGTTTTAGCCATGGGTGGATAGTATAACACTTGAAACAAGAAAGAGACAACTTGATTAAAACAACGATATCTAAAAATTGACTAATTTGCTTTTCACGATTCCGAATCTATGTGAAGGAAGAAATTTTGACACACTTAATGCACTAATAGAATTCCAAATTTGGATTTCGAAAAGTTTTTAAAACTTGAGTTTTAGCCATGGGTGCAGAGTAGAAGACTTCAAACAAGAAAGAGACGACTTTATTAAAACAACGATATCTCGAAATTGACAATTTTGCTTTTGACGATTCCGAATCTATGGGAAAGACGACATTTTGATACACTTAATGCACTAATAGAAGTCCAAATTGGGATTTCGGGAAGTTTTTAAAAGTTGAGTTTTATCGTTGGGTGCATAGTAGAAGACTTGAAAGAAGAAAGAGACAATTTTATTAAAACAATGATATCACAAAATTCACTTATTTGCTTTAGACGATTCCTAATCTTTGCGAAAGATGACATTTTGGTACACTTAACGCACTAATGAAAGTCCAAATTCGGATTTCATGATGTTTTGAAAACATGAGTTTTAGCCATGGTTGCATAGTAGAACACTTGAAAAAAGAACGAGACAATTTTATTAAAACAACGATATCTCAAAATTGACTTATTTGCTTTCAACGATTCTGAATCTATGTGAAAGACGACATTTTGATACACTTAATACACTAAGGAAAGACCAAACTCAGATTTCGGGAAGTTTTTAAAGCTTGACTTTTACCCTTCGGTGCATAGTAGGAACACTTGAAGTAAGAAAGAGACCACTTGATTAAACCAACGATATCTCAAAATTGACTTTTTTGCTTTTGAAGATTCCGAATCTATGTGAAAGATGACATTTTGATGCACTTAATTCTCTAATAGAAGTCCAAATTAGGATTTCGGGAAGTTTTCAGAGCTTGAGTCTTAGTCATGGGTGCATAGTAGAACACTTGAAACAAGAAAGAGACCACTTGATTAAAACATCGATATCTCCAAATTGACTTATTTGCTTTTAACGTCTCTAAATCTATGTGGAAGAATACATTTTGTTACACTTAATACACAAATGAAAGTCCAAACTCGGATTTTGGGAAGTTTTTAAAGCTTGAGTCTTAGTCATGGGTGCATAGTAGAACACTTGTAAATAGAAAGAGACCACTTGATTAAAACATCGATATCTCCAAATTGACTTATTTGTTTTTAACGTTTCTAAATCTATGTGGAAGAATACATTTTGATACACTTAATACACTAATGAAAGTCCAAACTCGGATTTTGGGAAGTTTTTAAAGCTTGAGTTTTAGCTATGGGTGCATAGTAGAACACTTGAAACAAGAAAGAGAGAACTTGATTAAAACAACGATATCTCAAAATTGACTTATTTGCATTTGATGATCCCGAATCAATGTGACATTTTGATACACTTACTGCACTAATAGAAGTCCAAATTATGATTTCGTGAAGTTTTTAAAGCTTGAGTTCTAGTCATGGGTGCATAGTAGAACACTTGAAACAAGAAAGAGACTACTTGATTAAAACAACGACGATATCTCTAAATTGATTTATTTGCTTTTAACGATTCTGAATCTATGTGAGAGACGACATTTTGATACACTTAATACACTAATCAAAGTCCAAACTCGAATTTTGGGAAGTTTTTAAAGCTTGAGATTTAGCCATGGGTGCATAGTAGAACACTTGAAACAAGAAAGAGACAAGTTGAGTCAAGCAACGATCTCTCAAAATTAACTAATTTGCTTTTGACGATTCCGAATCTATGTGAAAAACCACATTTTGATATACTTAATGCACTAATAGAAGTCCAAATTCGGATCTCGGGAAGTTTTTAAAACTTCAGTTTTAGCCATCGGTGCATTGTAGAACACTTGAAATAAGAAAGAGACAACTTGATTAAAACAACAATATCTCGAAATTGACTTATTTGCTTTTAGCGATTCCGAATCTATGTGAAAGACGACATTTTGATACACTTAATGCACTAATAGAAGTCCAAATTAGGATTTCGGGAAGTTTTCAAAACTTGAGTTTTAGTCATGGGTGCATTGTAGAACACTTGGAAAAAGAAAGAGACAACTTTATTAAAACAACGATATCTGAAAATTGTCTTATTTGCTTTAAACGATTCCGAATCTTTGCGAAAGATGACATTTTGGTACACTTAATGCACTAATGAAATCCCAAATTCGGATTTCGAGTAGTTTTGAAAACTTGAGTTTTAGCCAGGGGTACATAGTAGAACACTTGAAACAGGAAAGACACAATTTTATTATAACGACGATATCTCAAAATTGAATTATTTCCTTTTAACGATTCTGAATCTATGGGAAAGACGACATTTTGATACACTTAATAAACTAATGAAAGTCAAAACTCTGATTTTGGGAGGTGTTTAGAACTTGAGTTTTAGTCATGGGTGCATACTAGAGCACTTGGAAAAAGAAAGAGACAACTTTATTAAAACAACGATATCTCAAAATTGCCTTATTTGCTTTAAACGATTCCGAATCTTTGTGAAACATGACATTTTGGTACACTTAATGCACTAATGAAAGTCCAAATTTGGATTTCGGGAAGTTTTGAAAACTTGAGTTTTAGCCATGGGTGCATAGTAGAAGACTTCAAACAGGAAAGAAACAACTTTATTAAAACAACGTTATCTCAAAATTGACTTATTTTCTTTTAACGATTCTGAATCTATGTGAAAGACGACATTTTGATACACGTAATACACTAATGAAAGTCCAAACTCGGATTTTCGGAAGTTTCTAAAGCTTGAGTTTTAGCCATGGGTGCATAGTAGAACACTTGAAACAAGAAACAGACCCCTTGATTTAAACAACGATATCTCTAAATTGACTTATTTGCTTTTGACGATTCAGAATCTATGTGAAAGACGACATTGTGATACGCTTAATGCACTAGTAGAAGTCCAAATTGAAATTTCGGGAAGTTTTTAAAACTTGCGTTTTAGCCATGGGTGGATAGTAAAACACTTGAAACAAGAAAGAGACAACTTGATTAAAACAACGATATCTAAAAATTGACTAATTTGCTTTTCACGATTCCGAATCTATGTGAAGGAAGAAATTTTGACACACTTAATGCACTAATAGAAGTCCAAATTTGGATTTCGAAAAGTTTTTAAAACTTGAGTTTTAGCCATGGGTGCAGAGTAGAAGACTTCAAACAAGAAAGAGACGACTTTATTAAAACAACGATATCTCGAAATTGACAATTTTGCTTTTGACGATTCCGAATCTATGGGAAAGACGACATTTTGATACACTTAATGCACTAATAGAAGTCCAAATTGGGATTTCGGGAAGTTTTTAAAAGTTGAGTTTTATCGTTGGGTGCATAGTAGAAGACTTGAAAGAAGAAAGAGACAATTTTATTAAAACAATGATATCACAAAATTCACTTATTTGCTTTAGACGATTCCTAATCTTTGCGAAAGATGACATTTTGGTACACTTAACGCACTAATGAAAGTCCAAATTCAGATTTCATGATGTTTTGAAAACATGAGTTTTAGCCATGGTTGCATAGTAGAACACTTGAAACAAGAAAGAGACAATTTTATTAAAACAACGATATCTCAAAATTGACTTATTTGCTTTCAACGATTCTGAATCTATGTGAAAGACGACATTTTGATACACTTAATACACTAAGGAAAGACCAAACTCGGATTTCGGGAAGTTTTTAAAGCTTGACTTTTACCCTTCGGTGCATAGTAGGAACAGTTGAAGTAAGAAAGAGACCCCGTGATTAAACCAACGATATCTCAAAATTGACTTTTTTGCTTTTGAAGATTCCGAATCTATGTGAAAGATAACATTTTGATGCACTTAATTCTCTAATAGAAGTCCAAATTAGGATTTCGGGAAGTTTTTAAAGCTTGAGTCTTAGTCATGGGTGCATAGTAGAACACTTGTAAATAGAAAGAGACCACTTGATTAAAACATCGATATCTCCAAATTGACTTATTTGTTTTTAACGTTTCTAAATCAATGTGGAAGAATACATTTTGATACACTTAATACACTAATGAAAGTCCAAACTCGGATTTTGGGAAGTTTTTAAAGCTTGAGTTTTAGCTATGGGTGCATAGTAGAACACTTGAAACAAGAAAGAGAGAACTTGATTAAAACAACGATATCTCAAAATTGACTTATTTGCATTTGATGATCCCGAATCAATGTGACATTTTGATACACTTACTGCACTAATAGAAGTCCAAATTATGATTTCGTGAAGTTTTTAAAGCTTGAGTTCTAGTCATGGGTGCATAGTAGAACACTTGAAACAAGAAAGAGACTACTTGATTAAAACAACGACGATATCTCTAAATTGATTTATTTGCTTTTAACGATTCTGAATCTATGTGAGAGACGACATTTTGATACACTTAATACACTAATCAAAGTCCAAACTCGAATTTTGGGAAGTTTTTAAAGCTTGAGATTTAGCCATGGGTGCATAGTAGAACACTTGAAACAAGAAAGAGACAAGTTGAGTAAAGCAACGATCTCTCAAAATTAACTAATTTGCTTTTGACGATTCCGAATCTATGTGAAAAACCACATTTTGATATACTTAATGCACTAATAGAAGTCCAAATTCGGATCTCGGGAAGTTTTTAAAACTTCAGTTTTAGCCATCGGTGCATTGTAGAACACTTGAAATAAGAAAGAGACAACTTGATTAAAACAACAATATCTCGAAATTGACTTATTTGCTTTTAGCGATTCCGAATCTATGTGAAAGACGACATTTTGATACACTTAATGCACTAATAGAAGTCCAAATTAGGATTTCGGGAAGTTTTCAAAACTTGAGTTTTAGTCATGGGTGCATTGTAGAACACTTGGAAAAAGAAAGAGACAACTTTATTAAAACAACGATATCTGAAAATTGTCTTATTTGCTTTAAACGATTCCGAATCTTTGCGAAAGATGACATTTTGGTACACTTAATGCACTAATGAAATCCCAAATTCGGATTTCGAGTAGTTTTGAAGACTTGAGTTTTAGCCAGGGGTACATAGTAGAACACTTGAAACAGGAAAGACACAATTTTATTATAACGACGATATCTCAAAATTGAATTATTTCTTTTAACGATTCTGAATCTATGGGAAAGACGACATTTTGATACACTTAATAAACTAATGAAAGTCAAAACTCTGATTTTGGGAGGTTTTTAGAACTTGAGTTTTAGTCATGGGTGCATACTAGAGCACTTGGAAAAAGAAAGAGACAACTTTATTAAAACAACGATATCTCAAAATTGCCTTATTTGCTTTAAACGATTCCGAATCTTTGTGAAACATGACATTTTGGTACACTTAATGCACTAATGAAAGTCCAAATTTGGATTTCGGGAAGTTTTGAAAACTTGAGTTTTAGCCATCGGTGCATAGTAGAAGACTTCAAACAGGAAAGAAACAACTTTATTAAAACAACGTTATCTCAAAATTGACTTATTTTCTTTTAACGATTCTGAATCTATGTGAAAGACGACATTTTGATACACGTAATACACTAATGAAAGTCCAAACTCGGATTTTGGGAAGTTTCTAAAGCTTGAGTTTTAGCCATGGGTGCATAGTAGAACACTTGAAACAAGAAACAGACCCCTTGATTTAAACAACGATATCTCTAAATTGACTTATTTGCTTTTGACGATTCAGAATCTATGTGAAAGACGACATTGTGATACGCTTAATGCACTAGTAGAAGTCCAAATTGAAATTTCGGGAAGTTTTTAAAACTTGCGTTTTAGCCATGGGTGGATAGTGTAACACTTGAAACAAGAAAGAGACAACTTGATTAAAACAACGATATCTAAAAATTGACTAATTTGCTTTTGACGATTCCGAATCTATGTGAAGGAAGAAATTTTGACACACTTAATGCACTAATAGAAGTCCAAATTTGGATTTCGAAAAGTTTTTAAAACTTGAGTTTTAGCCATGGGTGCAGAGTAGAAGACTTCAAACAAGAAAGAGATGACTTTATTAAAACGACGATATCTCGAAATTGACAATTTTGCTTTTGACGATTCTGAATCTATGGGAAAGACGACATTTTGATACACTTAATGCACTAATAGAAGTCCAAATTGGGATTTCGGGAAGTTTTTAAAAGTTGAGTTTTATCGTTGGGTGCATAGTAGAAGACTTGAAAGAAGAAAGAGACAATTTTATTAAAACAATGATATCACAAAATTCACTTATTTGCTTTAGACGATTCCTAATCTTTGCGAAAGATGACATTTTGGTACACTTAACGCACTAATGAAAGTCCAAATTCGGATTTCATGATGTTTTGAAAACATGAGTTTTAGCCATGGTTGCATAGTAGAACACTTGAAAAAAGAAAGAGACAATTTTATTAAAACAACGATATCTCAAAATTGACTTATTTGCTTTCAACGATTCTGAATCTATGTGAAAGACGACATTTTGATACACTTAATACACTAAGGAAAGACCAAACTCAGATTTCGGGAAGTTTTTAAAGCTTGAGTTTTACCCTTCGGTGCATAGTAGGAACACTTCAAGTAAGAAAGAGACCACTTGATTAAACCAACGATATCTCAAAATTGACTTTTTTGCTTTTGAAGATTCCGAATCTATGTGAAAGATGACATTTTGATGCACTTAATTCTCTAATAGAAGTCCAAATTAGGATTTCGGGAAGTTTTCAGAGCTTGAGTCTTAGTCATGGGTGCATAGTAGAACACTTGAAACAAGAAAGAGACCACTTGATTAAAACATCGATATCTCCAAATTGACTTATTTGCTTTTAACGTTTCTAAATCTATGTGGAAGAATACATTTTGATACACTTAATACACAAATGAAAGTCCAAACTCGGATTTTGGGAAGTTTTTAAAGCTTGAGTTTTAGCTATGGGTGCATAGTAGAACACTTGAAACAAGAAAGAGAGAACTTGATTAAAACAACGATATCTCAAAATTGACTTATTTGCTTTTAACGTTTCTAAATCTATGTGGAAGAATACATTTTGATACACTTAATACACAAATGAAAGTCCAAACTCGGATTTTGGGAAGTTTTTAAAGCTTGAGTTTTAGCTATGGGTGCATAGTAGAACACTTGAAACAAGAAAGAGAGAACTTGATTAAAACAACGATATCTCAAAATTGACTTATTTGCATTTGATGATCCCGAATCAATGTGACATTTTGATACACTTACTGCACTAATAGAAGTCCAAATTATGATTTCGTGAAGTTTTTAAAGCTTGAGTTCTAGTCATGGGTGCATAGTAGAACACTTGAAACAAGAAAGAGACTACTTGATTAAAACAACGACGATATCTCTAAATTGATTTATTTGCTTTTAACGATTCTGAATCTATGTGAGAGACGACATTTTGATACACTTAATACACTAATCAAAGTCCAAACTCGAATTTTGGGAAGTTTTTAAAGCTTGAGATTTAGCCATGGGTGCATAGTAGAACACTTGAAACAAGAAAGAGACAAGTTGAGTCAAGCAACGATCTCTCAAAATTAACTAATTTGCTTTTGACGATTCCGAATCTATGTGAAAAACCACATTTTGATATACTTAATGCACTAATAGAAGTCCAAATTCGGATCTCGGGAAGTTTTTAAAACTTCAGTTTTAGCCATCGGTGCATTGTAGAACACTTGAAATAAGAAAGAGACAACTTGATTAAAACAACAATATCTCGAAATTGACTTATTTGCTTTTAGCGATTCCGAATCTATGTGAAAGACGACATTTTGATACACTTAATGCACTAATAGAAGTCCAAATTAGGATTTCGGGAAGTTTTCAAAACTTGAGTTTTAGTCATGGGTGCATTGTAGAACACTTGGAAAAAGAAAGAGACAACTTTATTAAAACAACGATATCTGAAAATTGTCTTATTTGCTTTAAACGATTCCGAATCTTTGCGAATGATGACATTTTGGTACACTTAATGCACTAATGAAATCCCAAATTCGGATTTCGAGTAGTTTTGAAAACTTGAGTTTTAGCCAGGGGTACATAGTAGAACACTTGAAACAGGAAAGACACAATTTTATTATAACGACGATATCTCAAAATTGAATTATTTCCTTTTAACGATTCTGAATCTATGGGAAAGACGACATTTTGATACACTTAATAAACTAATGAAAGTCAAAACTCTGATTTTGGGAGGTGTTTAGAACTTGAGTTTTAGTCATGGGTGCATACTAGAGCACTTGGAAAAAGAAAGAGACAACTTTATTAAAACAACGATATCTCAAAATTGCCTTATTTGCTTTAAACGATTCCGAATCTTTGTGAAACATGACATTTTGGTACACTTAATGCACTAATGAAAGTCCAAATTTGGATTTCGGGAAGTTTTGAAAACTTGAGTTTTAGCCATGGGTGCATAGTAGAAGACTTCAAACAGGAAAGAAACAACTTTATTAAAACAACGTTATCTCAAAATTGACTTATTTTCTTTTAACGATTCTGAATCTATGTGAAAGACGACATTTTGATACACGTAATACACTAATGAAAGTCCAAACTCGGATTTTCGGAAGTTTCTAAAGCTTGAGTTTTAGCCATGGGTGCATAGTAGAACACTTGAAACAAGAAACAGACCCCTTGATTTAAACAACGATATCTCTAAATTGACTTATTTGCTTTTGACGATTCAGAATCTATGTGAAAGACGACATTGTGATACGCTTAATGCACTAGTAGAAGTCCAAATTGAAATTTCGGGAAGTTTTTAAAACTTGCGTTTTAGCCATGGGTGGATAGTAAAACACTTGAAACAAGAAAGAGACAACTTGATTAAAACAACGATATCTAAAAATTGACTAATTTGCTTTTGACGATTCCGAATCTATGTGAAGGAAGAAATTTTGACACACTTAATGCACTAATAGAAGTCCAAATTTGGATTTCGAAAAGTTTTTAAAACTTGAGTTTTAGCCATGGGTGCAGAGTAGAAGACTTCAAACAAGAAAGAGACGACTTTATTAAAACAACGATATCTCGAAATTGACAATTTTGCTTTTGACGATTCCGAATCTATGGGAAAGACGACATTTTGATACACTTAATGCACTAATAGAAGTCCAAATTGGGATTTCGGGAAGTTTTTAAAAGTTGAGTTTTATCGTTGGGTGCATAGTAGAAGACTTGAAAGAAGAAAGAGACAATTTTATTAAAACAATGATATCACAAAATTCACTTATTTGCTTTAGACGATTCCTAATCTTTGCGAAAGATGACATTTTGGTACACTTAACGCACTAATGAAAGTCCAAATTCAGATTTCATGATGTTTTGAAAACATGAGTTTTAGCCATGGTTGCATAGTAGAACACTTGAAACAAGAAAGAGACAATTTTATTAAAACAACGATATCTCAAAATTGCCTTATTTGCTTTAAACGATTCCGAATCTTTGTGAAACATGACATTTTGGTACACTTAATGCACTAATGAAAGTCCAAATTTGGATTTCGGGAAGTTTTGAAAACTTGAGTTTTAGCCATGGGTGCATAGTAGAAGACTTCAAACAGGAAAGAAACAACTTTATTAAAACAACGTTATCTCAAAATTGACTTATTTTCTTTTAACGATTCTGAATCTATGTGAAAGACGACATTTTGATACACGTAATACACTAATGAAAGTCCAAACTCGGATTTTCGGAAGTTTCTAAAGCTTGAGTTTTAGCCATGGGTGCATAGTAGAACACTTGAAACAAGAAACAGACCCCTTGATTTAAACAACGATATCTCTAAATTGACTTATTTGCTTTTGACGATTCAGAATCTATGTGAAAGACGACATTGTGATACGCTTAATGCACTAGTAGAAGTCCAAATTGAAATTTCGGGAAGTTTTTAAAACTTGCGTTTTAGCCATGGGTGGATAGTAAAACACTTGAAACAAGAAAGAGACAACTTGATTAAAACAACGATATCTAAAAATTGACTAATTTGCTTTTGACGATTCCGAATCTATGTGAAGGAAGAAATTTTGACACACTTAATGCACTAATAGAAGTCCAAATTTGGATTTCGAAAAGTTTTTAAAACTTGAGTTTTAGCCATGGGTGCAGAGTAGAAGACTTCAAACAAGAAAGAGACGACTTTATTAAAACAACGATATCTCGAAATTGACAATTTTGCTTTTGACGATTCCGAATCTATGGGAAAGACGACATTTTGATACACTTAATGCACTAATAGAAGTCCAAATTGGGATTTCGGGAAGTTTTTAAAAGTTGAGTTTTATCGTTGGGTGCATAGTAGAAGACTTGAAAGAAGAAAGAGACAATTTTATTAAAACAATGATATCACAAAATTCACTTATTTGCTTTAGACGATTCCTAATCTTTGCGAAAGATGACATTTTGGTACACTTAACGCACTAATGAAAGTCCAAATTCAGATTTCATGATGTTTTGAAAACATGAGTTTTAGCCATGGTTGCATAGTAGAACACTTGAAACAAGAAAGAGACAATTTTATTAAAACAACGATATCTCAAAATTGACTTATTTGCTTTCAACGATTCTGAATCTATGTGAAAGACGACATTTTGATACACTTAATACACTAAGGAAAGACCAAACTCGGATTTCGGGAAGTTTTTAAAGCTTGACTTTTACCCTTCGGTGCATAGTAGGAACAGTTGAAGTAAGAAAGAGACCCCGTGATTAAACCAACGATATCTCAAAATTGACTTTTTTGCTTTTGAAGATTCCGAATCTATGTGAAAGATAACATTTTGATGCACTTAATTCTCTAATAGAAGTCCAAATTAGGATTTCGGGAAGTTTTTAAAGCTTGAGTCTTAGTCATGGGTGCATAGTAGAACACTTGTAAATAGAAAGAGACCACTTGATTAAAACATCGATATCTCCAAATTGACTTATTTGTTTTTAACGTTTCTAAATCAATGTGGAAGAATACATTTTGATACACTTAATACACTAATGAAAGTCCAAACTCGGATTTTGGGAAGTTTTTAAAGCTTGAGTTTTAGCTATGGGTGCATAGTAGAACACTTGAAACAAGAAAGAGAGAACTTGATTAAAACAACGATATCTCAAAATTGACTTATTTGCATTTGATGATCCCGAATCAATGTGACATTTTGATACACTTACTGCACTAATAGAAGTCCAAATTATGATTTCGTGAAGTTTTTAAAGCTTGAGTTCTAGTCATGGGTGCATAGTAGAACACTTGAAACAAGAAAGAGACTACTTGATTAAAACAACGACGATATCTCTAAATTGATTTATTTGCTTTTAACGATTCTGAATCTATGTGAGAGACGACATTTTGATACACTTAATACACTAATCAAAGTCCAAACTCGAATTTTGGGAAGTTTTTAAAGCTTGAGATTTAGCCATGGGTGCATAGTAGAACACTTGAAACAAGAAAGAGACAAGTTGAGTAAAGCAACGATCTCTCAAAATTAACTAATTTGCTTTTGACGATTCCGAATCTATGTGAAAAACCACATTTTGATATACTTAATGCACTAATAGAAGTCCAAATTCGGATCTCGGGAAGTTTTTAAAACTTCAGTTTTAGCCATCGGTGCATTGTAGAACACTTGAAATAAGAAAGAGACAACTTGATTAAAACAACAATATCTCGAAATTGACTTATTTGCTTTTAGCGATTCCGAATCTATGTGAAAGACGACATTTTGATACACTTAATGCACTAATAGAAGTCCAAATTAGGATTTCGGGAAGTTTTCAAAACTTGAGTTTTAGTCATGGGTGCATTGTAGAACACTTGGAAAAAGAAAGAGACAACTTTATTAAAACAACGATATCTGAAAATTGTCTTATTTGCTTTAAACGATTCCGAATCTTTGCGAAAGATGACATTTTGGTACACTTAATGCACTAATGAAATCCCAAATTCGGATTTCGAGTAGTTTTGAAGACTTGAGTTTTAGCCAGGGGTACATAGTAGAACACTTGAAACAGGAAAGACACAATTTTATTATAACGACGATATCTCAAAATTGAATTATTTCTTTTAACGATTCTGAATCTATGGGAAAGACGACATTTTGATACACTTAATAAACTAATGAAAGTCAAAACTCTGATTTTGGGAGGTTTTTAGAACTTGAGTTTTAGTCATGGGTGCATACTAGAGCACTTGGAAAAAGAAAGAGACAACTTTATTAAAACAACGATATCTCAAAATTGCCTTATTTGCTTTAAACGATTCCGAATCTTTGTGAAACATGACATTTTGGTACACTTAATGCACTAATGAAAGTCCAAATTTGGATTTCGGGAAGTTTTGAAAACTTGAGTTTTAGCCATCGGTGCATAGTAGAAGACTTCAAACAGGAAAGAAACAACTTTATTAAAACAACGTTATCTCAAAATTGACTTATTTTCTTTTAACGATTCTGAATCTATGTGAAAGACGACATTTTGATACACGTAATACACTAATGAAAGTCCAAACTCGGATTTTGGGAAGTTTCTAAAGCTTGAGTTTTAGCCATGGGTGCATAGTAGAACACTTGAAACAAGAAACAGACCCCTTGATTTAAACAACGATATCTCTAAATTGACTTATTTGCTTTTGACGATTCAGAATCTATGTGAAAGACGACATTGTGATACGCTTAATGCACTAGTAGAAGTCCAAATTGAAATTTCGGGAAGTTTTTAAAACTTGCGTTTTAGCCATGGGTGGATAGTGTAACACTTGAAACAAGAAAGAGACAACTTGATTAAAACAACGATATCTAAAAATTGACTAATTTGCTTTTGACGATTCCGAATCTATGTGAAGGAAGAAATTTTGACACACTTAATGCACTAATAGAAGTCCAAATTTGGATTTCGAAAAGTTTTTAAAACTTGAGTTTTAGCCATGGGTGCAGAGTAGAAGACTTCAAACAAGAAAGAGATGACTTTATTAAAACGACGATATCTCGAAATTGACAATTTTGCTTTTGACGATTCCGAATCTATGGGAAAGACGACATTTTGATACACTTAATGCACTAATAGAAGTCCAAATTGGGATTTCGGGAAGTTTTTAAAAGTTGAGTTTTATCGTTGGGTGCATAGTAGAAGACTTGAAAGAAGAAAGAGACAATTTTATTAAAACAATGATATCACAAAATTCACTTATTTGCTTTAGACGATTCCTAATCTTTGCGAAAGATGACATTTTGGTACACTTAACGCACTAATGAAAGTCCAAATTCGGATTTCATGATGTTTTGAAAACATGAGTTTTAGCCATGGTTGCATAGTAGAACACTTGAAAAAAGAAAGAGACAATTTTATTAAAACAACGATATCTCAAAATTGACTTATTTGCTTTCAACGATTCTGAATCTATGTGAAAGACGACATTTTGATACACTTAATACACTAAGGAAAGACCAAACTCAGATTTCGGGAAGTTTTTAAAGCTTGAGTTTTACCCTTCGGTGCATAGTAGGAACACTTCAAGTAAGAAAGAGACCACTTGATTAAACCAACGATATCTCAAAATTGACTTTTTTGCTTTTGAAGATTCCGAATCTATGTGAAAGATGACATTTTGATGCACTTAATTCTCTAATAGAAGTCCAAATTAGGATTTCGGGAAGTTTTCAGAGCTTGAGTCTTAGTCATGGGTGCATAGTAGAACACTTGAAACAAGAAAGAGACCACTTGATTAAAACATCGATATCTCCAAATTGACTTATTTGCTTTTAACGTTTCTAAATCTATGTGGAAGAATACATTTTGATACACTTAATACACAAATGAAAGTCCAAACTCGGATTTTGGGAAGTTTTTAAAGCTTGAGTTTTAGCTATGGGTGCATAGTAGAACACTTGAAACAAGAAAGAGAGAACTTGATTAAAACAACGATATCTCAAAATTGACTTATTTGCTTTTAACGTTTCTAAATCTATGTGGAAGAATACATTTTGATACACTTAATACACAAATGAAAGTCCAAACTCGGATTTTGGGAAGTTTTTAAAGCTTGAGTTTTAGCTATGGGTGCATAGTAGAACACTTGAAACAAGAAAGAGAGAACTTGATTAAAACAACGATATCTCAAAATTGACTTATTTGCATTTGATGATCCCGAATCAATGTGACATTTTGATACACTTACTGCACTAATAGAAGTCCAAATTATGATTTCGTGAAGTTTTTAAAGCTTGAGTTCTAGTCATGGGTGCATAGTAGAACACTTGAAACAAGAAAGAGACTACTTGATTAAAACAACGACGATATCTCTAAATTGATTTATTTGCTTTTAACGATTCTGAATCTATGTGAGAGACGACATTTTGATACACTTAATACACTAATCAAAGTCCAAACTCGAATTTTGGGAAGTTTTTAAAGCTTGAGATTTAGCCATGGGTGCATAGTAGAACACTTGAAACAAGAAAGAGACAAGTTGAGTCAAGCAACGATCTCTCAAAATTAACTAATTTGCTTTTGACGATTCCGAATCTATGTGAAAAACCACATTTTGATATACTTAATGCACTAATAGAAGTCCAAATTCGGATCTCGGGAAGTTTTTAAAACTTCAGTTTTAGCCATCGGTGCATTGTAGAACACTTGAAATAAGAAAGAGACAACTTGATTAAAACAACAATATCTCGAAATTGACTTATTTGCTTTTAGCGATTCCGAATCTATGTGAAAGACGACATTTTGATACACTTAATGCACTAATAGAAGTCCAAATTAGGATTTCGGGAAGTTTTCAAAACTTGAGTTTTAGTCATGGGTGCATTGTAGAACACTTGGAAAAAGAAAGAGACAACTTTATTAAAACAACGATATCTGAAAATTGTCTTATTTGCTTTAAACGATTCCGAATCTTTGCGAATGATGACATTTTGGTACACTTAATGCACTAATGAAATCCCAAATTCGGATTTCGAGTAGTTTTGAAAACTTGAGTTTTAGCCAGGGGTACATAGTAGAACACTTGAAACAGGAAAGACACAATTTTATTATAACGACGATATCTCAAAATTGAATTATTTCCTTTTAACGATTCTGAATCTATGGGAAAGACGACATTTTGATACACTTAATAAACTAATGAAAGTCAAAACTCTGATTTTGGGAGGTGTTTAGAACTTGAGTTTTAGTCATGGGTGCATACTAGAGCACTTGGAAAAAGAAAGAGACAACTTTATTAAAACAACGATATCTCAAAATTGCCTTATTTGCTTTAAACGATTCCGAATCTTTGTGAAACATGACATTTTGGTACACTTAATGCACTAATGAAAGTCCAAATTTGGATTTCGGGAAGTTTTGAAAACTTGAGTTTTAGCCATGGGTGCATAGTAGAAGACTTCAAACAGGAAAGAAACAACTTTATTAAAACAACGTTATCTCAAAATTGACTTATTTTCTTTTAACGATTCTGAATCTATGTGAAAGACGACATTTTGATACACGTAATACACTAATGAAAGTCCAAACTCGGATTTTCGGAAGTTTCTAAAGCTTGAGTTTTAGCCATGGGTGCATAGTAGAACACTTGAAACAAGAAACAGACCCCTTGATTTAAACAACGATATCTCTAAATTGACTTATTTGCTTTTGACGATTCAGAATCTATGTGAAAGACGACATTGTGATACGCTTAATGCACTAGTAGAAGTCCAAATTGAAATTTCGGGAAGTTTTTAAAACTTGCGTTTTAGCCATGGGTGGATAGTAAAACACTTGAAACAAGAAAGAGACAACTTGATTAAAACAACGATATCTAAAAATTGACTAATTTGCTTTTGACGATTCCGAATCTATGTGAAGGAAGAAATTTTGACACACTTAATGCACTAATAGAAGTCCAAATTTGGATTTCGAAAAGTTTTTAAAACTTGAGTTTTAGCCATGGGTGCAGAGTAGAAGACTTCAAACAAGAAAGAGACGACTTTATTAAAACAACGATATCTCGAAATTGACAATTTTGCTTTTGACGATTCCGAATCTATGGGAAAGACGACATTTTGATACACTTAATGCACTAATAGAAGTCCAAATTGGGATTTCGGGAAGTTTTTAAAAGTTGAGTTTTATCGTTGGGTGCATAGTAGAAGACTTGAAAGAAGAAAGAGACAATTTTATTAAAACAATGATATCACAAAATTCACTTATTTGCTTTAGACGATTCCTAATCTTTGCGAAAGATGACATTTTGGTACACTTAACGCACTAATGAAAGTCCAAATTCAGATTTCATGATGTTTTGAAAACATGAGTTTTAGCCATGGTTGCATAGTAGAACACTTGAAACAAGAAAGAGACAATTTTATTAAAACAACGATATCTCAAAATTGCCTTATTTGCTTTAAACGATTCCGAATCTTTGTGAAACATGACATTTTGGTACACTTAATGCACTAATGAAAGTCCAAATTTGGATTTCGGGAAGTTTTGAAAACTTGAGTTTTAGCCATGGGTGCATAGTAGAAGACTTCAAACAGGAAAGAAACAACTTTATTAAAACAACGTTATCTCAAAATTGACTTATTTTCTTTTAACGATTCTGAATCTATGTGAAAGACGACATTTTGATACACGTAATACACTAATGAAAGTCCAAACTCGGATTTTCGGAAGTTTCTAAAGCTTGAGTTTTAGCCATGGGTGCATAGTAGAACACTTGAAACAAGAAACAGACCCCTTGATTTAAACAACGATATCTCTAAATTGACTTATTTGCTTTTGACGATTCAGAATCTATGTGAAAGACGACATTGTGATACGCTTAATGCACTAGTAGAAGTCCAAATTGAAATTTCGGGAAGTTTTTAAAACTTGCGTTTTAGCCATGGGTGGATAGTAAAACACTTGAAACAAGAAAGAGACAACTTGATTAAAACAACGATATCTAAAAATTGACTAATTTGCTTTTGACGATTCCGAATCTATGTGAAGGAAGAAATTTTGACACACTTAATGCACTAATAGAAGTCCAAATTTGGATTTCGAAAAGTTTTTAAAACTTGAGTTTTAGCCATGGGTGCAGAGTAGAAGACTTCAAACAAGAAAGAGACGACTTTATTAAAACAACGATATCTCGAAATTGACAATTTTGCTTTTGACGATTCCGAATCTATGGGAAAGACGACATTTTGATACACTTAATGCACTAATAGAAGTCCAAATTGGGATTTCGGGAAGTTTTTAAAAGTTGAGTTTTATCGTTGGGTGCATAGTAGAAGACTTGAAAGAAGAAAGAGACAATTTTATTAAAACAATGATATCACAAAATTCACTTATTTGCTTTAGACGATTCCTAATCTTTGCGAAAGATGACATTTTGGTACACTTAACGCACTAATGAAAGTCCAAATTCAGATTTCATGATGTTTTGAAAACATGAGTTTTAGCCATGGTTGCATAGTAGAACACTTGAAACAAGAAAGAGACAATTTTATTAAAACAACGATATCTCAAAATTGACTTATTTGCTTTCAACGATTCTGAATCTATGTGAAAGACGACATTTTGATACACTTAATACACTAAGGAAAGACCAAACTCGGATTTCGGGAAGTTTTTAAAGCTTGACTTTTACCCTTCGGTGCATAGTAGGAACAGTTGAAGTAAGAAAGAGACCCCGTGATTAAACCAACGATATCTCAAAATTGACTTTTTTGCTTTTGAAGATTCCGAATCTATGTGAAAGATAACATTTTGATGCACTTAATTCTCTAATAGAAGTCCAAATTAGGATTTCGGGAAGTTTTTAAAGCTTGAGTCTTAGTCATGGGTGCATAGTAGAACACTTGTAAATAGAAAGAGACCACTTGATTAAAACATCGATATCTCCAAATTGACTTATTTGTTTTTAACGTTTCTAAATCAATGTGGAAGAATACATTTTGATACACTTAATACACTAATGAAAGTCCAAACTCGGATTTTGGGAAGTTTTTAAAGCTTGAGTTTTAGCTATGGGTGCATAGTAGAACACTTGAAACAAGAAAGAGAGAACTTGATTAAAACAACGATATCTCAAAATTGACTTATTTGCATTTGATGATCCCGAATCAATGTGACATTTTGATACACTTACTGCACTAATAGAAGTCCAAATTATGATTTCGTGAAGTTTTTAAAGCTTGAGTTCTAGTCATGGGTGCATAGTAGAACACTTGAAACAAGAAAGAGACTACTTGATTAAAACAACGACGATATCTCTAAATTGATTTATTTGCTTTTAACGATTCTGAATCTATGTGAGAGACGACATTTTGATACACTTAATACACTAATCAAAGTCCAAACTCGAATTTTGGGAAGTTTTTAAAGCTTGAGATTTAGCCATGGGTGCATAGTAGAACACTTGAAACAAGAAAGAGACAAGTTGAGTAAAGCAACGATCTCTCAAAATTAACTAATTTGCTTTTGACGATTCCGAATCTATGTGAAAAACCACATTTTGATATACTTAATGCACTAATAGAAGTCCAAATTCGGATCTCGGGAAGTTTTTAAAACTTCAGTTTTAGCCATCGGTGCATTGTAGAACACTTGAAATAAGAAAGAGACAACTTGATTAAAACAACAATATCTCGAAATTGACTTATTTGCTTTTAGCGATTCCGAATCTATGTGAAAGACGACATTTTGATACACTTAATGCACTAATAGAAGTCCAAATTAGGATTTCGGGAAGTTTTCAAAACTTGAGTTTTAGTCATGGGTGCATTGTAGAACACTTGGAAAAAGAAAGAGACAACTTTATTAAAACAACGATATCTGAAAATTGTCTTATTTGCTTTAAACGATTCCGAATCTTTGCGAAAGATGACATTTTGGTACACTTAATGCACTAATGAAATCCCAAATTCGGATTTCGAGTAGTTTTGAAGACTTGAGTTTTAGCCAGGGGTACATAGTAGAACACTTGAAACAGGAAAGACACAATTTTATTATAACGACGATATCTCAAAATTGAATTATTTCTTTTAACGATTCTGAATCTATGGGAAAGACGACATTTTGATACACTTAATAAACTAATGAAAGTCAAAACTCTGATTTTGGGAGGTTTTTAGAACTTGAGTTTTAGTCATGGGTGCATACTAGAGCACTTGGAAAAAGAAAGAGACAACTTTATTAAAACAACGATATCTCAAAATTGCCTTATTTGCTTTAAACGATTCCGAATCTTTGTGAAACATGACATTTTGGTACACTTAATGCACTAATGAAAGTCCAAATTTGGATTTCGGGAAGTTTTGAAAACTTGAGTTTTAGCCATCGGTGCATAGTAGAAGACTTCAAACAGGAAAGAAACAACTTTATTAAAACAACGTTATCTCAAAATTGACTTATTTTCTTTTAACGATTCTGAATCTATGTGAAAGACGACATTTTGATACACGTAATACACTAATGAAAGTCCAAACTCGGATTTTGGGAAGTTTCTAAAGCTTGAGTTTTAGCCATGGGTGCATAGTAGAACACTTGAAACAAGAAACAGACCCCTTGATTTAAACAACGATATCTCTAAATTGACTTATTTGCTTTTGACGATTCAGAATCTATGTGAAAGACGACATTGTGATACGCTTAATGCACTAGTAGAAGTCCAAATTGAAATTTCGGGAAGTTTTTAAAACTTGCGTTTTAGCCATGGGTGGATAGTGTAACACTTGAAACAAGAAAGAGACAACTTGATTAAAACAACGATATCTAAAAATTGACTAATTTGCTTTTGACGATTCCGAATCTATGTGAAGGAAGAAATTTTGACACACTTAATGCACTAATAGAAGTCCAAATTTGGATTTCGAAAAGTTTTTAAAACTTGAGTTTTAGCCATGGGTGCAGAGTAGAAGACTTCAAACAAGAAAGAGATGACTTTATTAAAACGACGATATCTCGAAATTGACAATTTTGCTTTTGACGATTCCGAATCTATGGGAAAGACGACATTTTGATACACTTAATGCACTAATAGAAGTCCAAATTGGGATTTCGGGAAGTTTTTAAAAGTTGAGTTTTATCGTTGGGTGCATAGTAGAAGACTTGAAAGAAGAAAGAGACAATTTTATTAAAACAATGATATCACAAAATTCACTTATTTGCTTTAGACGATTCCTAATCTTTGCGAAAGATGACATTTTGGTACACTTAACGCACTAATGAAAGTCCAAATTCGGATTTCATGATGTTTTGAAAACATGAGTTTTAGCCATGGTTGCATAGTAGAACACTTGAAAAAAGAAAGAGACAATTTTATTAAAACAACGATATCTCAAAATTGACTTATTTGCTTTCAACGATTCTGAATCTATGTGAAAGACGACATTTTGATACACTTAATACACTAAGGAAAGACCAAACTCAGATTTCGGGAAGTTTTTAAAGCTTGAGTTTTACCCTTCGGTGCATAGTAGGAACACTTCAAGTAAGAAAGAGACCACTTGATTAAACCAACGATATCTCAAAATTGACTTTTTTGCTTTTGAAGATTCCGAATCTATGTGAAAGATGACATTTTGATGCACTTAATTCTCTAATAGAAGTCCAAATTAGGATTTCGGGAAGTTTTCAGAGCTTGAGTCTTAGTCATGGGTGCATAGTAGAACACTTGAAACAAGAAAGAGACCACTTGATTAAAACATCGATATCTCCAAATTGACTTATTTGCTTTTAACGTTTCTAAATCTATGTGGAAGAATACATTTTGATACACTTAATACACAAATGAAAGTCCAAACTCGGATTTTGGGAAGTTTTTAAAGCTTGAGTTTTAGCTATGGGTGCATAGTAGAACACTTGAAACAAGAAAGAGAGAACTTGATTAAAACAACGATATCTCAAAATTGACTTATTTGCTTTTAACGTTTCTAAATCTATGTGGAAGAATACATTTTGATACACTTAATACACAAATGAAAGTCCAAACTCGGATTTTGGGAAGTTTTTAAAGCTTGAGTTTTAGCTATGGGTGCATAGTAGAACACTTGAAACAAGAAAGAGAGAACTTGATTAAAACAACGATATCTCAAAATTGACTTATTTGCATTTGATGATCCCGAATCAATGTGACATTTTGATACACTTACTGCACTAATAGAAGTCCAAATTATGATTTCGTGAAGTTTTTAAAGCTTGAGTTCTAGTCATGGGTGCATAGTAGAACACTTGAAACAAGAAAGAGACTACTTGATTAAAACAACGACGATATCTCTAAATTGATTTATTTGCTTTTAACGATTCTGAATCTATGTGAGAGACGACATTTTGATACACTTAATACACTAATCAAAGTCCAAACTCGAATTTTGGGAAGTTTTTAAAGCTTGAGATTTAGCCATGGGTGCATAGTAGAACACTTGAAACAAGAAAGAGACAAGTTGAGTCAAGCAACGATCTCTCAAAATTAACTAATTTGCTTTTGACGATTCCGAATCTATGTGAAAAACCACATTTTGATATACTTAATGCACTAATAGAAGTCCAAATTCGGATCTCGGGAAGTTTTTAAAACTTCAGTTTTAGCCATCGGTGCATTGTAGAACACTTGAAATAAGAAAGAGACAACTTGATTAAAACAACAATATCTCGAAATTGACTTATTTGCTTTTAGCGATTCCGAATCTATGTGAAAGACGACATTTTGATACACTTAATGCACTAATAGAAGTCCAAATTAGGATTTCGGGAAGTTTTCAAAACTTGAGTTTTAGTCATGGGTGCATTGTAGAACACTTGGAAAAAGAAAGAGACAACTTTATTAAAACAACGATATCTGAAAATTGTCTTATTTGCTTTAAACGATTCCGAATCTTTGCGAATGATGACATTTTGGTACACTTAATGCACTAATGAAATCCCAAATTCGGATTTCGAGTAGTTTTGAAAACTTGAGTTTTAGCCAGGGGTACATAGTAGAACACTTGAAACAGGAAAGACACAATTTTATTATAACGACGATATCTCAAAATTGAATTATTTCCTTTTAACGATTCTGAATCTATGGGAAAGACGACATTTTGATACACTTAATAAACTAATGAAAGTCAAAACTCTGATTTTGGGAGGTGTTTAGAACTTGAGTTTTAGTCATGGGTGCATACTAGAGCACTTGGAAAAAGAAAGAGACAACTTTATTAAAACAACGATATCTCAAAATTGCCTTATTTGCTTTAAACGATTCCGAATCTTTGTGAAACATGACATTTTGGTACACTTAATGCACTAATGAAAGTCCAAATTTGGATTTCGGGAAGTTTTGAAAACTTGAGTTTTAGCCATGGGTGCATAGTAGAAGACTTCAAACAGGAAAGAAACAACTTTATTAAAACAACGTTATCTCAAAATTGACTTATTTTCTTTTAACGATTCTGAATCTATGTGAAAGACGACATTTTGATACACGTAATACACTAATGAAAGTCCAAACTCGGATTTTCGGAAGTTTCTAAAGCTTGAGTTTTAGCCATGGGTGCATAGTAGAACACTTGAAACAAGAAACAGACCCCTTGATTTAAACAACGATATCTCTAAATTGACTTATTTGCTTTTGACGATTCAGAATCTATGTGAAAGACGACATTGTGATACGCTTAATGCACTAGTAGAAGTCCAAATTGAAATTTCGGGAAGTTTTTAAAACTTGCGTTTTAGCCATGGGTGGATAGTAAAACACTTGAAACAAGAAAGAGACAACTTGATTAAAACAACGATATCTAAAAATTGACTAATTTGCTTTTGACGATTCCGAATCTATGTGAAGGAAGAAATTTTGACACACTTAATGCACTAATAGAAGTCCAAATTTGGATTTCGAAAAGTTTTTAAAACTTGAGTTTTAGCCATGGGTGCAGAGTAGAAGACTTCAAACAAGAAAGAGACGACTTTATTAAAACAACGATATCTCGAAATTGACAATTTTGCTTTTGACGATTCCGAATCTATGGGAAAGACGACATTTTGATACACTTAATGCACTAATAGAAGTCCAAATTGGGATTTCGGGAAGTTTTTAAAAGTTGAGTTTTATCGTTGGGTGCATAGTAGAAGACTTGAAAGAAGAAAGAGACAATTTTATTAAAACAATGATATCACAAAATTCACTTATTTGCTTTAGACGATTCCTAATCTTTGCGAAAGATGACATTTTGGTACACTTAACGCACTAATGAAAGTCCAAATTCAGATTTCATGATGTTTTGAAAACATGAGTTTTAGCCATGGTTGCATAGTAGAACACTTGAAACAAGAAAGAGACAATTTTATTAAAACAACGATATCTCAAAATTGCCTTATTTGCTTTAAACGATTCCGAATCTTTGTGAAACATGACATTTTGGTACACTTAATGCACTAATGAAAGTCCAAATTTGGATTTCGGGAAGTTTTGAAAACTTGAGTTTTAGCCATGGGTGCATAGTAGAAGACTTCAAACAGGAAAGAAACAACTTTATTAAAACAACGTTATCTCAAAATTGACTTATTTTCTTTTAACGATTCTGAATCTATGTGAAAGACGACATTTTGATACACGTAATACACTAATGAAAGTCCAAACTCGGATTTTCGGAAGTTTCTAAAGCTTGAGTTTTAGCCATGGGTGCATAGTAGAACACTTGAAACAAGAAACAGACCCCTTGATTTAAACAACGATATCTCTAAATTGACTTATTTGCTTTTGACGATTCAGAATCTATGTGAAAGACGACATTGTGATACGCTTAATGCACTAGTAGAAGTCCAAATTGAAATTTCGGGAAGTTTTTAAAACTTGCGTTTTAGCCATGGGTGGATAGTAAAACACTTGAAACAAGAAAGAGACAACTTGATTAAAACAACGATATCTAAAAATTGACTAATTTGCTTTTGACGATTCCGAATCTATGTGAAGGAAGAAATTTTGACACACTTAATGCACTAATAGAAGTCCAAATTTGGATTTCGAAAAGTTTTTAAAACTTGAGTTTTAGCCATGGGTGCAGAGTAGAAGACTTCAAACAAGAAAGAGACGACTTTATTAAAACAACGATATCTCGAAATTGACAATTTTGCTTTTGACGATTCCGAATCTATGGGAAAGACGACATTTTGATACACTTAATGCACTAATAGAAGTCCAAATTGGGATTTCGGGAAGTTTTTAAAAGTTGAGTTTTATCGTTGGGTGCATAGTAGAAGACTTGAAAGAAGAAAGAGACAATTTTATTAAAACAATGATATCACAAAATTCACTTATTTGCTTTAGACGATTCCTAATCTTTGCGAAAGATGACATTTTGGTACACTTAACGCACTAATGAAAGTCCAAATTCAGATTTCATGATGTTTTGAAAACATGAGTTTTAGCCATGGTTGCATAGTAGAACACTTGAAACAAGAAAGAGACAATTTTATTAAAACAACGATATCTCAAAATTGACTTATTTGCTTTCAACGATTCTGAATCTATGTGAAAGACGACATTTTGATACACTTAATACACTAAGGAAAGACCAAACTCGGATTTCGGGAAGTTTTTAAAGCTTGACTTTTACCCTTCGGTGCATAGTAGGAACAGTTGAAGTAAGAAAGAGACCCCGTGATTAAACCAACGATATCTCAAAATTGACTTTTTTGCTTTTGAAGATTCCGAATCTATGTGAAAGATAACATTTTGATGCACTTAATTCTCTAATAGAAGTCCAAATTAGGATTTCGGGAAGTTTTTAAAGCTTGAGTCTTAGTCATGGGTGCATAGTAGAACACTTGTAAATAGAAAGAGACCACTTGATTAAAACATCGATATCTCCAAATTGACTTATTTGTTTTTAACGTTTCTAAATCAATGTGGAAGAATACATTTTGATACACTTAATACACTAATGAAAGTCCAAACTCGGATTTTGGGAAGTTTTTAAAGCTTGAGTTTTAGCTATGGGTGCATAGTAGAACACTTGAAACAAGAAAGAGAGAACTTGATTAAAACAACGATATCTCAAAATTGACTTATTTGCATTTGATGATCCCGAATCAATGTGACATTTTGATACACTTACTGCACTAATAGAAGTCCAAATTATGATTTCGTGAAGTTTTTAAAGCTTGAGTTCTAGTCATGGGTGCATAGTAGAACACTTGAAACAAGAAAGAGACTACTTGATTAAAACAACGACGATATCTCTAAATTGATTTATTTGCTTTTAACGATTCTGAATCTATGTGAGAGACGACATTTTGATACACTTAATACACTAATCAAAGTCCAAACTCGAATTTTGGGAAGTTTTTAAAGCTTGAGATTTAGCCATGGGTGCATAGTAGAACACTTGAAACAAGAAAGAGACAAGTTGAGTAAAGCAACGATCTCTCAAAATTAACTAATTTGCTTTTGACGATTCCGAATCTATGTGAAAAACCACATTTTGATATACTTAATGCACTAATAGAAGTCCAAATTCGGATCTCGGGAAGTTTTTAAAACTTCAGTTTTAGCCATCGGTGCATTGTAGAACACTTGAAATAAGAAAGAGACAACTTGATTAAAACAACAATATCTCGAAATTGACTTATTTGCTTTTAGCGATTCCGAATCTATGTGAAAGACGACATTTTGATACACTTAATGCACTAATAGAAGTCCAAATTAGGATTTCGGGAAGTTTTCAAAACTTGAGTTTTAGTCATGGGTGCATTGTAGAACACTTGGAAAAAGAAAGAGACAACTTTATTAAAACAACGATATCTGAAAATTGTCTTATTTGCTTTAAACGATTCCGAATCTTTGCGAAAGATGACATTTTGGTACACTTAATGCACTAATGAAATCCCAAATTCGGATTTCGAGTAGTTTTGAAGACTTGAGTTTTAGCCAGGGGTACATAGTAGAACACTTGAAACAGGAAAGACACAATTTTATTATAACGACGATATCTCAAAATTGAATTATTTCCTTTTAACGATTCTGAATCTATGGGAAAGACGACATTTTGATACACTTAATAAACTAATGAAAGTCAAAACTCTGATTTTGGGAGGTTTTTAGAACTTGAGTTTTAGTCATGGGTGCATACTAGAGCACTTGGAAAAAGAAAGAGACAACTTTATTAAAACAACGATATCTCAAAATTGCCTTATTTGCTTTAAACGATTCCGAATCTTTGTGAAACATGACATTTTGGTACACTTAATGCACTAATGAAAGTCCAAATTTGGATTTCGGGAAGTTTTGAAAACTTGAGTTTTAGCCATCGGTGCATAGTAGAAGACTTCAAACAGGAAAGAAACAACTTTATTAAAACAACGTTATCTCAAAATTGACTTATTTTCTTTTAACGATTCTGAATCTATGTGAAAGACGACATTTTGATACACGTAATACACTAATGAAAGTCCAAACTCGGATTTTGGGAAGTTTCTAAAGCTTGAGTTTTAGCCATGGGTGCATAGTAGAACACTTGAAACAAGAAACAGACCCCTTGATTTAAACAACGATATCTCTAAATTGACTTATTTGCTTTTGACGATTCAGAATCTATGTGAAAGACGACATTGTGATACGCTTAATGCACTAGTAGAAGTCCAAATTGAAATTTCGGGAAGTTTTTAAAACTTGCGTTTTAGCCATGGGTGGATAGTGTAACACTTGAAACAAGAAAGAGACAACTTGATTAAAACAACGATATCTAAAAATTGACTAATTTGCTTTTGACGATTCCGAATCTATGTGAAGGAAGAAATTTTGACACACTTAATGCACTAATAGAAGTCCAAATTTGGATTTCGAAAAGTTTTTAAAACTTGAGTTTTAGCCATGGGTGCAGAGTAGAAGACTTCAAACAAGAAAGAGACGACTTTATTAAAACGACGATATCTCGAAATTGACAATTTTGCTTTTGACGATTCCGAATCTATGGGAAAGACGACATTTTGATACACTTAATGCACTAATAGAAGTCCAAATTGGGATTTCGGGAAGTTTTTAAAAGTTGAGTTTTATCGTTGGGTGCATAGTAGAAGACTTGAAAGAAGAAAGAGACAATTTTATTAAAACAATGATATCACAAAATTCACTTATTTGCTTTAGACGATTCCTAATCTTTGCGAAAGATGACATTTTGGTACACTTAACGCACTAATGAAAGTCCAAATTCGGATTTCATGATGTTTTGAAAACATGAGTTTTAGCCATGGTTGCATAGTAGAACACTTGAAAAAAGAAAGAGACAATTTTATTAAAACAACGATATCTCAAAATTGACTTATTTGCTTTCAACGATTCTGAATCTATGTGAAAGACGACATTTTGATACACTTAATACACTAAGGAAAGACCAAACTCAGATTTCGGGAAGTTTTTAAAGCTTGAGTTTTACCCTTCGGTGCATAGTAGGAACACTTCAAGTAAGAAAGAGACCACTTGATTAAACCAACGATATCTCAAAATTGACTTTTTTGCTTTTGAAGATTCCGAATCTATGTGAAAGATGACATTTTGATGCACTTAATTCTCTAATAGAAGTCCAAATTAGGATTTCGGGAAGTTTTCAGAGCTTGAGTCTTAGTCATGGGTGCATAGTAGAACACTTGAAACAAGAAAGAGACCACTTGATTAAAACATCGATATCTCCAAATTGACTTATTTGCTTTTAACGTTTCTAAATCTATGTGGAAGAATACATTTTGATACACTTAATACACAAATGAAAGTCCAAACTCGGATTTTGGGAAGTTTTTAAAGCTTGAGTTTTAGCTATGGGTGCATAGTAGAACACTTGAAACAAGAAAGAGAGAACTTGATTAAAACAACGATATCTCAAAATTGACTTATTTGCTTTTAACGTTTCTAAATCTATGTGGAAGAATACATTTTGATACACTTAATACACAAATGAAAGTCCAAACTCGGATTTTGGGAAGTTTTTAAAGCTTGAGTTTTAGCTATGGGTGCATAGTAGAACACTTGAAACAAGAAAGAGAGAACTTGATTAAAACAACGATATCTCAAAATTGACTTATTTGCATTTGATGATCCCGAATCAATGTGACATTTTGATACACTTACTGCACTAATAGAAGTCCAAATTATGATTTCGTGAAGTTTTTAAAGCTTGAGTTCTAGTCATGGGTGCATAGTAGAACACTTGAAACAAGAAAGAGACTACTTGATTAAAACAACGACGATATCTCTAAATTGATTTATTTGCTTTTAACGATTCTGAATCTATGTGAGAGACGACATTTTGATACACTTAATACACTAATCAAAGTCCAAACTCGAATTTTGGGAAGTTTTTAAAGCTTGAGATTTAGCCATGGGTGCATAGTAGAACACTTGAAACAAGAAAGAGACAAGTTGAGTCAAGCAACGATCTCTCAAAATTAACTAATTTGCTTTTGACGATTCCGAATCTATGTGAAAAACCACATTTTGATATACTTAATGCACTAATAGAAGTCCAAATTCGGATCTCGGGAAGTTTTTAAAACTTCAGTTTTAGCCATCGGTGCATTGTAGAACACTTGAAATAAGAAAGAGACAACTTGATTAAAACAACAATATCTCGAAATTGACTTATTTGCTTTTAGCGATTCCGAATCTATGTGAAAGACGACATTTTGATACACTTAATGCACTAATAGAAGTCCAAATTAGGATTTCGGGAAGTTTTCAAAACTTGAGTTTTAGTCATGGGTGCATTGTAGAACACTTGGAAAAAGAAAGAGACAACTTTATTAAAACAACGATATCTGAAAATTGTCTTATTTGCTTTAAACGATTCCGAATCTTTGCGAATGATGACATTTTGGTACACTTAATGCACTAATGAAATCCCAAATTCGGATTTCGAGTAGTTTTGAAAACTTGAGTTTTAGCCAGGGGTACATAGTAGAACACTTGAAACAGGAAAGACACAATTTTATTATAACGACGATATCTCAAAATTGAATTATTTCCTTTTAACGATTCTGAATCTATGGGAAAGACGACATTTTGATACACTTAATAAACTAATGAAAGTCAAAACTCTGATTTTGGGAGGTGTTTAGAACTTGAGTTTTAGTCATGGGTGCATACTAGAGCACTTGGAAAAAGAAAGAGACAACTTTATTAAAACAACGATATCTCAAAATTGCCTTATTTGCTTTAAACGATTCCGAATCTTTGTGAAACATGACATTTTGGTACACTTAATGCACTAATGAAAGTCCAAATTTGGATTTCGGGAAGTTTTGAAAACTTGAGTTTTAGCCATGGGTGCATAGTAGAAGACTTCAAACAGGAAAGAAACAACTTTATTAAAACAACGTTATCTCAAAATTGACTTATTTTCTTTTAACGATTCTGAATCTATGTGAAAGACGACATTTTGATACACGTAATACACTAATGAAAGTCCAAACTCGGATTTTCGGAAGTTTCTAAAGCTTGAGTTTTAGCCATGGGTGCATAGTAGAACACTTGAAACAAGAAACAGACCCCTTGATTTAAACAACGATATCTCTAAATTGACTTATTTGCTTTTGACGATTCAGAATCTATGTGAAAGACGACATTGTGATACGCTTAATGCACTAGTAGAAGTCCAAATTGAAATTTCGGGAAGTTTTTAAAACTTGCGTTTTAGCCATGGGTGGATAGTAAAACACTTGAAACAAGAAAGAGACAACTTGATTAAAACAACGATATCTAAAAATTGACTAATTTGCTTTTGACGATTCCGAATCTATGTGAAGGAAGAAATTTTGACACACTTAATGCACTAATAGAAGTCCAAATTTGGATTTCGAAAAGTTTTTAAAACTTGAGTTTTAGCCATGGGTGCAGAGTAGAAGACTTCAAACAAGAAAGAGACGACTTTATTAAAACAACGATATCTCGAAATTGACAATTTTGCTTTTGACGATTCCGAATCTATGGGAAAGACGACATTTTGATACACTTAATGCACTAATAGAAGTCCAAATTGGGATTTCGGGAAGTTTTTAAAAGTTGAGTTTTATCGTTGGGTGCATAGTAGAAGACTTGAAAGAAGAAAGAGACAATTTTATTAAAACAATGATATCACAAAATTCACTTATTTGCTTTAGACGATTCCTAATCTTTGCGAAAGATGACATTTTGGTACACTTAACGCACTAATGAAAGTCCAAATTCAGATTTCATGATGTTTTGAAAACATGAGTTTTAGCCATGGTTGCATAGTAGAACACTTGAAACAAGAAAGAGACAATTTTATTAAAACAACGATATCTCAAAATTGACTTATTTGCTTTCAACGATTCTGAATCTATGTGAAAGACGACATTTTGATACACTTAATACACTAAGGAAAGACCAAACTCGGATTTCGGGAAGTTTTTAAAGCTTGACTTTTACCCTTCGGTGCATAGTAGGAACAGTTGAAGTAAGAAAGAGACCCCGTGATTAAACCAACGATATCTCAAAATTGACTTTTTTGCTTTTGAAGATTCCGAATCTATGTGAAAGATAACATTTTGATGCACTTAATTCTCTAATAGAAGTCCAAATTAGGATTTCGGGAAGTTTTTAAAGCTTGAGTCTTAGTCATGGGTGCATAGTAGAACACTTGTAAATAGAAAGAGACCACTTGATTAAAACATCGATATCTCCGAATTGACTTATTTGTTTTTAACGTTTCTAAATCAATGTGGAAGAATACATTTTGATACACTTAATACACTAATGAAAGTCCAAACTCGGATTTTGGGAAGTTTTTAAAGCTTGAGTTTTAGCTATGGGTGCATAGTAGAACACTTGAAACAAGAAAGAGAGAACTTGATTAAAACAACGATATCTCAAAATTGACTTATTTGCATTTGATGATCCCGAATCAATGTGACATTTTGATACACTTACTGCACTAATAGAAGTCCAAATTATGATTTCGTGAAGTTTTTAAAGCTTGAGTTCTAGTCATGGGTGCATAGTAGAACACTTGAAACAAGAAAGAGACTACTTGATTAAAACAACGACGATATCTCTAAATTGATTTATTTGCTTTTAACGATTCTGAATCTATGTGAGAGACGACATTTTGATACACTTAATACACTAATCAAAGTCCAAACTCGAATTTTGGGAAGTTTTTAAAGCTTGAGATTTAGCCATGGGTGCATAGTAGAACACTTGAAACAAGAAAGAGACAAGTTGAGTAAAGCAACGATCTCTCAAAATTAACTAATTTGCTTTTGACGATTCCGAATCTATGTGAAAAACCACATTTTGATATACTTAATGCACTAATAGAAGTCCAAATTCGGATCTCGGGAAGTTTTTAAAACTTCAGTTTTAGCCATCGGTGCATTGTAGAACACTTGAAATAAGAAAGAGACAACTTGATTAAAACAACAATATCTCGAAATTGACTTATTTGCTTTTAGCGATTCCGAATCTATGTGAAAGACGACATTTTGATACACTTAATGCACTAATAGAAGTCCAAATTAGGATTTCGGGAAGTTTTCAAAACTTGAGTTTTAGTCATGGGTGCATTGTAGAACACTTGGAAAAAGAAAGAGACAACTTTATTAAAACAACGATATCTGAAAATTGTCTTATTTGCTTTAAACGATTCCGAATCTTTGCGAAAGATGACATTTTGGTACACTTAATGCACTAATGAAATCCCAAATTCGGATTTCGAGTAGTTTTGAAGACTTGAGTTTTAGCCAGGGGTACATAGTAGAACACTTGAAACAGGAAAGACACAATTTTATTATAACGACGATATCTCAAAATTGAATTATTTCCTTTTAACGATTCTGAATCTATGTGAAGGAAGAAATTTTGACACACTTAATGCACTAATAGAAGTCCAAATTTGGATTTCGAAAAGTTTTTAAAACTTGAGTTTTAGCCATGGGTGCAGAGTAGAAGACTTCAAACAAGAAAGAGACGACTTTATTAAAACGACGATATCTCGAAATTGACAATTTTGCTTTTGACGATTCCGAATCTATGGGAAAGACGACATTTTGATACACTTAATGCACTAATAGAAGTCCAAATTGGGATTTCGGGAAGTTTTTAAAAGTTGAGTTTTATCGTTGGGTGCATAGTAGAAGACTTGAAAGAAGAAAGAGACAATTTTATTAAAACAATGATATCACAAAATTCACTTATTTGCTTTAGACGATTCCTAATCTTTGCGAAAGATGACATTTTGGTACACTTAACGCACTAATGAAAGTCCAAATTCGGATTTCATGATGTTTTGAAAACATGAGTTTTAGCCATGGTTGCATAGTAGAACACTTGAAAAAAGAAAGAGACAATTTTATTAAAACAACGATATCTCAAAATTGACTTATTTGCTTTCAACGATTCTGAATCTATGTGAAAGACGACATTTTGATACACTTAATACACTAAGGAAAGACCAAACTCAGATTTCGGGAAGTTTTTAAAGCTTGAGTTTTACCCTTCGGTGCATAGTAGGAACACTTCAAGTAAGAAAGAGACCACTTGATTAAACCAACGATATCTCAAAATTGACTTTTTTGCTTTTGAAGATTCCGAATCTATGTGAAAGATGACATTTTGATGCACTTAATTCTCTAATAGAAGTCCAAATTAGGATTTCGGGAAGTTTTCAGAGCTTGAGTCTTAGTCATGGGTGCATAGTAGAACACTTGAAACAAGAAAGAGACCACTTGATTAAAACATCGATATCTCCAAATTGACTTATTTGCTTTTAACGTTTCTAAATCTATGTGGAAGAATACATTTTGATACACTTAATACACAAATGAAAGTCCAAACTCGGATTTTGGGAAGTTTTTAAAGCTTGAGTTTTAGCTATGGGTGCATAGTAGAACACTTGAAACAAGAAAGAGAGAACTTGATTAAAACAACGATATCTCAAAATTGACTTATTTGCTTTTAACGTTTCTAAATCTATGTGGAAGAATACATTTTGATACACTTAATACACAAATGAAAGTCCAAACTCGGATTTTGGGAAGTTTTTAAAGCTTGAGTTTTAGCTATGGGTGCATAGTAGAACACTTGAAACAAGAAAGAGAGAACTTGATTAAAACAACGATATCTCAAAATTGACTTATTTGCATTTGATGATCCCGAATCAATGTGACATTTTGATACACTTACTGCACTAATAGAAGTCCAAATTATGATTTCGTGAAGTTTTTAAAGCTTGAGTTCTAGTCATGGGTGCATAGTAGAACACTTGAAACAAGAAAGAGACTACTTGATTAAAACAACGACGATATCTCTAAATTGATTTATTTGCTTTTAACGATTCTGAATCTATGTGAGAGACGACATTTTGATACACTTAATACACTAATCAAAGTCCAAACTCGAATTTTGGGAAGTTTTTAAAGCTTGAGATTTAGCCATGGGTGCATAGTAGAACACTTGAAACAAGAAAGAGACAAGTTGAGTCAAGCAACGATCTCTCAAAATTAACTAATTTGCTTTTGACGATTCCGAATCTATGTGAAAAACCACATTTTGATATACTTAATGCACTAATAGAAGTCCAAATTCGGATCTCGGGAAGTTTTTAAAACTTCAGTTTTAGCCATCGGTGCATTGTAGAACACTTGAAATAAGAAAGAGACAACTTAATTAAAACAACAATATCTCGAAATTGACTTATTTGCTTTTAGCGATTCCGAATCTATGTGAAAGACGACATTTTGATACACTTAATGCACTAATAGAAGTCCAAATTAGGATTTCGGGAAGTTTTCAAAACTTGAGTTTTAGTCATGGGTGCATTGTAGAACACTTGGAAAAAGAAAGAGACAACTTTATTAAAACAACGATATCTGAAAATTGTCTTATTTGCTTTAAACGATTCCGAATCTTTGCGAATGATGACATTTTGGTACACTTAATGCACTAATGAAATCCCAAATTCGGATTTCGAGTAGTTTTGAAAACTTGAGTTTTAGCCAGGGGTACATAGTAGAACACTTGAAACAGGAAAGACACAATTTTATTATAACGACGATATCTCAAAATTGAATTATTTCCTTTTAACGATTCTGAATCTATGGGAAAGACGACATTTTGATACACTTAATAAACTAATGAAAGTCAAAACTCTGATTTTGGGAGGTGTTTAGAACTTGAGTTTTAGTCATGGGTGCATACTAGAGCACTTGGAAAAAGAAAGAGACAACTTTATTAAAACAACGATATCTCAAAATTGCCTTATTTGCTTTAAACGATTCCGAATCTTTGTGAAACATGACATTTTGGTACACTTAATGCACTAATGAAAGTCCAAATTTGGATTTCGGGAAGTTTTGAAAACTTGAGTTTTAGCCATGGGTGCATAGTAGAAGACTTCAAACAGGAAAGAAACAACTTTATTAAAACAACGTTATCTCAAAATTGACTTATTTTCTTTTAACGATTCTGAATCTATGTGAAAGACGACATTTTGATACACGTAATACACTAATGAAAGTCCAAACTCGGATTTTCGGAAGTTTCTAAAGCTTGAGTTTTAGCCATGGGTGCATAGTAGAACACTTGAAACAAGAAACAGACCCCTTGATTTAAACAACGATATCTCTAAATTGACTTATTTGCTTTTGACGATTCAGAATCTATGTGAAAGACGACATTGTGATACGCTTAATGCACTAGTAGAAGTCCAAATTGAAATTTCGGGAAGTTTTTAAAACTTGCGTTTTAGCCATGGGTGGATAGTAAAACACTTGAAACAAGAAAGAGACAACTTGATTAAAACAACGATATCTAAAAATTGACTAATTTGCTTTTGACGATTCCGAATCTATGTGAAGGAAGAAATTTTGACACACTTAATGCACTAATAGAAGTCCAAATTTGGATTTCGAAAAGTTTTTAAAACTTGAGTTTTAGCCATGGGTGCAGAGTAGAAGACTTCAAACAAGAAAGAGACGACTTTATTAAAACAACGATATCTCGAAATTGACAATTTTGCTTTTGACGATTCCGAATCTATGGGAAAGACGACATTTTGATACACTTAATGCACTAATAGAAGTCCAAATTGGGATTTCGGGAAGTTTTTAAAAGTTGAGTTTTATCGTTGGGTGCATAGTAGAAGACTTGAAAGAAGAAAGAGACAATTTTATTAAAACAATGATATCACAAAATTCACTTATTTGCTTTAGACGATTCCTAATCTTTGCGAAAGATGACATTTTGGTACACTTAACGCACTAATGAAAGTCCAAATTCAGATTTCATGATGTTTTGAAAACATGAGTTTTAGCCATGGTTGCATAGTAGAACACTTGAAACAAGAAAGAGACAATTTTATTAAAACAACGATATCTCAAAATTGAATTATTTGCTTTCAACGATTCTGAATCTATGTGAAAGACGACATTTTGATACACTTAATACACTAAGGAAAGACCAAACTCGGATTTCGGGAAGTTTTTAAAGCTTGACTTTTACCCTTCGGTGCATAGTAGGAACAGTTGAAGTAAGAAAGAGACCCCGTGATTAAACCAACGATATCTCAAAATTGACTTTTTTGCTTTTGAAGATTCCGAATCTATGTGAAAGATAACATTTTGATGCACTTAATTCTCTAATAGAAGTCCAAATTAGGATTTCGGGAAGTTTTTAAAGCTTGAGTCTTAGTCATGGGTGCATAGTAGAACACTTGTAAATAGAAAGAGACCACTTGATTAAAACATCGATATCTCCGAATTGACTTATTTGTTTTTAACGTTTCTAAATCAATGTGGAAGAATACATTTTGATACACTTAATACACTAATGAAAGTCCAAACTCGGATTTTGGGAAGTTTTTAAAGCTTGAGTTTTAGCTATGGGTGCATAGTAGAACACTTGAAACAAGAAAGAGAGAACTTGATTAAAACAACGATATCTCAAAATTGACTTATTTGCATTTGATGATCCCGAATCAATGTGACATTTTGATACACTTACTGCACTAATAGAAGTCCAAATTATGATTTCGTGAAGTTTTTAAAGCTTGAGTTCTAGTCATGGGTGCATAGTAGAACACTTGAAACAAGAAAGAGACTACTTGATTAAAACAACGACGATATCTCTAAATTGATTTATTTGCTTTTAACGATTCTGAATCTATGTGAGAGACGACATTTTGATACACTTAATACACTAATCAAAGTCCAAACTCGAATTTTGGGAAGTTTTTAAAGCTTGAGATTTAGCCATGGGTGCATAGTAGAACACTTGAAACAAGAAAGAGACAAGTTGAGTAAAGCAACGATCTCTCAAAATTAACTAATTTGCTTTTGACGATTCCGAATCTATGTGAAAAACCACATTTTGATATACTTAATGCACTAATAGAAGTCCAAATTCGGATCTCGGGAAGTTTTTAAAACTTCAGTTTTAGCCATCGGTGCATTGTAGAACACTTGAAATAAGAAAGAGACAACTTGATTAAAACAACAATATCTCGAAATTGACTTATTTGCTTTTAGCGATTCCGAATCTATGTGAAAGACGACATTTTGATACACTTAATGCACTAATAGAAGTCCAAATTAGGATTTCGGGAAGTTTTCAAAACTTGAGTTTTAGTCATGGGTGCATTGTAGAACACTTGGAAAAAGAAAGAGACAACTTTATTAAAACAACGATATCTGAAAATTGTCTTATTTGCTTTAAACGATTCCGAATCTTTGCGAAAGATGACATTTTGGTACACTTAATGCACTAATGAAATCCCAAATTCGGATTTCGAGTAGTTTTGAAGACTTGAGTTTTAGCCAGGGGTACATAGTAGAACACTTGAAACAGGAAAGACACAATTTTATTATAACGACGATATCTCAAAATTGAATTATTTCCTTTTAACGATTCTGAATCTATGGGAAAGACGACATTTTGATACACTTAATAAACTAATGAAAGTCAAAACTCTGATTTTGGGAGGTTTTTAGAACTTGAGTTTTAGTCATGGGTGCATACTAGAGCACTTGGAAAAAGAAAGAGACAACTTTATTAAAACAACGATATCTCAAAATTGCCTTATTTGCTTTAAACGATTCCGAATCTTTGTGAAACATGACATTTTGGTACACTTAATGCACTAATGAAAGTCCAAATTTGGATTTCGGGAAGTTTTGAAAACTTGAGTTTTAGCCATCGGTGCATAGTAGAAGACTTCAAACAGGAAAGAAACAACTTTATTAAAACAACGTTATCTCAAAATTGACTTATTTTCTTTTAACGATTCTGAATCTATGTGAAAGACGACATTTTGATACACGTAATACACTAATGAAAGTCCAAACTCGGATTTTGGGACGTTTCTAAAGCTTGAGTTTTAGCCATGGGTGCATAGTAGAACACTTGAAACAAGAAACAGACCCCTTGATTTAAACAACGATATCTCTAAATTGACTTATTTGCTTTTGACGATTCAGAATCTATGTGAAAGATGACATTGTGATACGCTTAATGCACTAGTAGAAGTCCAAATTGAAATTTCGGGAAGTTTTTAAAACTTGCGTTTTAGCCATGGGTGGATAGTGTAACACTTGAAACAAGAAAGAGACAACTTGATTAAAACAACGATATCTAAAAATTGACTAATTTGCTTTTGACGATTCCGAATCTATGTGAAGGAAGAAATTTTGACACACTTAATGCACTAATAGAAGTCCAAATTTGGATTTCGAAAAGTTTTTAAAACTTGAGTTTTAGCCATGGGTGCAGAGTAGAAGACTTCAAACAAGAAAGAGACGACTTTATTAAAACGACGATATCTCGAAATTGACAATTTTGCTTTTGACGATTCCGAATCTATGGGAAAGACGACATTTTGATACACTTAATGCACTAATAGAAGTCCAAATTGGGATTTCGGGAAGTTTTTAAAAGTTGAGTTTTATCGTTGGGTGCATAGTAGAAGACTTGAAAGAAGAAAGAGACAATTTTATTAAAACAATGATATCACAAAATTCACTTATTTGCTTTAGACGATTCCTAATCTTTGCGAAAGATGACATTTTGGTACACTTAACGCACTAATGAAAGTCCAAATTCGGATTTCATGATGTTTTGAAAACATGAGTTTTAGCCATGGTTGCATAGTAGAACACTTGAAAAAAGAAAGAGACAATTTTATTAAAACAACGATATCTCAAAATTGACTTATTTGCTTTCAACGATTCTGAATCTATGTGAAAGACGACATTTTGATACACTTAATACACTAAGGAAAGACCAAACTCAGATTTCGGGAAGTTTTTAAAGCTTGAGTTTTACCCTTCGGTGCATAGTAGGAACACTTCAAGTAAGAAAGAGACCACTTGATTAAACCAACGATATCTCAAAATTGACTTTTTTGCTTTTGAAGATTCCGAATCTATGTGAAAGATGACATTTTGATGCACTTAATTCTCTAATAGAAGTCCAAATTAGGATTTCGGGAAGTTTTCAGAGCTTGAGTCTTAGTCATGGGTGCATAGTAGAACACTTGAAACAAGAAAGAGACCACTTGATTAAAACATCGATATCTCCAAATTGACTTATTTGCTTTTAACGTTTCTAAATCTATGTGGAAGAATACATTTTGATACACTTAATACACAAATGAAAGTCCAAACTCGGATTTTGGGAAGTTTTTAAAGCTTGAGTTTTAGCTATGGGTGCATAGTAGAACACTTGAAACAAGAAAGAGAGAACTTGATTAAAACAACGATATCTCAAAATTGACTTATTTGCTTTTAACGTTTCTAAATCTATGTGGAAGAATACATTTTGATACACTTAATACACAAATGAAAGTCCAAACTCGGATTTTGGGAAGTTTTTAAAGCTTGAGTTTTAGCTATGGGTGCATAGTAGAACACTTGAAACAAGAAAGAGAGAACTTGATTAAAACAACGATATCACAAAATTGAATTATTTCCTTTTAACGATTCTGAATCTATGGGAAAGACGACATTTTAATACACTTAATAAACTAATGAAAGTCAAAACTCTGATTTTGGGAGGTTTTTAGAACTTGAGTTTTAGTCATGGGTGCATACTAGAGCACTTGGAAAAAGAAAGAGACAACTTTATTAAAACAACGATATCTCAAAATTGCATTATTTGCTTTAAACGATTCCGAATCTTTGTGAAACATGACATTTTGGTACACTTAATGCACTAATGAAAGTCCAAATTTGGATTTCGGGAAGTTTTGAAAACTTGAGTTTTAGCCATGGGTGCATAGTAGAAGACTTCAAACAGGAAAGAAACAACTTTATTAAAACAACGTTATCTCAAAATTGAATTATTTTCTTTTAACGATTCTGACTCTATGTGAAAGACGTCATTTTGATACACGTAATACACTAATGAAAGTCCAAACTCGGATTTTCGGAAGTTTCTAAAGCTTGAGTTTTAGCCATGGGTGCATAGTAGAACACTTGAAACAAGAAACAGACCCCTTGATTTAAACAACGATATCTCTAAATTGACTTATTTGCTTTTGACGATTCAGAATCTATGTGAAAGACGACATTGTGATACGCTTAATGCACTAGTAGAAGTCCAAATTGAAATTTCGGGAAGTTTTTAAAACTTGCGTTTTAGCCATGGGTGGATAGTGTAACACTTGAAACAAGAAAGAGAGAACTTGATTAAAACAACGATATCTCAAAATTGACTTATTTGCATTTGATGATCCCGAATCAATGTGACATTTTGATACACTTACTGCACTAATAGAAGTCCAAATTATGATTTCGTGAAGTTTTTAAAGCTTGAGTTCTAGTCATGGGTGCATAGTAGAACACTTGAAACAAGAAAGAGACTACTTGATTAAAACAACGATATCTCTAAATTGATTTATTTGCTTTTAACGATTCTGAATCTATGTGAGAGACGACATTTTGATACACTTAATACACTAATCAAAGTCCAAACTCGAATTTTGGGAAGTTTTTAAAGCTTGAGATTTAGCCATGGGTGCATAGTAGAACACTTGAAACAAGAAAGAGACAAGTTGAGTAAAGCAACGATCTCTCAAAATTAACTAATTTGCTTTTGACGATTCCGAATCTATGTGAAAAACCACATTTTGATATACTTAATGCACTAATAGAAGTCCAAATTCGGATCTCGGGAAGTTTTTAAAACTTCAGTTTTAGCCATCGGTGCATTGTAGAACACTTGAAATAAGAAAGAGACAACTTGATTAAAACAACAATATCTCGAAATTGACTTATTTGCTTTTAGCGATTCCGAATCTATGTGAAAGACGACATTTTGATACACTCAATGCACTAATAGAATTCCAAATTATGATTTCGGGAAGTTTTCAAAACTTGAGTTTTAGTCATGGGTGCATAGTAGAACACTTGGAAAAAGAAAGAGACAACTTTATTAAAACAACGATGTCTGAAAATTGTCTTATTTGCTTTAAACGATTCCGAATCTTTGCGAAAGATGACATTTTGGTACACTTAATGCACTAATGAAATCCCAAATTCGGATTTCGAGTAGTTTTGAAAACTTGAGTTTTAGCCAGGGGTACATAGTAGAACACTTGAAACAGGAAAGACACAATTTTATTATAACGACGATATCTCAAAATTGAATTATTTCCTTTTAACGATTCTGAATCTATGGGAAAGAGGACATTTTGATACACTTAATAAACTAATGAAAGTCAAAACTCTGATTTTGGGAGGTTTTTAGAACTTGAGTTTTAGTCATGGGTGCATACTAGAGCACTTGGAAAAAGAAAGAGACAACTTTATTAAAACAACGATATCTCAAAATTGCCTTATTTGCTTTAAACGATTCCGAATCTTTGTGAAAGATGACATTTTGGTACACTTAATGCACTAATGAAAGTCCAAATTTGGATTTCGGGAAGTTTTGAAAACTTGAGTTTTAGCCATGGGTGCATAGTAGAACACTTGAAAGAAGAAAGAGACCACTTGATTAAAACATCGATATTTCCAAATTGACTTATTTGCTTTTAACGATTATGAATCTATGTGGAAGAATACATTTTGATACACTTAATACACGAATGAAAGTCCAAACTCGGATTTTGGGAAGTTTGTACAACTTGAGTTTTAGCCATGGGTGCATAGTGAAACAAGAAAGAGAGAACTTGATTAAAACAACGATATCTCAAAATTGACTTATTTGCTTTTGATGATCCTGAATCTATGTGAAAGACGACATTTTGATACACTTAATGCACTAATAGAAGTCCAAATTATGATTTCGGGAAGTTTTTAAAACTTGAGTTTTAGTCATGGGTGCATAGTAGAACACTTGAAACAAGAAAGAGACCACTTCATTAAAACAACGATATCTCTAAATTGACTTATTTGCTTTTAACGATTCAGAATCTATGTGAAAGACGACATTTTGATACACTTAATACACTAATGAAAGTCCAATCTCAGATTTTGGGAAGTTTTAAAGCTTGAGTTTTAGCCATGGGTGCATAGTAGAACTCTTGAAACAAGAAAGAGACAAGTTGAGTAAAACAACGAGATCTCAAAATTGACTAATTTGCTTTTGACGATTCTGAATCTATGTGAAAGACCACATTTTGATATACTTAATGTACTCATAGAAGCCCAAATTCGGATCTCGGGAAGTTTATAAACTTGAGTTTTAGCCATCGGTGCAGTGTAGAACACTTGAAATAAGAAAGAGACAACTTGATTAAAACAACGATATCTCCAAATTGACTTATTTTCTTTTGGCGATTCCGAATCTATGTGGAAGTCGACATTTTGATACACTTAAGGCACTAATAGAAGTCCAAATTAGGATTTTCGAAAGTTATTAGAACTTGAGTTTTAGTCATGGGTGCATAGTAGAACACTTGGAAAAAGAAAGAGACAACTTTATTAAAACAACGATGTCTCAAAATTGCCTTATTTGCTTTAAACGATTGTGAATCTTTGTGAAAGATGACATTTTGGTACACTTAATGCACTAATGAAAGTCCAAATTTGGATTTTGGGAAGTTTTGAAAACTTGAGTTTTAGCCATGGGTGCATAGTAGAAGACTTCAAACAGGAAAGAAACAACTTTATTAAAACAACGTTATCTCAAAATTGACTTATTTTCTTTTAACGATTCTGAATCTATGTGAAAGACGACATTTTGATACACGTAATACACTAATGAAAGTCCAAACTCGGATTTTGGGAAGTTTCTAAAGCTTGAGTTTTAGCCATGGGTGCATAGTAGAACACTTGAAACAAGAAACAGACCCCTTGATTTAAACAACGATATCTCTAAATTGACTTATTTGCTTTTGACGATTCAGAATCTATGTGAAAGACGACATTTTGATACACTTAATGCACTAGTAGAAGTCCAAATTGAAATTTCGGGAAGTTTTTAAAACTTGCGTTTTAGCCATGGGTGGATAGTATAACACTTGAAACAAGAAAGAGACAACTTGATTAAAACAACGATATCTAAAAATTGACTAATTTGCTTTTGACGATTCCGAATCTATGTGAAGGAATAAATTTTGACACACTTAATGCACTAATAGAAGTCCAAATTTGGATTTCGAAAAGTTTTTAAAACTTGAGTTTTAGCCATGGGTGCAGAGTAGAAGACTTCAAACAAGAAAGAGACGACTTTATTAAAACAACGATATCTCGAAATTGACATTTTTGCTTTTGACGATTCCGAATCTATGGGAAAGACGACATTTTGATACACTTAATGCACTAATAGAAGTCCAAATTGGGATTTCGGGAAGTTTTTAAAAGTTGAGTTTTATCGTTGGGTGCATAGTAGAAGACTTGAAAGAAGAAAGAGACAATTTTATTAAAACAATGATATCACAAAATTCACTTATTTGCTTTAGACGATTCCTAATCTTTGCGAAAGATGACATTTTGGTACACTTAACGCACTAATGAAAGTCCAAATTCAGATTTCATGATGTTTTGAAAACATGAGTTTTAGCCATGGTTGCATAGTAGAACACTTGAAACAAGAAAGAGACAATTTTATTAAAACAACGATATCTCAAAATTGACTTATTTGCTTTCAACGATTCTGAATCTATGTGAAAGACGACATTTTGATACACTTAATACACTAAGGAAAGACCAAACTCGGATTTCGGGAAGTTTTTAAAGCTTGAGTTTTACCCTTCGGTGCATAGTAGGAACACTTGAAGTAAGAAAGAGACCCCTTGATTAAACCAACGATATCTCAAAATTGACTTTTTTGCTTTTGAAGATTCCGAATCTTTGTGAAAGATAACATTTTGATGCACTTAATTCTCTAATAGAAGTCCAAATTAGGATTTCGGGAAGTTTTCAGAGCTTGAGTCTTAGTCATGGGTGCATAGTAGAACACTTGTAACAAGAAAGAGACCACTTGATTAAAACATCGATATCTCCAAATTGACTTATTTGTTTTTAACGTTTCTAAATCTATGTGGAAGAATACATTTTGATACACTTAATACACTAATGAAAGTCCAAACTCGGATTTTGGGAAGTTTTTAAAGCTTGAGTTTTAGCTATGGGTGCATAGTAGAACACTTGAAACAAGAAAGAGAGAACTTGATTAAAACAACGATATCTCAAAATTGACTTATTTGCATTTGATGATCCCGAATCAATGTGACATTTTGATACACTTACTGCACTAATAGAAGTCCAAATTATGATTTCGTGAAGTTTTTAAAGCTTGAGTTCTAGTCATGGGTGCATAGTAGAACACTTGAAACAAGAAAGAGACTACTTGATTAAAACAACGATATCTCTAAATTGATTCATTTGCTTTTAACGATTCTGAATCTATGTGAGAGACGACATTTTGATACACTTAATACACTAATCAAAGTCCAAACTCGAATTTTGGGAAGTTTTTAAAGCTTGAGATTTAGCCATGGGTGCATAGTAGAACACTTGAAACAAGAAAGAGACAAGTTGAGTAAAGCAACGATCTCTCAAAATTAACGAATTTGCTTTTGACGATTCCGAATCTATGTGAAAAACCACATTTTGATATACTTAATGCACTAATAGAAGTCCAAATTCGGATCTCGGGAAGTTTTTAAAACTTCAGTTTTAGCCATCGGTGCATTGTAGAACACTTGAAATAAGAAAGAGACAACTTGATTAAAACAACAATATCTCGAAATTGACTTATTTGCTTTTAGCGATTCCGAATCTATGTGAAAGACGACATTTTGATACACTCAATGCACTAATAGAATTCCAAATTATGATTTCGGGAAGTTTTCAAAACTTGAGTTTTAGTCATGGGTGCATAGTAGAACACTTGGAAAAAGAAAGAGACAACTTTATTAAAACAACGATGTCTGAAAATTGTCTTATTTGCTTTAAACGATTCCGAATCTTTGCGAAAGATGACATTTTGGTACACTTAATGCACTAATGAAATCCCAAATTCGGATTTCGAGTAGTTTTGAAAACTTGAGTTTTAGCCAGGGGTACATAGTAGAACACTTGAAACAGGAAAGACACAATTTTATTATAACGACGATATCTCAAAATTGAATTATTTCCTTTTAACGATTCTGAATCTATGGGAAAGAGGACATTTTGATACACTTAATAAACTAATGAAAGTCAAAACTCTGATTTTGGGAGGTTTTTAGAACTTGAGTTTTAGTCATGGGTGCATACTAGAGCACTTGGAAAAAGAAAGAGACAACTTTATTAAAACAACGATATCTCAAAATTGCCTTATTTGCTTTAAACGATTCCGAATCTTTGTGAAAGATGACATTTTGGTACACTTAATGCACTAATGAAAGTCCAAATTTGGATTTCGGGAAGTTTTGAAAACTTGAGTTTTAGCCATGGGTGCATAGTAGAACACTTGAAACAAGAAAGAGACCACTTGATTAAAACATCGATATTTCCAAATTGACTTATTTGCTTTTAACGATTATGAATCTATGTGGAAGAATACATTTTGATACACTTAATACACGAATGAAAGTCCAAACTCGGATTTTGGGAAGTTTGTACAACTTGAGTTTTAGCCATGGGTGCATAGTGAAACAAGAAAGAGAGAACTTGATTAAAACAACGATATCTCAAAATTGACTTATTTGCTTTTGATGATCCTGAATCTATGTGAAAGACGACATTTTGATACACTTAATGCACTAATAGAAGTCCAAATTATGATTTCGGGAAGTTTTTAAAACTTGAGTTTTAGTCATGGGTGCATAGTAGAACACTTGAAACAAGAAAGAGACCACTTCATTAAAACAACGATATCTCTAAATTGACTTATTTGCTTTTAACGATTCAGAATCTATGTGAAAGACGACATTTTGATACACTTAATACACTAATGAAAGTCCAAACTCAGATTTTGGGAAGTTTTAAAGCTTGAGTTTTAGCCATGGGTGCATAGTAGAACTCTTGAAACAAGAAAGAGACAAGTTGAGTAAAACAACGAGATCTCAAAATTGACTAATTTGCTTTTGACGATTCTGAATCTATGTGAAAGACCACATTTTGATATACTTAATGTACTCATAGAAGCCCAAATTCGGATCTCGGGAAGTTTATAAACTTGAGTTTTAGCCATCGGTGCAGTGTAGAACACTTGAAATAAGAAAGAGACAACTTGATTAAAACAACGATATCTCCAAATTGACTTATTTTCTTTTGGCGATTCCGAATCTATGTGGAAGTCGACATTTTGATACACTTAAGGCACTAATAGAAGTCCAAATTAGGATTTTCGAAAGTTATTAGAACTTGAGTTTTAGTCATGGGTGCATAGTAGAACACTTGGAAAAAGAAAGAGACAACTTTATTAAAACAACGATGTCTCAAAATTGCCTTATTTGCTTTAAACGATTGTGAATCTTTGTGAAAGATGACATTTTGGTACACTTAATGCACTAATGAAAGTCCAAATTTGGATTTTGGGAAGTTTTGAAAACTTGAGTTTTAGCCATGGGTGCATAGTAGAAGACTTCAAACAGGAAAGAAACAACTTTATTAAAACAACGTTATCTCAAAATTGACTTATTTTCTTTTAACGATTCTGAATCTATGTGAAAGACGACATTTTGATACACGTAATACACTAATGAAAGTCCAAACTCGGATTTTGGGAAGTTTCTAAAGCTTGAGTTTTAGCCATGGGTGCATAGTAGAACACTTGAAACAAGAAACAGACCCCTTGATTTAAACAACGATATCTCTAAATTGACTTATTTGCTTTTGACGATTCAGAATCTATGTGAAAGACGACATTTTGATACACTTAATGCACTAGTAGAAGTCCAAATTGAAATTTCGGGAAGTTTTTAAAACTTGCGTTTTAGCCATGGGTGGATAGTATAACACTTGAAACAAGAAAGAGACAACTTGATTAAAACAACGATATCTAAAAATTGACTAATTTGCTTTTGACGATTCCGAATCTATGTGAAGGAAGAAATTTTGACACACTTAATGCACTAATAGAAGTCCAAATTTGGATTTCGAAAAGTTTTTAAAACTTGAGTTTTAGCCATGGGTGCAGAGTAGAAGACTTCAAACAAGAAAGAGACGACTTTATTAAAACAACGATATCTCGAAATTGACATTTTTGCTTTTGACGATTCCGAATCTATGGGAAAGACGACATTTTGATACACTTAATGCACTAATAGAAGTCCAAATTGGGATTTCGGGAAGTTTTTAAAAGTTGAGTTTTATCGTTGGGTGCATAGTAGAAGACTTGAAAGAAGAAAGAGACAATTTTATTAAAACAATGATATCACAAAATTCACTTATTTGCTTTAGACGATTCCTAATCTTTGCGAAAGATGACATTTTGGTACACTTAACGCACTAATGAAAGTCCAAATTCGGATTTCATGATGTTTTGAAAACATGAGTTTTAGCCATGGTTGCATAGTAGAACACTTGAAACAAGAAAGAGACAATTTTATTAAAACAACGATATCTCAAAATTGACTTATTTGCTTTCAACGATTCTGAATCTATGTGAAAGACGACATTTTGATACACTTAATACACTAAGGAAAGACCAAACTCGGATTTCGGGAAGTTTTTAAAGCTTGAGTTTTACCCTTCGGTGCATAGTAGGAACACTTGAAGTAAGAAAGAGACCCCTTGATTAAACCAACGATATCTCAAAATTGACTTTTTTGCTTTTGAAGATTCCGAATCTTTGTGAAAGATAACATTTTGATGCACTTAATTCTCTAATAGAAGTCCAAATTAGGATTTCGGGAAGTTTTCAGAGCTTGAGTCTTAGTCATGGGTGCATAGTAGAACACTTGTAACAAGAAAGAGACCACTTGATTAAAACATCGATATCTCCAAATTGACTTATTTGTTTTTAACGTTTCTAAATCTATGTGGAAGAATACATTTTGATACACTTAATACACTAATGAAAGTCCAAACTCGGATTTTGGGAAGTTTTTAAAGCTTGAGTTTTAGCTATGGGTGCATAGTAGAACACTTGAAACAAGAAAGAGAGAACTTGATTAAAACAACGATATCTCAAAATTGACTTATTTGCATTTGATGATCCCGAATCAATGTGACATTTTGATACACTTACTGCACTAATAGAAGTCCAAATTATGATTTCGTGAAGTTTTTAAAGCTTGAGTTCTAGTCATGGGTGCATAGTAGAACACTTGAAACAAGAAAGAGACTACTTGATTAAAACAACGATATCTCTAAATTGATTCATTTGCTTTTAACGATTCTGAATCTATGTGAGAGACGACATTTTGATACACTTAATACACTAATCAAAGTCCAAACTCGAATTTTGGGAAGTTTTTAAAGCTTGAGATTTAGCCATGGGTGCATAGTAGAACACTTGAAACAAGAAAGAGACAAGTTGAGTAAAGCAACGATCTCTCAAAATTAACGAATTTGCTTTTGACGATTCCGAATCTATGTGAAAAACCACATTTTGATATACTTAATGCACTAATAGAAGTCCAAATTCGGATCTCGGGAAGTTTTTAAAACTTCAGTTTTAGCCATCGGTGCATTGTAGAACACTTGAAATAAGAAAGAGACAACTTGATTAAAACAACAATATCTCGAAATTGACTTATTTGCTTTTAGCGATTCCGAATCTATGTGAAAGACGACATTTTGATACACTCAATGCACTAATAGAATTCCAAATTATGATTTCGGGAAGTTTTCAAAACTTGAGTTTTAGTCATGGGTGCATAGTAGAACACTTGGAAAAAGAAAGAGACAACTTTATTAAAACAACGATGTCTGAAAATTGTCTTATTTGCTTTAAACGATTCCGAATCTTTGCGAAAGATGACATTTTGGTACACTTAATGCACTAATGAAATCCCAAATTCGGATTTCGAGTAGTTTTGAAAACTTGAGTTTTAGCCAGGGGTACATAGTAGAACACTTGAAACAGGAAAGACACAATTTTATTATAACGACGATATCTCAAAATTGAATTATTTCCTTTTAACGATTCTGAATCTATGGGAAAGAGGACATTTTGATACACTTAATAAACTAATGAAAGTCAAAACTCTGATTTTGGGAGGTTTTTAGAACTTGAGTTTTAGTCATGGGTGCATACTAGAGCACTTGGAAAAAGAAAGAGACAACTTTATTAAAACAACGATATCTCAAAATTGCCTTATTTGCTTTAAACGATTCCGAATCTTTGTGAAAGATGACATTTTGGTACACTTAATGCACTAATGAAAGTCCAAATTTGGATTTCGGGAAGTTTTGAAAACTTGAGTTTTAGCCATGGGTGCATAGTAGAACACTTGAAACAAGAAAGAGACCACTTGATTAAAACATCGATATTTCCAAATTGACTTATTTGCTTTTAACGATTATGAATCTATGTGGAAGAATACATTTTGATACACTTAATACACGAATGAAAGTCCAAACTCGGATTTTGGGAAGTTTGTACAACTTGAGTTTTAGCCATGGGTGCATAGTGAAACAAGAAAGAGAGAACTTGATTAAAACAACGATATCTCAAAATTGACTTATTTGCTTTTGATGATCCTGAATCTATGTGAAAGACGACATTTTGATACACTTAATGCACTAATAGAAGTCCAAATTATGATTTCGGGAAGTTTTTAAAACTTGAGTTTTAGTCATGGGTGCATAGTAGAACACTTGAAACAAGAAAGAGACCACTTCATTAAAACAACGATATCTCTAAATTGACTTATTTGCTTTTAACGATTCAGAATCTATGTGAAAGACGACATTTTGATACACTTAATACACTAATGAAAGTCCAAACTCAGATTTTGGGAAGTTTTAAAGCTTGAGTTTTAGCCATGGGTGCATAGTAGAACTCTTGAAACAAGAAAGAGACAAGTTGAGTAAAACAACGAGATCTCAAAATTGACTAATTTGCTTTTGACGATTCTGAATCTATGTGAAAGACCACATTTTGATATACTTAATGTACTCATAGAAGCCCAAATTCGGATCTCGGGAAGTTTATAAACTTGAGTTTTAGCCATCGGTGCAGTGTAGAACACTTGAAATAAGAAAGAGACAACTTGATTAAAACAACGATATCTCCAAATTGACTTATTTTCTTTTGGCGATTCCGAATCTATGTGGAAGTCGACATTTTGATACACTTAAGGCACTAATAGAAGTCCAAATTAGGATTTTCGAAAGTTATTAGAACTTGAGTTTTAGTCATGGGTGCATAGTAGAACACTTGGAAAAAGAAAGAGACAACTTTATTAAAACAACGATGTCTCAAAATTGCCTTATTTGCTTTAAACGATTGTGAATCTTTGTGAAAGATGACATTTTGGTACACTTAATGCACTAATGAAAGTCCAAATTTGGATTTTGGGAAGTTTTGAAAACTTGAGTTTTAGCCATGGGTGCATAGTAGAAGACTTCAAACAGGAAAGAAACAACTTTATTAAAACAACGTTATCTCAAAATTGACTTATTTTCTTTTAACGATTCTGAATCTATGTGAAAGACGACATTTTGATACACGTAATACACTAATGAAAGTCCAAACTCGGATTTTGGGAAGTTTCTAAAGCTTGAGTTTTAGCCATGGGTGCATAGTAGAACACTTGAAACAAGAAACAGACCCCTTGATTTAAACAACGATATCTCTAAATTGACTTATTTGCTTTTGACGATTCAGAATCTATGTGAAAGACGACATTTTGATACACTTAATGCACTAGTAGAAGTCCAAATTGAAATTTCGGGAAGTTTTTAAAACTTGCGTTTTAGCCATGGGTGGATAGTATAACACTTGAAACAAGAAAGAGACAACTTGATTAAAACAACGATATCTAAAAATTGACTAATTTGCTTTTGACGATTCCGAATCTATGTGAAGGAAGAAATTTTGACACACTTAATGCACTAATAGAAGTCCAAATTTGGATTTCGAAAAGTTTTTAAAACTTGAGTTTTAGCCATGGGTGCAGAGTAGAAGACTTCAAACAAGAAAGAGACGACTTTATTAAAACAACGATATCTCGAAATTGACATTTTTGCTTTTGACGATTCCGAATCTATGGGAAAGACGACATTTTGATACACTTAATGCACTAATAGAAGTCCAAATTGGGATTTCGGGAAGTTTTTAAAAGTTGAGTTTTATCGTTGGGTGCATAGTAGAAGACTTGAAAGAAGAAAGAGACAATTTTATTAAAACAATGATATCACAAAATTCACTTATTTGCTTTAGACGATTCCTAATCTTTGCGAAAGATGACATTTTGGTACACTTAACGCACTAATGAAAGTCCAAATTCGGATTTCATGATGTTTTGAAAACATGAGTTTTAGCCATGGTTGCATAGTAGAACACTTGAAACAAGAAAGAGACAATTTTATTAAAACAACGATATCTCAAAATTGACTTATTTGCTTTCAACGATTCTGAATCTATGTGAAAGACGACATTTTGATACACTTAATACACTAAGGAAAGACCAAACTCGGATTTCGGGAAGTTTTTAAAGCTTGAGTTTTACCCTTCGGTGCATAGTAGGAACACTTGAAGTAAGAAAGAGACCCCTTGATTAAACCAACGATATCTCAAAATTGACTTTTTTGCTTTTGAAGATTCCGAATCTTTGTGAAAGATAACATTTTGATGCACTTAATTCTCTAATAGAAGTCCAAATTAGGATTTCGGGAAGTTTTCAGAGCTTGAGTCTTAGTCATGGGTGCATAGTAGAACACTTGTAACAAGAAAGAGACCACTTGATTAAAACATCGATATCTCCAAATTGACTTATTTGTTTTTAACGTTTCTAAATCTATGTGGAAGAATACATTTTGATACACTTAATACACTAATGAAAGTCCAAACTCGGATTTTGGGAAGTTTTTAAAGCTTGAGTTTTAGCTATGGGTGCATAGTAGAACACTTGAAACAAGAAAGAGAGAACTTGATTAAAACAACGATATCTCAAAATTGACTTATTTGCATTTGATGATCCCGAATCAATGTGACATTTTGATACACTTACTGCACTAATAGAAGTCCAAATTATGATTTCGTGAAGTTTTTAAAGCTTGAGTTCTAGTCATGGGTGCATAGTAGAACACTTGAAACAAGAAAGAGACTACTTGATTAAAACAACGATATCTCTAAATTGATTCATTTGCTTTTAACGATTCTGAATCTATGTGAGAGACGACATTTTGATACACTTAATACACTAATCAAAGTCCAAACTCGAATTTTGGGAAGTTTTTAAAGCTTGAGATTTAGCCATGGGTGCATAGTAGAACACTTGAAACAAGAAAGAGACAAGTTGAGTAAAGCAACGATCTCTCAAAATTAACGAATTTGCTTTTGACGATTCCGAATCTATGTGAAAAACCACATTTTGATATACTTAATGCACTAATAGAAGTCCAAATTCGGATCTCGGGAAGTTTTTAAAACTTCAGTTTTAGCCATCGGTGCATTGTAGAACACTTGAAATAAGAAAGAGACAACTTGATTAAAACAACAATATCTCGAAATTGACTTATTTGCTTTTAGCGATTCCGAATCTATGTGAAAGACGACATTTTGATACACTCAATGCACTAATAGAATTCCAAATTATGATTTCGGGAAGTTTTCAAAACTTGAGTTTTAGTCATGGGTGCATAGTAGAACACTTGGAAAAAGAAAGAGACAACTTTATTAAAACAACGATGTCTGAAAATTGTCTTATTTGCTTTAAACGATTCCGAATCTTTGCGAAAGATGACATTTTGGTACACTTAATGCACTAATGAAATCCCAAATTCGGATTTCGAGTAGTTTTGAAAACTTGAGTTTTAGCCAGGGGTACATAGTAGAACACTTGAAACAGGAAAGACACAATTTTATTATAACGACGATATCTCAAAATTGAATTATTTCCTTTTAACGATTCTGAATCTATGGGAAAGAGGACATTTTGATACACTTAATAAACTAATGAAAGTCAAAACTCTGATTTTGGGAGGTTTTTAGAACTTGAGTTTTAGTCATGGGTGCATACTAGAGCACTTGGAAAAAGAAAGAGACAACTTTATTAAAACAACGATATCTCAAAATTGCCTTATTTGCTTTAAACGATTCCGAATCTTTGTGAAAGATGACATTTTGGTACACTTAATGCACTAATGAAAGTCCAAATTTGGATTTCGGGAAGTTTTGAAAACTTGAGTTTTAGCCATGGGTGCATAGTAGAACACTTGAAACAAGAAAGAGACCACTTGATTAAAACATCGATATTTCCAAATTGACTTATTTGCTTTTAACGATTATGAATCTATGTGGAAGAATACATTTTGATACACTTAATACACGAATGAAAGTCCAAACTCGGATTTTGGGAAGTTTGTACAACTTGAGTTTTAGCCATGGGTGCATAGTGAAACAAGAAAGAGAGAACTTGATTAAAACAACGATATCTCAAAATTGACTTATTTGCTTTTGATGATCCTGAATCTATGTGAAAGACGACATTTTGATACACTTAATGCACTAATAGAAGTCCAAATTATGATTTCGGGAAGTTTTTAAAACTTGAGTTTTAGTCATGGGTGCATAGTAGAACACTTGAAACAAGAAAGAGACCACTTCATTAAAACAACGATATCTCTAAATTGACTTATTTGCTTTTAACGATTCAGAATCTATGTGAAAGACGACATTTTGATACACTTAATACACTAATGAAAGTCCAAGCTCAGATTTTGGGAAGTTTTAAAGCTTGAGTTTTAGCCATGGGTGCATAGTAGAACTCTTGAAACAAGAAAGAGACAAGTTGAGTAAAACAACGAGATCTCAAAATTGACTAATTTGCTTTTGACGATTCTGAATCTATGTGAAAGACCACATTTTGATATACTTAATGTACTCATAGAAGCCCAAATTCGGATCTCGGGAAGTTTATAAACTTGAGTTTTAGCCATCGGTGCAGTGTAGAACACTTGAAATAAGAAAGAGACAACTTGATTAAAACAACGATATCTCCAAATTGACTTATTTTCTTTTGGCGATTCCGAATCTATGTGGAAGTCGACATTTTGATACACTTAAGGCACTAATAGAAGTCCAAATTAGGATTTTCGAAAGTTATTAGAACTTGAGTTTTAGTCATGGGTGCATAGTAGAACACTTGGAAAAAGAAAGAGACAACTTTATTAAAACAACGATGTCTCAAAATTGCCTTATTTGCTTTAAACGATTGTGAATCTTTGTGAAAGATGACATTTTGGTACACTTAATGCACTAATGAAAGTCCAAATTTGGATTTTGGGAAGTTTTGAAAACTTGAGTTTTAGCCATGGGTGCATAGTAGAAGACTTCAAACAGGAAAGAAACAACTTTATTAAAACAACGTTATCTCAAAATTGACTTATTTTCTTTTAACGATTCTGAATCTATGTGAAAGACGACATTTTGATACACGTAATACACTAATGAAAGTCCAAACTCGGATTTTGGGAAGTTTCTAAAGCTTGAGTTTTAGCCATGGGTGCATAGTAGAACACTTGAAACAAGAAACAGACCCCTTGATTTAAACAACGATATCTCTAAATTGACTTATTTGCTTTTGACGATTCAGAATCTATGTGAAAGACGACATTTTGATACACTTAATGCACTAGTAGAAGTCCAAATTGAAATTTCGGGAAGTTTTTAAAACTTGCGTTTTAGCCATGGGTGGATAGTATAACACTTGAAACAAGAAAGAGACAACTTGATTAAAACAACGATATCTAAAAATTGACTAATTTGCTTTTGACGATTCCGAATCTATGTGAAGGAAGAAATTTTGACACACTTAATGCACTAATAGAAGTCCAAATTTGGATTTCGAAAAGTTTTTAAAACTTGAGTTTTAGCCATGGGTGCAGAGTAGAAGACTTCAAACAAGAAAGAGACGACTTTATTAAAACAACGATATCTCGAAATTGACATTTTTGCTTTTGACGATTCCGAATCTATGGGAAAGACGACATTTTGATACACTTAATGCACTAATAGAAGTCCAAATTGGGATTTCGGGAAGTTTTTAAAAGTTGAGTTTTATCGTTGGGTGCATAGTAGAAGACTTGAAAGAAGAAAGAGACAATTTTATTAAAACAATGATATCACAAAATTCACTTATTTGCTTTAGACGATTCCTAATCTTTGCGAAAGATGACATTTTGGTACACTTAACGCACTAATGAAAGTCCAAATTCGGATTTCATGATGTTTTGAAAACATGAGTTTTAGCCATGGTTGCATAGTAGAACACTTGAAACAAGAAAGAGACAATTTTATTAAAACAACGATATCTCAAAATTGACTTATTTGCTTTCAACGATTCTGAATCTATGTGAAAGACGACATTTTGATACACTTAATACACTAAGGAAAGACCAAACTCGGATTTCGGGAAGTTTTTAAAGCTTGAGTTTTACCCTTCGGTGCATAGTAGGAACACTTGAAGTAAGAAAGAGACCCCTTGATTAAACCAACGATATCTCAAAATTGACTTTTTTGCTTTTGAAGATTCCGAATCTTTGTGAAAGATAACATTTTGATGCACTTAATTCTCTAATAGAAGTCCAAATTAGGATTTCGGGAAGTTTTCAGAGCTTGAGTCTTAGTCATGGGTGCATAGTAGAACACTTGTAACAAGAAAGAGACCACTTGATTAAAACATCGATATCTCCAAATTGACTTATTTGTTTTTAACGTTTCTAAATCTATGTGGAAGAATACATTTTGATACACTTAATACACTAATGAAAGTCCAAACTCGGATTTTGGGAAGTTTTTAAAGCTTGAGTTTTAGCTATGGGTGCATAGTAGAACACTTGAAACAAGAAAGAGAGAACTTGATTAAAACAACGATATCTCAAAATTGACTTATTTGCATTTGATGATCCCGAATCAATGTGACATTTTGATACACTTACTGCACTAATAGAAGTCCAAATTATGATTTCGTGAAGTTTTTAAAGCTTGAGTTCTAGTCATGGGTGCATAGTAGAACACTTGAAACAAGAAAGAGACTACTTGATTAAAACAACGATATCTCTAAATTGATTCATTTGCTTTTAACGATTCTGAATCTATGTGAGAGACGACATTTTGATACACTTAATACACTAATCAAAGTCCAAACTCGAATTTTGGGAAGTTTTTAAAGCTTGAGATTTAGCCATGGGTGCATAGTAGAACACTTGAAACAAGAAAGAGACAAGTTGAGTAAAGCAACGATCTCTCAAAATTAACGAATTTGCTTTTGACGATTCCGAATCTATGTGAAAAACCACATTTTGATATACTTAATGCACTAATAGAAGTCCAAATTCGGATCTCGGGAAGTTTTTAAAACTTCAGTTTTAGCCATCGGTGCATTGTAGAACACTTGAAATAAGAAAGAGACAACTTGATTAAAACAACAATATCTCGAAATTGACTTATTTGCTTTTAGCGATTCCGAATCTATGTGAAAGACGACATTTTGATACACTCAATGCACTAATAGAATTCCAAATTATGATTTCGGGAAGTTTTCAAAACTTGAGTTTTAGTCATGGGTGCATAGTAGAACACTTGGAAAAAGAAAGAGACAACTTTATTAAAACAACGATGTCTGAAAATTGTCTTATTTGCTTTAAACGATTCCGAATCTTTGCGAAAGATGACATTTTGGTACACTTAATGCACTAATGAAATCCCAAATTCGGATTTCGAGTAGTTTTGAAAACTTGAGTTTTAGCCAGGGGTACATAGTAGAACACTTGAAACAGGAAAGACACAATTTTATTATAACGACGATATCTCAAAATTGAATTATTTCCTTTTAACGATTCTGAATCTATGGGAAAGAGGACATTTTGATACACTTAATAAACTAATGAAAGTCAAAACTCTGATTTTGGGAGGTTTTTAGAACTTGAGTTTTAGTCATGGGTGCATACTAGAGCACTTGGAAAAAGAAAGAGACAACTTTATTAAAACAACGATATCTCAAAATTGCCTTATTTGCTTTAAACGATTCCGAATCTTTGTGAAAGATGACATTTTGGTACACTTAATGCACTAATGAAAGTCCAAATTTGGATTTCGGGAAGTTTTGAAAACTTGAGTTTTAGCCATGGGTGCATAGTAGAACACTTGAAACAAGAAAGAGACCACTTGATTAAAACATCGATATTTCCAAATTGACTTATTTGCTTTTAACGATTATGAATCTATGTGGAAGAATACATTTTGATACACTTAATACACGAATGAAAGTCCAAACTCGGATTTTGGGAAGTTTGTACAACTTGAGTTTTAGCCATGGGTGCATAGTGAAACAAGAAAGAGAGAACTTGATTAAAACAACGATATCTCAAAATTGACTTATTTGCTTTTGATGATCCTGAATCTATGTGAAAGACGACATTTTGATACACTTAATGCACTAATAGAAGTCCAAATTATGATTTCGGGAAGTTTTTAAAACTTGAGTTTTAGTCATGGGTGCATAGTAGAACACTTGAAACAAGAAAGAGACCACTTCATTAAAACAACGATATCTCTAAATTGACTTATTTGCTTTTAACGATTCAGAATCTATGTGAAAGACGACATTTTGATACACTTAATACACTAATGAAAGTCCAAGCTCAGATTTTGGGAAGTTTTAAAGCTTGAGTTTTAGCCATGGGTGCATAGTAGAACTCTTGAAACAAGAAAGAGACAAGTTGAGTAAAACAACGAGATCTCAAAATTGACTAATTTGCTTTTGACGATTCTGAATCTATGTGAAAGACCACATTTTGATATACTTAATGTACTCATAGAAGCCCAAATTCGGATCTCGGGAAGTTTATAAACTTGAGTTTTAGCCATCGGTGCAGTGTAGAACACTTGAAATAAGAAAGAGACAACTTGATTAAAACAACGATATCTCCAAATTGACTTATTTTCTTTTGGCGATTCCGAATCTATGTGGAAGTCGACATTTTGATACACTTAAGGCACTAATAGAAGTCCAAATTAGGATTTTCGAAAGTTATTAGAACTTGAGTTTTAGTCATGGGTGCATAGTAGAACACTTGGAAAAAGAAAGAGACAACTTTATTAAAACAACGATGTCTCAAAATTGCCTTATTTGCTTTAAACGATTGTGAATCTTTGTGAAAGATGACATTTTGGTACACTTAATGCACTAATGAAAGTCCAAATTTGGATTTTGGGAAGTTTTGAAAACTTGAGTTTTAGCCATGGGTGCATAGTAGAAGACTTCAAACAGGAAAGAAACAACTTTATTAAAACAACGTTATCTCAAAATTGACTTATTTTCTTTTAACGATTCTGAATCTATGTGAAAGACGACATTTTGATACACGTAATACACTAATGAAAGTCCAAACTCGGATTTTGGGAAGTTTCTAAAGCTTGAGTTTTAGCCATGGGTGCATAGTAGAACACTTGAAACAAGAAACAGACCCCTTGATTTAAACAACGATATCTCTAAATTGACTTATTTGCTTTTGACGATTCAGAATCTATGTGAAAGACGACATTTTGATACACTTAATGCACTAGTAGAAGTCCAAATTGAAATTTCGGGAAGTTTTTAAAACTTGCGTTTTAGCCATGGGTGGATAGTATAACACTTGAAACAAGAAAGAGACAACTTGATTAAAACAACGATATCTAAAAATTGACTAATTTGCTTTTGACGATTCCGAATCTATGTGAAGGAAGAAATTTTGACACACTTAATGCACTAATAGAAGTCCAAATTTGGATTTCGAAAAGTTTTTAAAACTTGAGTTTTAGCCATGGGTGCAGAGTAGAAGACTTCAAACAAGAAAGAGACGACTTTATTAAAACAACGATATCTCGAAATTGACATTTTTGCTTTTGACGATTCCGAATCTATGGGAAAGACGACATTTTGATACACTTAATGCACTAATAGAAGTCCAAATTGGGATTTCGGGAAGTTTTTAAAAGTTGAGTTTTATCGTTGGGTGCATAGTAGAAGACTTGAAAGAAGAAAGAGACAATTTTATTAAAACAATGATATCACAAAATTCACTTATTTGCTTTAGACGATTCCTAATCTTTGCGAAAGATGACATTTTGGTACACTTAACGCACTAATGAAAGTCCAAATTCGGATTTCATGATGTTTTGAAAACATGAGTTTTAGCCATGGTTGCATAGTAGAACACTTGAAACAAGAAAGAGACAATTTTATTAAAACAACGATATCTCAAAATTGACTTATTTGCTTTCAACGATTCTGAATCTATGTGAAAGACGACATTTTGATACACTTAATACACTAAGGAAAGACCAAACTCGGATTTCGGGAAGTTTTTAAAGCTTGAGTTTTACCCTTCGGTGCATAGTAGGAACACTTGAAGTAAGAAAGAGACCCCTTGATTAAACCAACGATATCTCAAAATTGACTTTTTTGCTTTTGAAGATTCCGAATCTTTGTGAAAGATAACATTTTGATGCACTTAATTCTCTAATAGAAGTCCAAATTAGGATTTCGGGAAGTTTTCAGAGCTTGAGTCTTAGTCATGGGTGCATAGTAGAACACTTGTAACAAGAAAGAGACCACTTGATTAAAACATCGATATCTCCAAATTGACTTATTTGTTTTTAACGTTTCTAAATCTATGTGGAAGAATACATTTTGATACACTTAATACACTAATGAAAGTCCAAACTCGGATTTTGGGAAGTTTTTAAAGCTTGAGTTTTAGCTATGGGTGCATAGTAGAACACTTGAAACAAGAAAGAGAGAACTTGATTAAAACAACGATATCTCAAAATTGACTTATTTGCATTTGATGATCCCGAATCAATGTGACATTTTGATACACTTACTGCACTAATAGAAGTCCAAATTATGATTTCGTGAAGTTTTTAAAGCTTGAGTTCTAGTCATGGGTGCATAGTAGAACACTTGAAACAAGAAAGAGACTACTTGATTAAAACAACGATATCTCTAAATTGATTCATTTGCTTTTAACGATTCTGAATCTATGTGAGAGACGACATTTTGATACACTTAATACACTAATCAAAGTCCAAACTCGAATTTTGGGAAGTTTTTAAAGCTTGAGATTTAGCCATGGGTGCATAGTAGAACACTTGAAACAAGAAAGAGACAAGTTGAGTAAAGCAACGATCTCTCAAAATTAACGAATTTGCTTTTGACGATTCCGAATCTATGTGAAAAACCACATTTTGATATACTTAATGCACTAATAGAAGTCCAAATTCGGATCTCGGGAAGTTTTTAAAACTTCAGTTTTAGCCATCGGTGCATTGTAGAACACTTGAAATAAGAAAGAGACAACTTGATTAAAACAACAATATCTCGAAATTGACTTATTTGCTTTTAGCGATTCCGAATCTATGTGAAAGACGACATTTTGATACACTCAATGCACTAATAGAATTCCAAATTATGATTTCGGGAAGTTTTCAAAACTTGAGTTTTAGTCATGGGTGCATAGTAGAACACTTGGAAAAAGAAAGAGACAACTTTATTAAAACAACGATGTCTGAAAATTGTCTTATTTGCTTTAAACGATTCCGAATCTTTGCGAAAGATGACATTTTGGTACACTTAATGCACTAATGAAATCCCAAATTCGGATTTCGAGTAGTTTTGAAAACTTGAGTTTTAGCCAGGGGTACATAGTAGAACACTTGAAACAGGAAAGACACAATTTTATTATAACGACGATATCTCAAAATTGAATTATTTCCTTTTAACGATTCTGAATCTATGGGAAAGAGGACATTTTGATACACTTAATAAACTAATGAAAGTCAAAACTCTGATTTTGGGAGGTTTTTAGAACTTGAGTTTTAGTCATGGGTGCATACTAGAGCACTTGGAAAAAGAAAGAGACAACTTTATTAAAACAACGATATCTCAAAATTGCCTTATTTGCTTTAAACGATTCCGAATCTTTGTGAAAGATGACATTTTGGTACACTTAATGCACTAATGAAAGTCCAAATTTGGATTTCGGGAAGTTTTGAAAACTTGAGTTTTAGCCATGGGTGCATAGTAGAACACTTGAAACAAGAAAGAGACCACTTGATTAAAACATCGATATTTCCAAATTGACTTATTTGCTTTTAACGATTATGAATCTATGTGGAAGAATACATTTTGATACACTTAATACACGAATGAAAGTCCAAACTCGGATTTTGGGAAGTTTGTACAACTTGAGTTTTAGCCATGGGTGCATAGTGAAACAAGAAAGAGAGAACTTGATTAAAACAACGATATCTCAAAATTGACTTATTTGCTTTTGATGATCCTGAATCTATGTGAAAGACGACATTTTGATACACTTAATGCACTAATAGAAGTCCAAATTATGATTTCGGGAAGTTTTTAAAACTTGAGTTTTAGTCATGGGTGCATAGTAGAACACTTGAAACAAGAAAGAGACCACTTCATTAAAACAACGATATCTCTAAATTGACTTATTTGCTTTTAACGATTCAGAATCTATGTGAAAGACGACATTTTGATACACTTAATACACTAATGAAAGTCCAAGCTCAGATTTTGGGAAGTTTTAAAGCTTGAGTTTTAGCCATGGGTGCATAGTAGAACTCTTGAAACAAGAAAGAGACAAGTTGAGTAAAACAACGAGATCTCAAAATTGACTAATTTGCTTTTGACGATTCTGAATCTATGTGAAAGACCACATTTTGATATACTTAATGTACTCATAGAAGCCCAAATTCGGATCTCGGGAAGTTTATAAACTTGAGTTTTAGCCATCGGTGCAGTGTAGAACACTTGAAATAAGAAAGAGACAACTTGATTAAAACAACGATATCTCCAAATTGACTTATTTTCTTTTGGCGATTCCGAATCTATGTGGAAGTCGACATTTTGATACACTTAAGGCACTAATAGAAGTCCAAATTAGGATTTTCGAAAGTTATTAGAACTTGAGTTTTAGTCATGGGTGCATAGTAGAACACTTGGAAAAAGAAAGAGACAACTTTATTAAAACAACGATGTCTCAAAATTGCCTTATTTGCTTTAAACGATTGTGAATCTTTGTGAAAGATGACATTTTGGTACACTTAATGCACTAATGAAAGTCCAAATTTGGATTTTGGGAAGTTTTGAAAACTTGAGTTTTAGCCATGGGTGCATAGTAGAAGACTTCAAACAGGAAAGAAACAACTTTATTAAAACAACGTTATCTCAAAATTGACTTATTTTCTTTTAACGATTCTGAATCTATGTGAAAGACGACATTTTGATACACGTAATACACTAATGAAAGTCCAAACTCGGATTTTGGGAAGTTTCTAAAGCTTGAGTTTTAGCCATGGGTGCATAGTAGAACACTTGAAACAAGAAACAGACCCCTTGATTTAAACAACGATATCTCTAAATTGACTTATTTGCTTTTGACGATTCAGAATCTATGTGAAAGACGACATTTTGATACACTTAATGCACTAGTAGAAGTCCAAATTGAAATTTCGGGAAGTTTTTAAAACTTGCGTTTTAGCCATGGGTGGATAGTATAACACTTGAAACAAGAAAGAGACAACTTGATTAAAACAACGATATCTAAAAATTGACTAATTTGCTTTTGACGATTCCGAATCTATGTGAAGGAAGAAATTTTGACACACTTAATGCACTAATAGAAGTCCAAATTTGGATTTCGAAAAGTTTTTAAAACTTGAGTTTTAGCCATGGGTGCAGAGTAGAAGACTTCAAACAAGAAAGAGACGACTTTATTAAAACAACGATATCTCGAAATTGACATTTTTGCTTTTGACGATTCCGAATCTATGGGAAAGACGACATTTTGATACACTTAATGCACTAATAGAAGTCCAAATTGGGATTTCGGGAAGTTTTTAAAAGTTGAGTTTTATCGTTGGGTGCATAGTAGAAGACTTGAAAGAAGAAAGAGACAATTTTATTAAAACAATGATATCACAAAATTCACTTATTTGCTTTAGACGATTCCTAATCTTTGCGAAAGATGACATTTTGGTACACTTAACGCACTAATGAAAGTCCAAATTCGGATTTCATGATGTTTTGAAAACATGAGTTTTAGCCATGGTTGCATAGTAGAACACTTGAAACAAGAAAGAGACAATTTTATTAAAACAACGATATCTCAAAATTGACTTATTTGCTTTCAACGATTCTGAATCTATGTGAAAGACGACATTTTGATACACTTAATACACTAAGGAAAGACCAAACTCGGATTTCGGGAAGTTTTTAAAGCTTGAGTTTTACCCTTCGGTGCATAGTAGGAACACTTGAAGTAAGAAAGAGACCCCTTGATTAAACCAACGATATCTCAAAATTGACTTTTTTGCTTTTGAAGATTCCGAATCTTTGTGAAAGATAACATTTTGATGCACTTAATTCTCTAATAGAAGTCCAAATTAGGATTTCGGGAAGTTTTCAGAGCTTGAGTCTTAGTCATGGGTGCATAGTAGAACACTTGTAACAAGAAAGAGACCACTTGATTAAAACATCGATATCTCCAAATTGACTTATTTGTTTTTAACGTTTCTAAATCTATGTGGAAGAATACATTTTGATACACTTAATACACTAATGAAAGTCCAAACTCGGATTTTGGGAAGTTTTTAAAGCTTGAGTTTTAGCTATGGGTGCATAGTAGAACACTTGAAACAAGAAAGAGAGAACTTGATTAAAACAACGATATCTCAAAATTGACTTATTTGCATTTGATGATCCCGAATCAATGTGACATTTTGATACACTTACTGCACTAATAGAAGTCCAAATTATGATTTCGTGAAGTTTTTAAAGCTTGAGTTCTAGTCATGGGTGCATAGTAGAACACTTGAAACAAGAAAGAGACTACTTGATTAAAACAACGATATCTCTAAATTGATTCATTTGCTTTTAACGATTCTGAATCTATGTGAGAGACGACATTTTGATACACTTAATACACTAATCAAAGTCCAAACTCGAATTTTGGGAAGTTTTTAAAGCTTGAGATTTAGCCATGGGTGCATAGTAGAACACTTGAAACAAGAAAGAGACAAGTTGAGTAAAGCAACGATCTCTCAAAATTAACGAATTTGCTTTTGACGATTCCGAATCTATGTGAAAAACCACATTTTGATATACTTAATGCACTAATAGAAGTCCAAATTCGGATCTCGGGAAGTTTTTAAAACTTCAGTTTTAGCCATCGGTGCATTGTAGAACACTTGAAATAAGAAAGAGACAACTTGATTAAAACAACAATATCTCGAAATTGACTTATTTGCTTTTAGCGATTCCGAATCTATGTGAAAGACGACATTTTGATACACTCAATGCACTAATAGAATTCCAAATTATGATTTCGGGAAGTTTTCAAAACTTGAGTTTTAGTCATGGGTGCATAGTAGAACACTTGGAAAAAGAAAGAGACAACTTTATTAAAACAACGATGTCTGAAAATTGTCTTATTTGCTTTAAACGATTCCGAATCTTTGCGAAAGATGACATTTTGGTACACTTAATGCACTAATGAAATCCCAAATTCGGATTTCGAGTAGTTTTGAAAACTTGAGTTTTAGCCAGGGGTACATAGTAGAACACTTGAAACAGGAAAGACACAATTTTATTATAACGACGATATCTCAAAATTGAATTATTTCCTTTTAACGATTCTGAATCTATGGGAAAGAGGACATTTTGATACACTTAATAAACTAATGAAAGTCAAAACTCTGATTTTGGGAGGTTTTTAGAACTTGAGTTTTAGTCATGGGTGCATACTAGAGCACTTGGAAAAAGAAAGAGACAACTTTATTAAAACAACGATATCTCAAAATTGCCTTATTTGCTTTAAACGATTCCGAATCTTTGTGAAAGATGACATTTTGGTACACTTAATGCACTAATGAAAGTCCAAATTTGGATTTCGGGAAGTTTTGAAAACTTGAGTTTTAGCCATGGGTGCATAGTAGAACACTTGAAACAAGAAAGAGACCACTTGATTAAAACATCGATATTTCCAAATTGACTTATTTGCTTTTAACGATTATGAATCTATGTGGAAGAATACATTTTGATACACTTAATACACGAATGAAAGTCCAAACTCGGATTTTGGGAAGTTTGTACAACTTGAGTTTTAGCCATGGGTGCATAGTGAAACAAGAAAGAGAGAACTTGATTAAAACAACGATATCTCAAAATTGACTTATTTGCTTTTGATGATCCTGAATCTATGTGAAAGACGACATTTTGATACACTTAATGCACTAATAGAAGTCCAAATTATGATTTCGGGAAGTTTTTAAAACTTGAGTTTTAGTCATGGGTGCATAGTAGAACACTTGAAACAAGAAAGAGACCACTTCATTAAAACAACGATATCTCTAAATTGACTTATTTGCTTTTAACGATTCAGAATCTATGTGAAAGACGACATTTTGATACACTTAATACACTAATGAAAGTCCAAACTCAGATTTTGGGAAGTTTTAAAGCTTGAGTTTTAGCCATGGGTGCATAGTAGAACTCTTGAAACAAGAAAGAGACAAGTTGAGTAAAACAACGAGATCTCAAAATTGACTAATTTGCTTTTGACGATTCTGAATCTATGTGAAAGACCACATTTTGATATACTTAATGTACTCATAGAAGCCCAAATTCGGATCTCGGGAAGTTTATAAACTTGAGTTTTAGCCATCGGTGCAGTGTAGAACACTTGAAATAAGAAAGAGACAACTTGATTAAAACAACGATATCTCCAAATTGACTTATTTTCTTTTGGCGATTCCGAATCTATGTGGAAGTCGACATTTTGATACACTTAAGGCACTAATAGAAGTCCAAATTAGGATTTTCGAAAGTTATTAGAACTTGAGTTTTAGTCATGGGTGCATAGTAGAACACTTGGAAAAAGAAAGAGACAACTTTATTAAAACAACGATGTCTCAAAATTGCCTTATTTGCTTTAAACGATTGTGAATCTTTGTGAAAGATGACATTTTGGTACACTTAATGCACTAATGAAAGTCCAAATTTGGATTTTGGGAAGTTTTGAAAACTTGAGTTTTAGCCATGGGTGCATAGTAGAAGACTTCAAACAGGAAAGAAACAACTTTATTAAAACAACGTTATCTCAAAATTGACTTATTTTCTTTTAACGATTCTGAATCTATGTGAAAGACGACATTTTGATACACGTAATACACTAATGAAAGTCCAAACTCGGATTTTGGGAAGTTTCTAAAGCTTGAGTTTTAGCCATGGGTGCATAGTAGAACACTTGAAACAAGAAACAGACCCCTTGATTTAAACAACGATATCTCTAAATTGACTTATTTGCTTTTGACGATTCAGAATCTATGTGAAAGACGACATTTTGATACACTTAATGCACTAGTAGAAGTCCAAATTGAAATTTCGGGAAGTTTTTAAAACTTGCGTTTTAGCCATGGGTGGATAGTATAACACTTGAAACAAGAAAGAGACAACTTGATTAAAACAACGATATCTAAAAATTGACTAATTTGCTTTTGACGATTCCGAATCTATGTGAAGGAAGAAATTTTGACACACTTAATGCACTAATAGAAGTCCAAATTTGGATTTCGAAAAGTTTTTAAAACTTGAGTTTTAGCCATGGGTGCAGAGTAGAAGACTTCAAACAAGAAAGAGACGACTTTATTAAAACAACGATATCTCGAAATTGACATTTTTGCTTTTGACGATTCCGAATCTATGGGAAAGACGACATTTTGATACACTTAATGCACTAATAGAAGTCCAAATTGGGATTTCGGGAAGTTTTTAAAAGTTGAGTTTTATCGTTGGGTGCATAGTAGAAGACTTGAAAGAAGAAAGAGACAATTTTATTAAAACAATGATATCACAAAATTCACTTATTTGCTTTAGACGATTCCTAATCTTTGCGAAAGATGACATTTTGGTACACTTAACGCACTAATGAAAGTCCAAATTCGGATTTCATGATGTTTTGAAAACATGAGTTTTAGCCATGGTTGCATAGTAGAACACTTGAAACAAGAAAGAGACAATTTTATTAAAACAACGATATCTCAAAATTGACTTATTTGCTTTCAACGATTCTGAATCTATGTGAAAGACGACATTTTGATACACTTAATACACTAAGGAAAGACCAAACTCGGATTTCGGGAAGTTTTTAAAGCTTGAGTTTTACCCTTCGGTGCATAGTAGGAACACTTGAAGTAAGAAAGAGACCCCTTGATTAAACCAACGATATCTCAAAATTGACTTTTTTGCTTTTGAAGATTCCGAATCTTTGTGAAAGATAACATTTTGATGCACTTAATTCTCTAATAGAAGTCCAAATTAGGATTTCGGGAAGTTTTCAGAGCTTGAGTCTTAGTCATGGGTGCATAGTAGAACACTTGTAACAAGAAAGAGACCACTTGATTAAAACATCGATATCTCCAAATTGACTTATTTGTTTTTAACGTTTCTAAATCTATGTGGAAGAATACATTTTGATACACTTAATACACTAATGAAAGTCCAAACTCGGATTTTGGGAAGTTTTTAAAGCTTGAGTTTTAGCTATGGGTGCATAGTAGAACACTTGAAACAAGAAAGAGAGAACTTGATTAAAACAACGATATCTCAAAATTGACTTATTTGCATTTGATGATCCCGAATCAATGTGACATTTTGATACACTTACTGCACTAATAGAAGTCCAAATTATGATTTCGTGAAGTTTTTAAAGCTTGAGTTCTAGTCATGGGTGCATAGTAGAACACTTGAAACAAGAAAGAGACTACTTGATTAAAACAACGATATCTCTAAATTGATTCATTTGCTTTTAACGATTCTGAATCTATGTGAGAGACGACATTTTGATACACTTAATACACTAATCAAAGTCCAAACTCGAATTTTGGGAAGTTTTTAAAGCTTGAGATTTAGCCATGGGTGCATAGTAGAACACTTGAAACAAGAAAGAGACAAGTTGAGTAAAGCAACGATCTCTCAAAATTAACGAATTTGCTTTTGACGATTCCGAATCTATGTGAAAAACCACATTTTGATATACTTAATGCACTAATAGAAGTCCAAATTCGGATCTCGGGAAGTTTTTAAAACTTCAGTTTTAGCCATCGGTGCATTGTAGAACACTTGAAATAAGAAAGAGACAACTTGATTAAAACAACAATATCTCGAAATTGACTTATTTGCTTTTAGCGATTCCGAATCTATGTGAAAGACGACATTTTGATACACTCAATGCACTAATAGAATTCCAAATTATGATTTCGGGAAGTTTTCAAAACTTGAGTTTTAGTCATGGGTGCATAGTAGAACACTTGGAAAAAGAAAGAGACAACTTTATTAAAACAACGATGTCTGAAAATTGTCTTATTTGCTTTAAACGATTCCGAATCTTTGCGAAAGATGACATTTTGGTACACTTAATGCACTAATGAAATCCCAAATTCGGATTTCGAGTAGTTTTGAAAACTTGAGTTTTAGCCAGGGGTACATAGTAGAACACTTGAAACAGGAAAGACACAATTTTATTATAACGACGATATCTCAAAATTGAATTATTTCCTTTTAACGATTCTGAATCTATGGGAAAGAGGACATTTTGATACACTTAATAAACTAATGAAAGTCAAAACTCTGATTTTGGGAGGTTTTTAGAACTTGAGTTTTAGTCATGGGTGCATACTAGAGCACTTGGAAAAAGAAAGAGACAACTTTATTAAAACAACGATATCTCAAAATTGCCTTATTTGCTTTAAACGATTCCGAATCTTTGTGAAAGATGACATTTTGGTACACTTAATGCACTAATGAAAGTCCAAATTTGGATTTCGGGAAGTTTTGAAAACTTGAGTTTTAGCCATGGGTGCATAGTAGAACACTTGAAACAAGAAAGAGACCACTTGATTAAAACATCGATATTTCCAAATTGACTTATTTGCTTTTAACGATTATGAATCTATGTGGAAGAATACATTTTGATACACTTAATACACGAATGAAAGTCCAAACTCGGATTTTGGGAAGTTTGTACAACTTGAGTTTTAGCCATGGGTGCATAGTGAAACAAGAAAGAGAGAACTTGATTAAAACAACGATATCTCAAAATTGACTTATTTGCTTTTGATGATCCTGAATCTATGTGAAAGACGACATTTTGATACACTTAATGCACTAATAGAAGTCCAAATTATGATTTCGGGAAGTTTTTAAAACTTGAGTTTTAGTCATGGGTGCATAGTAGAACACTTGAAACAAGAAAGAGACCACTTCATTAAAACAACGATATCTCTAAATTGACTTATTTGCTTTTAACGATTCAGAATCTATGTGAAAGACGACATTTTGATACACTTAATACACTAATGAAAGTCCAAGCTCAGATTTTGGGAAGTTTTAAAGCTTGAGTTTTAGCCATGGGTGCATAGTAGAACTCTTGAAACAAGAAAGAGACAAGTTGAGTAAAACAACGAGATCTCAAAATTGACTAATTTGCTTTTGACGATTCTGAATCTATGTGAAAGACCACATTTTGATATACTTAATGTACTCATAGAAGCCCAAATTCGGATCTCGGGAAGTTTATAAACTTGAGTTTTAGCCATCGGTGCAGTGTAGAACACTTGAAATAAGAAAGAGACAACTTGATTAAAACAACGATATCTCCAAATTGACTTATTTTCTTTTGGCGATTCCGAATCTATGTGGAAGTCGACATTTTGATACACTTAAGGCACTAATAGAAGTCCAAATTAGGATTTTCGAAAGTTATTAGAACTTGAGTTTTAGTCATGGGTGCATAGTAGAACACTTGGAAAAAGAAAGAGACAACTTTATTAAAACAACGATGTCTCAAAATTGCCTTATTTGCTTTAAACGATTGTGAATCTTTGTGAAAGATGACATTTTGGTACACTTAATGCACTAATGAAAGTCCAAATTTGGATTTTGGGAAGTTTTGAAAACTTGAGTTTTAGCCATGGGTGCATAGTAGAAGACTTCAAACAGGAAAGAAACAACTTTATTAAAACAACGTTATCTCAAAATTGACTTATTTTCTTTTAACGATTCTGAATCTATGTGAAAGACGACATTTTGATACACGTAATACACTAATGAAAGTCCAAACTCGGATTTTGGGAAGTTTCTAAAGCTTGAGTTTTAGCCATGGGTGCATAGTAGAACACTTGAAACAAGAAACAGACCCCTTGATTTAAACAACGATATCTCTAAATTGACTTATTTGCTTTTGACGATTCAGAATCTATGTGAAAGACGTCATTTTGATACACTTAATGCACTAGTAGAAGTCCAAATTGAAATTTCGGGAAGTTTTTAAAACTTGCGTTTTAGCCATGGGTGGATAGTATAACACTTGAAACAAGAAAGAGACAACTTGATTAAAACAACGATATCTAAAAATTGACTAATTTGCTTTTGACGATTCCGAATCTATGTGAAGGAAGAAATTTTGACACACTTAATGCACTAATAGAAGTCCAAATTTGGATTTCGAAAAGTTTTTAAAACTTGAGTTTTAGCCATGGGTGCAGAGTAGAAGACTTCAAACAAGAAAGAGACGACTTTATTAAAACAACGATATCTCGAAATTGACATTTTTGCTTTTGACGATTCCGAATCTATGGGAAAGACGACATTTTGATACACTTAATGCACTAATAGAAGTCCAAATTGGGATTTCGGGAAGTTTTTAAAAGTTGAGTTTTATCGTTGGGTGCATAGTAGAAGACTTGAAAGAAGAAAGAGACAATTTTATTAAAACAATGATATCACAAAATTCACTTATTTGCTTTAGACGATTCCTAATCTTTGCGAAAGATGACATTTTGGTACACTTAACGCACTAATGAAAGTCCAAATTCGGATTTCATGATGTTTTGAAAACATGAGTTTTAGCCATGGTTGCATAGTAGAACACTTGAAACAAGAAAGAGACAATTTTATTAAAACAACGATATCTCAAAATTGACTTATTTGCTTTCAACGATTCTGAATCTATGTGAAAGACGACATTTTGATACACTTAATACACTAAGGAAAGACCAAACTCGGATTTCGGGAAGTTTTTAAAGCTTGAGTTTTACCCTTCGGTGCATAGTAGGAACACTTGAAGTAAGAAAGAGACCCCTTGATTAAACCAACGATATCTCAAAATTGACTTTTTTGCTTTTGAAGATTCCGAATCTTTGTGAAAGATAACATTTTGATGCACTTAATTCTCTAATAGAAGTCCAAATTAGGATTTCGGGAAGTTTTCAGAGCTTGAGTCTTAGTCATGGGTGCATAGTAGAACACTTGTAACAAGAAAGAGACCACTTGATTAAAACATCGATATCTCCAAATTGACTTATTTGTTTTTAACGTTTCTAAATCTATGTGGAAGAATACATTTTGATACACTTAATACACTAATGAAAGTCCAAACTCGGATTTTGGGAAGTTTTTAAAGCTTGAGTTTTAGCTATGGGTGCATAGTAGAACACTTGAAACAAGAAAGAGAGAACTTGATTAAAACAACGATATCTCAAAATTGACTTATTTGCATTTGATGATCCCGAATCAATGTGACATTTTGATACACTTACTGCACTAATAGAAGTCCAAATTATGATTTCGTGAAGTTTTTAAAGCTTGAGTTCTAGTCATGGGTGCATAGTAGAACACTTGAAACAAGAAAGAGACTACTTGATTAAAACAACGATATCTCTAAATTGATTCATTTGCTTTTAACGATTCTGAATCTATGTGAGAGACGACATTTTGATACACTTAATACACTAATCAAAGTCCAAACTCGAATTTTGGGAAGTTTTTAAAGCTTGAGATTTAGCCATGGGTGCATAGTAGAACACTTGAAACAAGAAAGAGACAAGTTGAGTAAAGCAACGATCTCTCAAAATTAACGAATTTGCTTTTGACGATTCCGAATCTATGTGAAAAACCACATTTTGATATACTTAATGCACTAATAGAAGTCCAAATTCGGATCTCGGGAAGTTTTTAAAACTTCAGTTTTAGCCATCGGTGCATTGTAGAACACTTGAAATAAGAAAGAGACAACTTGATTAAAACAACAATATCTCGAAATTGACTTATTTGCTTTTAGCGATTCCGAATCTATGTGAAAGACGACATTTTGATACACTCAATGCACTAATAGAATTCCAAATTATGATTTCGGGAAGTTTTCAAAACTTGAGTTTTAGTCATGGGTGCATAGTAGAACACTTGGAAAAAGAAAGAGACAACTTTATTAAAACAACGATGTCTGAAAATTGTCTTATTTGCTTTAAACGATTCCGAATCTTTGCGAAAGATGACATTTTGGTACACTTAATGCACTAATGAAATCCCAAATTCGGATTTCGAGTAGTTTTGAAAACTTGAGTTTTAGCCAGGGGTACATAGTAGAACACTTGAAACAGGAAAGACACAATTTTATTATAACGACGATATCTCAAAATTGAATTATTTCCTTTTAACGATTCTGAATCTATGGGAAAGAGGACATTTTGATACACTTAATAAACTAATGAAAGTCAAAACTCTGATTTTGGGAGGTTTTTAGAACTTGAGTTTTAGTCATGGGTGCATACTAGAGCACTTGGAAAAAGAAAGAGACAACTTTATTAAAACAACGATATCTCAAAATTGCCTTATTTGCTTTAAACGATTCCGAATCTTTGTGAAAGATGACATTTTGGTACACTTAATGCACTAATGAAAGTCCAAATTTGGATTTCGGGAAGTTTTGAAAACTTGAGTTTTAGCCATGGGTGCATAGTAGAACACTTGAAACAAGAAAGAGACCACTTGATTAAAACATCGATATTTCCAAATTGACTTATTTGCTTTTAACGATTATGAATCTATGTGGAAGAATACATTTTGATACACTTAATACACGAATGAAAGTCCAAACTCGGATTTTGGGAAGTTTGTACAACTTGAGTTTTAGCCATGGGTGCATAGTGAAACAAGAAAGAGAGAACTTGATTAAAACAACGATATCTCAAAATTGACTTATTTGCTTTTGATGATCCTGAATCTATGTGAAAGACGACATTTTGATACACTTAATGCACTAATAGAAGTCCAAATTATGATTTCGGGAAGTTTTTAAAACTTGAGTTTTAGTCATGGGTGCATAGTAGAACACTTGAAACAAGAAAGAGACCACTTCATTAAAACAACGATATCTCTAAATTGACTTATTTACTTTTAACGATTCAGAATCTATGTGAAAGACGACATTTTGATACACTTAATACACTAATGAAAGTCCAAACTCAGATTTTGGGAAGTTTTAAAGCTTGAGTTTTAGCCATGGGTGCATAGTAGAACTCTTGAAACAAGAAAGAGACAAGTTGAGTAAAACAACGAGATCTCAAAATTGACTAATTTGCTTTTGACGATTCTGAATCTATGTGAAAGACCACATTTTGATATACTTAATGTACTCATAGAAGCCCAAATTCGGATCTCGGGAAGTTTATAAACTTGAGTTTTAGCCATCGGTGCAGTGTAGAACACTTGAAATAAGAAAGAGACAACTTGATTAAAACAACGATATCTCCAAATTGACTTATTTTCTTTTGGCGATTCCGAATCTATGTGGAAGTCGACATTTTGATACACTTAAGGCACTAATAGAAGTCCAAATTAGGATTTTCGAAAGTTATTAGAACTTGAGTTTTAGTCATGGGTGCATAGTAGAACACTTGGAAAAAGAAAGAGACAACTTTATTAAAACAACGATGTCTCAAAATTGCCTTATTTGCTTTAAACGATTGTGAATCTTTGTGAAAGATGACATTTTGGTACACTTAATGCACTAATGAAAGTCCAAATTTGGATTTTGGGAAGTTTTGAAAACTTGAGTTTTAGCCATGGGTGCATAGTAGAAGACTTCAAACAGGAAAGAAACAACTTTATTAAAACAACGTTATCTCAAAATTGACTTATTTTCTTTTAACGATTCTGAATCTATGTGAAAGACGACATTTTGATACACGTAATACACTAATGAAAGTCCAAACTCGGATTTTGGGAAGTTTCTAAAGCTTGAGTTTTAGCCATGGGTGCATAGTAGAACACTTGAAACAAGAAACAGACCCCTTGATTTAAACAACGATATCTCTAAATTGACTTATTTGCTTTTGACGATTCAGAATCTATGTGAAAGACGACATTTTGATACACTTAATGCACTAGTAGAAGTCCAAATTGAAATTTCGGGAAGTTTTTAAAACTTGCGTTTTAGCCATGGGTGGATAGTATAACACTTGAAACAAGAAAGAGACAACTTGATTAAAACAACGATATCTAAAAATTGACTAATTTGCTTTTGACGATTCCGAATCTATGTGAAGGAAGAAATTTTGACACACTTAATGCACTAATAGAAGTCCAAATTTGGATTTCGAAAAGTTTTTAAAACTTGAGTTTTAGCCATGGGTGCAGAGTAGAAGACTTCAAACAAGAAAGAGACGACTTTATTAAAACAACGATATCTCGAAATTGACATTTTTGCTTTTGACGATTCCGAATCTATGGGAAAGACGACATTTTGATACACTTAATGCACTAATAGAAGTCCAAATTGGGATTTTGGGAAGTTTTTAAAAGTTGAGTTTTATCGTTGGGTGCATAGTAGAAGACTTGAAAGAAGAAAGAGACAATTTTATTAAAACAATGATATCACAAAATTCACTTATTTGCTTTAGACGATTCCTAATCTTTGCGAAAGATGACATTTTGGTACACTTAACGCACTAATGAAAGTCCAAATTCGGATTTCATGATGTTTTGAAAACATGAGTTTTAGCCATGGTTGCATAGTAGAACACTTGAAACAAGAAAGAGACAATTTTATTAAAACAACGATATCTCAAAATTGACTTATTTGCTTTCAACGATTCTGAATCTATGTGAAAGACGACATTTTGATACACTTAATACACTAAGGAAAGACCAAACTCGGATTTCGGGAAGTTTTTAAAGCTTGAGTTTTACCCTTCGGTGCATAGTAGGAACACTTGAAGTAAGAAAGAGACCCCTTGATTAAACCAACGATATCTCAAAATTGACTTTTTTGCTTTTGAAGATTCCGAATCTTTGTGAAAGATAACATTTTGATGCACTTAATTCTCTAATAGAAGTCCAAATTAGGATTTCGGGAAGTTTTCAGAGCTTGAGTCTTAGTCATGGGTGCATAGTAGAACACTTGTAACAAGAAAGAGACCACTTGATTAAAACATCGATATCTCCAAATTGACTTATTTGTTTTTAACGTTTCTAAATCTATGTGGAAGAATACATTTTGATACACTTAATACACTAATGAAAGTCCAAACTCGGATTTTGGGAAGTTTTTAAAGCTTGAGTTTTAGCTATGGGTGCATAGTAGAACACTTGAAACAAGAAAGAGAGAACTTGATTAAAACAACGATATCTCAAAATTGACTTATTTGCATTTGATGATCCCGAATCAATGTGACATTTTGATACACTTACTGCACTAATAGAAGTCCAAATTATGATTTCGTGAAGTTTTTAAAGCTTGAGTTCTAGTCATGGGTGCATAGTAGAACACTTGAAACAAGAAAGAGACTACTTGATTAAAACAACGATATCTCTAAATTGATTCATTTGCTTTTAACGATTCTGAATCTATGTGAGAGACGACATTTTGATACACTTAATACACTAATCAAAGTCCAAACTCGAATTTTGGGAAGTTTTTAAAGCTTGAGATTTAGCCATGGGTGCATAGTAGAACACTTGAAACAAGAAAGAGACAAGTTGAGTAAAGCAACGATCTCTCAAAATTAACGAATTTGCTTTTGACGATTCCGAATCTATGTGAAAAACCACATTTTGATATACTTAATGCACTAATAGAAGTCCAAATTCGGATCTCGGGAAGTTTTTAAAACTTCAGTTTTAGCCATCGGTGCATTGTAGAACACTTGAAATAAGAAAGAGACAACTTGATTAAAACAACAATATCTCGAAATTGACTTATTTGCTTTTAGCGATTCCGAATCTATGTGAAAGACGACATTTTGATACACTCAATGCACTAATAGAATTCCAAATTATGATTTCGGGAAGTTTTCAAAACTTGAGTTTTAGTCATGGGTGCATAGTAGAACACTTGGAAAAAGAAAGAGACAACTTTATTAAAACAACGATGTCTGAAAATTGTCTTATTTGCTTTAAACGATTCCGAATCTTTGCGAAAGATGACATTTTGGTACACTTAATGCACTAATGAAATCCCAAATTCGGATTTCGAGTAGTTTTGAAAACTTGAGTTTTAGCCAGGGGTACATAGTAGAACACTTGAAACAGGAAAGACACAATTTTATTATAACGACGATATCTCAAAATTGAATTATTTCCTTTTAACGATTCTGAATCTATGGGAAAGAGGACATTTTGATACACTTAATAAACTAATGAAAGTCAAAACTCTGATTTTGGGAGGTTTTTAGAACTTGAGTTTTAGTCATGGGTGCATACTAGAGCACTTGGAAAAAGAAAGAGACAACTTTATTAAAACAACGATATCTCAAAATTGCCTTATTTGCTTTAAACGATTCCGAATCTTTGTGAAAGATGACATTTTGGTACACTTAATGCACTAATGAAAGTCCAAATTTGGATTTCGGGAAGTTTTGAAAACTTGAGTTTTAGCCATGGGTGCATAGTAGAACACTTGAAACAAGAAAGAGACCACTTGATTAAAACATCGATATTTCCAAATTGACTTATTTGCTTTTAACGATTATGAATCTATGTGGAAGAATACATTTTGATACACTTAATACACGAATGAAAGTCCAAACTCGGATTTTGGGAAGTTTGTACAACTTGAGTTTTAGCCATGGGTGCATAGTGAAACAAGAAAGAGAGAACTTGATTAAAACAACGATATCTCAAAATTGACTTATTTGCTTTTGATGATCCTGAATCTATGTGAAAGACGACATTTTGATACACTTAATGCACTAATAGAAGTCCAAATTATGATTTCGGGAAGTTTTTAAAACTTGAGTTTTAGTCATGGGTGCATAGTAGAACACTTGAAACAAGAAAGAGACCACTTCATTAAAACAACGATATCTCTAAATTGACTTATTTGCTTTTAACGATTCAGAATCTATGTGAAAGACGACATTTTGATACACTTAATACACTAATGAAAGTCCAAGCTCAGATTTTGGGAAGTTTTAAAGCTTGAGTTTTAGCCATGGGTGCATAGTAGAACTCTTGAAACAAGAAAGAGACAAGTTGAGTAAAACAACGAGATCTCAAAATTGACTAATTTGCTTTTGACGATTCTGAATCTATGTGAAAGACCACATTTTGATATACTTAATGTACTCATAGAAGCCCAAATTCGGATCTCGGGAAGTTTATAAACTTGAGTTTTAGCCATCGGTGCAGTGTAGAACACTTGAAATAAGAAAGAGACAACTTGATTAAAACAACGATATCTCCAAATTGACTTATTTTCTTTTGGCGATTCCGAATCTATGTGGAAGTCGACATTTTGATACACTTAAGGCACTAATAGAAGTCCAAATTAGGATTTTCGAAAGTTATTAGAACTTGAGTTTTAGTCATGGGTGCATAGTAGAACACTTGGAAAAAGAAAGAGACAACTTTATTAAAACAACGATGTCTCAAAATTGCCTTATTTGCTTTAAACGATTGTGAATCTTTGTGAAAGATGACATTTTGGTACACTTAATGCACTAATGAAAGTCCAAATTTGGATTTTGGGAAGTTTTGAAAACTTGAGTTTTAGCCATGGGTGCATAGTAGAAGACTTCAAACAGGAAAGAAACAACTTTATTAAAACAACGTTATCTCAAAATTGACTTATTTTCTTTTAACGATTCTGAATCTATGTGAAAGACGACATTTTGATACACGTAATACACTAATGAAAGTCCAAACTCGGATTTTGGGAAGTTTCTAAAGCTTGAGTTTTAGCCATGGGTGCATAGTAGAACACTTGAAACAAGAAACAGACCCCTTGATTTAAACAACGATATCTCTAAATTGACTTATTTGCTTTTGACGATTCAGAATCTATGTGAAAGACGACATTTTGATACACTTAATGCACTAGTAGAAGTCCAAATTGAAATTTCGGGAAGTTTTTAAAACTTGCGTTTTAGCCATGGGTGGATAGTATAACACTTGAAACAAGAAAGAGACAACTTGATTAAAACAACGATATCTAAAAATTGACTAATTTGCTTTTGACGATTCCGAATCTATGTGAAGGAAGAAATTTTGACACACTTAATGCACTAATAGAAGTCCAAATTTGGATTTCGAAAAGTTTTTAAAACTTGAGTTTTAGCCATGGGTGCAGAGTAGAAGACTTCAAACAAGAAAGAGACGACTTTATTAAAACAACGATATCTCGAAATTGACATTTTTGCTTTTGACGATTCCGAATCTATGGGAAAGACGACATTTTGATACACTTAATGCACTAATAGAAGTCCAAATTGGGATTTCGGGAAGTTTTTAAAAGTTGAGTTTTATCGTTGGGTGCATAGTAGAAGACTTGAAAGAAGAAAGAGACAATTTTATTAAAACAATGATATCACAAAATTCACTTATTTGCTTTAGACGATTCCTAATCTTTGCGAAAGATGACATTTTGGTACACTTAACGCACTAATGAAAGTCCAAATTCGGATTTCATGATGTTTTGAAAACATGAGTTTTAGCCATGGTTGCATAGTAGAACACTTGAAACAAGAAAGAGACAATTTTATTAAAACAACGATATCTCAAAATTGACTTATTTGCTTTCAACGATTCTGAATCTATGTGAAAGACGACATTTTGATACACTTAATACACTAAGGAAAGACCAAACTCGGATTTCGGGAAGTTTTTAAAGCTTGAGTTTTACCCTTCGGTGCATAGTAGGAACACTTGAAGTAAGAAAGAGACCCCTTGATTAAACCAACGATATCTCAAAATTGACTTTTTTGCTTTTGAAGATTCCGAATCTTTGTGAAAGATAACATTTTGATGCACTTAATTCTCTAATAGAAGTCCAAATTAGGATTTCGGGAAGTTTTCAGAGCTTGAGTCTTAGTCATGGGTGCATAGTAGAACACTTGTAACAAGAAAGAGACCACTTGATTAAAACATCGATATCTCCAAATTGACTTATTTGTTTTTAACGTTTCTAAATCTATGTGGAAGAATACATTTTGATACACTTAATACACTAATGAAAGTCCAAACTCGGATTTTGGGAAGTTTTTAAAGCTTGAGTTTTAGCTATGGGTGCATAGTAGAACACTTGAAACAAGAAAGAGAGAACTTGATTAAAACAACGATATCTCAAAATTGACTTATTTGCATTTGATGATCCCGAATCAATGTGACATTTTGATACACTTACTGCACTAATAGAAGTCCAAATTATGATTTCGTGAAGTTTTTAAAGCTTGAGTTCTAGTCATGGGTGCATAGTAGAACACTTGAAACAAGAAAGAGACTACTTGATTAAAACAACGATATCTCTAAATTGATTCATTTGCTTTTAACGATTCTGAATCTATGTGAGAGACGACATTTTGATACACTTAATACACTAATCAAAGTCCAAACTCGAATTTTGGGAAGTTTTTAAAGCTTGAGATTTAGCCATGGGTGCATAGTAGAACACTTGAAACAAGAAAGAGACAAGTTGAGTAAAGCAACGATCTCTCAAAATTAACGAATTTGCTTTTGACGATTCCGAATCTATGTGAAAAACCACATTTTGATATACTTAATGCACTAATAGAAGTCCAAATTCGGATCTCGGGAAGTTTTTAAAACTTCAGTTTTAGCCATCGGTGCATTGTAGAACACTTGAAATAAGAAAGAGACAACTTGATTAAAACAACAATATCTCGAAATTGACTTATTTGCTTTTAGCGATTCCGAATCTATGTGAAAGACGACATTTTGATACACTCAATGCACTAATAGAATTCCAAATTATGATTTCGGGAAGTTTTCAAAACTTGAGTTTTAGTCATGGGTGCATAGTAGAACACTTGGAAAAAGAAAGAGACAACTTTATTAAAACAACGATGTCTGAAAATTGTCTTATTTGCTTTAAACGATTCCGAATCTTTGCGAAAGATGACATTTTGGTACACTTAATGCACTAATGAAATCCCAAATTCGGATTTCGAGTAGTTTTGAAAACTTGAGTTTTAGCCAGGGGTACATAGTAGAACACTTGAAACAGGAAAGACACAATTTTATTATAACGACGATATCTCAAAATTGAATTATTTCCTTTTAACGATTCTGAATCTATGGGAAAGAGGACATTTTGATACACTTAATAAACTAATGAAAGTCAAAACTCTGATTTTGGGAGGTTTTTAGAACTTGAGTTTTAGTCATGGGTGCATACTAGAGCACTTGGAAAAAGAAAGAGACAACTTTATTAAAACAACGATATCTCAAAATTGCCTTATTTGCTTTAAACGATTCCGAATCTTTGTGAAAGATGACATTTTGGTACACTTAATGCACTAATGAAAGTCCAAATTTGGATTTCGGGAAGTTTTGAAAACTTGAGTTTTAGCCATGGGTGCATAGTAGAACACTTGAAACAAGAAAGAGACCACTTGATTAAAACATCGATATTTCCAAATTGACTTATTTGCTTTTAACGATTATGAATCTATGTGGAAGAATACATTTTGATACACTTAATACACGAATGAAAGTCCAAACTCGGATTTTGGGAAGTTTGTACAACTTGAGTTTTAGCCATGGGTGCATAGTGAAACAAGAAAGAGAGAACTTGATTAAAACAACGATATCTCAAAATTGACTTATTTGCTTTTGATGATCCTGAATCTATGTGAAAGACGACATTTTGATACACTTAATGCACTAATAGAAGTCCAAATTATGATTTCGGGAAGTTTTTAAAACTTGAGTTTTAGTCATGGGTGCATAGTAGAACACTTGAAACAAGAAAGAGACCACTTCATTAAAACAACGATATCTCTAAATTGACTTATTTGCTTTTAACGATTCAGAATCTATGTGAAAGACGACATTTTGATACACTTAATACACTAATGAAAGTCCAAGCTCAGATTTTGGGAAGTTTTAAAGCTTGAGTTTTAGCCATGGGTGCATAGTAGAACTCTTGAAACAAGAAAGAGACAAGTTGAGTAAAACAACGAGATCTCAAAATTGACTAATTTGCTTTTGACGATTCTGAATCTATGTGAAAGACCACATTTTGATATACTTAATGTACTCATAGAAGCCCAAATTCGGATCTCGGGAAGTTTATAAACTTGAGTTTTAGCCATCGGTGCAGTGTAGAACACTTGAAATAAGAAAGAGACAACTTGATTAAAACAACGATATCTCCAAATTGACTTATTTTCTTTTGGCGATTCCGAATCTATGTGGAAGTCGACATTTTGATACACTTAAGGCACTAATAGAAGTCCAAATTAGGATTTTCGAAAGTTATTAGAACTTGAGTTTTAGTCATGGGTGCATAGTAGAACACTTGGAAAAAGAAAGAGACAACTTTATTAAAACAACGATGTCTCAAAATTGCCTTATTTGCTTTAAACGATTGTGAATCTTTGTGAAAGATGACATTTTGGTACACTTAATGCACTAATGAAAGTCCAAATTTGGATTTTGGGAAGTTTTGAAAACTTGAGTTTTAGCCATGGGTGCATAGTAGAAGACTTCAAACAGGAAAGAAACAACTTTATTAAAACAACGTTATCTCAAAATTGACTTATTTTCTTTTAACGATTCTGAATCTATGTGAAAGACGACATTTTGATACACGTAATACACTAATGAAAGTCCAAACTCGGATTTTGGGAAGTTTCTAAAGCTTGAGTTTTAGCCATGGGTGCATAGTAGAACACTTGAAACAAGAAACAGACCCCTTGATTTAAACAACGATATCTCTAAATTGACTTATTTGCTTTTGACGATTCAGAATCTATGTGAAAGACGACATTTTGATACACTTAATGCACTAGTAGAAGTCCAAATTGAAATTTCGGGAAGTTTTTAAAACTTGCGTTTTAGCCATGGGTGGATAGTATAACACTTGAAACAAGAAAGAGACAACTTGATTAAAACAACGATATCTAAAAATTGACTAATTTGCTTTTGACGATTCCGAATCTATGTGAAGGAAGAAATTTTGACACACTTAATGCACTAATAGAAGTCCAAATTTGGATTTCGAAAAGTTTTTAAAACTTGAGTTTTAGCCATGGGTGCAGAGTAGAAGACTTCAAACAAGAAAGAGACGACTTTATTAAAACAACGATATCTCGAAATTGACATTTTTGCTTTTGACGATTCCGAATCTATGGGAAAGACGACATTTTGATACACTTAATGCACTAATAGAAGTCCAAATTGGGATTTCGGGAAGTTTTTAAAAGTTGAGTTTTATCGTTGGGTGCATAGTAGAAGACTTGAAAGAAGAAAGAGACAATTTTATTAAAACAATGATATCACAAAATTCACTTATTTGCTTTAGACGATTCCTAATCTTTGCGAAAGATGACATTTTGGTACACTTAACGCACTAATGAAAGTCCAAATTCGGATTTCATGATGTTTTGAAAACATGAGTTTTAGCCATGGTTGCATAGTAGAACACTTGAAACAAGAAAGAGACAATTTTATTAAAACAACGATATCTCAAAATTGACTTATTTTCTTTCAACGATTCTGAATCTATGTGAAAGACGACATTTTGATACACTTAATACACTAAGGAAAGACCAAACTCGGATTTCGGGAAGTTTTTAAAGCTTGAGTTTTACCCTTCGGTGCATAGTAGGAACACTTGAAGTAAGAAAGAGACCCCTTGATTAAACCAACGATATCTCAAAATTGACTTTTTTGCTTTTGAAGATTCCGAATCTTTGTGAAAGATAACATTTTGATGCACTTAATTCTCTAATAGAAGTCCAAATTAGGATTTCGGGAAGTTTTCAGAGCTTGAGTCTTAGTCATGGGTGCATAGTAGAACACTTGTAACAAGAAAGAGACCACTTGATTAAAACATCGATATCTCCAAATTGACTTATTTGTTTTTAACGTTTCTAAATCTATGTGGAAGAATACATTTTGATACACTTAATACACTAATGAAAGTCCAAACTCGGATTTTGGGAAGTTTTTAAAGCTTGAGTTTTAGCTATGGGTGCATAGTAGAACACTTGAAACAAGAAAGAGAGAACTTGATTAAAACAACGATATCTCAAAATTGACTTATTTGCATTTGATGATCCCGAATCAATGTGACATTTTGATACACTTACTGCACTAATAGAAGTCCAAATTATGATTTCGTGAAGTTTTTAAAGCTTGAGTTCTAGTCATGGGTGCATAGTAGAACACTTGAAACAAGAAAGAGACTACTTGATTAAAACAACGATATCTCTAAATTGATTCATTTGCTTTTAACGATTCTGAATCTATGTGAGAGACGACATTTTGATACACTTAATACACTAATCAAAGTCCAAACTCGAATTTTGGGAAGTTTTTAAAGCTTGAGATTTAGCCATGGGTGCATAGTAGAACACTTGAAACAAGAAAGAGACAAGTTGAGTAAAGCAACGATCTCTCAAAATTAACGAATTTGCTTTTGACGATTCCGAATCTATGTGAAAAACCACATTTTGATATACTTAATGCACTAATAGAAGTCCAAATTCGGATCTCGGGAAGTTTTTAAAACTTCAGTTTTAGCCATCGGTGCATTGTAGAACACTTGAAATAAGAAAGAGACAACTTGATTAAAACAACAATATCTCGAAATTGACTTATTTGCTTTTAGCGATTCCGAATCTATGTGAAAGACGACATTTTGATACACTCAATGCACTAATAGAATTCCAAATTATGATTTCGGGAAGTTTTCAAAACTTGAGTTTTAGTCATGGGTGCATAGTAGAACACTTGGAAAAAGAAAGAGACAACTTTATTAAAACAACGATGTCTGAAAATTGTCTTATTTGCTTTAAACGATTCCGAATCTTTGCGAAAGATGACATTTTGGTACACTTAATGCACTAATGAAATCCCAAATTCGGATTTCGAGTAGTTTTGAAAACTTGAGTTTTAGCCAGGGGTACATAGTAGAACACTTGAAACAGGAAAGACACAATTTTATTATAACGACGATATCTCAAAATTGAATTATTTCCTTTTAACGATTCTGAATCTATGGGAAAGAGGACATTTTGATACACTTAATAAACTAATGAAAGTCAAAACTCTGATTTTGGGAGGTTTTTAGAACTTGAGTTTTAGTCATGGGTGCATACTAGAGCACTTGGAAAAAGAAAGAGACAACTTTATTAAAACAACGATATCTCAAAATTGCCTTATTTGCTTTAAACGATTCCGAATCTTTGTGAAAGATGACATTTTGGTACACTTAATGCACTAATGAAAGTCCAAATTTGGATTTCGGGAAGTTTTGAAAACTTGAGTTTTAGCCATGGGTGCATAGTAGAACACTTGAAACAAGAAAGAGACCACTTGATTAAAACATCGATATTTCCAAATTGACTTATTTGCTTTTAACGATTATGAATCTATGTGGAAGAATACATTTTGATACACTTAATACACGAATGAAAGTCCAAACTCGGATTTTGGGAAGTTTGTACAACTTGAGTTTTAGCCATGGGTGCATAGTGAAACAAGAAAGAGAGAACTTGATTAAAACAACGATATCTCAAAATTGACTTATTTGCTTTTGATGATCCTGAATCTATGTGAAAGACGACATTTTGATACACTTAATGCACTAATAGAAGTCCAAATTATGATTTCGGGAAGTTTTTAAAACTTGAGTTTTAGTCATGGGTGCATAGTAGAACACTTGAAACAAGAAAGAGACCACTTCATTAAAACAACGATATCTCTAAATTGACTTATTTGCTTTTAACGATTCAGAATCTATGTGAAAGACGACATTTTGATACACTTAATACACTAATGAAAGTCCAAGCTCAGATTTTGGGAAGTTTTAAAGCTTGAGTTTTAGCCATGGGTGCATAGTAGAACTCTTGAAACAAGAAAGAGACAAGTTGAGTAAAACAACGAGATCTCAAAATTGACTAATTTGCTTTTGACGATTCTGAATCTATGTGAAAGACCACATTTTGATACACTTAATGCACTAATAGAAGTCCAAATTAGGATTTCGAGAAGTTTTCAAAACTTGAGTTTTAGACATGGGTGCATAGTAGAACACTTGGAAAAAGAAAGAGACAACTTTATTAAAACAACGATATCTGAAAATTGTCTTATTTGCTTTAAACGATTCTGAATCTTTGCGAAAGATGACATTTTGGTACACTTAATGCACTAATGAAATCCCAAATTCGGATTTCGAGTAGTTTTGAAAACTTGAGTTTTAGCCAGGGGTACATAGTAGAACACTTGAAACAGGAAAGGCACAATTTTATTATAACAACGATATCTCAAAATTGAATTATTTCCTTTTAACGATTCTGAATCTATGTGAAAGACGACATTTTGATACACTTAATAAACTAATTAAAGTCAAAACTCTAATTTTGGGAGGTTTTTACAGCTTGAGTTTTAGCCACGGGTGCATAGTAGAACACTTGAATCAAGATAGAGATAACTTGATCAAAACAACAATATCTCAAAATTGACTTATTCGCTTTTAACAATTCCAAATCTATGTGAAAGACGATATTTTGATACACTTAATGCACTAATAGAAGTCCAATTTAGAATTTCTGGAAGTTTTTAAACTTGCGTTTTAGCCATGGGTGCATAGTAGAACACTTGAAACGAGAAAGACACAACTTGATTAAAACAACAATATCTCAAAATTCACTAATTTGCTTTTCACGTTTCCGAATCCATGTGAAAGACCACATTTTGATATACTTAATGCACTAATAGAAGTCCAAATGAGAATTTCGGGAAGTTTTAAAAACTTGAGTTTTAGCCATGGATGCATAGTAGAACACTTGAAAAAAGAAAGAGACAACTTTATTAAACCTACGATATCTCAAACTTGACCTATTTGCTTTTCACGATTCAGAATCTATGTGAAAGACGACATTTTGATACACTTAATACACTAAGGAAAGACCAAACTCGGATTTTGGGAACTTTTTAAATCTTGAGTTTTAGCCTTCGGTGAACACTTGAAGTAAGAAAGAGACTGCTTGATTAAACCAACAATATCTCAAAATTGACTTTTTTTGCTTTAGAAGATTCTGAATCTATGTGAAAGACGACATTTTGATACACTTAATTCTCTAATAGAAGTTCAAATTAGGATTTCGGGAAGCTTTCAAAGCTTAAGTTTTAGTCGTGGGTGCATAGTAGAACACTTGAAACAAGAAAGAGACCACTTGATTAAAACATCGATATTTCCAAATTGACTTATTTGCTTTTAACGATTATGAATCTATGTGGAAGAATACATTTTGATACACTTAATACACGAATGAAAGTCCAAACTCGGATTTTGGGAAGTTTGTACCACTTGAGTTTTAGCCATGGGTGCATAGTGAAACAAGAAAGAGAGAACTTGATTAAAACAACGATATCTCAAAATTGACTTATTTGCTTTTGATGATCCTGAATCTATGTGAAAGACGACATTTTGATACACTTAATGCACTAATAGAAGTCCAAATTATGATTTCGGGAAGTTTTTAAAGCTTGAGTTTTAGTCATGGGTGCATAGTAGAACACTTGAAACAAGAAAGAGACCACTTCATTAAAACAACGATATCTCTAAATTGACTTATTTGCTTTTAACGATTCAGAATCTATGTGAAAGACGACATTTTGATACGCTTAATACACTAATGAAAGTCCAAACTCAGATTTTGGGAAGTTTTAAAGCTTGAGTTTTAGCCATGGGTGCATAGTAGAACTCTTGAAACAAGAAAGAGACAAGTTGAGTAAAACAACGAGATCTCAAAATTGACTAATTTGCTTTTGACGATTCTGAATCTATGTGAAAGACCACATTTTGATACACTTAATGCACTAATAGAAGTCCAAATTAGGATTTCGAGAAGTTTTCAAAACTTGAGTTTTAGACATGGGTGCATAGTAGAACACTTGGAAAAAGAAAGAGACAACTTTATTAAAACAACGATATCTGAAAATTGTCTTATTTGCTTTAAACGATTCTGAATCTTTGCGAAAGATGACATTTTGGTACACTTAATGCACTAATGAAATCCCAAATTCGGATTTCGAGTAGTTTTGAAAACTTGAGTTTTAGCCAGGGGTACATAGTAGAACACTTGAAACAGGAAAGACACAATTTTATTATAACAACGATATCTCAAAATTGAATTATTTCCTTTTAACGATTCTGAATCTATGTGAAAGACGACATTTTGATACACTTAATAAACTAATTAAAGTCAAAACTCTAATTTTGGGAGGTTTTTACAGCTTGAGTTTTAGCCACGGGTGCATAGTAGAACACTTGAATCAAGATAGAGATAACTTGATCAAAACAACAATATCTCAAAATTGACTTATTCGCTTTTAACGATTCCAAATCTATGTGAAAGACGATATTTTGATACACTTAATGCACTAATAGAAGTCCAATTTAGAATTTCTGGAAGTTTTTAAACTTGCGTTTTAGCCATGGGTGCATAGTAGAACACTTGAAACGAGAAAGACACAACTTGATTAAAACAACAATATCTCAAAATTCACTAATTTGCTTTTCACGATTCCGAATCCATGTGAAAGACCACATTTTGATATACTTAATGCACTAATAGAAGTCCAAATGAGAATTTCGGGAAGTTTTGAAAACTTGAGTTTTAGCCATGGATGCATAGTAGAACACTTGAAAAAAGAAAGAGACAACTTTATTAAACCTACGATATCTCAAACTTGACCTATTTGCTTTTCACGATTCAGAATCTATGTGAAAGACGACATTTTGATACACTTAATACACTAAGGGAAGACCAAACTCGGATTTTGGGAACTTTTTAAATCTTGAGTTTTAGCCTTCGGTGAACACTTGAAGTAAGAAAGAGACTGCTTGATTAAACCAACAATATCTCAAAATTGACTTTTTTTGCTTTAGAAGATTCTGAATCTATGTGAAAGACGACATTTTGATACACTTAATTCTCTAATAGAAGTTCAAATTAGGATTTCGGGAAGCTTTCAAAGCTTGAGTTTTAGTCGTGGGTGCATAGTAGAACACTTGAAACAAGAAAGAGACCACTTGATTAAAACATCGATATTTCCAAACTCAGATTTTGGGAAGTTTTAAAGCTTGAGTTTTAGCCATGGGTGCATAGTAGAACTCTTGAAACAAGAAAGAGACAAGTTGAGTAAAACAACGAGATCTCAAAATTGACTAATTTGCTTTTGACGATTCTGAATCTATGTGAAAGACCACATTTTGATATACTTAATGTACTAATAGAAGCCCAAATTCGGATCTCGGGAAGTTTATAAACTTGAGTTTTAGCCATCGGTGCAGTGTAGAACACTTGAAATAAGAAAGAGACAACTTGATTAAAACAACGATATCTCCAAATTGACTTGTTTTCTTTTGGCGATTCCGAATCTATGTGGAAGTCGACATTTTGATACACTTAATGCACTAATAGAAGTCCAAATTGGGATTTCGGGAAGTTTTTAAAAGTTGAGTTTTATCGTTGGGTGCATAGTAGAAGACTTGAAAGAAGAAAGAGACAATTTTATTAAAACAATGATATCACAAAATTCACTTATTTGCTTTAGACGATTCCTAATCTTTGCGAAAGATGACATTTTGGTACACTTAACGCACTAATGAAAGTCCAAATTCGGATTTCATGATGTTTTGAAAACATGAGTTTTAGCCATGGTTGCATAGTAGAACACTTGAAACAAGAAAGAGACAATTTTATTAAAACAACGATACACTAAGGAAAGACCAAACTCGGATTTCGGGAAGTTTTTAAAGCTTGAGTTTTACCCTTCGGTGCATAGTAGGAACACTTGAAGTAAGAAAGAGACCCCTTGATTAAACCAACGATATCTCAAAATTGACTTTTTTGCTTTTGAAGATTCCGAATCTATGTGAAAGATGACATTTTGATGCACTTAATTCTCTAATAGAAGTCCAAATTAGGATTTCGGGAAGTTTTCAGAGCTTGAGTCTTAGTCATGGGTGCATAGTAGAACACTTGTAACAAGAAAGAGACCACTTGATTAAAACATCGATATCTCCAAATTGACTTATTTGTTTTTAACGTTTCTAAATCTATGTGGAAGAATACATTTTGATACACTTAATACACTAATGAAAGTCCAAACTCGGATTTTGGGAAGTTTTTAAAGCTTGAGTTTTAGCTATGGGTGCATAGTAGAACACTTGAAACAAGAAAGAGAGAACTTGATTAAAACAACGATATCTCAAAATTGACTTATTTGCATTTGATGATCCCGAATCAATGTGACATTTTGATACACTTACTGCACTAATAGAAGTCCAAATTATGATTTCGTGAAGTTTTTAAAGCTTGAGTTCTAGTCATGGGTGCATAGTAGAACACTTGAAACAAGAAAGAGACTACTTGATTAAAACAACGATATCTCTAAATTGATTTATTTGCTTTTAACGATTCTGAATCTATGTGAGAGACGACATTTTGATACACTTAATACACTAATCAAAGTCCAAACTCGAATTTTGGGAAGTTTTTAAAGCTTGAGATTTAGCCATGGGTGCATAGTAGAACACTTGAAACAAGAAAGAGACAAGTTGAGTAAAGCAACGATCTCTCAAAATTAACTAATTTGCTTTTGACGATTCCGAATCTATGTGAAAAACCACATTTTGATATACTTAATGCACTAATAGAAGTCCAAATTCGGATCTCGGGAAGTTTTTAAAACTTCAGTTTTAGCCATCGGTGCATTGTAGAACACTTGAAATAAGAAAGAGACAACTTGATTAAAACAACAATATCTCGAAATTGACTTATTTGCTTTTAGCGATTCCGAATCTATGTGAAAGACGACATTTTGATACACTTAATGCACTAATAGAAGTCCAAATTAGGATTTCGGGAAGTTTTCAAAACTTGAGTTTTAGTCATGGGTGCATAGTAGAACACTTGGAAAAAGAAAGAGACAACTTTATTAAAACAACGATATCTGAAAATTGTCTTATTTGCTTTAAACGATTCCGAATCTTTGCGAAAGATGACATTTTGGTACACTTAATGCACTAATGAAATCCTAAATTCGGATTTCGAGTAGTTTTGAAAACTTGAGTTTTAGCCAGGGGTACATAGTAGAACACTTGAAACAGGAAAGACACAATTTTATTATAACGACGATATCTCAAAATTGAATTATTTCCTTTTAACGATTCTGAATCTATGGGAAAGACGACATTTTGATACACTTAATAAACTAATGAAAGTCAAAACTCTGATTTTGGGAGGTTTTTAGAACTTGAGTTTTAGTCATGGGTGCATACTAGAGCACTTGGAAAAAGAAAGAGACAACTTTATTAAAACAACGATATCTCAAAATTGCCTTATTTGCTTTAAACGATTCCGAATCTTTGTGAAAGATGACATTTTGGTACACTTAATGCACTAATGAAAGTCCAAATTTGGATTTCGGGAAGTTTTGAAAACTTGAGTTTTAGCCATGGGTGCATAGTAGAACACTTGAAACAAGAAAGAGACCACTAGATTAAAACATCGATATTTCCAAATTGACTTATTTGCTTTTAACGATTATGAATCTATGTGGAAGAATACATTTTGATACACTTAATACACGAATGAAAGTCCAAACTCGGATTTTGGGAAGTTTGTACTGAAAGATTTCTTATGGAACAATAGCGGAATAGAAATCTTACTTTGCTAGGATCGATTTGATGTAAAACACAACTCCACACCAAGGGTAATTTGATTACCAACTTAAAGAAGCAGCAACCAAAATACTTTCACAACCCAATGTGCCTTCTCTTTACTAGTCTCTTACCTTTACTTGTAATATCCAAATAAAGGGCTCTCAAAATGATGCCTTGGATGAAATGGGTGGTGGTCTATTTATAATGGACTGCCACCCCTTCCCAAAGGACTTGTCTTTGGAGAAAGGGTGCTTGTAACCTTCCAAGTAACCACCCTTAACCAACTTGGTGTAACCACCCATAATGGTGGCCTTTCATCCATAAGGAAGAGAGAGAGATTTATGTGTTGCCATGTGTCAGCACGTGGTTAAGTCACATGTCAATTGACTAGTAGTCCATGTAAGCTGCCATGTCATCACCTGATGACATGTCACTGCCACCTCACTATCACTCAGCTAGTGTCACTACCCCGAGCTGGGTCCAACTACCTTGAGTTGACTTGAGCTAGAGTGAGCTAGGTGAGCTAGAGTGAGCTGGAGTGAGTTAGCTTAAGCTACTGTGAGCTATTCAAAACTCACGTTGAGCTATCTCTAGCTATCTCATGAACACATTGCTGCTAAGCAATTCATGATCCATCTGATCAAGTTTAACTTGTGCGTACACAAGTATTCGCTCAAATTCCAACAGCTCCCACTCGCACATGGTAAACTTGAACCAATCATCAGTAACACATCAAGAACACATAAAAACAAATGCAGACTCATACAAGGCATATGGGCCGTGACCCTTTGGCGAAAGTTGAGTTTTTCTTACTATGCAACTGTTAAGTTAGACATAGCAGATTTTCTCAAATCGATGTGACCTACCTACCTAAATAGATAGTCGTCAAAATGACTCCCACTATCATTAGCATTAATGGTTATAACCATTAAGTTCGCCTGATACCTAAGACTTGTTGTTACACAATGTTTGGCTACTTTCAATCCCTTTTGTGAGTTGAAACTAATTCAAACTCATGAACCGTACCAAACAACGAGTACTCATGCTTTAAACCGCTGTGCAGTGGAGTCTTGTTTCACTGAGAAACATATGATCCGGATCGATTCCACATACAAGCGACAGTGTATTCAAACAAAGTCTTTCCTTTTGAACTCACTATCTTACAACTACAAGTTATTTAATTGCCCAACAAAGAAACCGACAGACCGCATATTCTCATGGTCATAGGTTACCCATCAAAGCAACATAAATAACTCATAATCACAAAATAGTAGTCAATAGTCACTAAAGGCATACAAAAAAATGAGAAGCTCACACAACATAAGAGATAGGGATCACTCTTAGTTACTTCTCGGCGGTCACTATATTAAATATACACACATGGTATGAGACATGTGCCACGGTATCACAAGCCACGTAAATGATTTACTACAAGAACCACCCAAATTCTCCCACTTAAATCATGTATAGTGGAATTCTACCAAGTGTACCCACTCAAAGAAATGGTCTCGTTCAACTTGGAGTGTATGTCAAGATTTGAATTATAAATACCGTGCAGACACTGACCAAAACACACATGTTTTGGTTGAACTTCTTTAGGAAGTCCTATCTGGTTCATAGGTTGAGCAATAGATGTGGGGTACATATATGCTCGGTGAATCACACATCACCTCATCTTGAGGTTCTAACACAAAGAACTCATCAAGGCGACTATCATACTCAAGATCACATCCACAAAATAATGTGACTACCTCAAACAATCATCTCATGATTATGTTGGTATTTGAGTAAGTCTTATCCTTAGTTCACAAACTAAGGGCGGATTGCCCATGTGAGAGAGCCAATCCTCAACCTATACTTGACATATCCTTTAAGTGTTATGGAATATACTAATGGTAATGAAAAGAATACATCTACTCATTTCATTAATAAAACAACCTTGAATACAATATGGTTTGCATGTTACAAGGAAGTACAATCATATCCTACGCAACCCCATTGCTTGAACATGACGGACAAATAAATTAGGTGGTATAGGCTTAGTTAAAGGATCTGCCACCATAGCCGTCGTAGGTATATATTTCAAACAAACTTCCTCGGACTCAAGTGCATCTCTCACAAAATTATATTTTATCCCAATATGCTTGGTTTTCCCATGATACTTTGGATCCTTTGTATAAGCCAAAGCTGCTTGACTATCACAGCATATTGTGATAGGCTCGTTCTTCCAAGGCATTATACTTAAATGGGAAATAAAACGACCAAGCCATATGGCTTCTTGTACTGCAGCAGCACTCGCCACAAACTCAGCCTCCATGGTGGATAAAGCCGTACAAGTTTGCTTCTTGCTACTCCAAGAAATAGCTCCACTGTTTAGCAGAAAAATATAACCAGATGTAGATTTGCATCTATCCTTATCACCTCCCCAATCAGCATCCGTGTATCCAACAAACTGTAAACTACCACCTTGGTAGCATAAACAATAATCTTTCGTACCTTTGAGGTAACGAAAAATCCTTTTGATACACTTCCAATGCTGACTTCCAGGGTTGGATTGATACCTGGCTAATAACCCAACAGCTTGACTTATATCAGGCCGTGTACACATCATGGCATACATTAGGCTCCCTATAGCACTTGAATATGGAACTTGTTCCATTTCATGTTTCTCTTGAGGGTTTTGTGGACACATTGCCTCACTAATTTTGGCATTATGGGCAATCGGGGTATTCATTGGTTTAGCATCCTTCATATGGAAGCGTTCAAGAATCTTATCTATATAAGTTTCTTGAGATAGAGCTAACAACTTTGTAGCCCGATTCCTTAGAATCTGGACTCCAAGGATGTATGCAGCTTCTCCCATATCTTTCATTTCAAAGGTTGATGATAACCATCCTTTGATGACTTTCAAAAACCCTTTGTTATTACTTGCTAATAGAATGTCATCTACATATAGTGACATGATCACAAATTTGTCCTTGGAATGCAAGACATATACACAATGATCTTCATCCATCATTTTGAAACCATAGCTCAAAATTGATTGATGGAATTTTAGGTACCACTGCCTAGAAGCTTGCTTCAGGCCGTATATCGACTTCATTAAGTGACATACCTTTTGTTCTTGACCATTTTCGACATAACCCGCTGGTTGTGTCATATAGATTTCTTCACTCAAATCACCATTGAGGAAGGCAGTCTTAACATCCATTTGATGTAATTCCAAGTCCATATGGGCTACTATTGCAAGTATTATCCTAATGGAGTTAAACCTGACAACAGGTGAGAAAGTGTCTTGATAATCAACACCTTCTACCTGTGTGTACCCTTTTGGCAACCAATCGTGCCTTGTACCTATCAATGGAACCATCTGCTTTTCGCTTGATTCGAAAAACCCATTTGTTCCCAATTGCTTTCCTCCCTTGTGGAAGATCAACCAAGTCCCAGACATGGTTATCCCTCATAGAATTTAGTTCTTCTTCCATAGCCATTTTCCACTTATCTGAATCAAGACTATTAAGTGCATCCTTAATAGTGCGAGGTTCATCATCCACCTCAGGTGAAACCATGTTCACTTCATCATTTAGAATCCACCACTTCTTTGGTCTTCTAAATATTCTTGAGGACCTACGCACACTAGGAGAAGCATCATGATGCACATCATCATCATGTTGTTCAGGAGGTTGATCATCTTCGACCAATTCTTGATGTTGATCTATTTGATCACTTTCTTGTGTGGGCATATCTTGATCAATATTTTGATCATTGTTAGTCACATCTTGACCAACTTCAGTTGGATGCTCAATGCTCCCACTCAACCCAACATTCCCAAACACTCCTTGTGGTGTAGGTATAGTTGATACATTGTGAGTATCAACTTGTGAGTCAGACATTTCATAAAAGGAAACTCCTGTAGAAACATTCCCTTTTCTTGGAAACTCATTTTCCAAAAATACTACATCCCTTGAATCAAATTCAGGTCTTTTACTCCCTTCCTCTAAATCAGCAAACACATAGCCTTTAGAGTGTTCGCAGTACCTAAGGAAAACACATTTCTTTCCTTTTGGTCCTAACTTACCAAATTCAGATTTGGTGTTATGGACATAGGCTGCACAGCCCCAAGGCCTTAAATTACTCAAATTTGGCCTCCTTTTAGTCCATAACTCATAAGGAGTAGAAGATACTGATTTGGAGGGCATTCGATTGAGCACATATGTTGCTGTTAGCAACGCATCTCCCCAATAAGACATATCTAAGTTGGCTTGAGCCATCATAGATCTCACCATGTCTAAGAGTGTGCGATTCTTCCTTTCGGCCACTCCATTTTGTTGGGGTGTATCTGGAATAGTAAGCTGCCTTTCTATTCCTTTTTGCTCACAGAACCCCTTAAACAAATTAGACATATACTCACCTCCACGATCTGTCCTTAGACATTTGATCGTAGTGTTAAGTTGATTCTCAACCAATTGCACATATGCCAAGAAACAACTCATTGCTTCACTTTTAAACTTTAACAAGTACACATGTGTATAACGAGTATAGTCATCAGTGAATGTGAGGAAATATCTAAACCCTTGTCTAGATATCACATTCAAGGGACCACATATGTCAGAATGTACTAAAGCTAATGGAAACTGAACTCGGGACCCTTTCCCAAAAGGTTTCCTACTCATCTTTCCAGCAAGGCAATATTCACACGTAGGAAGAGATACATTTCTCAAAGAACCAAGTAAGCCTTCTTTGGCTAACCTTTTCATTCTTGATTCTCCTACATGCCCTAATCTTGAATGCCATAAACATTCATCTTGCCTTTCAGCTATAAGACAATGAGTGTTTGAATTTTCATTTGAAGAATTCAAAACAAAGAAACCATCATGTAAGAAACCAGAACCAACAAACTTTTTATTGGAAAATAGATCCACTTTATTTCCACGAAATATTAATTCATAACCATAATACAAAAGACAAGATACAGAAATCAAGTTTCTTCTAATTTGAGGTACATAGAGTACATCTACTAAATGGAGACAATGTCCATCCTTTATCGAAATTTCACAAATCCCGATTCCTTGTACTTCAAGTCGTGCATTATTTCCGACATATACCCACTTGGTATTTGGTGGAATCTTCCTAAAATGCACGAACAACTCACGATCCTTTATGATGTGACTGGTTGCTCCTGAATCCAGAACCCATCCTGAGTTAGAATCAACCATGAAAGTACATGATGCAACTAATGCATCAAATGTAAAAGGAGTAAAGTGTACCTTTGGTATAGTGCAATCACGTGCAAAATGACCCTTTTGGCCACAGTTGAAGCACTTGATTTTCTTGGGATCCTTTCCCTTCTTGGGATCTTTTCCCTTCTTGTCTTTGCCCTTCTTTACAGACAACTTTCCATTCATTCTTTTCCCTTTCTTGAAACCTTTGTTCCACTTCTTCTTTTTAGAAGTATTACCTTCAGCTACAAAAGCTTTAGGGTTAGTAATATCCATCACTTCTGCTTCCAAAAGCAAATGACGGGCAATATCCTCAAAGGTCTTAATTTCAGTGTTGTGTCGCAAATTGATCTTTATCAATTGCCACTCACTATCGGGAAGTGAACGAATGACAGCTTGCACTTGTTGTTCATCAGTTAGAGTATGTCCCACAGCCTTTAATCCAGTGATCATTTTGGACATCTCTCGTAGATGCCTTCCCATTGTATGATCAGGCTTTTTCATATAATTCTCAAATTTGAGAATTAGTGCTCTTTGCCTCTCCAGAGAGATGCTACCAAACTTTTCCTTAGCCTTGTCCCATATGGCTTTGGCTGATTCGAGCACAACGAAATCCACCATGATGTCATCAATCATTGCACTAAGCAAAGTGATTCTTGCCATGGTATCTTTCTTTTTGAAATTGACATAATCCATCTTTTGCTGGGACGTTGCCTTGTCACCGGGATCTATCATGGTTTCGGTGATCATTTCAAGGGTTTCTTGCTCAATTAGTATGAATTGAATCTTTTGTTGCCATATAGCATAATTGTCACCATCAAGCTTCAAATCTTTATTGAGCTCGGCGATTATGCCCTTAGTAGCATTAGCCATCTACATGCACATGCACATGCATCCATTAGCAACTTGTCCATAACTTTTCATTCAAAGCATTATACTAAACAACTAATCAAATAACATACACACTCCATCCAAAAGTATGTTTTTATCATACAATCAAAATCTCGTATGCATGCATATGATCAGCATGTTTAATAAAATATGTGAATGACAATACAGCCTTCTCTTTTTATATTTGCTGTAGATCCAAGGTATGATAATCAGTTATAACTGTAGATCAATATCGAGGATAATCAGCCTATTAACTCAAGCTGTAGATCCAAGATATGATAATCAGTAGTAACTGTAGATCAATACCAAGGATAATCAGCCTATTGACTTTAAGATCAATCATAACTTGCTGTAGATCCAAGGTATGATAATCAGTCGTAACTGTAGATCAATACCAAGGATAATCAGCCTATTGACTCTAAGATCAATCATAACTTGCTATAGATCCAAGGTATGATAATCAGTCGTAACTGTAGATCAATACCAAGGATAATCAGCCTATACACTCAAGTCGGGTCTTACCGATACAAAGATCAGCATAGCCCGTTCTTGAGTCCATTTTCTTTAAGCATGGATTTTCATCTTAAAAGGAACCAAATATATATGATACATCATAACAAAATAACATGTATCATAAAACTGAAACAATTTAGTAAGAATATGAATTCATAATATTGCTTTAGTCAAGGCCAAATAAGATGAAATAAAAGAAAAATAGAAGAGAGAGCAAAAGGCACAAAACCTTGGCTCTGATACCACTGAAAGATTTCTTATGGAACAATAGCGGAATAGAAATCTTACTTTGCTAGGATCGATTTGATGTAAAACACAACTCCACACCAAGGGTAATTTGATTACCAACTTAAAGAAGCAGCAACCAAAATACTTTCACAACCCAATGTGCCTTCTCTTTACTAGTCTCTTACCTTTACTTGTAATATCCAAATAAAGGGCTCTCAAAATGATGCCTTGGATGAAATGGGTGGTGGTCTATTTATAATGGACTGCCACCCCTTCCCAAAGGACTTGTCTTTGGAGAAAGGGTGCTTGGAACCTTCCAAGTAACCACCCATAACCACCCTTAACCAACTTGGTGTAACCACCCATAATGGTGGCCTTTCATCCATAAGGAAGAGAGAGAGATTTATGTGTTGCCATGTGTCAGCACGTGGTTAAGTCACATGTCAATTGACTAGTAGTCCATGTAAGCTGCCATGTCATCACCCGATGACATGTCACTGCCACCTCACTATCACTCAGCTAGTGTCACTACCCCGAGCTGGGTCCAACTACCTTGAGTTGACTTGAGCTAGAGTGAGCTAGGTGAGCTAGAGTGAGCTGGAGTGAGTTAGCTTAAGCTACTGTGAGCTATTCAAAACTCACGTTGAGCTATCTCTAGCTATCTCATGAACACATTGCTGCTAAGCAATTCATGATCCATCTGATCAAGTTTAACTTGTGCGTACACAAGTATTCGCTCAAATTCCAACATGTACAACTTGAGTTTTAGCCATGGGTGCATAGTGAAACAAGAAAGAGAGAACTTGATTAAAACAACGATATCTCAAAATTGACTTATTTGCTTTTGATGATCCTGAATCTATGTGAAAGAGACAACTTGAGTTTTAGTCATGGGTGCATAGTAGAACACTTGGAAAAAGAAAGAGACAACTTTATTAAAACAACGATGTCTCAAAATTGCCTTATTTGCTTTAAACGATTGTGAATCTTTGTGAAAGATGACATTTTGGTACACTTAATGCACTAATGAAAGTCCAAATTTGGATTTTGGGAAGTTTTGAAAACTTGAGTTTTAGCCATGGGTGCATAGTAGAAGACTTCAAACAAGAAAGAAACAACTTTATTAAAACAACGTTATCTCAAAATTGACTTATTTTCTTTTAACGATTCTGAATCTATGTGAAAGACGATATTTTGATACACGTAATACACTAATGAAAGTCCAAACTCGGATTTTGGGAAGTTTCTAAAGCCTGAGTTTTAGCCATGGGTGCATAGTAGAACACTTGAAACAAGAAACAGACCCCTTGATTTAAACAACGATATCTCTAAATTGACTTATTTGCTTTTGACGATTCAGAATCTATGTGAAAGACGACATTTTGATACACTTAATGCACTAGTAGAAGTCCAAATTGAAATTTCGGGAAGTTTTTAAAACTTGCGTTTTAGCCATGGGTGGATAGTATAACACTTGAAACAAGAAAGAGACAACTTGATTAAAACAACGATATCTAAAAATTGACTAATTTGCTTTTGACGATTCCGAATCTATGTGAAGGAAGAAATTTTGACACACTTAATGCACTAATAGAAGTCCAAATTTGGATTTCGAAAAGTTTTTAAAACTTGAGTTTTAGCCATGGGTGTAGAGTAGAAGACTTCAAACAAGAACGAGACGACTTTATTAAAACAACGATATCTCAAAATTGACATTTTTGCTTTTGACGATTCCGAATCTATGGGAAAGACGACATTTTGATACACTTAATGCACTAATAGAAGTCCAAATTGGGATTTCGGGAAGTTTTTAAAAGTTGAGTTTTATCGTTGGGTGCATAGTAGAAGACTTGAAAGAAGAAAGAGACAATTTTATTAAAACAATGATATCACAAAATTCACTTATTTGCTTTAGACGATTCCTAATCTTTGCGAAAGATGACATTTTGGTACACTTAACGCACTAATGAAAGTCCAAATTCGGATTTCATGATGTTTTGAAAACATGAGTTTTAGCCATGGCTGCATAGTAGAACACTTGAAACAAGAAAGAGACAATTTTATTAAAACAACGATATCTCAAGATTGACTTATTTGCTTTTGATGATCCCGAATCTATGTGAAAGACGACATTTTGATACACTTAATTCTCTAATAGAAGTCCAAATTAGGATTTCGGGAAGTTTTCAGAGCTTGAGTCTTAGTCATGGGTGCATAGTAGAACACTTGAAACAAGAAAGAGAGAACTTGATTAAAACAACGATATCTCAAAATTGACTTATTTGCTTTTGATGATCCTGAATCTATGTGAAAGACGACATTTTGATACACTTAATGCACTAATAGAAGTCCAAATTATGATTTCGGGAAGTTTTTAAAGCTTGAGTTTTAGTCATGGGTGCATAGTAGAACACTTGAAACAAGAAAGAGACCACTTCATTAAAACAACGATATCTCTAAATTGACTTATTTGCTTTTAACGATTCAGAATCTACGTGAAAGACGACATTTTGATACACTTAATACACTAATGAAAGTCCAAACTCAGATTTTGGGAAGTTTTAAAGCTTGAGTTTTAGCCATGGGTGCATAGTAGAACTCTTGAAACAAGAAAGAGACAAGTTGAGTAAAACAACGAGATCTCAAAATTGACTAATTTGCTTTTGACGATTCTGAATCTATGTGAAAGACCACATTTTGATATACTTAATGTACTAATAGAAGCCCAAATTCGGATCTCGAGAAGTTTATAAACTTGAGTTTTAGCCATCGGTGCAGTGTATAACACTTCAAATAAGAAAGAGACAACTTGATTAAAACAACGATATCTCCAAATTCACTTATTTTCTTTTGGCTATTCCGAATCTATGTGGAAGTCGACATTTTGATACACTTAAGGCACTAATAGAAGTCCAAATTAGGATTTCCGGAAGTTATTAGAACTTGAGTTTTAGTCATGGGTGCATAGTAGAACACTTGGAAAAAGAAAGAGACAACTTTATTAAAACAACGATATCTCAAAATTGCCTTATTTGCTTTAAACGATTGTGAATCTTTGTGAAAGATGACATTTTGGTACACTTAATGCACTAATGAAAGTCCAAATTTGGATTTTGGGAAGTTTTGAAAACTTGAGTTTTAGCCATGGGTGCATAGTAGAAGACTTCAAACAGGAAAGAAACAACTTTATTAAAACAACGTTATCTCAAAATTGACTTATTTTCTTTTAACGATTCTGAATCTATGTGAAAGACGATATTTTGATACACGTAATACACTAATGAAAGTCCAAACTCGGATTTTGGGAAGTTTCTAAAGCCTAAGTTTTAGCCATGGGTGCATAGTAGAACACTTGAAACAAGAAACAGACCCTTTGATTTAAACAACGATATCTCTAAATTGACTTATTTGCTTTTGACGATTCAGAATCTATGTGAAAGACGACATTTTGATACACTTAATGCACTAGTAGAAGTCCAAATTGAAATTTCGGGAAGTTTTTAAAACTTGCGTTTTAGCCATGGGTGGATAGTATAACACTTGAAACAAGAAAGAGACAACTTGATTAAAACAACGATATCTAAAAATTGACTAATTTGCTTTTCACGATTCCGAATCTATGTGAAGGAAGAAATTTTGACACACTTAATGCACTAATAGAAGTCCAAATTTGGATTTCGAAAAGTTTTTAAAACTTGAGTTTTAGCCATGGGTGCAGAGTAGAAGACTTCAAACAAGAAAGAGACGACTTTATTAAAACAACGATATCTCGAAATTGACATTTTTGCTTTTGACGATTCCGAATCTATGGGAAAGACGACATTTTGATACACTTAATGCACTAATAGAAGTCCAAATTGGGATTTCGGGAAGTTTTTAAAAGTTGAGTTTTATCGTTGGGTGCATAGTAGAAGACTTGAAAGAAGAAAGAGACAATTTTATTAAAACAATGATATCACAAAATTCACTTATTTGCTTTAGACGATTCCTAATCTTTGCGAAAGATGACATTTTGGTACACTTAACGCACTAATGAAAGTCCAAATTCGGATTTCATGATGTTTTGAAAACATGAGTTTTAGCCATGGTTGCATAGTAGAACACTTGAAACAAGAAAGAGACAATTTTATTAAAACTACGATATCTCAAAATTGACTTATTTGCTTTCAACGATTCTGAATCTATGTGAAAGACGACATTTTGATACACTTAATACACTAAGGAAAGACCAAACTCGGATTTCGAGAAGTTTTTAAAGCTTGAGTTTTACCCTTCGGTGCATAGTAGGAACACTTGAAGTAAGAAAGAGACCCCTTGATTAAACAACGATATCTCTAAATTGACTTATTTGCTTTTGACGATTCAGAATCTATGTGAAAGACGACATTTTGATACACTTAATGCACTATTAGAAGTCCAAATTGAAATTTCGGGAAGTTTTAAAACTTGTGTTTTAGCCATGGGTGGATAGTATAACACTTGAAACAAGAAAGAGACAACTTGATTAAAACAACGATATCTAAAAATTGACTAATTTGCTTTTGACGATTCCGAATCTATGTGAAGGAAGAAATTTTGACACACTTAATGCACTAATAGAAGTCCAAATTTGGATTTCGAAAAGTTTTTAAAACTTGAGTTTTAGCCATGGGTGTAGAGTAGAAGACTTCAAACAAGAAAGAGACGACTTTATTAAAACAACGATATCTCAAAATTGACTTTTTTGCTTTTGAAGATTCCGAATCTATGTGAAAGATAACATTTTGATGCACTTAATTCTCTAATAGAAGTCCAAATTAGGATTTCGGGAAGTTTTCAAAGCTTGAGTCTTAGTCATGGGAGCATAGTAGAACACTTGAAACAAGAAAGAGACCACTTGATTAAAACATCGATATCTCCAAATTGACTTATTTGTTTTTAACGTTTCTAAATCTATGTGGAAGAATACATTTTGATACACTTAATACACTAATGAAAGTCCAAACTCGGATTTTGGGAAGTTTTTAAAGCTTGAGTTTTAGCTATGGGTGCATAGTAGAACACTTGAAACAAGAAAGAGAGAACTTGATTAAAACAACGATATCTCAAAATTGACTTATTTGCATTTGATGATCCCGAATCAATGTGACATTTTGATACACTTACTGCACTAATAGAAGTCCAAATTATGATTTCGTGAAGTTTTTAAAGCTTGAGTTCTAGTCATGGGTGCATAGTAGAACACTTGAAACAAGAAAGAGACTACTTGATTAAAACAACGATATCTCTAAATTGATTTATTTGCTTTTAACGATTCTGAATCTATGTGAGAGACGACATTTTGATACACTTAATACACTAATCAAAGTCCAAACTCGAATTTTGGGAAGTTTTTAAAGCTTGAGATTTAGCCATGGGTGCATAGTAGAACACTTGAAACAAGAAAGAGACAAGTTGAGTAAAGCAACGATCTCTCAAAATTAACTAATTTGCTTTTGACGATTCCGAATCTATGTGAAAAACCACATTTTGATATACTTAATGCACTAATAGAAGTCCAAATTCGGATCTCGGGAAGTTTTTAAAACTTCAGTTTTAGCCATCGGTGCATTGTAGAACACTTGAAATAAGAAAGAGACAACTTGATTAAAACAACAATATCTCGAAATTGACTTATTTGCTTTTAGCGATTCCGAATCTATGTGAAAGACGACATTTTGATACACTTAATGCACTAATAGAAGTCCAAATTAGGATTTCGGGAAGTTTTCAAAACTTGAGTTTTAGTCATGGGTGCATTGTAGAACACTTGGAAAAAGAAAGAGACAACTTTATTAAAACAACGATATCTGAAAATTGTCTTATTTGCTTTAAACGATTCCGAATCTTTGCGAAAGATGACATTTTGGTACACTTAATGCACTAATGAAATCCCAAATTCGGATTTCGAGTAGTTTTGAAAACTTGAGTTTTAGCCAGGGGTACATAGTAGAACACTTGAAACAGGAAAGACACAATTTTATTATAACGACGATATCTCAAAATTGAATTATTTCCTTTTAACGATTCTGAATCTATGGGAAAGACGACATTTTGATACACTTAATAAACTAATGAAAGTCAAAACTCTGATTTTGGGAGGTTTTTAGAACTTGAGTTTTAGTCATGGGTGCATACTAGAGCACTTGGAAAAAGAAAGAGACAACTTTATTAAAACAACGATATCTCAAAATTGCCTTATTTGCTTTAAACGATTCCGAATCTTTGTGAAACATGACATTTTGGTACACTTAATGCACTAATGAAAGTCCAAATTTGGATTTCGGGAAGTTTTGAAAACTTGAGTTTTAGCCATCGGTGCATAGTAGAAGACTTCAAACAGGAAAGAAACAACTTTATTAAAACAACGTTATCTCAAAATTGACTTATTTTCTTTTAACGATTCTGAATCTATGTGAAAGACGACATTTTGATACACGTAATACACTAATGAAAGTCCAAACTCGGATTTTCGGAAGTTTCTAAAGCTTGAGTTTTAGCCATGGGTGCATAGTAGAACACTTGAAACAAGAAACAGACCCCTTGATTTAAACAACGATATCTCTAAATTGACTTATTTGCTTTTGACGATTCAGAATCTATGTGAAAGACGACATTGTGATACGCTTAATGCACTAGTAGAAGTCCAAATTGAAATTTCGGGAAGTTTTTAAAACTTGCGTTTTAGCCATGGGTGGATAGTGTAACACTTGAAACAAGAAAGAGACAACTTGATTAAAACAACGATATCTAAAAATTGACTAATTTGCTTTTGACGATTCCGAATCTATGTGAAGGAAGAAATTTTGACACACTTAATGCACTAATAGAAGTCCAAATTTGGATTTCGAAAAGTTTTTTAAAACTTGAGTTTTAGCCATGGGTGCAGAGTAGAAGACTTCAAACAAGAAAGAGACGACTTTATTAAAACAACGATATCTCGAAATTGACAATTTTGCTTTTGACGATTCCGAATCTATGGGAAAGACGACATTTTGATACACTTAATGCACTAATAGAAGTCCAAATTGGGATTTCGGGAAGTTTTTAAAAGTTGAGTTTTATCGTTGGGTGCATAGTAGAAGACTTGAAAGAAGAAAGAGACAATTTTATTAAAACAATGATATCACAAAATTCACTTATTTGCTTTAGACGATTCCTAATCTTTGCGAAAGATGACATTTTGGTACACTTAACGCACTAATGAAAGTCCAAATTCAGATTTCATGATGTTTTGAAAACATGAGTTTTAGCCATGGTTGCATAGTAGAACACTAAGGAAAGAGACAATTTTATTAAAACAACGATATCTCAAAATTGACTTATTTGCTTTCAACGATTCTGAATCTATGTGAAAGACGACATTTTGATACACTTAATACACTAAGGAAAGACCAAACTCGGATTTCGGGAAGTTTTTAAAGCTTGAGTTTTACCCTTCGGTGCATAGTAGGAACAGTTGAAGTAAGAAAGAGACCCCTTGATTAAACCAACGATATCTCAAAATTGACTTTTTTGCTTTTGAAGATTCCGAATCTATGTGAAAGATAACATTTTGATGCACTTAATTCTCTAATAGAAGTCCAAATTAGGATTTCGGGAAGTTTTCAGAGCTTGAGTCTTAGTCATGGGTGCATAGTAGAACACTTGTAACAAGAAAGAGACCACTTGATTAAAACATCGATATCTCCAAATTGACTTATTTGTTTTTAACGTTTCTAAATCTATGTGGAAGAATACATTTTGATACACTTAATACACTAATGAAAGTCCAAACTCGGATTTTGGGAAGTTTTTAAAGCTTGAGTTTTAGCTATGGGTGCATAGTAGAACACTTGAAACAAGAAAGAGAGAACTTGATTAAAACAACGATATCTCAAAATTGACTTATTTGCATTTGATGATCCCGAATCAATGTGACATTTTGATACACTTACTGCACTAATAGAAGTCCAAATTATGATTTCGTGAAGTTTTTAAAGCTTGAGTTCTAGTCATGGGTGCATAGTAGAACACTTGAAACAAGAAAGAGACTACTTGATTAAAACAACGATATCTCTAAATTGATTTATTTGCTTTTAACGATTCTGAATCTATGTGAGAGACGACATTTTGATACACTTAATACACTAATCAAAGTCCAAACTCGAATTTTGGGAAGTTTTTAAAGCTTGAGATTTAGCCATGGGTGCATAGTAGAACACTTGAAACAAGAAAGAGACAAGTTGAGTAAAGCAACGATCTCTCAAAATTAACTAATTTGCTTTTGACGATTCCGAATCTATGTGAAAAACCACATTTTGATATACTTAATGCACTAATAGAAGTCCAAATTCGGATCTCGGGAAGTTTTTAAAACTTCAGTTTTAGCCATCGGTGCATTGTAGAACACTTGAAATAAGAAAGAGACAACTTGATTAAAACAACAATATCTCGAAATTGACTTATTTGCTTTTAGCGATTCCGAATCTATGTGAAAGACGACATTTTGATACACTTAATGCACTAATAGAAGTCCAAATTAGGATTTCGGGAAGTTTTCAAAACTTGAGTTTTAGTCATGGGTGCATTGTAGAACACTTGGAAAAAGAAAGAGACAACTTTATTAAAACAACGATATCTGAAAATTGTCTTATTTGCTTTAAACGATTCCGAATCTTTGCGAAAGATGACATTTTGGTACACTTAATGCACTAATGAAATCCCAAATTCGGATTTCGAGTAGTTTTGAAAACTTGAGTTTTAGCCAGGGGTACATAGTAGAACACTTGAAACAGGAAAGACACAATTTTATTATAACGACGATATCTCAAAATTGAATTATTTCCTTTTAACGATTCTGAATCTATGGGAAAGACGACATTTTGATACACTTAATAAACTAATGAAAGTCAAAACTCTGATTTTGGGAGGTTTTTAGAACTTGAGTTTTAGTCATGGGTGCATACTAGAGCACTTGGAAAAAGAAAGAGACAACTTTATTAAAACAACGATATCTCAAAATTGCCTTATTTGCTTTAAACGATTCCGAATCTTTGTGAAACATGACATTTTGGTACACTTAATGCACTAATGAAAGTCCAAATTTGGATTTCGGGAAGTTTTGAAAACTTGAGTTTTAGCCATCGGTGCATAGTAGAAGACTTCAAACAGGAAAGAAACAACTTTATTAAAACAACGTTATCTCAAAATTGACTTATTTTCTTTTAACGATTCTGAATCTATGTGAAAGACGACATTTTGATACACGTAATACACTAATGAAAGTCCAAACTCGGATTTTCGGAAGTTTCTAAAGCTTGAGTTTTAGCCATGGGTGCATAGTAGAACACTTGAAACAAGAAACAGACCCCTTGATTTAAACAACGATATCTCTAAATTGACTTATTTGCTTTTGACGATTCAGAATCTATGTGAAAGACGACATTGTGATACGCTTAATGCACTAGTAGAAGTCCAAATTGAAATTTCGGGAAGTTTTTAAAACTTGCGTTTTAGCCATGGGTGGATAGTGTAACACTTGAAACAAGAAAGAGACAACTTGATTAAAACAACGATATCTAAAAATTGACTAATTTGCTTTTGACGATTCCGAATCTATGTGAAGGAAGAAATTTTGACACACTTAATGCACTAATAGAAGTCCAAATTTGGATTTCGAAAAGTTTTTTAAAACTTGAGTTTTAGCCATGGGTGCAGAGTAGAAGACTTCAAACAAGAAAGAGACGACTTTATTAAAACAACGATATCTCGAAATTGACAATTTTGCTTTTGACGATTCCGAATCTATGGGAAAGACGACATTTTGATACACTTAATGCACTAATAGAAGTCCAAATTGGGATTTCGGGAAGTTTTTAAAAGTTGAGTTTTATCGTTGGGTGCATAGTAGAAGACTTGAAAGAAGAAAGAGACAATTTTATTAAAACAATGATATCACAAAATTCACTTATTTGCTTTAGACGATTCCTAATCTTTGCGAAAGATGACATTTTGGTACACTTAACGCACTAATGAAAGTCCAAATTCAGATTTCATGATGTTTTGAAAACATGAGTTTTAGCCATGGTTGCATAGTAGAACACTAAGGAAAGAGACAATTTTATTAAAACAACGATATCTCAAAATTGACTTATTTGCTTTCAACGATTCTGAATCTATGTGAAAGACGACATTTTGATACACTTAATACACTAAGGAAAGACCAAACTCGGATTTCGGGAAGTTTTTAAAGCTTGAGTTTTACCCTTCGGTGCATAGTAGGAACAGTTGAAGTAAGAAAGAGACCCCTTGATTAAACCAACGATATCTCAAAATTGACTTTTTTGCTTTTGAAGATTCCGAATCTATGTGAAAGATAACATTTTGATGCACTTAATTCTCTAATAGAAGTCCAAATTAGGATTTCGGGAAGTTTTCAGAGCTTGAGTCTTAGTCATGGGTGCATAGTAGAACACTTGTAACAAGAAAGAGACCACTTGATTAAAACATCGATATCTCCAAATTGACTTATTTGTTTTTAACGTTTCTAAATCTATGTGGAAGAATACATTTTGATACACTTAATACACTAATGAAAGTCCAAACTCGGATTTTGGGAAGTTTTTAAAGCTTGAGTTTTAGCTATGGGTGCATAGTAGAACACTTGAAACAAGAAAGAGAGAACTTGATTAAAACAACGATATCTCAAAATTGACTTATTTGCATTTGATGATCCCGAATCAATGTGACATTTTGATACACTTACTGCACTAATAGAAGTCCAAATTATGATTTCGTGAAGTTTTTAAAGCTTGAGTTCTAGTCATGGGTGCATAGTAGAACACTTGAAACAAGAAAGAGACTACTTGATTAAAACAACGATATCTCTAAATTGATTTATTTGCTTTTAACGATTCTGAATCTATGTGAGAGACGACATTTTGATACACTTAATACACTAATCAAAGTCCAAACTCGAATTTTGGGAAGTTTTTAAAGCTTGAGATTTAGCCATGGGTGCATAGTAGAACACTTGAAACAAGAAAGAGACAAGTTGAGTAAAGCAACGATCTCTCAAAATTAACTAATTTGCTTTTGACGATTCCGAATCTATGTGAAAAACCACATTTTGATATACTTAATGCACTAATAGAAGTCCAAATTCGGATCTCGGGAAGTTTTTAAAACTTCAGTTTTAGCCATCGGTGCATTGTAGAACACTTGAAATAAGAAAGAGACAACTTGATTAAAACAACAATATCTCGAAATTGACTTATTTGCTTTTAGCGATTCCGAATCTATGTGAAAGACGACATTTTGATACACTTAATGCACTAATAGAAGTCCAAATTAGGATTTCGGGAAGTTTTCAAAACTTGAGTTTTAGTCATGGGTGCATTGTAGAACACTTGGAAAAAGAAAGAGACAACTTTATTAAAACAACGATATCTGAAAATTGTCTTATTTGCTTTAAACGATTCCGAATCTTTGCGAAAGATGACATTTTGGTACACTTAATGCACTAATGAAATCCCAAATTCGGATTTCGAGTAGTTTTGAAAACTTGAGTTTTAGCCAGGGGTACATAGTAGAACACTTGAAACAGGAAAGACACAATTTTATTATAACGACGATATCTCAAAATTGAATTATTTCCTTTTAACGATTCTGAATCTATGGGAAAGACGACATTTTGATACACTTAATAAACTAATGAAAGTCAAAACTCTGATTTTGGGAGGTTTTTAGAACTTGAGTTTTAGTCATGGGTGCATACTAGAGCACTTGGAAAAAGAAAGAGACAACTTTATTAAAACAACGATATCTCAAAATTGCCTTATTTGCTTTAAACGATTCCGAATCTTTGTGAAACATGACATTTTGGTACACTTAATGCACTAATGAAAGTCCAAATTTGGATTTCGGGAAGTTTTGAAAACTTGAGTTTTAGCCATCGGTGCATAGTAGAAGACTTCAAACAGGAAAGAAACAACTTTATTAAAACAACGTTATCTCAAAATTGACTTATTTTCTTTTAACGATTCTGAATCTATGTGAAAGACGACATTTTGATACACGTAATACACTAATGAAAGTCCAAACTCGGATTTTCGGAAGTTTCTAAAGCTTGAGTTTTAGCCATGGGTGCATAGTAGAACACTTGAAACAAGAAACAGACCCCTTGATTTAAACAACGATATCTCTAAATTGACTTATTTGCTTTTGACGATTCAGAATCTATGTGAAAGACGACATTGTGATACGCTTAATGCACTAGTAGAAGTCCAAATTGAAATTTCGGGAAGTTTTTAAAACTTGCGTTTTAGCCATGGGTGGATAGTGTAACACTTGAAACAAGAAAGAGACAACTTGATTAAAACAACGATATCTAAAAATTGACTAATTTGCTTTTGACGATTCCGAATCTATGTGAAGGAAGAAATTTTGACACACTTAATGCACTAATAGAAGTCCAAATTTGGATTTCGAAAAGTTTTTTAAAACTTGAGTTTTAGCCATGGGTGCAGAGTAGAAGACTTCAAACAAGAAAGAGACGACTTTATTAAAACAACGATATCTCGAAATTGACAATTTTGCTTTTGACGATTCCGAATCTATGGGAAAGACGACATTTTGATACACTTAATGCACTAATAGAAGTCCAAATTGGGATTTCGGGAAGTTTTTAAAAGTTGAGTTTTATCGTTGGGTGCATAGTAGAAGACTTGAAAGAAGAAAGAGACAATTTTATTAAAACAATGATATCACAAAATTCACTTATTTGCTTTAGACGATTCCTAATCTTTGCGAAAGATGACATTTTGGTACACTTAACGCACTAATGAAAGTCCAAATTCAGATTTCATGATGTTTTGAAAACATGAGTTTTAGCCATGGTTGCATAGTAGAACACTAAGGAAAGAGACAATTTTATTAAAACAACGATATCTCAAAATTGACTTATTTGCTTTCAACGATTCTGAATCTATGTGAAAGACGACATTTTGATACACTTAATACACTAAGGAAAGACCAAACTCGGATTTCGGGAAGTTTTTAAAGCTTGAGTTTTACCCTTCGGTGCATAGTAGGAACAGTTGAAGTAAGAAAGAGACCCCTTGATTAAACCAACGATATCTCAAAATTGACTTTTTTGCTTTTGAAGATTCCGAATCTATGTGAAAGATAACATTTTGATGCACTTAATTCTCTAATAGAAGTCCAAATTAGGATTTCGGGAAGTTTTCAGAGCTTGAGTCTTAGTCATGGGTGCATAGTAGAACACTTGTAACAAGAAAGAGACCACTTGATTAAAACATCGATATCTCCAAATTGACTTATTTGTTTTTAACGTTTCTAAATCTATGTGGAAGAATACATTTTGATACACTTAATACACTAATGAAAGTCCAAACTCGGATTTTGGGAAGTTTTTAAAGCTTGAGTTTTAGCTATGGGTGCATAGTAGAACACTTGAAACAAGAAAGAGAGAACTTGATTAAAACAACGATATCTCAAAATTGACTTATTTGCATTTGATGATCCCGAATCAATGTGACATTTTGATACACTTACTGCACTAATAGAAGTCCAAATTATGATTTCGTGAAGTTTTTAAAGCTTGAGTTCTAGTCATGGGTGCATAGTAGAACACTTGAAACAAGAAAGAGACTACTTGATTAAAACAACGATATCTCTAAATTGATTTATTTGCTTTTAACGATTCTGAATCTATGTGAGAGACGACATTTTGATACACTTAATACACTAATCAAAGTCCAAACTCGAATTTTGGGAAGTTTTTAAAGCTTGAGATTTAGCCATGGGTGCATAGTAGAACACTTGAAACAAGAAAGAGACAAGTTGAGTAAAGCAACGATCTCTCAAAATTAACTAATTTGCTTTTGACGATTCCGAATCTATGTGAAAAACCACATTTTGATATACTTAATGCACTAATAGAAGTCCAAATTCGGATCTCGGGAAGTTTTTAAAACTTCAGTTTTAGCCATCGGTGCATTGTAGAACACTTGAAATAAGAAAGAGACAACTTGATTAAAACAACAATATCTCGAAATTGACTTATTTGCTTTTAGCGATTCCGAATCTATGTGAAAGACGACATTTTGATACACTTAATGCACTAATAGAAGTCCAAATTAGGATTTCGGGAAGTTTTCAAAACTTGAGTTTTAGTCATGGGTGCATTGTAGAACACTTGGAAAAAGAAAGAGACAACTTTATTAAAACAACGATATCTGAAAATTGTCTTATTTGCTTTAAACGATTCCGAATCTTTGCGAAAGATGACATTTTGGTACACTTAATGCACTAATGAAATCCCAAATTCGGATTTCGAGTAGTTTTGAAAACTTGAGTTTTAGCCAGGGGTACATAGTAGAACACTTGAAACAGGAAAGACACAATTTTATTATAACGACGATATCTCAAAATTGAATTATTTCCTTTTAACGATTCTGAATCTATGGGAAAGACGACATTTTGATACACTTAATAAACTAATGAAAGTCAAAACTCTGATTTTGGGAGGTTTTTAGAACTTGAGTTTTAGTCATGGGTGCATACTAGAGCACTTGGAAAAAGAAAGAGACAACTTTATTAAAACAACGATATCTCAAAATTGCCTTATTTGCTTTAAACGATTCCGAATCTTTGTGAAACATGACATTTTGGTACACTTAATGCACTAATGAAAGTCCAAATTTGGATTTCGGGAAGTTTTGAAAACTTGAGTTTTAGCCATCGGTGCATAGTAGAAGACTTCAAACAGGAAAGAAACAACTTTATTAAAACAACGTTATCTCAAAATTGACTTATTTTCTTTTAACGATTCTGAATCTATGTGAAAGACGACATTTTGATACACGTAATACACTAATGAAAGTCCAAACTCGGATTTTCGGAAGTTTCTAAAGCTTGAGTTTTAGCCATGGGTGCATAGTAGAACACTTGAAACAAGAAACAGACCCCTTGATTTAAACAACGATATCTCTAAATTGACTTATTTGCTTTTGACGATTCAGAATCTATGTGAAAGACGACATTGTGATACGCTTAATGCACTAGTAGAAGTCCAAATTGAAATTTCGGGAAGTTTTTAAAACTTGCGTTTTAGCCATGGGTGGATAGTGTAACACTTGAAACAAGAAAGAGACAACTTGATTAAAACAACGATATCTAAAAATTGACTAATTTGCTTTTGACGATTCCGAATCTATGTGAAGGAAGAAATTTTGACACACTTAATGCACTAATAGAAGTCCAAATTTGGATTTCGAAAAGTTTTTTAAAACTTGAGTTTTAGCCATGGGTGCAGAGTAGAAGACTTCAAACAAGAAAGAGACGACTTTATTAAAACAACGATATCTCGAAATTGACAATTTTGCTTTTGACGATTCCGAATCTATGGGAAAGACGACATTTTGATACACTTAATGCACTAATAGAAGTCCAAATTGGGATTTCGGGAAGTTTTTAAAAGTTGAGTTTTATCGTTGGGTGCATAGTAGAAGACTTGAAAGAAGAAAGAGACAATTTTATTAAAACAATGATATCACAAAATTCACTTATTTGCTTTAGACGATTCCTAATCTTTGCGAAAGATGACATTTTGGTACACTTAACGCACTAATGAAAGTCCAAATTCAGATTTCATGATGTTTTGAAAACATGAGTTTTAGCCATGGTTGCATAGTAGAACACTAAGGAAAGAGACAATTTTATTAAAACAACGATATCTCAAAATTGACTTATTTGCTTTCAACGATTCTGAATCTATGTGAAAGACGACATTTTGATACACTTAATACACTAAGGAAAGACCAAACTCGGATTTCGGGAAGTTTTTAAAGCTTGAGTTTTACCCTTCGGTGCATAGTAGGAACAGTTGAAGTAAGAAAGAGACCCCTTGATTAAACCAACGATATCTCAAAATTGACTTTTTTGCTTTTGAAGATTCCGAATCTATGTGAAAGATAACATTTTGATGCACTTAATTCTCTAATAGAAGTCCAAATTAGGATTTCGGGAAGTTTTCAGAGCTTGAGTCTTAGTCATGGGTGCATAGTAGAACACTTGTAACAAGAAAGAGACCACTTGATTAAAACATCGATATCTCCAAATTGACTTATTTGTTTTTAACGTTTCTAAATCTATGTGGAAGAATACATTTTGATACACTTAATACACTAATGAAAGTCCAAACTCGGATTTTGGGAAGTTTTTAAAGCTTGAGTTTTAGCTATGGGTGCATAGTAGAACACTTGAAACAAGAAAGAGAGAACTTGATTAAAACAACGATATCTCAAAATTGACTTATTTGCATTTGATGATCCCGAATCAATGTGACATTTTGATACACTTACTGCACTAATAGAAGTCCAAATTATGATTTCGTGAAGTTTTTAAAGCTTGAGTTCTAGTCATGGGTGCATAGTAGAACACTTGAAACAAGAAAGAGACTACTTGATTAAAACAACGATATCTCTAAATTGATTTATTTGCTTTTAACGATTCTGAATCTATGTGAGAGACGACATTTTGATACACTTAATACACTAATCAAAGTCCAAACTCGAATTTTGGGAAGTTTTTAAAGCTTGAGATTTAGCCATGGGTGCATAGTAGAACACTTGAAACAAGAAAGAGACAAGTTGAGTAAAGCAACGATCTCTCAAAATTAACTAATTTGCTTTTGACGATTCCGAATCTATGTGAAAAACCACATTTTGATATACTTAATGCACTAATAGAAGTCCAAATTCGGATCTCGGGAAGTTTTTAAAACTTCAGTTTTAGCCATCGGTGCATTGTAGAACACTTGAAATAAGAAAGAGACAACTTGATTAAAACAACAATATCTCGAAATTGACTTATTTGCTTTTAGCGATTCCGAATCTATGTGAAAGACGACATTTTGATACACTTAATGCACTAATAGAAGTCCAAATTAGGATTTCGGGAAGTTTTCAAAACTTGAGTTTTAGTCATGGGTGCATTGTAGAACACTTGGAAAAAGAAAGAGACAACTTTATTAAAACAACGATATCTGAAAATTGTCTTATTTGCTTTAAACGATTCCGAATCTTTGCGAAAGATGACATTTTGGTACACTTAATGCACTAATGAAATCCCAAATTCGGATTTCGAGTAGTTTTGAAAACTTGAGTTTTAGCCAGGGGTACATAGTAGAACACTTGAAACAGGAAAGACACAATTTTATTATAACGACGATATCTCAAAATTGAATTATTTCCTTTTAACGATTCTGAATCTATGGGAAAGACGACATTTTGATACACTTAATAAACTAATGAAAGTCAAAACTCTGATTTTGGGAGGTTTTTAGAACTTGAGTTTTAGTCATGGGTGCATACTAGAGCACTTGGAAAAAGAAAGAGACAACTTTATTAAAACAACGATATCTCAAAATTGCCTTATTTGCTTTAAACGATTCCGAATCTTTGTGAAACATGACATTTTGGTACACTTAATGCACTAATGAAAGTCCAAATTTGGATTTCGGGAAGTTTTGAAAACTTGAGTTTTAGCCATCGGTGCATAGTAGAAGACTTCAAACAGGAAAGAAACAACTTTATTAAAACAACGTTATCTCAAAATTGACTTATTTTCTTTTAACGATTCTGAATCTATGTGAAAGACGACATTTTGATACACGTAATACACTAATGAAAGTCCAAACTCGGATTTTCGGAAGTTTCTAAAGCTTGAGTTTTAGCCATGGGTGCATAGTAGAACACTTGAAACAAGAAACAGACCCCTTGATTTAAACAACGATATCTCTAAATTGACTTATTTGCTTTTGACGATTCAGAATCTATGTGAAAGACGACATTGTGATACGCTTAATGCACTAGTAGAAGTCCAAATTGAAATTTCGGGAAGTTTTTAAAACTTGCGTTTTAGCCATGGGTGGATAGTGTAACACTTGAAACAAGAAAGAGACAACTTGATTAAAACAACGATATCTAAAAATTGACTAATTTGCTTTTGACGATTCCGAATCTATGTGAAGGAAGAAATTTTGACACACTTAATGCACTAATAGAAGTCCAAATTTGGATTTCGAAAAGTTTTTTAAAACTTGAGTTTTAGCCATGGGTGCAGAGTAGAAGACTTCAAACAAGAAAGAGACGACTTTATTAAAACAACGATATCTCGAAATTGACAATTTTGCTTTTGACGATTCCGAATCTATGGGAAAGACGACATTTTGATACACTTAATGCACTAATAGAAGTCCAAATTGGGATTTCGGGAAGTTTTTAAAAGTTGAGTTTTATCGTTGGGTGCATAGTAGAAGACTTGAAAGAAGAAAGAGACAATTTTATTAAAACAATGATATCACAAAATTCACTTATTTGCTTTAGACGATTCCTAATCTTTGCGAAAGATGACATTTTGGTACACTTAACGCACTAATGAAAGTCCAAATTCAGATTTCATGATGTTTTGAAAACATGAGTTTTAGCCATGGTTGCATAGTAGAACACTAAGGAAAGAGACAATTTTATTAAAACAACGATATCTCAAAATTGACTTATTTGCTTTCAACGATTCTGAATCTATGTGAAAGACGACATTTTGATACACTTAATACACTAAGGAAAGACCAAACTCGGATTTCGGGAAGTTTTTAAAGCTTGAGTTTTACCCTTCGGTGCATAGTAGGAACAGTTGAAGTAAGAAAGAGACCCCTTGATTAAACCAACGATATCTCAAAATTGACTTTTTTGCTTTTGAAGATTCCGAATCTATGTGAAAGATAACATTTTGATGCACTTAATTCTCTAATAGAAGTCCAAATTAGGATTTCGGGAAGTTTTCAGAGCTTGAGTCTTAGTCATGGGTGCATAGTAGAACACTTGTAACAAGAAAGAGACCACTTGATTAAAACATCGATATCTCCAAATTGACTTATTTGTTTTTAACGTTTCTAAATCTATGTGGAAGAATACATTTTGATACACTTAATACACTAATGAAAGTCCAAACTCGGATTTTGGGAAGTTTTTAAAGCTTGAGTTTTAGCTATGGGTGCATAGTAGAACACTTGAAACAAGAAAGAGAGAACTTGATTAAAACAACGATATCTCAAAATTGACTTATTTGCATTTGATGATCCCGAATCAATGTGACATTTTGATACACTTACTGCACTAATAGAAGTCCAAATTATGATTTCGTGAAGTTTTTAAAGCTTGAGTTCTAGTCATGGGTGCATAGTAGAACACTTGAAACAAGAAAGAGACTACTTGATTAAAACAACGATATCTCTAAATTGATTTATTTGCTTTTAACGATTCTGAATCTATGTGAGAGACGACATTTTGATACACTTAATACACTAATCAAAGTCCAAACTCGAATTTTGGGAAGTTTTTAAAGCTTGAGATTTAGCCATGGGTGCATAGTAGAACACTTGAAACAAGAAAGAGACAAGTTGAGTAAAGCAACGATCTCTCAAAATTAACTAATTTGCTTTTGACGATTCCGAATCTATGTGAAAAACCACATTTTGATATACTTAATGCACTAATAGAAGTCCAAATTCGGATCTCGGGAAGTTTTTAAAACTTCAGTTTTAGCCATCGGTGCATTGTAGAACACTTGAAATAAGAAAGAGACAACTTGATTAAAACAACAATATCTCGAAATTGACTTATTTGCTTTTAGCGATTCCGAATCTATGTGAAAGACGACATTTTGATACACTTAATGCACTAATAGAAGTCCAAATTAGGATTTCGGGAAGTTTTCAAAACTTGAGTTTTAGTCATGGGTGCATTGTAGAACACTTGGAAAAAGAAAGAGACAACTTTATTAAAACAACGATATCTGAAAATTGTCTTATTTGCTTTAAACGATTCCGAATCTTTGCGAAAGATGACATTTTGGTACACTTAATGCACTAATGAAATCCCAAATTCGGATTTCGAGTAGTTTTGAAAACTTGAGTTTTAGCCAGGGGTACATAGTAGAACACTTGAAACAGGAAAGACACAATTTTATTATAACGACGATATCTCAAAATTGAATTATTTCCTTTTAACGATTCTGAATCTATGGGAAAGACGACATTTTGATACACTTAATAAACTAATGAAAGTCAAAACTCTGATTTTGGGAGGTTTTTAGAACTTGAGTTTTAGTCATGGGTGCATACTAGAGCACTTGGAAAAAGAAAGAGACAACTTTATTAAAACAACGATATCTCAAAATTGCCTTATTTGCTTTAAACGATTCCGAATCTTTGTGAAACATGACATTTTGGTACACTTAATGCACTAATGAAAGTCCAAATTTGGATTTCGGGAAGTTTTGAAAACTTGAGTTTTAGCCATCGGTGCATAGTAGAAGACTTCAAACAGGAAAGAAACAACTTTATTAAAACAACGTTATCTCAAAATTGACTTATTTTCTTTTAACGATTCTGAATCTATGTGAAAGACGACATTTTGATACACGTAATACACTAATGAAAGTCCAAACTCGGATTTTCGGAAGTTTCTAAAGCTTGAGTTTTAGCCATGGGTGCATAGTAGAACACTTGAAACAAGAAACAGACCCCTTGATTTAAACAACGATATCTCTAAATTGACTTATTTGCTTTTGACGATTCAGAATCTATGTGAAAGACGACATTGTGATACGCTTAATGCACTAGTAGAAGTCCAAATTGAAATTTCGGGAAGTTTTTAAAACTTGCGTTTTAGCCATGGGTGGATAGTGTAACACTTGAAACAAGAAAGAGACAACTTGATTAAAACAACGATATCTAAAAATTGACTAATTTGCTTTTGACGATTCCGAATCTATGTGAAGGAAGAAATTTTGACACACTTAATGCACTAATAGAAGTCCAAATTTGGATTTCGAAAAGTTTTTTAAAACTTGAGTTTTAGCCATGGGTGCAGAGTAGAAGACTTCAAACAAGAAAGAGACGACTTTATTAAAACAACGATATCTCGAAATTGACAATTTTGCTTTTGACGATTCCGAATCTATGGGAAAGACGACATTTTGATACACTTAATGCACTAATAGAAGTCCAAATTGGGATTTCGGGAAGTTTTTAAAAGTTGAGTTTTATCGTTGGGTGCATAGTAGAAGACTTGAAAGAAGAAAGAGACAATTTTATTAAAACAATGATATCACAAAATTCACTTATTTGCTTTAGACGATTCCTAATCTTTGCGAAAGATGACATTTTGGTACACTTAACGCACTAATGAAAGTCCAAATTCAGATTTCATGATGTTTTGAAAACATGAGTTTTAGCCATGGTTGCATAGTAGAACACTAAGGAAAGAGACAATTTTATTAAAACAACGATATCTCAAAATTGACTTATTTGCTTTCAACGATTCTGAATCTATGTGAAAGACGACATTTTGATACACTTAATACACTAAGGAAAGACCAAACTCGGATTTCGGGAAGTTTTTAAAGCTTGAGTTTTACCCTTCGGTGCATAGTAGGAACAGTTGAAGTAAGAAAGAGACCCCTTGATTAAACCAACGATATCTCAAAATTGACTTTTTTGCTTTTGAAGATTCCGAATCTATGTGAAAGATAACATTTTGATGCACTTAATTCTCTAATAGAAGTCCAAATTAGGATTTCGGGAAGTTTTCAGAGCTTGAGTCTTAGTCATGGGTGCATAGTAGAACACTTGTAACAAGAAAGAGACCACTTGATTAAAACATCGATATCTCCAAATTGACTTATTTGTTTTTAACGTTTCTAAATCTATGTGGAAGAATACATTTTGATACACTTAATACACTAATGAAAGTCCAAACTCGGATTTTGGGAAGTTTTTAAAGCTTGAGTTTTAGCTATGGGTGCATAGTAGAACACTTGAAACAAGAAAGAGAGAACTTGATTAAAACAACGATATCTCAAAATTGACTTATTTGCATTTGATGATCCCGAATCAATGTGACATTTTGATACACTTACTGCACTAATAGAAGTCCAAATTATGATTTCGTGAAGTTTTTAAAGCTTGAGTTCTAGTCATGGGTGCATAGTAGAACACTTGAAACAAGAAAGAGACTACTTGATTAAAACAACGATATCTCTAAATTGATTTATTTGCTTTTAACGATTCTGAATCTATGTGAGAGACGACATTTTGATACACTTAATACACTAATCAAAGTCCAAACTCGAATTTTGGGAAGTTTTTAAAGCTTGAGATTTAGCCATGGGTGCATAGTAGAACACTTGAAACAAGAAAGAGACAAGTTGAGTAAAGCAACGATCTCTCAAAATTAACTAATTTGCTTTTGACGATTCCGAATCTATGTGAAAAACCACATTTTGATATACTTAATGCACTAATAGAAGTCCAAATTCGGATCTCGGGAAGTTTTTAAAACTTCAGTTTTAGCCATCGGTGCATTGTAGAACACTTGAAATAAGAAAGAGACAACTTGATTAAAACAACAATATCTCGAAATTGACTTATTTGCTTTTAGCGATTCCGAATCTATGTGAAAGACGACATTTTGATACACTTAATGCACTAATAGAAGTCCAAATTAGGATTTCGGGAAGTTTTCAAAACTTGAGTTTTAGTCATGGGTGCATTGTAGAACACTTGGAAAAAGAAAGAGACAACTTTATTAAAACAACGATATCTGAAAATTGTCTTATTTGCTTTAAACGATTCCGAATCTTTGCGAAAGATGACATTTTGGTACACTTAATGCACTAATGAAATCCCAAATTCGGATTTCGAGTAGTTTTGAAAACTTGAGTTTTAGCCAGGGGTACATAGTAGAACACTTGAAACAGGAAAGACACAATTTTATTATAACGACGATATCTCAAAATTGAATTATTTCCTTTTAACGATTCTGAATCTATGGGAAAGACGACATTTTGATACACTTAATAAACTAATGAAAGTCAAAACTCTGATTTTGGGAGGTTTTTAGAACTTGAGTTTTAGTCATGGGTGCATACTAGAGCACTTGGAAAAAGAAAGAGACAACTTTATTAAAACAACGATATCTCAAAATTGCCTTATTTGCTTTAAACGATTCCGAATCTTTGTGAAACATGACATTTTGGTACACTTAATGCACTAATGAAAGTCCAAATTTGGATTTCGGGAAGTTTTGAAAACTTGAGTTTTAGCCATCGGTGCATAGTAGAAGACTTCAAACAGGAAAGAAACAACTTTATTAAAACAACGTTATCTCAAAATTGACTTATTTTCTTTTAACGATTCTGAATCTATGTGAAAGACGACATTTTGATACACGTAATACACTAATGAAAGTCCAAACTCGGATTTTCGGAAGTTTCTAAAGCTTGAGTTTTAGCCATGGGTGCATAGTAGAACACTTGAAACAAGAAACAGACCCCTTGATTTAAACAACGATATCTCTAAATTGACTTATTTGCTTTTGACGATTCAGAATCTATGTGAAAGACGACATTGTGATACGCTTAATGCACTAGTAGAAGTCCAAATTGAAATTTCGGGAAGTTTTTAAAACTTGCGTTTTAGCCATGGGTGGATACTGTAACACTTGAAACAAGAAAGAGACAACTTGATTAAAACAACGATATCTAAAAATTGACTAATTTGCTTTTGACGATTCCGAATCTATGTGAAGGAAGAAATTTTGACACACTTAATGCACTAATAGAAGTCCAAATTTGGATTTCGAAAAGTTTTTTAAAACTTGAGTTTTAGCCATGGGTGCAGAGTAGAAGACTTCAAACAAGAAAGAGACGACTTTATTAAAACAACGATATCTCGAAATTGACAATTTTGCTTTTGACGATTCCGAATCTATGGGAAAGACGACATTTTGATACACTTAATGCACTAATAGAAGTCCAAATTGGGATTTCGGGAAGTTTTTAAAAGTTGAGTTTTATCGTTGGGTGCATAGTAGAAGACTTGAAAGAAGAAAGAGACAATTTTATTAAAACAATGATATCACAAAATTCACTTATTTGCTTTAGACGATTCCTAATCTTTGCGAAAGATGACATTTTGGTACACTTAACGCACTAATGAAAGTCCAAATTCAGATTTCATGATGTTTTGAAAACATGAGTTTTAGCCATGGTTGCATAGTAGAACACTAAGGAAAGAGACAATTTTATTAAAACAACGATATCTCAAAATTGACTTATTTGCTTTCAACGATTCTGAATCTATGTGAAAGACGACATTTTGATACACTTAATACACTAAGGAAAGACCAAACTCGGATTTCGGGAAGTTTTTAAAGCTTGAGTTTTACCCTTCGGTGCATAGTAGGAACAGTTGAAGTAAGAAAGAGACCCCTTGATTAAACCAACGATATCTCAAAATTGACTTTTTTGCTTTTGAAGATTCCGAATCTATGTGAAAGATAACATTTTGATGCACTTAATTCTCTAATAGAAGTCCAAATTAGGATTTCGGGAAGTTTTCAGAGCTTGAGTCTTAGTCATGGGTGCATAGTAGAACACTTGTAACAAGAAAGAGACCACTTGATTAAAACATCGATATCTCCAAATTGACTTATTTGTTTTTAACGTTTCTAAATCTATGTGGAAGAATACATTTTGATACACTTAATACACTAATGAAAGTCCAAACTCGGATTTTGGGAAGTTTTTAAAGCTTGAGTTTTAGCTATGGGTGCATAGTAGAACACTTGAAACAAGAAAGAGAGAACTTGATTAAAACAACGATATCTCAAAATTGACTTATTTGCATTTGATGATCCCGAATCAATGTGACATTTTGATACACTTACTGCACTAATAGAAGTCCAAATTATGATTTCGTGAAGTTTTTAAAGCTTGAGTTCTAGTCATGGGTGCATAGTAGAACACTTGAAACAAGAAAGAGACTACTTGATTAAAACAACGATATCTCTAAATTGATTTATTTGCTTTTAACGATTCTGAATCTATGTGAGAGACGACATTTTGATACACTTAATACACTAATCAAAGTCCAAACTCGAATTTTGGGAAGTTTTTAAAGCTTGAGATTTAGCCATGGGTGCATAGTAGAACACTTGAAACAAGAAAGAGACAAGTTGAGTAAAGCAACGATCTCTCAAAATTAACTAATTTTCTTTTGACGATTCCGAATCTATGTGAAAAACCACATTTTGATATACTTAATGCACTAATAGAAGTCCAAATTCGGATCTCGGGAAGTTTTTAAAACTTCAGTTTTAGCCATCGGTGCATTGTAGAACACTTGAAATAAGAAAGAGACAACTTGATTAAAACAACAATATCTCGAAATTGACTTATTTGCTTTTAGCGATTCCGAATCTATGTGAAAGACGACATTTTGATACACTTAATGCACTAATAGAAGTCCAAATTAGGATTTCGGGAAGTTTTCAAAACTTGAGTTTTAGTCATGGGTGCATTGTAGAACACTTGGAAAAAGAAAGAGACAACTTTATTAAAACAACGATATCTGAAAATTGTCTTATTTGCTTTAAACGATTCCGAATCTTTGCGAAAGATGACATTTTGGTACACTTAATGCACTAATGAAATCCCAAATTCGGATTTCGAGTAGTTTTGAAAACTTGAGTTTTAGCCAGGGGTACATAGTAGAACACTTGAAACAGGAAAGACACAATTTTATTATAACGACGATATCTCAAAATTGAATTATTTCCTTTTAACGATTCTGAATCTATGGGAAAGACGACATTTTGATACACTTAATAAACTAATGAAAGTCAAAACTCTGATTTTGGGAGGTTTTTAGAACTTGAGTTTTAGTCATGGGTGCATACTAGAGCACTTGGAAAAAGAAAGAGACAACTTTATTAAAACAACGATATCTCAAAATTGCCTTATTTGCTTTAAACGATTCCGAATCTTTGTGAAACATGACATTTTGGTACACTTAATGCACTAATGAAAGTCCAAATTTGGATTTCGGGAAGTTTTGAAAACTTGAGTTTTAGCCATCGGTGCATAGTAGAAGACTTCAAACAGGAAAGAAACAACTTTATTAAAACAACGTTATCTCAAAATTGACTTATTTTCTTTTAACGATTCTGAATCTATGTGAAAGACGACATTTTGATACACGTAATACACTAATGAAAGTCCAAACTCGGATTTTCGGAAGTTTCTAAAGCTTGAGTTTTAGCCATGGGTGCATAGTAGAACACTTGAAACAAGAAACAGACCCCTTGATTTAAACAACGATATCTCTAAATTGACTTATTTGCTTTTGACGATTCAGAATCTATGTGAAAGACGACATTGTGATACGCTTAATGCACTAGTAGAAGTCCAAATTGAAATTTCGGGAAGTTTTTAAAACTTGCGTTTTAGCCATGGGTGGATAGTGTAACACTTGAAACAAGAAAGAGACAACTTGATTAAAACAACGATATCTAAAAATTGACTAATTTGCTTTTGACGATTCCGAATCTATGTGAAGGAAGAAATTTTGACACACTTAATGCACTAATAGAAGTCCAAATTTGGATTTCAAAAAGTTTTTTAAAACTTGAGTTTTAGCCATGGGTGCAGAGTAGAAGACTTCAAACAAGAAAGAGACGACTTTATTAAAACAACGATATCTCGAAATTGACAATTTTGCTTTTGACGATTCCGAATCTATGGGAAAGACGACATTTTGATACACTTAATGCACTAATAGAAGTCCAAATTGGGATTTCGGGAAGTTTTTAAAAGTTGAGTTTTATCGTTGGGTGCATAGTAGAAGACTTGAAAGAAGAAAGAGACAATTTTATTAAAACAATGATATCACAAAATTCACTTATTTGCTTTAGACGATTCCTAATCTTTGCGAAAGATGACATTTTGGTACACTTAACGCACTAATGAAAGTCCAAATTCAGATTTCATGATGTTTTGAAAACATGAGTTTTAGCCATGGTTGCATAGTAGAACACTAAGGAAAGAGACAATTTTATTAAAACAACGATATCTCAAAATTGACTTATTTGCTTTCAACGATTCTGAATCTATGTGAAAGACGACATTTTGATACACTTAATACACTAAGGAAAGACCAAACTCGGATTTCGGGAAGTTTTTAAAGCTTGAGTTTTACCCTTCGGTGCATAGTAGGAACAGTTGAAGTAAGAAAGAGACCCCTTGATTAAACCAACGATATCTCAAAATTGACTTTTTTGCTTTTGAAGATTCCGAATCTATGTGAAAGATAACATTTTGATGCACTTAATTCTCTAATAGAAGTCCAAATTAGGATTTCGGGAAGTTTTCAGAGCTTGAGTCTTAGTCATGGGTGCATAGTAGAACACTTGTAACAAGAAAGAGACCACTTGATTAAAACATCGATATCTCCAAATTGACTTATTTGTTTTTAACGTTTCTAAATCTATGTGGAAGAATACATTTTGATACACTTAATACACTAATGAAAGTCCAAACTCGGATTTTGGGAAGTTTTTAAAGCTTGAGTTTTAGCTATGGGTGCATAGTAGAACACTTGAAACAAGAAAGAGAGAACTTGATTAAAACAACGATATCTCAAAATTGACTTATTTGCATTTGATGATCCCGAATCAATGTGACATTTTGATACACTTACTGCACTAATAGAAGTCCAAATTATGATTTCGTGAAGTTTTTAAAGCTTGAGTTCTAGTCATGGGTGCATAGTAGAACACTTGAAACAAGAAAGAGACTACTTGATTAAAACAACGATATCTCTAAATTGATTTATTTGCTTTTAACGATTCTGAATCTATGTGAGAGACGACATTTTGATACACTTAATACACTAATCAAAGTCCAAACTCGAATTTTGGGAAGTTTTTAAAGCTTGAGATTTAGCCATGGGTGCATAGTAGAACACTTGAAACAAGAAAGAGACAAGTTGAGTAAAGCAACGATCTCTCAAAATTAACTAATTTGCTTTTGACGATTCCGAATCTATGTGAAAAACCACATTTTGATATACTTAATGCACTAATAGAAGTCCAAATTCGGATCTCGGGAAGTTTTTAAAACTTCAGTTTTAGCCATCGGTGCATTGTAGAACACTTGAAATAAGAAAGAGACAACTTGATTAAAACAACAATATCTCGAAATTGACTTATTTGCTTTTAGCGATTCCGAATCTATGTGAAAGACGACATTTTGATACACTTAATGCACTAATAGAAGTCCAAATTAGGATTTCGGGAAGTTTTCAAAACTTGAGTTTTAGTCATGGGTGCATTGTAGAACACTTGGAAAAAGAAAGAGACAACTTTATTAAAACAACGATATCTGAAAATTGTCTTATTTGCTTTAAACGATTCCGAATCTTTGCGAAAGATGACATTTTGGTACACTTAATGCACTAATGAAATCCCAAATTCGGATTTCGAGTAGTTTTGAAAACTTGAGTTTTAGCCAGGGGTACATAGTAGAACACTTGAAACAGGAAAGACACAATTTTATTATAACGACGATATCTCAAAATTGAATTATTTCCTTTTAACGATTCTGAATCTATGGGAAAGACGACATTTTGATACACTTAATAAACTAATGAAAGTCAAAACTCTGATTTTGGGAGGTTTTTAGAACTTGAGTTTTAGTCATGGGTGCATACTAGAGCACTTGGAAAAAGAAAGAGACAACTTTATTAAAACAACGATATCTCAAAATTGCCTTATTTGCTTTAAACGATTCCGAATCTTTGTGAAACATGACATTTTGGTACACTTAATGCACTAATGAAAGTCCAAATTTGGATTTCGGGAAGTTTTGAAAACTTGAGTTTTAGCCATCGGTGCATAGTAGAAGACTTCAAACAGGAAAGAAACAACTTTATTAAAACAACGTTATCTCAAAATTGACTTATTTTCTTTTAACGATTCTGAATCTATGTGAAAGACGACATTTTGATACACGTAATACACTAATGAAAGTCCAAACTCGGATTTTCGGAAGTTTCTAAAGCTTGAGTTTTAGCCATGGGTGCATAGTAGAACACTTGAAACAAGAAACAGACCCCTTGATTTAAACAACGATATCTCTAAATTGACTTATTTGCTTTTGACGATTCAGAATCTATGTGAAAGACGACATTGTGATACGCTTAATGCACTAGTAGAAGTCCAAATTGAAATTTCGGGAAGTTTTTAAAACTTGCGTTTTAGCCATGGGTGGATAGTGTAACACTTGAAACAAGAAAGAGACAACTTGATTAAAACAACGATATCTAAAAATTGACTAATTTGCTTTTGACGATTCCGAATCTATGTGAAGGAAGAAATTTTGACACACTTAATGCACTAATAGAAGTCCAAATTTGGATTTCGAAAAGTTTTTTAAAACTTGAGTTTTAGCCATGGGTGCAGAGTAGAAGACTTCAAACAAGAAAGAGACGACTTTATTAAAACAACGATATCTCGAAATTGACAATTTTGCTTTTGACGATTCCGAATCTATGGGAAAGACGACATTTTGATACACTTAATGCACTAATAGAAGTCCAAATTGGGATTTCGGGAAGTTTTTAAAAGTTGAGTTTTATCGTTGGGTGCATAGTAGAAGACTTGAAAGAAGAAAGAGACAATTTTATTAAAACAATGATATCACAAAATTCACTTATTTGCTTTAGACGATTCCTAATCTTTGCGAAAGATGACATTTTGGTACACTTAACGCACTAATGAAAGTCCAAATTCAGATTTCATGATGTTTTGAAAACATGAGTTTTAGCCATGGTTGCATAGTAGAACACTAAGGAAAGAGACAATTTTATTAAAACAACGATATCTCAAAATTGACTTATTTGCTTTCAACGATTCTGAATCTATGTGAAAGACGACATTTTGATACACTTAATACACTAAGGAAAGACCAAACTCGGATTTCGGGAAGTTTTTAAAGCTTGAGTTTTACCCTTCGGTGCATAGTAGGAACAGTTGAAGTAAGAAAGAGACCCCTTGATTAAACCAACGATATCTCAAAATTGACTTTTTTGCTTTTGAAGATTCCGAATCTATGTGAAAGATAACATTTTGATGCACTTAATTCTCTAATAGAAGTCCAAATTAGGATTTCGGGAAGTTTTCAGAGCTTGAGTCTTAGTCATGGGTGCATAGTAGAACACTTGTAACAAGAAAGAGACCACTTGATTAAAACATCGATATCTCCAAATTGACTTATTTGTTTTTAACGTTTCTAAATCTATGTGGAAGAATACATTTTGATACACTTAATACACTAATGAAAGTCCAAACTCGGATTTTGGGAAGTTTTTAAAGCTTGAGTTTTAGCTATGGGTGCATAGTAGAACACTTGAAACAAGAAAGAGAGAACTTGATTAAAACAACGATATCTCAAAATTGACTTATTTGCATTTGATGATCCCGAATCAATGTGACATTTTGATACACTTACTGCACTAATAGAAGTCCAAATTATGATTTCGTGAAGTTTTTAAAGCTTGAGTTCTAGTCATGGGTGCATAGTAGAACACTTGAAACAAGAAAGAGACTACTTGATTAAAACAACGATATCTCTAAATTGATTTATTTGCTTTTAACGATTCTGAATCTATGTGAGAGACGACATTTTGATACACTTAATACACTAATCAAAGTCCAAACTCGAATTTTGGGAAGTTTTTAAAGCTTGAGATTTAGCCATGGGTGCATAGTAGAACACTTGAAACAAGAAAGAGACAAGTTGAGTAAAGCAACGATCTCTCAAAATTAACTAATTTGCTTTTGACGATTCCGAATCTATGTGAAAAACCACATTTTGATATACTTAATGCACTAATAGAAGTCTAAATTCGGATCTCGGGAAGTTTTTAAAACTTCAGTTTTAGCCATCGGTGCATTGTAGAACACTTGAAATAAGAAAGAGACAACTTGATTAAAACAACAATATCTCGAAATTGACTTATTTGCTTTTAGCGATTCCGAATCTATGTGAAAGACGACATTTTGATACACTTAATGCACTAATAGAAGTCCAAATTAGGATTTCGGGAAGTTTTCAAAACTTGAGTTTTAGTCATGGGTGCATTGTAGAACACTTGGAAAAAGAAAGAGACAACTTTATTAAAACAACGATATCTGAAAATTGTCTTATTTGCTTTAAACGATTCCGAATCTTTGCGAAAGATGACATTTTGGTACACTTAATGCACTAATGAAATCCCAAATTCGGATTTCGAGTAGTTTTGAAAACTTGAGTTTTAGCCAGGGGTACATAGTAGAACACTTGAAACAGGAAAGACACAATTTTATTATAACGACGATATCTCAAAATTGAATTATTTCCTTTTAACGATTCTGAATCTATGGGAAAGACGACATTTTGATACACTTAATAAACTAATGAAAGTCAAAACTCTGATTTTGGGAGGTTTTTAGAACTTGAGTTTTAGTCATGGGTGCATACTAGAGCACTTGGAAAAAGAAAGAGACAACTTTATTAAAACAACGATATCTCAAAATTGCCTTATTTGCTTTAAACGATTCCGAATCTTTGTGAAACATGACATTTTGGTACACTTAATGCACTAATGAAAGTCCAAATTTGGATTTCGGGAAGTTTTGAAAACTTGAGTTTTAGCCATCGGTGCATAGTAGAAGACTTCAAACAGGAAAGAAACAACTTTATTAAAACAACGTTATCTCAAAATTGACTTATTTTCTTTTAACGATTCTGAATCTATGTGAAAGACGACATTTTGATACACGTAATACACTAATGAAAGTCCAAACTCGGATTTTCGGAAGTTTCTAAAGCTTGAGTTTTAGCCATGGGTGCATAGTAGAACACTTGAAACAAGAAACAGACCCCTTGATTTAAACAACGATATCTCTAAATTGACTTATTTGCTTTTGACGATTCAGAATCTATGTGAAAGACGACATTGTGATACGCTTAATGCACTAGTAGAAGTCCAAATTGAAATTTCGGGAAGTTTTTAAAACTTGCGTTTTAGCCATGGGTGGATACTGTAACACTTGAAACAAGAAAGAGACAACTTGATTAAAACAACGATATCTAAAAATTGACTAATTTGCTTTTGACGATTCCGAATCTATGTGAAGGAAGAAATTTTGACACACTTAATGCACTAATAGAAGTCCAAATTTGGATTTCGAAAAGTTTTTTAAAACTTGAGTTTTAGCCATGGGTGCAGAGTAGAAGACTTCAAACAAGAAAGAGACGACTTTATTAAAACAACGATATCTCGAAATTGACAATTTTGCTTTTGACGATTCCGAATCTATGGGAAAGACGACATTTTGATACACTTAATGCACTAATAGAAGTCCAAATTGGGATTTCGGGAAGTTTTTAAAAGTTGAGTTTTATCGTTGGGTGCATAGTAGAAGACTTGAAAGAAGAAAGAGACAATTTTATTAAAACAATGATATCACAAAATTCACTTATTTGCTTTAGACGATTCCTAATCTTTGCGAAAGATGACATTTTGGTACACTTAACGCACTAATGAAAGTCCAAATTCAGATTTCATGATGTTTTGAAAACATGAGTTTTAGCCATGGTTGCATAGTAGAACACTTGAAACAAGAAAGAGACAATTTTATTAAAACAACGATATCTCAAAATTGACTTATTTGCTTTCAACGATTCTGAATCTATGTGAAAGACGACATTTTGATACACTTAATACACTAAGGAAAGACCAAACTCGGATTTCGGGAAGTTTTTAAAGCTTGAGTTTTACCCTTCGGTGCATAGTAGGAACAGTTGAAGTAAGAAAGAGACCCCTTGATTAAACCAACGATATCTCAAAATTGACTTTTTTGCTTTTGAAGATTCCGAATCTATGTGAAAGATAACATTTTGATGCACTTAATTCTCTAATAGAAGTCCAAATTAGGATTTCGGGAAGTTTTCAGAGCTTGAGTCTTAGTCATGGGTGCATAGTAGAACACTTGTAACAAGAAAGAGACCACTTGATTAAAACATCGATATCTCCAAATTGACTTATTTGTTTTTAACGTTTCTAAATCTATGTGGAAGAATACATTTTGATACACTTAATACACTAATGAAAGTCCAAACTCGGATTTTGGGAAGTTTTTAAAGCTTGAGTTTTAGCTATGGGTGCATAGTAGAACACTTGAAACAAGAAAGAGAGAACTTGATTAAAACAACGATATCTCAAAATTGACTTATTTGCATTTGATGATCCCGAATCAATGTGACATTTTGATACACTTACTGCACTAATAGAAGTCCAAATTATGATTTCGTGAAGTTTTTAAAGCTTGAGTTCTAGTCATGGGTGCATAGTAGAACACTTGAAACAAGAAAGAGACTACTTGATTAAAACAACGATATCTCTAAATTGATTTATTTGCTTTTAACGATTCTGAATCTATGTGAGAGACGACATTTTGATACACTTAATACACTAATCAAAGTCCAAACTCGAATTTTGGGAAGTTTTTAAAGCTTGAGATTTAGCCATGGGTGCATAGTAGAACACTTGAAACAAGAAAGAGACAAGTTGAGTAAAGCAACGATCTCTCAAAATTAACTAATTTTCTTTTGACGATTCCGAATCTATGTGAAAAACCACATTTTGATATACTTAATGCACTAATAGAAGTCCAAATTCGGATCTCGGGAAGTTTTTAAAACTTCAGTTTTAGCCATCGGTGCATTGTAGAACACTTGAAATAAGAAAGAGACAACTTGATTAAAACAACAATATCTCGAAATTGACTTATTTGCTTTTAGCGATTCCGAATCTATGTGAAAGACGACATTTTGATACACTTAATGCACTAATAGAAGTCCAAATTAGGATTTCGGGAAGTTTTCAAAACTTGAGTTTTAGTCATGGGTGCATTGTAGAACACTTGGAAAAAGAAAGAGACAACTTTATTAAAACAACGATATCTGAAAATTGTCTTATTTGCTTTAAACGATTCCGAATCTTTGCGAAAGATGACATTTTGGTACACTTAATGCACTAATGAAATCCCAAATTCGGATTTCGAGTAGTTTTGAAAACTTGAGTTTTAGCCAGGGGTACATAGTAGAACACTTGAAACAGGAAAGACACAATTTTATTATAACGACGATATCTCAAAATTGAATTATTTCCTTTTAACGATTCTGAATCTATGGGAAAGACGACATTTTGATACACTTAATAAACTAATGAAAGTCAAAACTCTGATTTTGGGAGGTTTTTAGAACTTGAGTTTTAGTCATGGGTGCATACTAGAGCACTTGGAAAAAGAAAGAGACAACTTTATTAAAACAACGATATCTCAAAATTGCCTTATTTGCTTTAAACGATTCCGAATCTTTGTGAAACATGACATTTTGGTACACTTAATGCACTAATGAAAGTCCAAATTTGGATTTCGGGAAGTTTTGAAAACTTGAGTTTTAGCCATCGGTGCATAGTAGAAGACTTCAAACAGGAAAGAAACAACTTTATTAAAACAACGTTATCTCAAAATTGACTTATTTTCTTTTAACGATTCTGAATCTATGTGAAAGACGACATTTTGATACACGTAATACACTAATGAAAGTCCAAACTCGGATTTTCGGAAGTTTCTAAAGCTTGAGTTTTAGCCATGGGTGCATAGTAGAACACTTGAAACAAGAAACAGACCCCTTGATTTAAACAACGATATCTCTAAATTGACTTATTTGCTTTTGACGATTCAGAATCTATGTGAAAGACGACATTGTGATACGCTTAATGCACTAGTAGAAGTCCAAATTGAAATTTCGGGAAGTTTTTAAAACTTGCGTTTTAGCCATGGGTGGATAGTGTAACACTTGAAACAAGAAAGAGACAACTTGATTAAAACAACGATATCTAAAAATTGACTAATTTGCTTTTGACGATTCCGAATCTATGTGAAGGAAGAAATTTTGACACACTTAATGCACTAATAGAAGTCCAAATTTGGATTTCGAAAAGTTTTTTAAAACTTGAGTTTTAGCCATGGGTGCAGAGTAGAAGACTTCAAACAAGAAAGAGACGACTTTATTAAAACAACGATATCTCGAAATTGACAATTTTGCTTTTGACGATTCCGAATCTATGGGAAAGACGACATTTTGATACACTTAATGCACTAATAGAAGTCCAAATTGGGATTTCGGGAAGTTTTTAAAAGTTGAGTTTTATCGTTGGGTGCATAGTAGAAGACTTGAAAGAAGAAAGAGACAATTTTATTAAAACAATGATATCACAAAATTCACTTATTTGCTTTAGACGATTCCTAATCTTTGCGAAAGATGACATTTTGGTACACTTAACGCACTAATGAAAGTCCAAATTCAGATTTCATGATGTTTTGAAAACATGAGTTTTAGCCATGGTTGCATAGTAGAACACTTGAAACAAGAAAGAGACAATTTTATTAAAACAACGATATCTCAAAATTGACTTATTTGCTTTCAACGATTCTGAATCTATGTGAAAGACGACATTTTGATACACTTAATACACTAAGGAAAGACCAAACTCGGATTTCGGGAAGTTTTTAAAGCTTGAGTTTTACCCTTCGGTGCATAGTAGGAACAGTTGAAGTAAGAAAGAGACCCCTTGATTAAACCAACGATATCTCAAAATTGACTTTTTTGCTTTTGAAGATTCCGAATCTATGTGAAAGATAACATTTTGATGCACTTAATTCTCTAATAGAAGTCCAAATTAGGATTTCGGGAAGTTTTCAGAGCTTGAGTCTTAGTCATGGGTGCATAGTAGAACACTTGTAACAAGAAAGAGACCACTTGATTAAAACATCGATATCTCCAAATTGACTTATTTGTTTTTAACGTTTCTAAATCTATGTGGAAGAATACATTTTGATACACTTAATACACTAATGAAAGTCCAAACTCGGATTTTGGGAAGTTTTTAAAGCTTGAGTTTTAGCTATGGGTGCATAGTAGAACACTTGAAACAAGAAAGAGAGAACTTGATTAAAACAACGATATCTCAAAATTGACTTATTTGCATTTGATGATCCCGAATCAATGTGACATTTTGATACACTTACTGCACTAATAGAAGTCCAAATTATGATTTCGTGAAGTTTTTAAAGCTTGAGTTCTAGTCATGGGTGCATAGTAGAACACTTGAAACAAGAAAGAGACTACTTGATTAAAACAACGATATCTCTAAATTGATTTATTTGCTTTTAACGATTCTGAATCTATGTGAGAGACGACATTTTGATACACTTAATACACTAATCAAAGTCCAAACTCGAATTTTGGGAAGTTTTTAAAGCTTGAGATTTAGCCATGGGTGCATAGTAGAACACTTGAAACAAGAAAGAGACAAGTTGAGTAAAGCAACGATCTCTCAAAATTAACTAATTTGCTTTTGACGATTCCGAATCTATTTTTAAAACCACATTTTGATATACTTAATGCACTAATAGAAGTCCAAATTCGGATCTCGGGAAGTTTTTAAAACTTCAGTTTTAGCCATCGGTGCATTGTAGAACACTTGAAATAAGAAAGAGACAACTTGATTAAAACAACAATATCTCGAAATTGACTTATTTGCTTTTAGCGATTCCGAATCTATGTGAAAGACGACATTTTGATACACTTAATGCACTAATAGAAGTCCAAATTAGGATTTCGGGAAGTTTTCAAAACTTGAGTTTTAGTCATGGGTGCATTGTAGAACACTTGGAAAAAGAAAGAGACAACTTTATTAAAACAACGATATCTGAAAATTGTCTTATTTGCTTTAAACGATTCCGAATCTTTGCGAAAGATGACATTTTGGTACACTTAATGCACTAATGAAATCCCAAATTCGGATTTCGAGTAGTTTTGAAAACTTGAGTTTTAGCCAGGGGTACATAGTAGAACACTTGAAACAGGAAAGACACAATTTTATTATAACGACGATATCTCAAAATTGAATTATTTCCTTTTAACGATTCTGAATCTATGGGAAAGACGACATTTTGATACACTTAATAAACTAATGAAAGTCAAAACTCTGATTTTGGGAGGTTTTTAGAACTTGAGTTTTAGTCATGGGTGCATACTAGAGCACTTGGAAAAAGAAAGAGACAACTTTATTAAAACAACGATATCTCAAAATTGCCTTATTTGCTTTAAACGATTCCGAATCTTTGTGAAACATGACATTTTGGTACACTTAATGCACTAATGAAAGTCCAAATTTGGATTTCGGGAAGTTTTGAAAACTTGAGTTTTAGCCATCGGTGCATAGTAGAAGACTTCAAACAGGAAAGAAACAACTTTATTAAAACAACGTTATCTCAAAATTGACTTATTTTCTTTTAACGATTCTGAATCTATGTGAAAGACGACATTTTGATACACGTAATACACTAATGAAAGTCCAAACTCGGATTTTCGGAAGTTTCTAAAGCTTGAGTTTTAGCCATGGGTGCATAGTAGAACACTTGAAACAAGAAACAGACCCCTTGATTTAAACAACGATATCTCTAAATTGACTTATTTGCTTTTGACGATTCAGAATCTATGTGAAAGACGACATTGTGATACGCTTAATGCACTAGTAGAAGTCCAAATTGAAATTTCGGGAAGTTTTTAAAACTTGCGTTTTAGCCATGGGTGGATACTGTAACACTTGAAACAAGAAAGAGACAACTTGATTAAAACAACGATATCTAAAAATTGACTAATTTGCTTTTGACGATTCCGAATCTATGTGAAGGAAGAAATTTTGACACACTTAATGCACTAATAGAAGTCCAAATTTGGATTTCGAAAAGTTTTTTAAAACTTGAGTTTTAGCCATGGGTGCAGAGTAGAAGACTTCAAACAAGAAAGAGACGACTTTATTAAAACAACGATATCTCGAAATTGACAATTTTGCTTTTGACGATTCCGAATCTATGGGAAAGACGACATTTTGATACACTTAATGCACTAATAGAAGTCCAAATTGGGATTTCGGGAAGTTTTTAAAAGTTGAGTTTTATCGTTGGGTGCATAGTAGAAGACTTGAAAGAAGAAAGAGACAATTTTATTAAAACAATGATATCACAAAATTCACTTATTTGCTTTAGACGATTCCTAATCTTTGCGAAAGATGACATTTTGGTACACTTAACGCACTAATGAAAGTCCAAATTCAGATTTCATGATGTTTTGAAAACATGAGTTTTAGCCATGGTTGCATAGTAGAACACTTGAAACAAGAAAGAGACAATTTTATTAAAACAACGATATCTCAAAATTGACTTATTTGCTTTCAACGATTCTGAATCTATGTGAAAGACGACATTTTGATACACTTAATACACTAAGGAAAGACCAAACTCGGATTTCGGGAAGTTTTTAAAGCTTGAGTTTTACCCTTCGGTGCATAGTAGGAACAGTTGAAGTAAGAAAGAGACCCCTTGATTAAACCAACGATATCTCAAAATTGACTTTTTTGCTTTTGAAGATTCCGAATCTATGTGAAAGATAACATTTTGATGCACTTAATTCTCTAATAGAAGTCCAAATTAGGATTTCGGGAAGTTTTCAGAGCTTGAGTCTTAGTCATGGGTGCATAGTAGAACACTTGTAACAAGAAAGAGACCACTTGATTAAAACATCGATATCTCCAAATTGACTTATTTGTTTTTAACGTTTCTAAATCTATGTGGAAGAATACATTTTGATACACTTAATACACTAATGAAAGTCCAAACTCGGATTTTGGGAAGTTTTTAAAGCTTGAGTTTTAGCTATGGGTGCATAGTAGAACACTTGAAACAAGAAAGAGAGAACTTGATTAAAACAACGATATCTCAAAATTGACTTATTTGCATTTGATGATCCCGAATCAATGTGACATTTTGATACACTTACTGCACTAATAGAAGTCCAAATTATGATTTCGTGAAGTTTTTAAAGCTTGAGTTCTAGTCATGGGTGCATAGTAGAACACTTGAAACAAGAAAGAGACTACTTGATTAAAACAACGATATCTCTAAATTGATTTATTTGCTTTTAACGATTCTGAATCTATGTGAGAGACGACATTTTGATACACTTAATACACTAATCAAAGTCCAAACTCGAATTTTGGGAAGTTTTTAAAGCTTGAGATTTAGCCATGGGTGCATAGTAGAACACTTGAAACAAGAAAGAGACAAGTTGAGTAAAGCAACGATCTCTCAAAATTAACTAATTTTCTTTTGACGATTCCGAATCTATGTGAAAAACCACATTTTGATATACTTAATGCACTAATAGAAGTCCAAATTCGGATCTCGGGAAGTTTTTAAAACTTCAGTTTTAGCCATCGGTGCATTGTAGAACACTTGAAATAAGAAAGAGACAACTTGATTAAAACAACAATATCTCGAAATTGACTTATTTGCTTTTAGCGATTCCGAATCTATGTGAAAGACGACATTTTGATACACTTAATGCACTAATAGAAGTCCAAATTAGGATTTCGGGAAGTTTTCAAAACTTGAGTTTTAGTCATGGGTGCATTGTAGAACACTTGGAAAAAGAAAGAGACAACTTTATTAAAACAACGATATCTGAAAATTGTCTTATTTGCTTTAAACGATTCCGAATCTTTGCGAAAGATGACATTTTGGTACACTTAATGCACTAATGAAATCCCAAATTCGGATTTCGAGTAGTTTTGAAAACTTGAGTTTTAGCCAGGGGTACATAGTAGAACACTTGAAACAGGAAAGACACAATTTTATTATAACGACGATATCTCAAAATTGAATTATTTCCTTTTAACGATTCTGAATCTATGGGAAAGACGACATTTTGATACACTTAATAAACTAATGAAAGTCAAAACTCTGATTTTGGGAGGTTTTTAGAACTTGAGTTTTAGTCATGGGTGCATACTAGAGCACTTGGAAAAAGAAAGAGACAACTTTATTAAAACAACGATATCTCAAAATTGCCTTATTTGCTTTAAACGATTCCGAATCTTTGTGAAACATGACATTTTGGTACACTTAATGCACTAATGAAAGTCCAAATTTGGATTTCGGGAAGTTTTGAAAACTTGAGTTTTAGCCATCGGTGCATAGTAGAAGACTTCAAACAGGAAAGAAACAACTTTATTAAAACAACGTTATCTCAAAATTGACTTATTTTCTTTTAACGATTCTGAATCTATGTGAAAGACGACATTTTGATACACGTAATACACTAATGAAAGTCCAAACTCGGATTTTCGGAAGTTTCTAAAGCTTGAGTTTTAGCCATGGGTGCATAGTAGAACACTTGAAACAAGAAACAGACCCCTTGATTTAAACAACGATATCTCTAAATTGACTTATTTGCTTTTGACGATTCAGAATCTATGTGAAAGACGACATTGTGATACGCTTAATGCACTAGTAGAAGTCCAAATTGAAATTTCGGGAAGTTTTTAAAACTTGCGTTTTAGCCATGGGTGGATAGTGTAACACTTGAAACAAGAAAGAGACAACTTGATTAAAACAACGATATCTAAAAATTGACTAATTTGCTTTTGACGATTCCGAATCTATGTGAAGGAAGAAATTTTGACACACTTAATGCACTAATAGAAGTCCAAATTTGGATTTCAAAAAGTTTTTTAAAACTTGAGTTTTAGCCATGGGTGCAGAGTAGAAGACTTCAAACAAGAAAGAGACGACTTTATTAAAACAACGATATCTCGAAATTGACAATTTTGCTTTTGACGATTCCGAATCTATGGGAAAGACGACATTTTGATACACTTAATGCACTAATAGAAGTCCAAATTGGGATTTCGGGAAGTTTTTAAAAGTTGAGTTTTATCGTTGGGTGCATAGTAGAAGACTTGAAAGAAGAAAGAGACAATTTTATTAAAACAATGATATCACAAAATTCACTTATTTGCTTTAGACGATTCCTAATCTTTGCGAAAGATGACATTTTGGTACACTTAACGCACTAATGAAAGTCCAAATTCAGATTTCATGATGTTTTGAAAACATGAGTTTTAGCCATGGTTGCATAGTAGAACACTTGAAACAAGAAAGAGACAATTTTATTAAAACAACGATATCTCAAAATTGACTTATTTGCTTTCAACGATTCTGAATCTATGTGAAAGACGACATTTTGATACACTTAATACACTAAGGAAAGACCAAACTCGGATTTCGGGAAGTTTTTAAAGCTTGAGTTTTACCCTTCGGTGCATAGTAGGAACAGTTGAAGTAAGAAAGAGACCCCTTGATTAAACCAACGATATCTCAAAATTGACTTTTTTGCTTTTGAAGATTCCGAATCTATGTGAAAGATAACATTTTGATGCACTTAATTCTCTAATAGAAGTCCAAATTAGGATTTCGGGAAGTTTTCAGAGCTTGAGTCTTAGTCATGGGTGCATAGTAGAACACTTGTAACAAGAAAGAGACCACTTGATTAAAACATCGATATCTCCAAATTGACTTATTTGTTTTTAACGTTTCTAAATCTATGTGGAAGAATACATTTTGATACACTTAATACACTAATGAAAGTCCAAACTCGGATTTTGGGAAGTTTTTAAAGCTTGAGTTTTAGCTATGGGTGCATAGTAGAACACTTGAAACAAGAAAGAGAGAACTTGATTAAAACAACGATATCTCAAAATTGACTTATTTGCATTTGATGATCCCGAATCAATGTGACATTTTGATACACTTACTGCACTAATAGAAGTCCAAATTATGATTTCGTGAAGTTTTTAAAGCTTGAGTTCTAGTCATGGGTGCATAGTAGAACACTTGAAACAAGAAAGAGACTACTTGATTAAAACAACGATATCTCTAAATTGATTTATTTGCTTTTAACGATTCTGAATCTATGTGAGAGACGACATTTTGATACACTTAATACACTAATCAAAGTCCAAACTCGAATTTTGGGAAGTTTTTAAAGCTTGAGATTTAGCCATGGGTGCATAGTAGAACACTTGAAACAAGAAAGAGACAAGTTGAGTAAAGCAACGATCTCTCAAAATTAACTAATTTGCTTTTGACGATTCCGAATCTATTTTTAAAACCACATTTTGATATACTTAATGCACTAATAGAAGTCCAAATTCGGATCTCGGGAAGTTTTTAAAACTTCAGTTTTAGCCATCGGTGCATTGTAGAACACTTGAAATAAGAAAGAGACAACTTGATTAAAACAACAATATCTCGAAATTGACTTATTTGCTTTTAGCGATTCCGAATCTATGTGAAAGACGACATTTTGATACACTTAATGCACTAATAGAAGTCCAAATTAGGATTTCGGGAAGTTTTCAAAACTTGAGTTTTAGTCATGGGTGCATTGTAGAACACTTGGAAAAAGAAAGAGACAACTTTATTAAAACAACGATATCTGAAAATTGTCTTATTTGCTTTAAACGATTCCGAATCTTTGCGAAAGATGACATTTTGGTACACTTAATGCACTAATGAAATCCCAAATTCGGATTTCGAGTAGTTTTGAAAACTTGAGTTTTAGCCAGGGGTACATAGTAGAACACTTGAAACAGGAAAGACACAATTTTATTATAACGACGATATCTCAAAATTGAATTATTTCCTTTTAACGATTCTGAATCTATGGGAAAGACGACATTTTGATACACTTAATAAACTAATGAAAGTCAAAACTCTGATTTTGGGAGGTTTTTAGAACTTGAGTTTTAGTCATGGGTGCATACTAGAGCACTTGGAAAAAGAAAGAGACAACTTTATTAAAACAACGATATCTCAAAATTGCCTTATTTGCTTTAAACGATTCCGAATCTTTGTGAAACATGACATTTTGGTACACTTAATGCACTAATGAAAGTCCAAATTTGGATTTCGGGAAGTTTTGAAAACTTGAGTTTTAGCCATCGGTGCATAGTAGAAGACTTCAAACAGGAAAGAAACAACTTTATTAAAACAACGTTATCTCAAAATTGACTTATTTTCTTTTAACGATTCTGAATCTATGTGAAAGACGACATTTTGATACACGTAATACACTAATGAAAGTCCAAACTCGGATTTTCGGAAGTTTCTAAAGCTTGAGTTTTAGCCATGGGTGCATAGTAGAACACTTGAAACAAGAAACAGACCCCTTGATTTAAACAACGATATCTCTAAATTGACTTATTTGCTTTTGACGATTCAGAATCTATGTGAAAGACGACATTGTGATACGCTTAATGCACTAGTAGAAGTCCAAATTGAAATTTCGGGAAGTTTTTAAAACTTGCGTTTTAGCCATGGGTGGATACTGTAACACTTGAAACAAGAAAGAGACAACTTGATTAAAACAACGATATCTAAAAATTGACTAATTTGCTTTTGACGATTCCGAATCTATGTGAAGGAAGAAATTTTGACACACTTAATGCACTAATAGAAGTCCAAATTTGGATTTCGAAAAGTTTTTTAAAACTTGAGTTTTAGCCATGGGTGCAGAGTAGAAGACTTCAAACAAGAAAGAGACGACTTTATTAAAACAACGATATCTCGAAATTGACAATTTTGCTTTTGACGATTCCGAATCTATGGGAAAGACGACATTTTGATACACTTAATGCACTAATAGAAGTCCAAATTGGGATTTCGGGAAGTTTTTAAAAGTTGAGTTTTATCGTTGGGTGCATAGTAGAAGACTTGAAAGAAGAAAGAGACAATTTTATTAAAACAATGATATCACAAAATTCACTTATTTGCTTTAGACGATTCCTAATCTTTGCGAAAGATGACATTTTGGTACACTTAACGCACTAATGAAAGTCCAAATTCAGATTTCATGATGTTTTGAAAACATGAGTTTTAGCCATGGTTGCATAGTAGAACACTTGAAACAAGAAAGAGACAATTTTATTAAAACAACGATATCTCAAAATTGACTTATTTGCTTTCAACGATTCTGAATCTATGTGAAAGACGACATTTTGATACACTTAATACACTAAGGAAAGACCAAACTCGGATTTCGGGAAGTTTTTAAAGCTTGAGTTTTACCCTTCGGTGCATAGTAGGAACAGTTGAAGTAAGAAAGAGACCCCTTGATTAAACCAACGATATCTCAAAATTGACTTTTTTGCTTTTGAAGATTCCGAATCTATGTGAAAGATAACATTTTGATGCACTTAATTCTCTAATAGAAGTCCAAATTAGGATTTCGGGAAGTTTTCAGAGCTTGAGTCTTAGTCATGGGTGCATAGTAGAACACTTGTAACAAGAAAGAGACCACTTGATTAAAACATCGATATCTCCAAATTGACTTATTTGTTTTTAACGTTTCTAAATCTATGTGGAAGAATACATTTTGATACACTTAATACACTAATGAAAGTCCAAACTCGGATTTTGGGAAGTTTTTAAAGCTTGAGTTTTAGCTATGGGTGCATAGTAGAACACTTGAAACAAGAAAGAGAGAACTTGATTAAAACAACGATATCTCAAAATTGACTTATTTGCATTTGATGATCCCGAATCAATGTGACATTTTGATACACTTACTGCACTAATAGAAGTCCAAATTATGATTTCGTGAAGTTTTTAAAGCTTGAGTTCTAGTCATGGGTGCATAGTAGAACACTTGAAACAAGAAAGAGACTACTTGATTAAAACAACGATATCTCTAAATTGATTTATTTGCTTTTAACGATTCTGAATCTATGTGAGAGACGACATTTTGATACACTTAATACACTAATCAAAGTCCAAACTCGAATTTTGGGAAGTTTTTAAAGCTTGAGATTTAGCCATGGGTGCATAGTAGAACACTTGAAACAAGAAAGAGACAAGTTGAGTAAAGCAACGATCTCTCAAAATTAACTAATTTGCTTTTGACGATTCCGAATCTATTTTTAAAACCACATTTTGATATACTTAATGCACTAATAGAAGTCCAAATTCGGATCTCGGGAAGTTTTTAAAACTTCAGTTTTAGCCATCGGTGCATTGTAGAACACTTGAAATAAGAAAGAGACAACTTGATTAAAACAACAATATCTCGAAATTGACTTATTTGCTTTTAGCGATTCCGAATCTATGTGAAAGACGACATTTTGATACACTTAATGCACTAATAGAAGTCCAAATTAGGATTTCGGGAAGTTTTCAAAACTTGAGTTTTAGTCATGGGTGCATTGTAGAACACTTGGAAAAAGAAAGAGACAACTTTATTAAAACAACGATATCTGAAAATTGTCTTATTTGCTTTAAACGATTCCGAATCTTTGCGAAAGATGACATTTTGGTACACTTAATGCACTAATGAAATCCCAAATTCGGATTTCGAGTAGTTTTGAAAACTTGAGTTTTAGCCAGGGGTACATAGTAGAACACTTGAAACAGGAAAGACACAATTTTATTATAACGACGATATCTCAAAATTGAATTATTTCCTTTTAACGATTCTGAATCTATGGGAAAGACGACATTTTGATACACTTAATAAACTAATGAAAGTCAAAACTCTGATTTTGGGAGGTTTTTAGAACTTGAGTTTTAGTCATGGGTGCATACTAGAGCACTTGGAAAAAGAAAGAGACAACTTTATTAAAACAACGATATCTCAAAATTGCCTTATTTGCTTTAAACGATTCCGAATCTTTGTGAAACATGACATTTTGGTACACTTAATGCACTAATGAAAGTCCAAATTTGGATTTCGGGAAGTTTTGAAAACTTGAGTTTTAGCCATCGGTGCATAGTAGAAGACTTCAAACAGGAAAGAAACAACTTTATTAAAACAACGTTATCTCAAAATTGACTTATTTTCTTTTAACGATTCTGAATCTATGTGAAAGACGACATTTTGATACACGTAATACACTAATGAAAGTCCAAACTCGGATTTTCGGAAGTTTCTAAAGCTTGAGTTTTAGCCATGGGTGCATAGTAGAACACTTGAAACAAGAAACAGACCCCTTGATTTAAACAACGATATCTCTAAATTGACTTATTTGCTTTTGACGATTCAGAATCTATGTGAAAGACGACATTGTGATACGCTTAATGCACTAGTAGAAGTCCAAATTGAAATTTCGGGAAGTTTTTAAAACTTGCGTTTTAGCCATGGGTGGATAGTGTAACACTTGAAACAAGAAAGAGACAACTTGATTAAAACAACGATATCTAAAAATTGACTAATTTGCTTTTGACGATTCCGAATCTATGTGAAGGAAGAAATTTTGACACACTTAATGCACTAATAGAAGTCCAAATTTGGATTTCAAAAAGTTTTTTAAAACTTGAGTTTTAGCCATGGGTGCAGAGTAGAAGACTTCAAACAAGAAAGAGACGACTTTATTAAAACAACGATATCTCGAAATTGACAATTTTGCTTTTGACGATTCCGAATCTATGGGAAAGACGACATTTTGATACACTTAATGCACTAATAGAAGTCCAAATTGGGATTTCGGGAAGTTTTTAAAAGTTGAGTTTTATCGTTGGGTGCATAGTAGAAGACTTGAAAGAAGAAAGAGACAATTTTATTAAAACAATGATATCACAAAATTCACTTATTTGCTTTAGACGATTCCTAATCTTTGCGAAAGATGACATTTTGGTACACTTAACGCACTAATGAAAGTCCAAATTCAGATTTCATGATGTTTTGAAAACATGAGTTTTAGCCATGGTTGCATAGTAGAACACTTGAAACAAGAAAGAGACAATTTTATTAAAACAACGATATCTCAAAATTGACTTATTTGCTTTCAACGATTCTGAATCTATGTGAAAGACGACATTTTGATACACTTAATTCTCTAATAGATGTTCAAATTAGGATTTCGGGAAGCTTTCAAAGCTTGAGTTTTAGTCGTGGGTGCATAGTAGAACACTTGAAACAAGAAAGAGACCACTTGATTAAAACATCGATATTTCCAAATTGACTTATTTGCTTTTAACGATTATGAATCTATGTGGAAGAATACATTTTGATACACTTAATACACGAATGAAAGTCCAAACTCGGATTTTGGGAAGTTTGTACAGCTTGAGTTTTAGCCATGGGTGCATAGTGAAACAAGAAAGAGAGAACTTGATTAAAACAACGATATCTCAAAATTGACTTATTTGCTTTTGATGATCCTAAATCTATGTGAAAGACGACATTTTGATACACTTAATGCACTAATAGAAGTCCAAATTATGATTTCGGGAAGTTTTTAAAGCTTGAGTTTTAGTCATGGGTGCATAGTAGAACACTTGAAACAAGAAGGAGACCACTTGATTGAAACAACGATATCTCTAAATTGACTTATTTTCTTTTAACGATTCAGAATCTATGTGAAAGACGACATTTTGATACACTTAATACACTAATGAAAGTCCAAACTCGGATTGTGGGAAGTTTTAAAGCTTGAGTTTTAGCCATGGGTGCATAGTAGAACTCTTGAAACAAGAAAGAGACAAGTTGAGTAAAACAACGAGATCTCAAAATTGACTAATTTGCTTTTGACGATTCTGAATCTATGTTAAAGACCACATTTTGATATACTTAATGTACTAATAGAAGCCCAAATTCGGATCTCGGGAAGTTTATAAACTTGAGTTTTAGCCATCGGTGCAGTGTGGAACACTTGGAATAAGAAAGAGACAACTTTATTAAAACAACGATATCTCAAAATTGCCTTATTTGCTTTAAACGATTCCGAATCTTTGTGAAAGATGACATTTTGGTACACTTAATGCACTAATGAAAGTCCAAATTTGGATTTCGGGAAGTTTTGAAAACTTGAGTTTTAGCCATGGGTGCATAGTAGAAGACTTCAAACAGGAAAGAAACAACTTTATTAAAACAACGTTATCTCAAAATTGACTTATTTTCTTTTAACGATTCTGAATCTATGTGAAAGACGACATTTTGATACACGTAATACACTAATGGAAGTCCAAACTCGGATTTTGGGAAGTTTCTAAAGCTTGAGTTTTAGCCATGGGTGCATAGTAGAACACTTGAAACAAGAAACAGACCCCTTGATTTAAACAACGATATATCTAAATTGACTTATTTGCTTTTGACGATTCAGAATCTATGTGAAAGACGACATTTTGATACACTTAATGCACTAGTAGAATTCCAAATTGAAATTTCGGGAAGTTTTTAAAACTTGCGTTTTAGCCATGGGTGGATAGTATAACACTTGAAACAAGAAAGAAACAACTTGATTAAAACAACGATATCTAAAAATTGACTAATTTGCTTTTGACGATTCTGAATCTATGTGAAGGAAGAAATTTTGACACACTTAATGCACTAATAGAAGTCCTAATTTGGATTTCAAAAAGTTTTTAAAACTTGAGTTTTAACCATGGGTGCATAGTAGAAGACTTCAAACAAGAAAGAGACGACTTTATTAAAACAACGATATCTCGAAATTGACATTTTTGCTTTTGACGATTCCGAATCTATGGGAAAGACGACATTTTGATACACTTAATGCACTAATAGAAGTCCAAATTGGGATTTCGGGAAGTTTTTAAAACTTGAGTTTTATTGTTGGGTGCATGGTAGAAGACTTGAAAGAAGAAAGAGACAATTTTATTAAAACAATGATATCACAAAATTCACTTATTTGCTTTAGACGATTCCTAATCTTTGCGAAAGATGACATTTTGGTACACTTAACGCACTAATGAAAGTCCAAATTCGGATTTCATGATGTTTTGAAAACATGAGTTTTAGCCATGGCTGCATAGTAGAACACTTGAAACAAGAAAGAGACAATTTTATTAAAACAACGATATCTCAAAATTGACTTATTTGCTTTTAACGATTCTGAATCTATGTGAAAGACGACATTTTGATACACTTAATACACTAAGGAAAGACCAAACTCGGATTTCGGAAAGTTTTTAAAGCTTGAGTTTTACCCTTCGGTGCATAGTAGGAACACTTGAAGTAAGAAAGAGACCACTTGATTAAAGCAACGATATCTCAAAATTGACTTTTTTTCTTTTGAAGATTTCGAATCTATGTGAAAGATGACATTTTGATGCACTTAATTCTCTAATAGAAGTCCAAATTAGGATTTCGGGAAGTTTTCAGAGCTTGAGTCTTAGTCATGGGTGCATAGTAGAACACTTGAAACAAGAAAGAGACCACTTGATTAAAACATCGATATCTCCAAATTGACTTATTTGCTTTTAACGTTTCTAAATCTATGTGGAAGAATACATTTTGATACACTTAATACACTAATGAAAGTCCAAACTCGGATTTTGGGAAGTTTTTAAAGCTTGAGTTTTAGCTATGGGTGCATAGTAGAACACTTGAAACAAGAAATAGACGAGTTGAGTAAAGCAACGATCTCTCAAAATTAACTAATTTGCTTTTGACGATTCCAAATCTATGTGAAAAACCACATTTTGATATACTTAATGCACTAATAGAAGTCCAAATTCAGATCTCGGGAAGTTTTTAAAACTTCAGTTTTAGCCATCGGTGCATTGTAGAACACTTGAAATAAGAAAGAGACAACTCGATTAAAACAACAATATCTCGAAATTGACTTATTTGCTTTTAGCGATTCCGAATCTATGTGAAAGACGACATTTTGATACACTTAATGCACTAATAGAAGTCCAAATTAGGATTTCGGGAAGTTTTCAAAACTTGAGTTTTAGTCATGGGTGCATAGTAGAACACTTGGAAAAAGAAAGAGACAACTTTATTAAAACAACGATATCTGAAAATTGTCTTATTTGCTTTAAACGATTCCGAATCTTTGCGAAAGATGACATTTTGGTACACTTAATGCACTAATGAAATCCCAAATTCGGATTTCGTGTAGTTTTGAAAACTTGAGTTTTAGTCAGGGGTACATAGTAGAACACTTGAAACAGGAAAGACACAATTTTATTATAACAACGATATCTCAAAATTGAATTATTTCCTTTTAACGATTCTGAATCTATGTGAAAGACGACATTTTGATACACTTAATGCACTAATAGAAGTCCAAATTAGGATTTCGGGAAGTTTTCAAAACTTGAGTTTTAGTCATGGGTGCATAGTAGAACACTTGGAAAAAGAAAGAGACAACTTTATTAAAACAACGATATCTGAAAATTGTCTTATTTGCTTTAAACGATTCCGAATCTTTGCGAAAGATGACATTTTGGTACACTTAATGCACTAATGAAATCCCAAATTCGGATTTCGTGTAGTTTTGAAAACTTGAGTTTTAGTCAGGGGTACATAGTAGAACACTTGAAACAGGAAAGACACAATTTTATTATAACAACGATATCTCAAAATTGAATTATTTCCTTTTAACGATTCTGAATCTATGTGAAAGACGACATTTTGATACACTTAATAAACTAATGAAAGTCAAAACTCTGATTTTGGGAGGTTTTTACAGCTTGAGTTTTAGCCACGGGTGCATAGTAGAACACTTGAATCAAGATAGAGATAACTTGATCAAAACAACAATATCTCAAAATTGACTTATTCGCTTTTAACGATTCCAAATCTATGTGAAAGAGGATATTTTGATACACTTAATGCACTAATAGAAGTCCAATTTAGAATTTCGGGAAGTTTTTAAAACTTGCGTTTTAGCCATGGGTGCATAGTAGAACACTTGAAACGAGAAAGACACAACTTGATTAAAACAACAATATCTCAAAATTCACTAATTTGCTTTTCACGATTCCGAATCCATGTGAAAGACCACATTTTGATATACTTAATGCACTAATAGAAGTCCAAATTAGAATTTCGGGAAGTTTTGAAAACTTGAGTTTTAGCCATGGGTGCATAGTAGAACACTTGAAAAAAGAAAGAGACAACTTTATTAAACCTACGATATCTCAAACTTGACCTATTTGCTTTTCACGATTCAGAATCTATGTGAAAGACGACATTTTGATACACTTAATACACTAAGGAAAGACCAAACTCGGATTTTGGGAACTTTTTAAATCTTGAGTTTTAGCCTTCGGTGAACACTTGAAGTAAGAAAGAGACCGCTTCATTAAACCAACGATATCTCAAAATTGACTTTTTTTGCTTTAGAAGATTCTGAATCTATGTGAAAGACGACATTTTGATACACTTAATTCTCTAATAGATGTTCAAATTAGGATTTCGGGAAGCTTTCAAAGCTTGAGTTTTAGTCGTGGGTGCATAGTAGAACACTTGAAACAAGAAAGAGACCACTTGATTAAAACATCGATATTTCCAAATTGACTTATTTGCTTTTAACGATTATGAATCTATGTGGAAGAATACATTTTGATACACTTAATACACGAATGAAAGTCCAAACTCGGATTTTGGGAAGTTTGTACAGCTTGAGTTTTAGCCATGGGTGCATAGTGAAACAAGAAAGAGAGAACTTGATTAAAACAACGATATCTCAAAATTGACTTATTTGCTTTTGATGATCCTAAATCTATGTGAAAGACGACATTTTGATACACTTAATGCACTAATAGAAGTCCAAATTATGATTTCGGGAAGTTTTTAAAGCTTGAGTTTTAGTCATGGGTGCATAGTAGAACACTTGAAACAAGAAGGAGACCACTTGATTGAAACAACGATATCTCTAAATTGACTTATTTTCTTTTAACGATTCAGAATCTATGTGAAAGACGACATTTTGATACACTTAATACACTAATGAAAGTCCAAACTCGGATTGTGGGAAGTTTTAAAGCTTGAGTTTTAGCCATGGGTGCATAGTAGAACTCTTGAAACAAGAAAGAGACAAGTTGAGTAAAACAACGAGATCTCAAAATTGACTAATTTGCTTTTGACGATTCTGAATCTATGTTAAAGACCACATTTTGATATACTTAATGTACTAATAGAAGCCCAAATTCGGATCTCGGGAAGTTTATAAACTTGAGTTTTAGCCATCGGTGCAGTGTGGAACACTTGGAATAAGAAAGAGACAACTTTATTAAAACAACGATATCTCAAAATTGCCTTATTTGCTTTAAACGATTCCGAATCTTTGTGAAAGATGACATTTTGGTACACTTAATGCACTAATGAAAGTCCAAATTTGGATTTCGGGAAGTTTTGAAAACTTGAGTTTTAGCCATGGGTGCATAGTAGAAGACTTCAAACAGGAAAGAAACAACTTTATTAAAACAACGTTATCTCAAAATTGACTTATTTTCTTTTAACGATTCTGAATCTATGTGAAAGACGACATTTTGATACACGTAATACACTAATGGAAGTCCAAACTCGGATTTTGGGAAGTTTCTAAAGCTTGAGTTTTAGCCATGGGTGCATAGTAGAACACTTGAAACAAGAAACAGACCCCTTGATTTAAACAACGATATATCTAAATTGACTTATTTGCTTTTGACGATTCAGAATCTATGTGAAAGACGACATTTTGATACACTTAATGCACTAGTAGAATTCCAAATTGAAATTTCGGGAAGTTTTTAAAACTTGCGTTTTAGCCATGGGTGGATAGTATAACACTTGAAACAAGAAAGAGACAACTTGATTAAAACAACGATATCTAAAAATTGACTAATTTGCTTTTGACGATTCTGAATCTATGTGAAGGAAGAAATTTTGACACACTTAATGCACTAATAGAAGTCCTAATTTGGATTTCAAAAAGTTTTTAAAACTTGAGTTTTAACCATGGGTGCATAGTAGAAGACTTCAAACAAGAAAGAGACGACTTTATTAAAACAACGATATCTCGAAATTGACATTTTTGCTTTTGACGATTCCGAATCTATGGGAAAGACGACATTTTGATACACTTAATGCACTAATAGAAGTCCAAATTGGGATTTCGGGAAGTTTTTAAAACTTGAGTTTTATTGTTGGGTGCATGGTAGAAGACTTGAAAGAAGAAAGAGACAATTTTATTAAAACAATGATATCACAAAATTCACCTATTTGCTTTAGACGATTCCTAATCTTTGCGAAAGATGACATTTTGGTACACTTAACGCACTAATGAAAGTCCAAATTCGGATTTCATGATGTTTTGAAAACATGAGTTTTAGCCATGGCTGCATAGTAGAACACTTGAAACAAGAAAGAGACAATTTTATTAAAACAACGATATCTCAAAATTGACTTATTTGCTTTTAACGATTCTGAATCTATGTGAAAGACGACATTTTGATACACTTAATACACTAAGGAAAGACCAAACTCGGATTTCGGAAAGTTTTTAAAGCTTGAGTTTTACCCTTCGGTGCATAGTAGGAACACTTGAAGTAAGAAAGAGACCACTTGATTAAAGCAACGATATCTCAAAATTGACTTTTTTTCTTTTGAAGATTTCGAATCTATGTGAAAGATGACATTTTGATGCACTTAATTCTCTAATAGAAGTCCAAATTAGGATTTCGGGAAGTTTTCAGAGCTTGAGTCTTAGTCATGGGTGCATAGTAGAACACTTGAAACAAGAAAGAGACCACTTGATTAAAACATCGATATCTCCAAATTGACTTATTTGCTTTTAACGTTTCTAAATCTATGTGGAAGAATACATTTTGATACACTTAATACACTAATGAAAGTCCAAACTCGGATTTTGGGAAGTTTTTAAAGCTTGAGTTTTAGCTATGGGTGCATAGTAGAACACTTGAAACAAGAAATAGACGAGTTGAGTAAAGCAACGATCTCTCAAAATTAACTAATTTGCTTTTGACGATTCCAAATCTATGTGAAAAACCACATTTTGATATACTTAATGCACTAATAGAAGTCCAAATTCAGATCTCGGGAAGTTTTTAAAACTTCAGTTTTAGCCATCGGTGCATTGTAGAACACTTGAAATAAGAAAGAGACAACTCGATTAAAACAACAATATCTCGAAATTGACTTATTTGCTTTTAGCGATTCCGAATCTATGTGAAAGACGACATTTTGATACACTTAATGCACTAATAGAAGTCCAAATTAGGATTTCGGGAAGTTTTCAAAACTTGAGTTTTAGTCATGGGTGCATAGTAGAACACTTGGAAAAAGAAAGAGACAACTTTATTAAAACAACGATATCTGAAAATTGTCTTATTTGCTTTAAACGATTCCGAATCTTTGCGAAAGATGACATTTTGGTACACTTAATGCACTAATGAAATCCCAAATTCGGATTTCGTGTAGTTTTGAAAACTTGAGTTTTAGTCAGGGGTACATAGTAGAACACTTGAAACAGGAAAGACACAATTTTATTATAACAACGATATCTCAAAATTGAATTATTTCCTTTTAACGATTCTGAATCTATGTGAAAGACGACATTTTGATACACTTAATGCACTAATAGAAGTCCAAATTAGGATTTCGGGAAGTTTTCAAAACTTGAGTTTTAGTCATGGGTGCATAGTAGAACACTTGGAAAAAGAAAGAGACAACTTTATTAAAACAACGATATCTGAAAATTGTCTTATTTGCTTTAAACGATTCCGAATCTTTGCGAAAGATGACATTTTGGTACACTTAATGCACTAATGAAATCCCAAATTCGGATTTCGTGTAGTTTTGAAAACTTGAGTTTTAGTCAGGGGTACATAGTAGAACACTTGAAACAGGAAAGACACAATTTTATTATAACAACGATATCTCAAAATTGAATTATTTCCTTTTAACGATTCTGAATCTATGTGAAAGACGACATTTTGATACACTTAATAAACTAATGAAAGTCAAAACTCTGATTTTGGGAGGTTTTTACAGCTTGAGTTTTAGCCACGGGTGCATAGTAGAACACTTGAATCAAGATAGAGATAACTTGATCAAAACAACAATATCTCAAAATTGACTTATTCGCTTTTAACGATTCCAAATCTATGTGAAAGAGGATATTTTGATACACTTAATGCACTAATAGAAGTCCAATTTAGAATTTCGGGAAGTTTTTAAAACTTGCGTTTTAGCCATGGGTGCATAGTAGAACACTTGAAACGAGAAAGACACAACTTGATTAAAACAACAATATCTCAAAATTCACTAATTTGCTTTTCACGATTCCGAATCCATGTGAAAGACCACATTTTGATATACTTAATGCACTAATAGAAGTCCAAATTAGAATTTCGGGAAGTTTTGAAAACTTGAGTTTTAGCCATGGGTGCATAGTAGAACACTTGAAAAAAGAAAGAGACAACTTTATTAAACCTACGATATCTCAAACTTGACCTATTTGCTTTTCACGATTCAGAATCTATGTGAAAGACGACATTTTGATACACTTAATACACTAAGGAAAGACCAAACTCGGATTTTGGGAACTTTTTAAATCTTGAGTTTTAGCCTTCGGTGAACACTTGAAGTAAGAAAGAGACCGCTTCATTAAACCAACGATATCTCAAAATTGACTTTTTTTGCTTTAGAAGATTCTGAATCTATGTGAAAGACGACATTTTGATACACTTAATTCTCTAATAGATGTTCAAATTAGGATTTCGGGAAGCTTTCAAAGCTTGAGTTTTAGTCGTGGGTGCATAGTAGAACACTTGAAACAAGAAAGAGACCACTTGATTAAAACATCGATATTTCCAAATTGACTTATTTGCTTTTAACGATTATGAATCTATGTGGAAGAATACATTTTGATACACTTAATACACGAATGAAAGTCCAAACTCGGATTTTGGGAAGTTTGTACAGCTTGAGTTTTAGCCATGGGTGCATAGTGAAACAAGAAAGAGAGAACTTGATTAAAACAACGATATCTCAAAATTGACTTATTTGCATTTGATGATCCCGAATCAATGTGACATTTTGATACACTTACTGCACTAATAGAAGTCCAAATTATGATTTCGTGAAGTTTTTAAAGCTTGAGTTCTAGTCATGGGTGCATAGTAGAACACTTGAAACAAGAAAGAGACTACTTGATTAAAACAACGATATCTCTAAATTGACTTATTTGCTTTTAACGATTCTGAATCTATGTGAGAGACGACATTTTGATACACTTAATACACTAATCAAAGTCCAAACTCGAATTTTGGGAAGTTTTTAAAGCTTGAGATTTAGCCATGGGTGCATAGTAGAACACTTGAAACAAGAAAGAGACAAGTTGAGTAAAGCAACGATCTCTCAAAATTAACTAATTTGCTTTTGACGATTCCGAATCTATGTGAAAAACTACATTTTGATATACTTAATGCACTAATAGAAGTCCAAATTCGGATCTCGGGAAGTTTTTAAAACTTCAGTTTTAGCCATCGGTGCATTGTAGAACACTTGAAAAAAGAAAGCGACAACTTGATTAAAACAACAATATCTCGAAATTGACTTATTTTCTTTTAGCGATTCCGAATCTATGTGAAAGACGACATTTTGATACACTTAATGCACTAATAGAAGTCCAAATTAGGATTTTGGGAAGTTTTCAAAACTTGAGTTTTAGTCATGGGTGCATAGTAGAACACTTGGAAAAGGAAAGAGACAACTTTATTAAAACAACGATATCTGAAAATTGTCTTATTTGCTTTAAACGATTCCAAATCTTTGCGAAAGATGACATTTTGGTACACTTAATGCCCTAATGAAATCCCAAATTCGGATTTCGAGTAGTTTTGAAAACTTGAGTTTTAGCCAGGGGTATATAGTAGAACATTTGAAACAGGAAAGACACAATTTTATTATAACAACGATATCTCAAAATTGAATTATTTCCTTTTAACGATTCTGAATCTATGTGAAAGACGACATTTTGATACACTTAATAAACTAATGAAAGTCAAAACTCTGATTTTGGGAGGTTTTTACAGCTTGAGTTTTAGCCACGGGTGCATAGTAGAACACTTGAATCAAGATAGAGATAACTTGATCAAAACAACAATATCTCAAAATTGACTTATTCGCTTTTAACGATTCCAAATCTATGTGAAAGACGATATTTTGATACACTTAATGCACTAATAGAAGTCAAATCTAGAATTTCGGGAAGTTTTTAAAACTTGCGTTTTAGCCATGGGTGCATAGTAGAACACTTGAAACGAGAAAGACACAACTTGATTAAAACAACAATATCTCAAAATTCACTAATTTGCTTTTCACGATTCCGAATCCATGTGAAAGACCACATTTTGATATACTTAATGCACTAATAGAAGTCCAAATTAGAATTTCGGGAAGTTTTGAAAACTTGAGTTTTAGCCATGGGTGCATAGTAGAACACTTGAAAAAAGAGACAACTTTATTAAACCTACGATATCTCAAACTTGACCTATTTGCTTTTCACGATTCCGAATCTATGTGAAAGACGACATTTTGATACACTTAATGCACTAATAGAAGTCCAAATTAGGATTTCGGGAAGTTTTCAAAACTTGAGTTTTAGTCATGGGTGCATAGTAGAACACTTGGAAAAAGAAAGAGACAACTTTATTAAAACAACGATATCTGAAAATTGTCTTATTTGCTTTAAACGATTCCGAATCTTTGCGAAAGATGACATTTTGGTACACTTAATGCACTAATGAAATCCCAAATTCGGATTTCGTGTAGTTTTGAAAACTTGAGTTTTAGTCAGGGGTACATAGTAGAACACTTGAAACAGGAAAGACACAATTTTATTATAACAACGATATCTCAAAATTGAATTATTTCCTTTTAACGATTCTGAATCTATGTGAAAGACGACATTTTGATACACTTAATGCACTAATAGAAGTCCAAATTAGGATTTCGGGAAGTTTTCAAAACTTGAGTTTTAGTCATGGGTGCATAGTAGAACACTTGGAAAAAGAAAGAGACAACTTTATTAAAACAACGATATCTGAAAATTGTCTTATTTGCTTTAAACGATTCCGAATCTTTGCGAAAGATGACATTTTGGTACACTTAATGCACTAATGAAATCCCAAATTCGGATTTCGTGTAGTTTTGAAAACTTGAGTTTTAGTCAGGGGTACATAGTAGAACACTTGAAACAGGAAAGACACAATTTTATTATAACAACGATATCTCAAAATTGAATTATTTCCTTTTAACGATTCTGAATCTATGTGAAAGACGACATTTTGATACACTTAATAAACTAATGAAAGTCAAAACTCTGATTTTGGGAGGTTTTTACAGCTTGAGTTTTAGCCACGGGTGCATAGTAGAACACTTGAATCAAGATAGAGATAACTTGATCAAAACAACAATATCTCAAAATTGACTTATTCGCTTTTAACGATTCCAAATCTATGTGAAAGAGGATATTTTGATACACTTAATGCACTAATAGAAGTCCAATTTAGAATTTCGGGAAGTTTTTAAAACTTGCGTTTTAGCCATGGGTGCATAGTAGAACACTTGAAACGAGAAAGACACAACTTGATTAAAACAACAATATCTCAAAATTCACTAATTTGCTTTTCACGATTCCGAATCCATGTGAAAGACCACATTTTGATATACTTAATGCACTAATAGAAGTCCAAATTAGAATTTCGGGAAGTTTTGAAAACTTGAGTTTTAGCCATGGGTGCATAGTAGAACACTTGAAAAAAGAAAGAGACAACTTTATTAAACCTACGATATCTCAAACTTGACCTATTTGCTTTTCACGATTCAGAATCTATGTGAAAGACGACATTTTGATACACTTAATACACTAAGGAAAGACCAAACTCGGATTTTGGGAACTTTTTAAATCTTGAGTTTTAGCCTTCGGTGAACACTTGAAGTAAGAAAGAGACCGCTTCATTAAACCAACGATATCTCAAAATTGACTTTTTTTGCTTTAGAAGATTCTGAATCTATGTGAAAGACGACATTTTGATACACTTAATTCTCTAATAGATGTTCAAATTAGGATTTCGGGAAGCTTTCAAAGCTTGAGTTTTAGTCGTGGGTGCATAGTAGAACACTTGAAACAAGAAAGAGACCACTTGATTAAAACATCGATATTTCCAAATTGACTTATTTGCTTTTAACGATTATGAATCTATGTGGAAGAATACATTTTGATACACTTAATACACGAATGAAAGTCCAAACTCGGATTTTGGGAAGTTTGTACAGCTTGAGTTTTAGCCATGGGTGCATAGTGAAACAAGAAAGAGAGAACTTGATTAAAACAACGATATCTCAAAATTGACTTATTTGCTTTTGATGATCCTAAATCTATGTGAAAGACGACATTTTGATACACTTAATGCACTAATAGAAGTCCAAATTATGATTTCGGGAAGTTTTTAAAGCTTGAGTTTTAGTCATGGGTGCATAGTAGAACACTTGAAACAAGAAGGAGACCACTTGATTGAAACAACGATATCTCTAAATTGACTTATTTTCTTTTAACGATTCAGAATCTATGTGAAAGACGACATTTTGATACACTTAATACACTAATGAAAGTCCAAACTCGGATTGTGGGAAGTTTTAAAGCTTGAGTTTTAGCCATGGGTGCATAGTAGAACTCTTGAAACAAGAAAGAGACAAGTTGAGTAAAACAACGAGATCTCAAAATTGACTAATTTGCTTTTGACGATTCTGAATCTATGTTAAAGACCACATTTTGATATACTTAATGTACTAATAGAAGCCCAAATTCGGATCTCGGGAAGTTTATAAACTTGAGTTTTAGCCATCGGTGCAGTGTGGAACACTTGGAATAAGAAAGAGACAACTTTATTAAAACAACGATATCTCAAAATTGCCTTATTTGCTTTAAACGATTCCGAATCTTTGTGAAAGATGACATTTTGGTACACTTAATGCACTAATGAAAGTCCAAATTTGGATTTCGGGAAGTTTTGAAAACTTGAGTTTTAGCCATGGGTGCATAGTAGAAGACTTCAAACAGGAAAGAAACAACTTTATTAAAACAACGTTATCTCAAAATTGACTTATTTTCTTTTAACGATTCTGAATCTATGTGAAAGACGACATTTTGATACACGTAATACACTAATGGAAGTCCAAACTCGGATTTTGGGAAGTTTCTAAAGCTTGAGTTTTAGCCATGGGTGCATAGTAGAACACTTGAAACAAGAAACAGACCCCTTGATTTAAACAACGATATATCTAAATTGACTTATTTGCTTTTGACGATTCAGAATCTATGTGAAAGACGACATTTTGATACACTTAATGCACTAGTAGAATTCCAAATTGAAATTTCGGGAAGTTTTTAAAACTTGCGTTTTAGCCATGGGTGGATAGTATAACACTTGAAACAAGAAAGAGACAACTTGATTAAAACAACGATATCTAAAAATTGACTAATTTGCTTTTGACGATTCTGAATCTATGTGAAGGAAGAAATTTTGACACACTTAATGCACTAATAGAAGTCCTAATTTGGATTTCAAAAAGTTTTTAAAACTTGAGTTTTAACCATGGGTGCATAGTAGAAGACTTCAAACAAGAAAGAGACGACTTTATTAAAACAACGATATCTCGAAATTGACATTTTTGCTTTTGACGATTCCGAATCTATGGGAAAGACGACATTTTGATACACTTAATGCACTAATAGAAGTCCAAATTGGGATTTCGGGAAGTTTTTAAAACTTGAGTTTTATTGTTGGGTGCATGGTAGAAGACTTGAAAGAAGAAAGAGACAATTTTATTAAAACAATGATATCACAAAATTCACTTATTTGCTTTAGACGATTCCTAATCTTTGCGAAAGATGACATTTTGGTACACTTAACGCACTAATGAAAGTCCAAATTCGGATTTCATGATGTTTTGAAAACATGAGTTTTAGCCATGGCTGCATAGTAGAACACTTGAAACAAGAAAGAGACAATTTTATTAAAACAACGATATCTCAAAATTGACTTATTTGCTTTTAACGATTCTGAATCTATGTGAAAGACGACATTTTGATACACTTAATACACTAAGGAAAGACCAAACTCGGATTTCGGAAAGTTTTTAAAGCTTGAGTTTTACCCTTCGGTGCATAGTAGGAACACTTGAAGTAAGAAAGAGACCACTTGATTAAAGCAACGATATCTCAAAATTGACTTTTTTTCTTTTGAAGATTTCGAATCTATGTGAAAGATGACATTTTGATGCACTTAATTCTCTAATAGAAGTCCAAATTAGGATTTCGGGAAGTTTTCAGAGCTTGAGTCTTAGTCATGGGTGCATAGTAGAACACTTGAAACAAGAAAGAGACCACTTGATTAAAACATCGATATCTCCAAATTGACTTATTTGCTTTTAACGTTTCTAAATCTATGTGGAAGAATACATTTTGATACACTTAATACACTAATGAAAGTCCAAACTCGGATTTTGGGAAGTTTTTAAAGCTTGAGTTTTAGCTATGGGTGCATAGTAGAACACTTGAAACAAGAAATAGACGAGTTGAGTAAAGCAACGATCTCTCAAAATTAACTAATTTGCTTTTGACGATTCCAAATCTATGTGAAAAACCACATTTTGATATACTTAATGCACTAATAGAAGTCCAAATTCAGATCTCGGGAAGTTTTTAAAACTTCAGTTTTAGCCATCGGTGCATTGTAGAACACTTGAAATAAGAAAGAGACAACTCGATTAAAACAACAATATCTCGAAATTGACTTATTTGCTTTTAGCGATTCCGAATCTATGTGAAAGACGACATTTTGATACACTTAATGCACTAATAGAAGTCCAAATTAGGATTTCGGGAAGTTTTCAAAACTTGAGTTTTAGTCATGGGTGCATAGTAGAACACTTGGAAAAAGAAAGAGACAACTTTATTAAAACAACGATATCTGAAAATTGTCTTATTTGCTTTAAACGATTCCGAATCTTTGCGAAAGATGACATTTTGGTACACTTAATGCACTAATGAAATCCCAAATTCGGATTTCGTGTAGTTTTGAAAACTTGAGTTTTAGTCAGGGGTACATAGTAGAACACTTGAAACAGGAAAGACACAATTTTATTATAACAACGATATCTCAAAATTGAATTATTTCCTTTTAACGATTCTGAATCTATGTGAAAGACGACATTTTGATACACTTAATGCACTAATAGAAGTCCAAATTAGGATTTCGGGAAGTTTTCAAAACTTGAGTTTTAGTCATGGGTGCATAGTAGAACACTTGGAAAAAGAAAGAGACAACTTTATTAAAACAACGATATCTGAAAATTGTCTTATTTGCTTTAAACGATTCCGAATCTTTGCGAAAGATGACATTTTGGTACACTTAATGCACTAATGAAATCCCAAATTCGGATTTCGTGTAGTTTTGAAAACTTGAGTTTTAGTCAGGGGTACATAGTAGAACACTTGAAACAGGAAAGACACAATTTTATTATAACAACGATATCTCAAAATTGAATTATTTCCTTTTAACGATTCTGAATCTATGTGAAAGACGACATTTTGATACACTTAATAAACTAATGAAAGTCAAAACTCTGATTTTGGGAGGTTTTTACAGCTTGAGTTTTAGCCACGGGTGCATAGTAGAACACTTGAATCAAGATAGAGATAACTTGATCAAAACAACAATATCTCAAAATTGACTTATTCGCTTTTAACGATTCCAAATCTATGTGAAAGAGGATATTTTGATACACTTAATGCACTAATAGAAGTCCAATTTAGAATTTCGGGAAGTTTTTAAAACTTGCGTTTTAGCCATGGGTGCATAGTAGAACACTTGAAACGAGAAAGACACAACTTGATTAAAACAACAATATCTCAAAATTCACTAATTTGCTTTTCACGATTCCGAATCCATGTGAAAGACCACATTTTGATATACTTAATGCACTAATAGAAGTCCAAATTAGAATTTCGGGAAGTTTTGAAAACTTGAGTTTTAGCCATGGGTGCATAGTAGAACACTTGAAAAAAGAAAGAGACAACTTTATTAAACCTACGATATCTCAAACTTGACCTATTTGCTTTTCACGATTCAGAATCTATGTGAAAGACGACATTTTGATACACTTAATACACTAAGGAAAGACCAAACTCGGATTTTGGGAACTTTTTAAATCTTGAGTTTTAGCCTTCGGTGAACACTTGAAGTAAGAAAGAGACCGCTTCATTAAACCAACGATATCTCAAAATTGACTTTTTTTGCTTTAGAAGATTCTGAATCTATGTGAAAGACGACATTTTGATACACTTAATTCTCTAATAGATGTTCAAATTAGGATTTCGGGAAGCTTTCAAAGCTTGAGTTTTAGTCGTGGGTGCATAGTAGAACACTTGAAACAAGAAAGAGACCACTTGATTAAAACATCGATATTTCCAAATTGACTTATTTGCTTTTAACGATTATGAATCTATGTGGAAGAATACATTTTGATACACTTAATACACGAATGAAAGTCCAAACTCGGATTTTGGGAAGTTTGTACAGCTTGAGTTTTAGCCATGGGTGCATAGTGAAACAAGAAAGAGAGAACTTGATTAAAACAACGATATCTCAAAATTGACTTATTTGCATTTGATGATCCCGAATCAATGTGACATTTTGATACACTTACTGCACTAATAGAAGTCCAAATTATGATTTCGTGAAGTTTTTAAAGCTTGAGTTCTAGTCATGGGTGCATAGTAGAACACTTGAAACAAGAAAGAGACTACTTGATTAAAACAACGATATCTCTAAATTGACTTATTTGCTTTTAACGATTCTGAATCTATGTGAGAGACGACATTTTGATACACTTAATACACTAATCAAAGTCCAAACTCGAATTTTGGGAAGTTTTTAAAGCTTGAGATTTAGCCATGGGTGCATAGTAGAACACTTGAAACAAGAAAGAGACAAGTTGAGTAAAGCAACGATCTCTCAAAATTAACTAATTTGCTTTTGACGATTCCGAATCTATGTGAAAAACTACATTTTGATATACTTAATGCACTAATAGAAGTCCAAATTCGGATCTCGGGAAGTTTTTAAAACTTCAGTTTTAGCCATCGGTGCATTGTAGAACACTTGAAAAAAGAAAGCGACAACTTGATTAAAACAACAATATCTCGAAATTGACTTATTTTCTTTTAGCGATTCCGAATCTATGTGAAAGACGACATTTTGATACACTTAATGCACTAATAGAAGTCCAAATTAGGATTTTGGGAAGTTTTCAAAACTTGAGTTTTAGTCATGGGTGCATAGTAGAACACTTGGAAAAGGAAAGAGACAACTTTATTAAAACAACGATATCTGAAAATTGTCTTATTTGCTTTAAACGATTCCAAATCTTTGCGAAAGATGACATTTTGGTACACTTAATGCCCTAATGAAATCCCAAATTCGGATTTCGAGTAGTTTTGAAAACTTGAGTTTTAGCCAGGGGTATATAGTAGAACATTTGAAACAGGAAAGACACAATTTTATTATAACAACGATATCTCAAAATTGAATTATTTCCTTTTAACGATTCTGAATCTATGTGAAAGACGACATTTTGATACACTTAATAAACTAATGAAAGTCAAAACTCTGATTTTGGGAGGTTTTTACAGCTTGAGTTTTAGCCACGGGTGCATAGTAGAACACTTGAATCAAGATAGAGATAACTTGATCAAAACAACAATATCTCAAAATTGACTTATTCGCTTTTAACGATTCCAAATCTATGTGAAAGACGATATTTTGATACACTTAATGCACTAATAGAAGTCAAATCTAGAATTTCGGGAAGTTTTTAAAACTTGCGTTTTAGCCATGGGTGCATAGTAGAACACTTGAAACGAGAAAGACACAACTTGATTAAAACAACAATATCTCAAAATTCACTAATTTGCTTTTCACGATTCCGAATCCATGTGAAAGACCACATTTTGATATACTTAATGCACTAATAGAAGTCCAAATTAGAATTTCGGGAAGTTTTGAAAACTTGAGTTTTAGCCATGGGTGCATAGTAGAACACTTGAAAAAAGAGACAACTTTATTAAACCTACGATATCTCAAACTTGACCTATTTGCTTTTCACGATTCCGAATCTATGTGAAAGACGACATTTTGATACACTTAATGCACTAATAGAAGTCCAAATTAGGATTTCGGGAAGTTTTCAAAACTTGAGTTTTAGTCATGGGTGCATAGTAGAACACTTGGAAAAAGAAAGAGACAACTTTATTAAAACAACGATATCTGAAAATTGTCTTATTTGCTTTAAACGATTCCGAATCTTTGCGAAAGATGACATTTTGGTACACTTAATGCACTAATGAAATCCCAAATTCGGATTTCGTGTAGTTTTGAAAACTTGAGTTTTAGTCAGGGGTACATAGTAGAACACTTGAAACAGGAAAGACACAATTTTATTATAACAACGATATCTCAAAATTGAATTATTTCCTTTTAACGATTCTGAATCTATGTGAAAGACGACATTTTGATACACTTAATGCACTAATAGAAGTCCAAATTAGGATTTCGGGAAGTTTTCAAAACTTGAGTTTTAGTCATGGGTGCATAGTAGAACACTTGGAAAAAGAAAGAGACAACTTTATTAAAACAACGATATCTGAAAATTGTCTTATTTGCTTTAAACGATTCCGAATCTTTGCGAAAGATGACATTTTGGTACACTTAATGCACTAATGAAATCCCAAATTCGGATTTCGTGTAGTTTTGAAAACTTGAGTTTTAGTCAGGGGTACATAGTAGAACACTTGAAACAGGAAAGACACAATTTTATTATAACAACGATATCTCAAAATTGAATTATTTCCTTTTAACGATTCTGAATCTATGTGAAAGACGACATTTTGATACACTTAATAAACTAATGAAAGTCAAAACTCTGATTTTGGGAGGTTTTTACAGCTTGAGTTTTAGCCACGGGTGCATAGTAGAACACTTGAATCAAGATAGAGATAACTTGATCAAAACAACAATATCTCAAAATTGACTTATTCGCTTTTAACGATTCCAAATCTATGTGAAAGAGGATATTTTGATACACTTAATGCACTAATAGAAGTCCAATTTAGAATTTCGGGAAGTTTTTAAAACTTGCGTTTTAGCCATGGGTGCATAGTAGAACACTTGAAACGAGAAAGACACAACTTGATTAAAACAACAATATCTCAAAATTCACTAATTTGCTTTTCACGATTCCGAATCCATGTGAAAGACCACATTTTGATATACTTAATGCACTAATAGAAGTCCAAATTAGAATTTCGGGAAGTTTTGAAAACTTGAGTTTTAGCCATGGGTGCATAGTAGAACACTTGAAAAAAGAAAGAGACAACTTTATTAAACCTACGATATCTCAAACTTGACCTATTTGCTTTTCACGATTCAGAATCTATGTGAAAGACGACATTTTGATACACTTAATACACTAAGGAAAGACCAAACTCGGATTTTGGGAACTTTTTAAATCTTGAGTTTTAGCCTTCGGTGAACACTTGAAGTAAGAAAGAGACCGCTTCATTAAACCAACGATATCTCAAAATTGACTTTTTTTGCTTTAGAAGATTCTGAATCTATGTGAAAGACGACATTTTGATACACTTAATTCTCTAATAGATGTTCAAATTAGGATTTCGGGAAGCTTTCAAAGCTTGAGTTTTAGTCGTGGGTGCATAGTAGAACACTTGAAACAAGAAAGAGACCACTTGATTAAAACATCGATATTTCCAAATTGACTTATTTGCTTTTAACGATTATGAATCTATGTGGAAGAATACATTTTGATACACTTAATACACGAATGAAAGTCCAAACTCGGATTTTGGGAAGTTTGTACAGCTTGAGTTTTAGCCATGGGTGCATAGTGAAACAAGAAAGAGAGAACTTGATTAAAACAACGATATCTCAAAATTGACTTATTTGCTTTTGATGATCCTAAATCTATGTGAAAGACGACATTTTGATACACTTAATGCACTAATAGAAGTCCAAATTATGATTTCGGGAAGTTTTTAAAGCTTGAGTTTTAGTCATGGGTGCATAGTAGAACACTTGAAACAAGAAGGAGACCACTTGATTGAAACAACGATATCTCTAAATTGACTTATTTTCTTTTAACGATTCAGAATCTATGTGAAAGACGACATTTTGATACACTTAATACACTAATGAAAGTCCAAACTCGGATTGTGGGAAGTTTTAAAGCTTGAGTTTTAGCCATGGGTGCATAGTAGAACTCTTGAAACAAGAAAGAGACAAGTTGAGTAAAACAACGAGATCTCAAAATTGACTAATTTGCTTTTGACGATTCTGAATCTATGTTAAAGACCACATTTTGATATACTTAATGTACTAATAGAAGCCCAAATTCGGATCTCGGGAAGTTTATAAACTTGAGTTTTAGCCATCGGTGCAGTGTGGAACACTTGGAATAAGAAAGAGACAACTTTATTAAAACAACGATATCTCAAAATTGCCTTATTTGCTTTAAACGATTCCGAATCTTTGTGAAAGATGACATTTTGGTACACTTAATGCACTAATGAAAGTCCAAATTTGGATTTCGGGAAGTTTTGAAAACTTGAGTTTTAGCCATGGGTGCATAGTAGAAGACTTCAAACAGGAAAGAAACAACTTTATTAAAACAACGTTATCTCAAAATTGACTTATTTTCTTTTAACGATTCTGAATCTATGTGAAAGACGACATTTTGATACACGTAATACACTAATGGAAGTCCAAACTCGGATTTTGGGAAGTTTCTAAAGCTTGAGTTTTAGCCATGGGTGCATAGTAGAACACTTGAAACAAGAAACAGACCCCTTGATTTAAACAACGATATATCTAAATTGACTTATTTGCTTTTGACGATTCAGAATCTATGTGAAAGACGACATTTTGATACACTTAATGCACTAGTAGAATTCCAAATTGAAATTTCGGGAAGTTTTTAAAACTTGCGTTTTAGCCATGGGTGGATAGTATAACACTTGAAACAAGAAAGAGACAACTTGATTAAAACAACGATATCTAAAAATTGACTAATTTGCTTTTGACGATTCTGAATCTATGTGAAGGAAGAAATTTTGACACACTTAATGCACTAATAGAAGTCCTAATTTGGATTTCAAAAAGTTTTTAAAACTTGAGTTTTAACCATGGGTGCATAGTAGAAGACTTCAAACAAGAAAGAGACGACTTTATTAAAACAACGATATCTCGAAATTGACATTTTTGCTTTTGACGATTCCGAATCTATGGGAAAGACGACATTTTGATACACTTAATGCACTAATAGAAGTCCAAATTGGGATTTCGGGAAGTTTTTAAAACTTGAGTTTTATTGTTGGGTGCATGGTAGAAGACTTGAAAGAAGAAAGAGACAATTTTATTAAAACAATGATATCACAAAATTCACTTATTTGCTTTAGACGATTCCTAATCTTTGCGAAAGATGACATTTTGGTACACTTAACGCACTAATGAAAGTCCAAATTCGGATTTCATGATGTTTTGAAAACATGAGTTTTAGCCATGGCTGCATAGTAGAACACTTGAAACAAGAAAGAGACAATTTTATTAAAACAACGATATCTCAAAATTGACTTATTTGCTTTTAACGATTCTGAATCTATGTGAAAGACGACATTTTGATACACTTAATACACTAAGGAAAGACCAAACTCGGATTTCGGAAAGTTTTTAAAGCTTGAGTTTTACCCTTCGGTGCATAGTAGGAACACTTGAAGTAAGAAAGAGACCACTTGATTAAAGCAACGATATCTCAAAATTGACTTTTTTTCTTTTGAAGATTTCGAATCTATGTGAAAGATGACATTTTGATGCACTTAATTCTCTAATAGAAGTCCAAATTAGGATTTCGGGAAGTTTTCAGAGCTTGAGTCTTAGTCATGGGTGCATAGTAGAACACTTGAAACAAGAAAGAGACCACTTGATTAAAACATCGATATCTCCAAATTGACTTATTTGCTTTTAACGTTTCTAAATCTATGTGGAAGAATACATTTTGATACACTTAATACACTAATGAAAGTCCAAACTCGGATTTTGGGAAGTTTTTAAAGCTTGAGTTTTAGCTATGGGTGCATAGTAGAACACTTGAAACAAGAAATAGACGAGTTGAGTAAAGCAACGATCTCTCAAAATTAACTAATTTGCTTTTGACGATTCCAAATCTATGTGAAAAACCACATTTTGATATACTTAATGCACTAATAGAAGTCCAAATTCAGATCTCGGGAAGTTTTTAAAACTTCAGTTTTAGCCATCGGTGCATTGTAGAACACTTGAAATAAGAAAGAGACAACTCGATTAAAACAACAATATCTCGAAATTGACTTATTTGCTTTTAGCGATTCCGAATCTATGTGAAAGACGACATTTTGATACACTTAATGCACTAATAGAAGTCCAAATTAGGATTTCGGGAAGTTTTCAAAACTTGAGTTTTAGTCATGGGTGCATAGTAGAACACTTGGAAAAAGAAAGAGACAACTTTATTAAAACAACGATATCTGAAAATTGTCTTATTTGCTTTAAACGATTCCGAATCTTTGCGAAAGATGACATTTTGGTACACTTAATGCACTAATGAAATCCCAAATTCGGATTTCGTGTAGTTTTGAAAACTTGAGTTTTAGTCAGGGGTACATAGTAGAACACTTGAAACAGGAAAGACACAATTTTATTATAACAACGATATCTCAAAATTGAATTATTTCCTTTTAACGATTCTGAATCTATGTGAAAGACGACATTTTGATACACTTAATGCACTAATAGAAGTCCAAATTAGGATTTCGGGAAGTTTTCAAAACTTGAGTTTTAGTCATGGGTGCATAGTAGAACACTTGGAAAAAGAAAGAGACAACTTTATTAAAACAACGATATCTGAAAATTGTCTTATTTGCTTTAAACGATTCCGAATCTTTGCGAAAGATGACATTTTGGTACACTTAATGCACTAATGAAATCCCAAATTCGGATTTCGTGTAGTTTTGAAAACTTGAGTTTTAGTCAGGGGTACATAGTAGAACACTTGAAACAGGAAAGACACAATTTTATTATAACAACGATATCTCAAAATTGAATTATTTCCTTTTAACGATTCTGAATCTATGTGAAAGACGACATTTTGATACACTTAATAAACTAATGAAAGTCAAAACTCTGATTTTGGGAGGTTTTTACAGCTTGAGTTTTAGCCACGGGTGCATAGTAGAACACTTGAATCAAGATAGAGATAACTTGATCAAAACAACAATATCTCAAAATTGACTTATTCGCTTTTAACGATTCCAAATCTATGTGAAAGAGGATATTTTGATACACTTAATGCACTAATAGAAGTCCAATTTAGAATTTCGGGAAGTTTTTAAAACTTGCGTTTTAGCCATGGGTGCATAGTAGAACACTTGAAACGAGAAAGACACAACTTGATTAAAACAACAATATCTCAAAATTCACTAATTTGCTTTTCACGATTCCGAATCCATGTGAAAGACCACATTTTGATATACTTAATGCACTAATAGAAGTCCAAATTAGAATTTCGGGAAGTTTTGAAAACTTGAGTTTTAGCCATGGGTGCATAGTAGAACACTTGAAAAAAGAAAGAGACAACTTTATTAAACCTACGATATCTCAAACTTGACCTATTTGCTTTTCACGATTCAGAATCTATGTGAAAGACGACATTTTGATACACTTAATACACTAAGGAAAGACCAAACTCGGATTTTGGGAACTTTTTAAATCTTGAGTTTTAGCCTTCGGTGAACACTTGAAGTAAGAAAGAGACCGCTTCATTAAACCAACGATATCTCAAAATTGACTTTTTTTGCTTTAGAAGATTCTGAATCTATGTGAAAGACGACATTTTGATACACTTAATTCTCTAATAGATGTTCAAATTAGGATTTCGGGAAGCTTTCAAAGCTTGAGTTTTAGTCGTGGGTGCATAGTAGAACACTTGAAACAAGAAAGAGACCACTTGATTAAAACATCGATATTTCCAAATTGACTTATTTGCTTTTAACGATTATGAATCTATGTGGAAGAATACATTTTGATACACTTAATACACGAATGAAAGTCCAAACTCGGATTTTGGGAAGTTTGTACAGCTTGAGTTTTAGCCATGGGTGCATAGTGAAACAAGAAAGAGAGAACTTGATTAAAACAACGATATCTCAAAATTGACTTATTTGCTTTTGATGATCCTAAATCTATGTGAAAGACGACATTTTGATACACTTAATGCACTAATAGAAGTCCAAATTATGATTTCGGGAAGTTTTTAAAGCTTGAGTTTTAGTCATGGGTGCATAGTAGAACACTTGAAACAAGAAGGAGACCACTTGATTGAAACAACGATATCTCTAAATTGACTTATTTTCTTTTAACGATTCAGAATCTATGTGAAAGACGACATTTTGATACACTTAATACACTAATGAAAGTCCAAACTCGGATTGTGGGAAGTTTTAAAGCTTGAGTTTTAGCCATGGGTGCATAGTAGAACTCTTGAAACAAGAAAGAGACAAGTTGAGTAAAACAACGAGATCTCAAAATTGACTAATTTGCTTTTGACGATTCTGAATCTATGTTAAAGACCACATTTTGATATACTTAATGTACTAATAGAAGCCCAAATTCGGATCTCGGGAAGTTTATAAACTTGAGTTTTAGCCATCGGTGCAGTGTGGAACACTTGGAATAAGAAAGAGACAACTTTATTAAAACAACGATATCTCAAAATTGCCTTATTTGCTTTAAACGATTCCGAATCTTTGTGAAAGATGACATTTTGGTACACTTAATGCACTAATGAAAGTCCAAATTTGGATTTCGGGAAGTTTTGAAAACTTGAGTTTTAGCCATGGGTGCATAGTAGAAGACTTCAAACAGGAAAGAAACAACTTTATTAAAACAACGTTATCTCAAAATTGACTTATTTTCTTTTAACGATTCTGAATCTATGTGAAAGACGACATTTTGATACACGTAATACACTAATGGAAGTCCAAACTCGGATTTTGGGAAGTTTCTAAAGCTTGAGTTTTAGCCATGGGTGCATAGTAGAACACTTGAAACAAGAAACAGACCCCTTGATTTAAACAACGATATATCTAAATTGACTTATTTGCTTTTGACGATTCAGAATCTATGTGAAAGACGACATTTTGATACACTTAATGCACTAGTAGAATTCCAAATTGAAATTTCGGGAAGTTTTTAAAACTTGCGTTTTAGCCATGGGTGGATAGTATAACACTTGAAACAAGAAAGAGACAACTTGATTAAAACAACGATATCTAAAAATTGACTAATTTGCTTTTGACGATTCTGAATCTATGTGAAGGAAGAAATTTTGACACACTTAATGCACTAATAGAAGTCCTAATTTGGATTTCAAAAAGTTTTTAAAACTTGAGTTTTAACCATGGGTGCATAGTAGAAGACTTCAAACAAGAAAGAGACGACTTTATTAAAACAACGATATCTCGAAATTGACATTTTTGCTTTTGACGATTCCGAATCTATGGGAAAGACGACATTTTGATACACTTAATGCACTAATAGAAGTCCAAATTGGGATTTCGGGAAGTTTTTAAAACTTGAGTTTTATTGTTGGGTGCATGGTAGAAGACTTGAAAGAAGAAAGAGACAATTTTATTAAAACAATGATATCACAAAATTCACTTATTTGCTTTAGACGATTCCTAATCTTTGCGAAAGATGACATTTTGGTACACTTAACGCACTAATGAAAGTCCAAATTCGGATTTCATGATGTTTTGAAAACATGAGTTTTAGCCATGGCTGCATAGTAGAACACTTGAAACAAGAAAGAGACAATTTTATTAAAACAACGATATCTCAAAATTGACTTATTTGCTTTTAACGATTCTGAATCTATGTGAAAGACGACATTTTGATACACTTAATACACTAAGGAAAGACCAAACTCGGATTTCGGAAAGTTTTTAAAGCTTGAGTTTTACCCTTCGGTGCATAGTAGGAACACTTGAAGTAAGAAAGAGACCACTTGATTAAAGCAACGATATCTCAAAATTGACTTTTTTTCTTTTGAAGATTTCGAATCTATGTGAAAGATGACATTTTGATGCACTTAATTCTCTAATAGAAGTCCAAATTAGGATTTCGGGAAGTTTTCAGAGCTTGAGTCTTAGTCATGGGTGCATAGTAGAACACTTGAAACAAGAAAGAGACCACTTGATTAAAACATCGATATCTCCAAATTGACTTATTTGCTTTTAACGTTTCTAAATCTATGTGGAAGAATACATTTTGATACACTTAATACACTAATGAAAGTCCAAACTCGGATTTTGGGAAGTTTTTAAAGCTTGAGTTTTAGCTATGGGTGCATAGTAGAACACTTGAAACAAGAAATAGACGAGTTGAGTAAAGCAACGATCTCTCAAAATTAACTAATTTGCTTTTGACGATTCCAAATCTATGTGAAAAACCACATTTTGATATACTTAATGCACTAATAGAAGTCCAAATTCAGATCTCGGGAAGTTTTTAAAACTTCAGTTTTAGCCATCGGTGCATTGTAGAACACTTGAAATAAGAAAGAGACAACTCGATTAAAACAACAATATCTCGAAATTGACTTATTTGCTTTTAGCGATTCCGAATCTATGTGAAAGACGACATTTTGATACACTTAATGCACTAATAGAAGTCCAAATTAGGATTTCGGGAAGTTTTCAAAACTTGAGTTTTAGTCATGGGTGCATAGTAGAACACTTGGAAAAAGAAAGAGACAACTTTATTAAAACAACGATATCTGAAAATTGTCTTATTTGCTTTAAACGATTCCGAATCTTTGCGAAAGATGACATTTTGGTACACTTAATGCACTAATGAAATCCCAAATTCGGATTTCGTGTAGTTTTGAAAACTTGAGTTTTAGTCAGGGGTACATAGTAGAACACTTGAAACAGGAAAGACACAATTTTATTATAACAACGATATCTCAAAATTGAATTATTTCCTTTTAACGATTCTGAATCTATGTGAAAGACGACATTTTGATACACTTAATGCACTAATAGAAGTCCAAATTAGGATTTCGGGAAGTTTTCAAAACTTGAGTTTTAGTCATGGGTGCATAGTAGAACACTTGGAAAAAGAAAGAGACAACTTTATTAAAACAACGATATCTGAAAATTGTCTTATTTGCTTTAAACGATTCCGAATCTTTGCGAAAGATGACATTTTGGTACACTTAATGCACTAATGAAATCCCAAATTCGGATTTCGTGTAGTTTTGAAAACTTGAGTTTTAGTCAGGGGTACATAGTAGAACACTTGAAACAGGAAAGACACAATTTTATTATAACAACGATATCTCAAAATTGAATTATTTCCTTTTAACGATTCTGAATCTATGTGAAAGACGACATTTTGATACACTTAATAAACTAATGAAAGTCAAAACTCTGATTTTGGGAGGTTTTTACAGCTTGAGTTTTAGCCACGGGTGCATAGTAGAACACTTGAATCAAGATAGAGATAACTTGATCAAAACAACAATATCTCAAAATTGACTTATTCGCTTTTAACGATTCCAAATCTATGTGAAAGAGGATATTTTGATACACTTAATGCACTAATAGAAGTCCAATTTAGAATTTCGGGAAGTTTTTAAAACTTGCGTTTTAGCCATGGGTGCATAGTAGAACACTTGAAACGAGAAAGACACAACTTGATTAAAACAACAATATCTCAAAATTCACTAATTTGCTTTTCACGATTCCGAATCCATGTGAAAGACCACATTTTGATATACTTAATGCACTAATAGAAGTCCAAATTAGAATTTCGGGAAGTTTTGAAAACTTGAGTTTTAGCCATGGGTGCATAGTAGAACACTTGAAAAAAGAAAGAGACAACTTTATTAAACCTACGATATCTCAAACTTGACCTATTTGCTTTTCACGATTCAGAATCTATGTGAAAGACGACATTTTGATACACTTAATACACTAAGGAAAGACCAAACTCGGATTTTGGGAACTTTTTAAATCTTGAGTTTTAGCCTTCGGTGAACACTTGAAGTAAGAAAGAGACCGCTTCATTAAACCAACGATATCTCAAAATTGACTTTTTTTGCTTTAGAAGATTCTGAATCTATGTGAAAGACGACATTTTGATACACTTAATTCTCTAATAGATGTTCAAATTAGGATTTCGGGAAGCTTTCAAAGCTTGAGTTTTAGTCGTGGGTGCATAGTAGAACACTTGAAACAAGAAAGAGACCACTTGATTAAAACATCGATATTTCCAAATTGACTTATTTGCTTTTAACGATTATGAATCTATATGGAAGAATACATTTTGATACACTTAATACACGAATGAAAGTCCAAACTCGGATTTTGGGAAGTTTGTACAGCTTGAGTTTTAGCCATGGGTGCATAGTGAAACAAGAAAGAGAGAACTTGATTAAAACAACGATATCTCAAAATTGACTTATTTGCTTTTGATGATCCTAAATCTATGTGAAAGACGACATTTTGATACACTTAATGCACTAATAGAAGTCCAAATTATGATTTCGGGAAGTTTTTAAAGCTTGAGTTTTAGTCATGGGTGCATAGTAGAACACTTGAAACAAGAAGGAGACCACTTGATTGAAACAACGATATCTCTAAATTGACTTATTTTCTTTTAACGATTCAGAATCTATGTGAAAGACGACATTTTGATACACTTAATACACTAATGAAAGTCCAAACTCGGATTTTGGGAAGTTTTTAAAGCTTGAGTTTTAGCTATGGGTGCATAGTAGAACACTTGAAACAAGAAATAGACGAGTTGAGTAAAGCAACGATCTCTCAAAATTAACTAATTTGCTTTTGACGATTCCAAATCTATGTGAAAAACCACATTTTGATATACTTAATGCACTAATAGAAGTCCAAATTCAGATCTCGGGAAGTTTTTAAAACTTCAGTTTTAGCCATCGGTGCATTGTAGAACACTTGAAATAAGAAAGAGACAACTCGATTAAAACAACAATATCTCGAAATTGACTTATTTGCTTTTAGCGATTCCGAATCTATGTGAAAGACGACATTTTGATACACTTAATGCACTAATAGAAGTCCAAATTAGGATTTCGGGAAGTTTTCAAAACTTGAGTTTTAGTCATGGGTGCATAGTAGAACACTTGGAAAAAGAAAGAGACAACTTTATTAAAACAACGATATCTGAAAATTGTCTTATTTGCTTTAAACGATTCCGAATCTTTGCGAAAGATGACATTTTGGTACACTTAATGCACTAATGAAATCCCAAATTCGGATTTCGTGTAGTTTTGAAAACTTGAGTTTTAGTCAGGGGTACATAGTAGAACACTTGAAACAGGAAAGACACAATTTTATTATAACAACGATATCTCAAAATTGAATTATTTCCTTTTAACGATTCTGAATCTATGTGAAAGACGACATTTTGATACACTTAATGCACTAATAGAAGTCCAAATTAGGATTTCGGGAAGTTTTCAAAACTTGAGTTTTAGTCATGGGTGCATAGTAGAACACTTGGAAAAAGAAAGAGACAACTTTATTAAAACAACGATATCTGAAAATTGTCTTATTTGCTTTAAACGATTCCGAATCTTTGCGAAAGATGACATTTTGGTACACTTAATGCACTAATGAAATCCCAAATTCGGATTTCGTGTAGTTTTGAAAACTTGAGTTTTAGTCAGGGGTACATAGTAGAACACTTGAAACAGGAAAGACACAATTTTATTATAACAACGATATCTCAAAATTGAATTATTTCCTTTTAACGATTCTGAATCTATGTGAAAGACGACATTTTGATACACTTAATAAACTAATGAAAGTCAAAACTCTGATTTTGGGAGGTTTTTACAGCTTGAGTTTTAGCCACGGGTGCATAGTAGAACACTTGAATCAAGATAGAGATAACTTGATCAAAACAACAATATCTCAAAATTGACTTATTCGCTTTTAACGATTCCAAATCTATGTGAAAGAGGATATTTTGATACACTTAATGCACTAATAGAAGTCCAATTTAGAATTTCGGGAAGTTTTTAAAACTTGCGTTTTAGCCATGGGTGCATAGTAGAACACTTGAAACGAGAAAGACACAACTTGATTAAAACAACAATATCTCAAAATTCACTAATTTGCTTTTCACGATTCCGAATCCATGTGAAAGACCACATTTTGATATACTTAATGCACTAATAGAAGTCCAAATTAGAATTTCGGGAAGTTTTGAAAACTTGAGTTTTAGCCATGGGTGCATAGTAGAACACTTGAAAAAAGAAAGAGACAACTTTATTAAACCTACGATATCTCAAACTTGACCTATTTGCTTTTCACGATTCAGAATCTATGTGAAAGACGACATTTTGATACACTTAATACACTAAGGAAAGACCAAACTCGGATTTTGGGAACTTTTTAAATCTTGAGTTTTAGCCTTCGGTGAACACTTGAAGTAAGAAAGAGACCGCTTCATTAAACCAACGATATCTCAAAATTGACTTTTTTTGCTTTAGAAGATTCTGAATCTATGTGAAAGACGACATTTTGATACACTTAATTCTCTAATAGATGTTCAAATTAGGATTTCGGGAAGCTTTCAAAGCTTGAGTTTTAGTCGTGGGTGCATAGTAGAACACTTGAAACAAGAAAGAGACCACTTGATTAAAACATCGATATTTCCAAATTGACTTATTTGCTTTTAACGATTATGAATCTATGTGGAAGAATACATTTTGATACACTTAATACACGAATGAAAGTCCAAACTCGGATTTTGGGAAGTTTGTACAGCTTGAGTTTTAGCCATGGGTGCATAGTGAAACAAGAAAGAGAGAACTTGATTAAAACAACGATATCTCAAAATTGACTTATTTGCTTTTGATGATCCTAAATCTATGTGAAAGACGACATTTTGATACACTTAATGCACTAATAGAAGTCCAAATTATGATTTCGGGAAGTTTTTAAAGCTTGAGTTTTAGTCATGGGTGCATAGTAGAACACTTGAAACAAGAAGGAGACCACTTGATTGAAACAACGATATCTCTAAATTGACTTATTTTCTTTTAACGATTCAGAATCTATGTGAAAGACGACATTTTGATACACTTAATACACTAATGAAAGTCCAAACTCGGATTGTGGGAAGTTTTAAAGCTTGAGTTTTAGCCATGGGTGCATAGTAGAACTCTTGAAACAAGAAAGAGACAAGTTGAGTAAAACAACGAGATCTCAAAATTGACTAATTTGCTTTTGACGATTCTGAATCTATGTTAAAGACCACATTTTGATATACTTAATGTACTAATAGAAGCCCAAATTCGGATCTCGGGAAGTTTATAAACTTGAGTTTTAGCCATCGGTGCAGTGTGGAACACTTGGAATAAGAAAGAGACAACTTTATTAAAACAACGATATCTCAAAATTGCCTTATTTGCTTTAAACGATTCCGAATCTTTGTGAAAGATGACATTTTGGTACACTTAATGCACTAATGAAAGTCCAAATTTGGATTTCGGGAAGTTTTGAAAACTTGAGTTTTAGCCATGGGTGCATAGTAGAAGACTTCAAACAGGAAAGAAACAACTTTATTAAAACAACGTTATCTCAAAATTGACTTATTTTCTTTTAACGATTCTGAATCTATGTGAAAGACGACATTTTGATACACGTAATACACTAATGGAAGTCCAAACTCGGATTTTGGGAAGTTTCTAAAGCTTGAGTTTTAGCCATGGGTGCATAGTAGAACACTTGAAACAAGAAACAGACCCCTTGATTTAAACAACGATATATCTAAATTGACTTATTTGCTTTTGACGATTCAGAATCTATGTGAAAGACGACATTTTGATACACTTAATGCACTAGTAGAATTCCAAATTGAAATTTCGGGAAGTTTTTAAAACTTGTGTTTTAGCCATGGGTGGATAGTATAACACTTGAAACAAGAAAGAGACAACTTGATTAAAACAACGATATCTAAAAATTGACTAATTTGCTTTTGACGATTCTGAATCTATGTGAAGGAAGAAATTTTGACACACTTAATGCACTAATAGAAGTCCTAATTTGGATTTCAAAAAGTTTTTAAAACTTGAGTTTTAACCATGGGTGCATAGTAGAAGACTTCAAACAAGAAAGAGACGACTTTATTAAAACAACGATATCTCGAAATTGACATTTTTGCTTTTGACGATTCTGAATCTATGGGAAAGACGACATTTTGATACACTTAATGCACTAATAGAAGTCCAAATTGGGATTTCGGGAAGTTTTTAAAACTTGAGTTTTATTGTTGGGTGCATGGTAGAAGACTTGAAAGAAGAAAGAGACAATTTTATTAAAACAATGATATCACAAAATTCACTTATTTGCTTTAGACGATTCCTAATCTTTGCGAAAGATGACATTTTGGTACACTTAACGCACTAATGAAAGTCCAAATTCGGATTTCATGATGTTTTGAAAACATGAGTTTTAGCCATGGCTGCATAGTAGAACACTTGAAACAAGAAAGAGACAATTTTATTAAAACAACGATATCTCAAAATTGACTTATTTGCTTTTAACGATTCTGAATCTATGTGAAAGACGACATTTTGATACACTTAATACACTAAGGAAAGACCAAACTCGGATTTCGGAAAGTTTTTAAAGCTTGAGTTTTACCCTTCGGTGCATAGTAGGAACACTTGAAGTAAGAAAGAGACCACTTGATTAAAGCAACGATATCTCAAAATTGACTTTTTTTCTTTTGAAGATTTCGAATCTATGTGAAAGATGACATTTTGATGCACTTAATTCTCTAATAGAAGTCCAAATTAGGATTTCGGGAAGTTTTCAGAGCTTGAGTCTTAGTCATGGGTGCATAGTAGAACACTTGAAACAAGAAAGAGACCACTTGATTAAAACATCGATATCTCCAAATTGACTTATTTGCTTTTAACGTTTCTAAATCTATGTGGAAGAATACATTTTGATACACTTAATACACTAATGAAAGTCCAAACTCGGATTTTGGGAAGTTTTTAAAGCTTGAGTTTTAGCTATGGGTGCATAGTAGAACACTTGAAACAAGAAATAGACGAGTTGAGTAAAGCAACGATCTCTCAAAATTAACTAATTTGCTTTTGACGATTCCAAATCTATGTGAAAAACCACATTTTGATATACTTAATGCACTAATAGAAGTCCAAATTCAGATCTCGGGAAGTTTTTAAAACTTCAGTTTTAGCCATCGGTGCATTGTAGAACACTTGAAATAAGAAAGAGACAACTCGATTAAAACAACAATATCTCGAAATTGACTTATTTGCTTTTAGCGATTCCGAATCTATGTGAAAGACGACATTTTGATACACTTAATGCACTAATAGAAGTCCAAATTAGGATTTCGGGAAGTTTTCAAAACTTGAGTTTTAGTCATGGGTGCATAGTAGAACACTTGGAAAAAGAAAGAGACAACTTTATTAAAACAACGATATCTGAAAATTGTCTTATTTGCTTTAAACGATTCCGAATCTTTGCGAAAGATGACATTTTGGTACACTTAATGCACTAATGAAATCCCAAATTCGGATTTCGTGTAGTTTTGAAAACTTGAGTTTTAGTCAGGGGTACATAGTAGAACACTTGAAACAGGAAAGACACAATTTTATTATAACAACGATATCTCAAAATTGAATTATTTCCTTTTAACGATTCTGAATCTATGTGAAAGACGACATTTTGATACACTTAATGCACTAATAGAAGTCCAAATTAGGATTTCGGGAAGTTTTCAAAACTTGAGTTTTAGTCATGGGTGCATAGTAGAACACTTGGAAAAAGAAAGAGACAACTTTATTAAAACAA